>JAZFAU010000062.1:0-713644 GCA_037178615.1 Dione vanillae | reverse complement strand
AATAGCCTGTGATTTAAATTTGTACTTTAAGTAATTATTATATTGACAAGATTTTCGTTTCTCTAACATATATGCCGAATAATATGCCACCCAATTTATTATATAAACGGGCAATTTATACTGAAAATAAAGATTAAGGACCGTTGTGGCGCAGAGGCACAACGTCTGCCGGTAACGCGACGGTTTCTGGGTTCGATCCCCAGTCGGAGAAGATTCTATTTCTATTTCCATTTTCTTCGCTCTGGCAAACTAGGCAAAAGCGCGGTGTTGAATTCCGCCACTCAACACGCAATGCCTCGAAAAACGGCGGAAAGCGGGGACGGAGAAAGCAGGGACTAAGTAACGGAGTGTCTTAACACTAGGTACATATGGTTCCCGGCAGTTCCCCCTGCCTACCCTGCCATGTGCGGGACAAAGCGTGAAGCTAAAAAAAAAATAAAAAATAAAAAAATAAAGATTAAGATATCGTATCGTACTGATTTGAGAAAGGTATATTAGTGTATATACTGCTCAAATGAGGATGATTAATAAATTATAGTAAAATTTAAGTTATTTTTAAAAATAATGTAACATTTGAAAAATGCAGCGCATTCAATGTTCATAGTAGTGTTAATAGTGAAAAAATTGTAGAATATACATACATATATGTATGTAGATATATCCAAATTTCAGTTAGTGACTGATTTAAACTATTTGGTGTGAGCGTTTCATTGAAATACTATACTACGCCTCAATTACGATAACCTTTTTAAACTGAAGATTATATAGGTACGATTATAGTACATGTATATATTTATTTTTTCCTCCAATCTTCCAAGGTAGATTACACCCACACTTTGGGTAAGCCAATAAATAATATGTTCTGTTCCCTGCTTTCTGCCTTTAATTTGAGGCGTTGCGTGTTGAGTGGCGGAAATCAACGCAAGGCTTTGCCTAGTTGCCAGAGGGAAAAACGGAAATAAAAAATCCATCGTCTCCGTAGGAGAATCGCTTACCCCTCTTGTCCTACAAATTGTCAGGTTTACAGGTAGACGCTTTGCCTCTCATGGACTATAACGAAACGAAACATGGTGGTGGAACGACCAGATGCAGGGAGTGATTTGGGAAAAAAGAACTGCGTTTAAAGAGTGGCAGCACTCTCCTAAAGATAGACTGGAGTATATAGCAGCGAAACATGCCAGCAAAAGAGCCATAACTAGGGCACGCAGTGAAACTTTGAAATTGTGGAGGTTCAGAAGCTCATATACAAACTGGCACGTACTCGGGAAAAAGCGACGCAGGATATTACAAAATGTCTATGCATCAAATATTGTCACGGCACGTTGCTCTGTGATCATGCCTCTGTGAAGGAGAGATGGAAAAGCTACTTCAGGGAGCTACTGAACATTCAGCACTCTTATAACCATCCGCATGCTCTTAATATATACTCCCAACCTTGGACTTATTGCCCCAATAACCTTTGAAGGAGCTCGTAATTGCCGTCGACACATGAAGAATGGAAAGACGATAGACGACGACGACCTGGTGACATACCGATCGAGGCGTGAAAATTGCCATGCATTCTTGGTTTGCTCATACTTACTGACCTGATTAACCGTATCTTGAACACTGGAACGATGCCACACCAGTGGCGGCACGGTTCAAGATTGCGGTAGTTATTGGAGAGTTAAAATTATGACCCACACTATAAAGCTCTTCGAGCGCATGATCGGCCTCAGGCTGCGCCAAGAGGGTACTGTCTCTGAGTTTCAGCATGGATTTCAACCATGCCATTTTTGCCCTCAGAACTTTGGTGGAGGCATACAGAGAAAAAAGGAGAGCTCTGAATGTGGCCTTTTTGGACCTGCAGAAGGCCTTTGATAGTGTGCCACGTCAGTATATCTGGTGAGCATTGCAATTCAAGGGAATCCCCGAAGCTTATATTGAAATTATCAGACCACATCAAAAGACCAGCCTCCGTGGCTGATGATGTATGCTGATGACATAGTACTCATTGATGAGAATCGACTGATGTTTGAGCATAAAGTGAATTCCTGGAAGGGTGCGCTTGAGAACGGTTGTCTTAAACTGAATGTGTTCAAGACCGAGTACATGACTTGCAGGAACCCGGACTCAAGCACTATCCGCATTGGATCTGAGCCAGCCCTTAAATCGGAGACGTTCGAATACCTTGGATCCGTTATGCATAAGTCTTTAGGCATCGACCACGACGCCCATGCACGTATAAGCGCTGCTTGGGACAAATGGCAGGAGGTCACTGGTGTGGTCTGCGATTGCAGAATACTGATATACGGCAGCATATGTTGGCCAGCATTATCTCGGTCTCTCTCTCAGGAGCTTCACGTTACGGAGATGAAGATGCTGAGGTGGATGTGTGGCGTAACGCAGTCGGACCGCATATGCAACTCATTCATTCGAGGTGGAACTATGTTACGGCCTAATAACTATGTTGGAAGAAAATGCCTTGATATGACTGTCCCCGGAGTTCGACCCCAAAGAAAGTGTCCCCAAAGAAGCGATGGCTGGACGTTGTGAAGTAGGACATGAGAACCAATAAGCTGTGCACTTTTTGGTTCTCATCGAGGCATCTCTCAAGGCAGACTCTGGCAAAAGAGGCCGGGATTAATGCTAGGCAGTAGAAGAAGAAGCTATGCTTTTCTGCCACGACGGTCCACTTGCTCTATATAAGTTTAAATAAATTGTAAAAATAACAGTAATTGTTTTCAAAAGCTCTTATTTTAAATGAGCGATTTAATATTGTTACATGAAAGTCATAATTCTAGTAACATTCTCATTACATAATGCTTAGACAAATTATTTTGCTTGTATCATAAGTCAGTCAGTAAGTTATTTCAGAGGACATGTAAACATTCCGTCAAGATTTGTTGGTCAAACGTCGATTAATTAAAACAGTCACTGTATAACACTAATTGCTTGCACAACCACAAGTTAGTGGTGTAAGTGGGGCTTCATTGGCCTGACAGCGGTCGTCTGCTACGTCCACAACTAATTTGCTCGGGACGAACTAACCAGATACAAGTAAAATGCGTTTTTACTTACAATAAACTGTTATATAACTCTGTCATAAATAAAAAGCACTAATATTCTCTTATAAATAGATAAAAACGAAATATATAAACCATATTATTTTGTTACTTGACGATTGATTCTCGCTTTACGGCGGTGTAGCGTACACACATCACTTCCTCGTGTCGTCGCTCACGGCGTCACATCCGGCAAGGCGATCATTTCTGTGAGCTGTGTGTGTAATTTATGAATTTGCAATGTATGATGCTTTAGAAATATCCTACTATAGTATAGGTACTTTATTGTGTATTAAGACAAAATGAAAATATCATATTAGCTATTAAATAAATAGAGGACCGTTGTGGCACAGAGACGTAAGCGTCTGCCTGTAAACGCGACGGTTTCTGGGTTTGATTCCCTCTCGAGGAAGATTGATTTTTCTATTTCCATTCTATCTTCGCTCATATCTTCGCTCTGGCAACTAGGCAAAGCGCGGCGTTGAGTTCTGCCCCTCAACACGCAATGCCGAAAAAAGGCGGAAAGTGGGGACGGAAAAAGCAGGGACTAAGCAACGGAGTGTCTTAACACTAGGTTCCCACGGTCCCTGCAGTTCCCTCTGCCTACCATGCCATGTGCAGGGATAAAGCGTGAAGCTATTAAATAAATATAGTTAAGTTTAAGTCGCATAAAATAAATGTTTTTCGAATACTATAAATATACATTAATTACATTTATTTGTAAAAAAACATCACTATAAAGACATACTATTCTATAGAAATATAGGTACATAAGTAAAATAAATGCTAGGACTTTGTAAGTAGGAAATTCTCAGCAAAGAGCCGTGGCTTTTAATGAGATATTAAACTCAAATGACTCCTTATGTATCCTCGAAGTCGAGTGAGATGAACTTTTACGATGTACATTTTTACAAGTGTAGGATGCTTTACGAAAACAAACTAGCACTATTTATTTATCTTGTATGCATGGGGCATTGCTCTGGTGTAGATAATATCAATACTTAAATTTACAGTGCCGTTGTATTTATCGCTTAAAATATAAATGACATATGGTTTTATTGGGTCTCAATGGGTCAGTATGCTTCATATCTTAAAGATGTTAAATACATACTGATTGTGATTATATATTGGAGGTAGGCAAATTTTTTCATAGTATTACAATTATCGTAGCGAGAGAATGTAGCACCAAACGCTACGATCCCTACGTAATTCTATTACCTCATTCACTATCATTAACTTGTTCATATAACCCTTCAGAGCTGTGTTCCTAAAGTATTGTGTGTTTCCGAATGTCAAATTATATCTCCTTCTTCTTTCTCTGTTTCCACTAACCGTGGCGGAATTTACGGAAGACTATGTATAGATTAAAACAAGAAATATTTTTTTAGAACATACTGTAAATGTTTTACGTAAATAAATATATATTTAAAGTAACACTGATATCGTTTTACACGAAAGCAACCCATCTAGGAAATATTCCTGAAACTACATAGATTGCCGAACATTTATAATAATCTATCTTCGTGACACTTGTGACCTGCTCCTCGGATTGATTTTCATCATTTACCTGAAATCTTTGAAATTTTTGGTTCCGACGCTGTTATATGGCAGTGAAACGTGGGTATTACAGAAGAAGAATGAAAGAAAGATGAATGCTGTGGAGATGCGATCTCTTCGAAGGATATGCGGAGTCAGCTTAGCTGACCGAATCCGCAACGAAGAGGTACACAGGATGGCAGGTACCAGCGAGGATGTCACAGTAAGAATGAAGAAGAACGTGCTCAGATGGTTTGGGCACGTCGAAAGAATGAGTGACGAAAGAATGGTAAAAAAGATATATGATGGAAAAGTGAGTGGTAAGAGAGGCAAGGGGAGACCTCGGTTGACTTTCGAAAACACAGTATCGAAGATACTGGAGGAAGGTCACGTAAAAAGCATGAGGACTCCCCGGAGAGCATGTATGACGAGGTTAATGACAGTGGACGAGGCGAAAGAGGTATGCAGGGACCGCAGCGTTTGGCGCTCCGTTCTCTCTGACTACCCCGCTAGGGATAGAGCGTGAATCTTTGACACTATATTCAAAATTCTTTTTCAGTGACATTATATCACCCTTAAACAGTTTAGCATTATTTATTATAGTGACATCCTAACTCTGTGCAAAGATATCCGAAAAGAAACGAAAAGAAAACGTAAATTTAGAATTAGTTCTTTTAGAAAACATGAATATAATACTATTTATATAATACAACACTCCTTATAATACTATTTATATAATACAACACTTATGACTTCTTACAATGTATTATAAAGAATGTTGCCTATTAGTCAACTATTTGGCAAATTTTGTCCTCTACGTATAAGTGTAATATAAATAATAGCCATTCAAATAAGGACACATACGAACACAAATAACAATATGGTAGATTTTTCTTACATAAACCTTTTACTGGTTATTATGTTTCTCTGTGTTTTTATAACGAAAAAGACTAAGGTTTAACATTTCACATATAATTCCTAATACTTCGCTATGAAGTTTTGTTCGCTATCTAAGAGTATCCTACAAGTGCCTAAGTGTTCCTGCAGTTCTACCTGTTTATAGCTGTACCGAAATTTTTGGTAGGTTACATTCTTTTAGAACAGATTAATATGGAACTGTGATAGTAAATTAAACTGCACAATATTAAAGCTTTTTATGAGCATTACAAAATTTTCCAGTAGCTATCTGCTTGCATACGCATGCACTACAAGATTATTTGTTAGTGATCCATTATCATTGAAAGATAAATTAAAATTTATTTCAGCAATTCAAATTCATTTAAATTCAATTTTAATTGATTTTATTATTTTTATTATTATTATTCTGATTTATTTTACACATAGACACATATCTGATATGACATTATTCATTATTTTTTTTTTACGTCTTCACGCTTTACCCGCACCCCACTTTAGGTTACGGCAGGGTAGGCAGAGGGAACTGCAGGAACCTAATATTAAGACGTGTTTGCGTGTTGAGTGGCGGAACTCAACGCCGCGCTTACGTATTACCGCATTATTAAATTAAATTATTATCTTATAATCCTATACGAGGGTCAAACTGAAAGTTCTTAGAAAATCAAAAACTAAGCATTCTAGCAAGTTATTAGTTTTATTATAACTTTTCAAAATAGCGTCCATTTACATCAATACATCGCTGCATTCGATGGAACCATTGAGAAAAGCACCTTGCCCACTCGGCCTTAGGGGTCTCTTCAACGGCGTTTTGAAACGCAGCTACTGCTTCTTCGGCATCCATAAAATGTTTTTCTTTTATTTTCGGGAATAAATAAAAATCGCAGGGTGCGAGGTCGGGGCTATACGGCGGGTGACCCAGTAATTCAACGTCTAAGGTCGCCAAATAGTCGATCGTTTGCCTGGCGGTGTGCGACGAGGCATTGTCGTGATGAAGGAGGATCCTGCTGCGAGGTCGTTTCTCTCGAACTTTTTCCAAGACAAGTGGCAAACAGTCGTAGTGTACCACTCTGCATTAACCGTTTTCTGATCCCCTAAGACAACTGTCCCGTAATGACCTGTCTTTCCGAAGAACTAGGCCACCATCTTTTTTCCAACACTTCGACCTCTCTTCACTTTAGTTGGCAACTCTTCGGAAGGAAACACCCACTGAGCAGACTGTCTTTTGGTTTCCGATCATAACAGTAAATCCAGCTTTCGTCACCCGTTAGTATGTCGAACACAGCATTTGAGTCACCTCCGTTAAATTTTTCTATCATTTCTCGGCACCAATCAACACGGCGGAGTTTTTGAGCCTCGGTCAAATTATGCGGTATCCAGTGGGCACAAAGCTTCCTGACCGCTAAATGTTCATGGAGGATTTTGTGCACTTGACTCATACCTATGCCTAGTCCGCCACTCTTTTGTCAGTCTCTATCATACGCCGCACAAAACTGATATTATCTTCAGTCGTCGCTGTAGAAGGCCGTCCCTCACGCAAATCATCGGTGAGATTAGTTCGACCACGTCTGAATTCATTAAACCAGTTGTAAACTGTGGCACGAGATGGGGCTTCATCGTGAAAAGCCAATCGAAGTCTATCATAACTTTCTTGTTGACTTATATGACATCGAAAGTCATAAAAAATCATTGCACGAAAATTTTCTCGGCTTAAATTCATTCTGACGTGCACAGACAATTTTCAATTTGCCGCCAAATCGTAAAACAAATGACAAATGAATGAAAAGTATACTCAATATTATTGGTAAAGAGTTCTATTTTCAAAATTTAAACTTATTTTTTTAATATAATGCTTTTAAGTTGCCAGTTCTAAAAACTTTCAGTTTCACCCTCGTAGTATCAATTACAGGGTATAATCACATAACTGCATCTTGAATATCAAATAATTAAATGATATTGATAAAAATCTAAATAATTTTAAGGTAAGTATGTCCTAAACATATTTTATATCGATTTTCGGTAAATTATTAAAGCTAGACTGTGCGACACTGTGTAATTAATTATTTGTGCTACGTCAATATTCTGTCTGCTGTAGCCATAGAGGATTGACGATGAAATTGCAATTTTTGCAACATTTACACTGCTAGAACAAAAACCCTATAAAAAAACATTACACACGAAAATGCTTGCGCATAAAACCGGCGATATCGATTATGAAGCTAAAGAAAGTCTCATTTTTATCGTCTTAATTTATCTATGATAATACTGCTCATATTATAATAATTTGTGCAAAAGCTAACCCAATAGCTTACAGAATACCCGATAGGTTCATCTCAAACAAAATATTGAAACGTCCGTTTTTCAAATGAAGGAGGAATTTCTGACGTTACAACGTCTTAAATTAGGTTGCGGCTCGGAGTCACATATGAAAAAGGTAACGTAACGATGTGTCAACTGTCACCGAACTATGATCGGTCCGCCGCGCGTATCACTTGACACATGTACAATGTTTTAGTAAACAAAATATATTTTCTATAGTTAAAATTTGTGCAATTTATATTATAATTATTAATCATATCAATAAATATTCTACCGAGAAAAAGACGTTGTCACGTAAAATTTTCGCCCGTAAAACCCACTTTACAGGCAACCATTTTTTTTACGATTACACAGGATCAGGTTATTTATTACGACTGTATTGCTGACCTTTATCTACCTATATTAATATTCACCCTATAACCCTATACCCGTCATTACAAATCAAAATTAAACAATCTACATTGTTAATTAATGGAGTTTCCAAGCTACATTAAAACAAATTGCTCGAGCTTAATTCCTAATAATCGTTCTGTGGACATACCTCTTCAATAATCCCAGGCTAAATTTAAGCCTTTGCACGTCGATTTGTCTATGTATTAGGAAATTAAATATGTGTCTTTGTGTATTAAAATAATTAAAAATAAAATATTTGCTTTGCATTTGCATATAGTTATTAACATGATATAAAATACTATCAAATTATTTTAATTTTTTTGTTTATCTGTATTTCTGTTTGTTCCGGCTTATCTACAAAACAACTAAACCGCGTTTTTTGGGACTTCCCCTGGAAAATGGAACACTTTTTATCGGGATAGGAATTTACATATGACAATCCGCGTTTACTGAGCATGAGTATTCCAGATAAGACATAGCATATAAATGTTATCTTTTTTAAAAGATTTTTATGTACAGTATATGGAAAGTATAACAGAATCTTTGTACAAGAATAATTTTCGATATGATGTCAAAAAAAACTACCACGCAGTTTAGCTTACAATATATTTCAAAAGGGCGAAGTCGCGGGTGATCTAGTATAAGATAAATGTGCTATGGTCGCTATATATTTAATATTACTTTTTTTAGTTACTATGTATAGATTATATAAAAAAATGTTTAAGAACGTACTATATATGTTTTACGTAAATTAACATATTTTAAATGTCACACTGATATGGTATTACACCAAAGAAACCGATCTAGATAAAATTCCTAAAACTACATCGATTACCTATCATTTATAATAATATATCTTCGTGATACTTGTGACCTGCTCCTCAGATAGATTTTCATCGTTTACCTGAAATTTTCAATGCTGTCATCAGAATTACATTTCAATATCCAAAAATTTAAATTAAACAATTTAACAGCCCCTGTTTGGTATTATTTATTACAGTCACATTTTTCATGTGTGATATCCGAATGAAACGAAAAATTAATGTAAATTTAACATCAGTTCTTTTACAAAGCACGAATATAACATATATTTAAATAATATAATATTAATGTTAACAATACAGTGTTAAGAAAGTTGGAATAATGGTCAGTTAATTTGCAAAATTTTGTCCACTACGGGTGAGTGATCTTATATTTTATCTTATATCTTCTTAGGTCCACGAAACAGAAAGATATCTATACATTTTTCTTTTTACTTTCTATAATATTTACTTTGAATCGCTAAAAATAAAATTGCCTACTTACAAAGGCATATAAAGAAAATCCATATAATAATGTGGATTTTGTTTGAATAACTATTGATATTTCAGTGATGGTTGTCTCTATGCTCTTGTTATTGTAAGACTTAACGTTTCACATATGAATTATGAATAACATATTTGAAACTTGTTATAAAATATTGTTTACCTTTCAAAACAACGTTAAACAACAAGCTATGTTGTCGCTGAACCATATAGAAAGGGGACAAGGAAAATAATTCATTCACTAAAAAAGTATAAAATGGTTTCAGCCCTAAATACAGAATATAAGTTATCCCGAAGCTTAATAAGACAATCAAATAATAATATTTTACACAAATGTGACTATAATATGACAATTTCCAATAATTTTAAAGGACACTTTATCGGCACTATTAGAATTCATTGTAAGTAACAGTTTAATTAAGTGGAACATTAACCGACGCCTACTCGACTGAAGCTTAACTAAAGCTTTTCCCATTATTACATTTAATCGCCCATCTGAAGCTTTAGAAAAACTTGATTATCCTTCCTAGAAGTCGTTCTGAGCTTTATTCCATTTCTATAACGACTTCTGATTGTAAAACGATTTAAGATAAAGAAGAAAAAAGTTTGCGTTAGTTAAAAGTTTTAAGCTCTGATCACAACGCCATAGATAAATATTAATCAAACAAGATTGTGAAAAGTTCGGCAGCTACCTGGAATAAAAGTAATTACAAAGTTTTCACACGCTTGAAAATAAAAGGCAACTGAGTGTTGAAAGTAAACTAATGGATTGTCGTAGCAAATGAGTCCACTTTTAAGTTAGATTCGAAAAGGATCCTACCTCATTGAAATTTACCTGAAAATCTTGTTATTTGCAACAAAATAGCGACGCAAAGAAAAATAACATTAAAAAATAACATTTTAGTAATAAATAAATCTTGCGGAAAGTTGTCACTTATTTGAAATCACTCTTAATAGATTGATTAATGTATTATTATATTAGTTTTTTTTTTGGTTTGTTTCTATACTAATTTCATTATTGTACAAAATACAACTTACATTTTTGCTTAATAAACATTGATTTTTTTATAAATTGAACTACACACAAATGTATAAATTTTCAATTAACGGGCTTTTTATCTTTTTATATTAATTTAGGTCAACTGTAAGTACTATGAAAGTTACGCGGCACCTTTCATACGAAGTGTAAAAATTTAAGCATACTCGGCTTCTGTTCTTTGTCACATTGAGATATTACAATACAAAAATAATGAGTTTGTAAACTCATTTAAAGACAAAATTGTCGTCGATTAATTAAATTATATTACATTTGACATGACACATTATATCGTATTCCTTTAAGATTCCTCTATTTCAATGTGTTCGTGTTAACTTGTATATGTGCAGGAAGGAAGCTATATATGTACATATCTACATGCAAATTTCAATTAGTAACCGATTCAAACTATTCTATGCGAGTATTTAATTGCAAAATGAACTAAGCCTCAATTTCAATAAATTGGTTAAATTGCCAATTATATACGATTATAATCTATATAATTATTTTTTTCATCCAATCTTCCAATGACAATTACACTCACACTTTAGGTAAGCCAACAAATAACATGATTTTTGTTAATTAGGTCTCCATATCGCGACTTGCTTATTCAGAAAAACTTAAAACTCCGTGTTGTGTAATGTATTTTCTATGTTCCGTTAGTGACGCTATGACGGCGCTAGGTAAGAGGAAAATGCGTCGTTTCCGGCCGTTGCCGTCACTCGCTCAAGGCGGCGTTATATCCGGCGAGGCAATCATTTCAGTGACCAGTTATGTGTGAAATGTGGCGCTAGAATGTTATTGTAATTATTTATTTGGTCATTATTATTTGCCTTATTCAATCATTCCGTCATTTCAATTGTTTATACATAAAATATTTCAATTAGATTATTTTGTAACACCCATTTATAATCCAATACGGATACTTGTATGAAATAATATAGCAAAATATATTTAAAATTAGCACTACATAAAGGAAAATAAGTTGGAAAAATGACAAAAATCATTGCCAAAAGCTATAATTTTAAACAACTAAATATTATTGCACGATAGTCATAAATCTAGCAACACTCTTATTAACAATATTTGGACAAACAAAGTTGCTCATATTATAAGTTGATAGATATGCAAATTATACTATACTTATCTCGGAGAATATGTAAACATTCCGTCAAGATTTGTATGTGAACATCGATTAGTTAAGACAGTGTCACCCTATAACACTGATTGCTTGCACTACCACAATTTAGAAGTGTATGAGGAATCTCGTTGGTCTGATAGCGTTGTTCTCTTCTATCCACAATTAAAATACTGAACAGATACCATAAAAAAAGGTTGACTACTTACGTTACGTATTTACTTACGTTAAACTTTAGTACAGATATGTTGAAAAAATAAAGTAATAAATAATAATAATAATAATAAATAATAACTTTATTGAAAAAACACAATGCATATATAATAAATTAAAACATATGACACAATTAACTTCTTAAACTTAACTTTAAAGTATTACAATGTTTTCCATTGGTTGAGGTGCATTATTGTTTTAGCAATTTTAAAATTTTTGTTTACCTTTGGACCCCACACTAGGAGACCTGTATCGTAGGGCCCGAACACTTGATTTCACAGGTTGCTTATCATTGGACCAAGACTTAAATAATCACCAATCTGATACTCTATATAGCAGTTGTGTTTGGTGTAATGTGTTAGTATTATATATTATATGTACGTCTTTAACAAATACTTATATTAGTATGATAAAAATATTATTATAATAGTTAAATAATAAATAAAATATAGTAAAAAAGTAAATATATAATAATAATAATATATTTATATATACATAATAAAAGTAATAGATAAAATCAAATGGTTACATTTAGTAAGTTTTCAGTGTCTTCATAGGAGAGGGTTTTGCGCCACGATGTTATTTTAGTTTTGGCCTCTTTCATTGTTAGATAACATAAAGGAGGAAAGCGTCTAGGGGTACTTTGTAAACTCTTTTTGTAACAGTCCCATTACGATCCGGTTCGCTGAACAGTTCAGCATGCTTTAGTATACATGATTTTAATATATATAACTGCCGAACTAATAAAACTTCAGCTTCTTTATAGAGCGCAGATGTAGGATACCTGAACGGTTTTTTCAACATAACTTTTCGTACTGATCTTTGAGCTCTCTCAAGTTCAAGCAGCAGAGTTTTTGCAGCGCTGCCCCAAGAAGATATACAGTAGGTTATTAATGACTGGCACAATGACATGTATACTGTTCGGAGAATATTAATGTTAGTGACGTTTCGTAATTTATGCATTACGTTGATTATTTTACGCGTCCTAGTTGTGATGAAGTTAATGTGGTGTTTGAATGAGAGGTTATGATCAATATATATTACGAGGTATTTGACAGTATTCACTCTTTCTATTTCATCGCAACTGCATTGATCATTTGCTTTTTTGCACGTCTATATTTTTAAGCATAAAGATGTATTTTGAGATAGCAAAGAAAAATAGCAGTTTTGTGAAAACATATATACTTGGTTTTCTTTATATTTAGCGTGAGAAGGTTCTTTTGCAACCAGTTTTTAACCGTTTCTATACCTTCCTGGGCATGGCGGATTGTTTCTTCCCAATTGGAGCCGTGAAAGATTAATGCTGTATCATCTGCATATGAGATTATGTTGGTGTTTCTTATCACCAAGTTTTGTAGGTCATTTATATATAGAATAAACAGCGTTGGTCTGAGTATACTTCCTTGTTTAACATTGGCTTATAAAAAGATAAAATGACATATTATAAACCACGTTATTTTGTTACGCCTACATTTAACGATTAATTCCGGCTTTACGGCAGCGTAGTGAACACGCAACGCGTCACTTTCTCTCTTCACCGGTCACGGCGTCACATTCGGCAAGGCAATTTCTGTGAGCTATATATTTTTTAATAACGATAAATATGATTTAAATTAACTGACCTAAACTATACATCTTCTGAATACCATAAATACACATTAATTTTACTTACTTACAAAATAAATGTCTCTATAAAGATGTATTATTCAATAAAAATATATACATTAATGAAATAAATACAAAGACTTTGTAAATAGAAAATTCTCTCAGCAAAGAGCCGTGGCTTTTAATGAGAGTTTAAACTCAAACGACTGCTCGAGTATCCTCGAATTCGAGTGAGAAGAACTTTTACGATGTACATTTTTACAAGTGTAGGATGCTTTACAAAAACAAACAAGCATAATTAAAATAAAACTTCAGGGCATCAATATCTCTTGTGAACATGCGACATTGCTCTGGTATAGATAAATTATTAATTAAATTTATAATGTCGTTCTGCTCGTCGCTTAAAATATAAACAAAATCTGATTTTATTGAGTCTCAGCCGGTTCAGTCGCTTGGAGATATTGTACACACATCGACTATATTTGTTTTCATACATTCTTTTATAGTTTTGCAATTTTATCGTAGCGAGATAGTTACAATGAATGTAGCACCATACGCTACGATCCCTACGTAATTATAGAATTACGATAGTGAATGAGGTAATAGTACATCACATTCACTATCATTAACTTGTTCACATATGGCCTATCAGTGTTACATTCCTAAACTATAATCGATACTGTGTTCTCGAAACCGTGGCGTAATTTATCTACCAGATTATGTATAGATTATATAAAAAAATATATTTTTGTAGAACATACTGTATATGTTTTACGTAAATAAATATATTTCAAAGGTAACACTGATAGTTTTATACGAAAGCAACCCATTTAGAAAATATTCCTGAAACTACATAGATTGTCAAACATTTATAATAATCTATCTTCATGACGCCTATGAAGATAGATTATTATAAATGTTTGACATGAGCCTGCTCATCGAATAGATTTTCATCGCTCACCTAAAATCTTCGGTACTGTCGTCACAATTCTATTTCAATATCCATAAAAAGAAATTATTGCGCCCCTGAAACAGTTTGGTATTATTTATAATAGTTATAATCTAGGCCTAACTAAAATAAAAACGAATTACAAACAAAGTTCAAAATCAGTTCTTTTTCTAAACACGATTATTAGGCCAGATTGTAGAATACAGTACTAGTATTTTTGATGGTCAAAGTGGTTTATCTCATATCTTTGACCAAAAAACTGAATGAAAATGAAAAAAAGATGACAAAATATTAAAAACTACTTTGTAATTATAAAAAGCTCTCAAGTAGCAAGTAAGCTTGAAAGACGTTTAAAGAGTATTTAAAAACGGTAATAGGAAGTGGAGTGGAAAAGTATTTCTATAAAGTTATCACTCTTAAATAATAATTTTATATTTTTAATAATTTTAGAACATAAAAATATATCGTATTATTGAATCTAGTGTCGAATTTATTTATTTGTTTATCATCTTTCCTTCAATTGTATGTAAAGACAAAACGTACAACTTATTAACTTTATCTTAAATCAGTATTTTAATTGTAAAAAAAATACCCATTATTTACAACCATCTGTGTAATTTAATTCTAGACTGAGGGACTCAGTTTGTAAAATAAATAGCAAAAGAACATTAATTCCTCAGACACCTCCAACTTAGCAGGGCTATTACTTCACGTGACGTTTAACGCTCCACTGTATACATTAAGTTACATTTTAAATGCTTTCATTACTAACCTCATATATACTCCTTGACTGTTGCTTAAATACTTAAAAAGCTTCTCGTATTTTAAGGAAAAGGGACATTATTTACTTTTTAGTCATATGAACCTAGACTATAGTAAAACACTAGAAAAATCTAAAACACTAATAAAATATCGTCGTAAAAATGCGATTGCATGAATCTCAACGAATACATAAAGTACTCGCTAATGAAGGTGTCCACTAGTTATTTTATACATTTTTTATTTACTTAGTTTAGCTTTCTATAAAAGCATAACTTAAAGTACTCGTTATAAACATAATATAATTATAAAACAATTTATTATAAAAGATATGTTTATTATAAATAAATTTCGTAATAAAGTAATCGTTACACCTTTGTGTATGACGAAGCAAATTCACACACCATTTCATTAAATAAATCTAGTATTAGTTTACACATCCTTCTCTGATTAAAAGTAACTAATTTCGTTTAATAATCTAAATAGTATTCAATATAATTATTAAATTTCCATTAAATTTATAGTGTAAGGTATACAATACAAAAGAATTCTGTTCACGGATTGAATTGGAACGTCAACACACTTTTTAGGAGTACCTTGGACTTGTACTCAAGTGTAGACCCCTTTAAAGTGAAATTAGCTTTCATTGATAATTGTTGTTTTCTTATATAGTTGACAGATTATGTAAATTACTTTCATTGTAATATAATATTTTGTAAATATATATGTCTAGTATATACATACGAGTACATACGAGTACATACGAGTATATATAGTATATATATACGAGTATGTACTCGTATATATTTATTTTGACTTCAAGATAAACGTGAGTCACAATTTTATTTAGATAGTTATAATAGAGTACTTCAAGTGCTTGATTTTTAATCAATACTTTTCTTTTCACAAACATACACGCCTCAGAGTACTTACTTACTTACGTACTTAACGAGTCTATAGACTGATTACAACCCACTTGCCCATAATCACCTATTTTATCGGACTATATTTTAAGAATAAAGCATTAAAATTTGTAACAATATATCACTAACTAACTTTGCTAAACAACCATAAGCTATTTCTCGCTGACACCTGTAGAAACAAGAAAAAGACGTAATTTATTCACCTAAAAAATTATTTAAATAGGTTTCAATTCTAAATATAGGTTATTATATATCCTATATAATAATTAGCCCGAGACCTTAACTTTAATAAGGAAAAATACAAATAAATATTATATATAGACCCAATAGTGCACACAAATTGTCGACTGTACGTGCGTACGTGCTAATAGCTAATGTCCTATACAGCACCTGCGCAGTCATTACTAAAATTTATATATATATATTACAAATGCATCTACTACTAATTTTTAAGCAACTGTTAAAATTAAATGTACAAGCATAGTTTTCTCTTCTTGTTGACGACGATGTTCTTGTTGAGACGCTGCAGTTTGAGTTGGCTAAATAGGAGCGCTCTATAAAAGCGGTACACGGTATTTTTGTATGTTTTTTAAAGTACATCTAGTCTTTTTAATGTTTCGTGATGCGTGATGCTATAAGCTGTTTCACGACGATATTCTGAGAAAGCGTGGCAAAAACTCGATTCAAGCCTGATCCTTTTGAACTACTAGTGCGGGGGTAGCTTGGCGTACTACTTGAAAAAATAAAGAAATATTTAATCAGCGTTCGGGTTGGTTTTAAAAGTAGGATACAAGTTAGCCCGAGGTTGAATAATTAAATCAAAATTATTAATATTGTACACGAATGTTTCAATATGACGATTTCCAATATTTTTAAAGAACTACGTAAGTTCCTCGACTCGTATAAGATTGACTTGGACTTCTAAAATTTGACGAGAAGTGACGATTCATAGTATAATATGTAAAGATTCGTGGACGAGGACCGTCGTGGCACAGTGATATAACGTATGCCTGTAAACGCAACGGTTTGTGGGTTCGTTTCCCACTCGGGGAAGATGGATGTTTTATTTCCATTTTTTTCGCCTTTGTAACGGGTAAAGCGCAGTATTGTGTTTCGTCACTCAACACACAATGACTTGGAAAAAGGTAGAAAGCAGAAATTGAGAACGCAGAGACGAAGCAACGGAGTGTCTGTACACTAGGCTCCTGCCCTGCCGTGTGCGGGATAAATCGTGAAGCTAAAAAAGTAAACTATTAAAACCTTATATATAGAAATAGTTTACACTTTAAATAATATTTGATTATTATAAGTATTTTCAGTGTGTTTTCTATTAATAGAGCGCTTAGCGAAAGCTTAAACGTAAACATATGCAAATTATGTTAGAGTTTATCCGGTAACATGTAAAATTTTCGAAATAACGTTGTACATAATTTGCAAATGTACACAATTCATTTTTCCCATAATAATCAGAACAACTACTTAAGTTTCATAAACAAAAACATTATTTCAAACTCTTTGTTTATACTAAATAAAGTTAGTTAAGATAGTATATGGGTAAATATTTGCTTAACCCATCTTAGAAACATTATTTTTAATTTCATATGAACATTCATCCAGTATCTGCAGAAGGGAATTGGCATTTAGTATTGAAATGTGATGAGGTTCAATTCTTTGGCTATGGTGTTCCAAGCGTGGCATCAACAAGATTCACAATACTCAAGATTAAAGAATAATTCGCCAGGAACAATGAAACAGCTGAGTCACGTAAGAATCTGTATTCATGACATTCCTGACCTCATTCTTACTTATATTTTCAACGTCTCAAGCTTAATATGACTCTGATTTGAAACGAAGTCAACAAAATAGAGCATAGTCAAAATATACATCTTGTATTTATGACACAATATACGTAAAGTAGGTACTAATAATTTAAATTTATGTAAAAATTACAAAAGATTTAGTTTTGTTTTGAAAAAATATATAAAAAATATAAAAAAAGTAAGTATATAAATGTTTTGTTTGTATTGTTCAAGGGATTCTACTTATGTTATTTCCTTAATATTGCTCTATCTGTTTTATTACAGTAAACAGCATTTGAAAAAAATATTATTGCTTTTTTGCGTGTAAAGAATAACAAAAGCAAAGTATACATCACAAACCATAGACAAACAAGATATAGAAGAATAAAAAAGACACAAACTTTGTGGTGTAGTCGTCAAAAGTCTGATTGTAAGCGTGATGGTAATTTGTTTAAATCTTATTCAATAACATATTTATAATATGATATGGTCATCGTGAATAGGTATACTATGCGAATGCTTTTCGAGTTATTATGTAATTGCTGTGAAAGTCCAAATTTAAAGATATAATAAATAGATTTTTAAAGGTTACAAAACACGCACTAAATATTGAATAAGACCTTATTAATTACGACCACGACCGGATTAATAACAAATTTATGGTTGAGCTTTCCATTTTCCAATCGACATTCACACGACTGAAATTCAAAGTTGTTTATTGCATGGATTCGTGGCATTCTATTCTTTTTAGTCAGCGCTTTAAAAATTTATATATGTATTAAACATAAATTTTTCAAATAACATTTTTTACCCCAACGATCGTCATAAAACAAAACAACTTTTACTAATTGAACTTTCGGTAATCGACGGTTTCCAAGCAACAAAATAAAAGTAGGCGATTAAGAGAGAAAACAAAATTATGGATTCGGATCATCGTTTCGCCCCTCACAGAACCCCACTGCCAAACTTAATCGAAAGGAAAATAAGGGAAAATGAACCTGAATGCACTACGAATAAAAAGGGAGGCTCCACAATTTCACCCTCAGTACGTAAAAACTTTTTACAGCTGATCATTGGGAACAGCTATAAAGTAATATTACAGAAATGCTGGTTACAGTACCAATAAAAATCTATTATATTTTCAATTAAATATGTAAATATATGAATTTGCTTCTACTTCTAGGTTGTATAAATAATTGATAAAATTCTTAACCATTTTTTAAATAATTTGCAATTCGCAAACCTACACTGTTCAGCGTCTGATTAAGTAAACACAAGTATCCTAAGTTAGGTCCTTACTTGAGAATGTTTTGACACCGAATTCCTTTTGGCAATCTCCTATATCCTGGCTACAGCTTAAAATTAAAGATAAACTAATGTTTTAAATAAACATTTACACATTCACCTTACCTGTCAAAACTAAACAAATCTCCAAATTGTATTGAATTCGCACTGACACTATGAACATTTCTAATTTCCTCTCGTAGTACCCGAAAACATGCCCAGTCTAAGTGATCGCGCTCCAATTTCCGTCCGTGTCGTACACCTGCGTGCTCGTTAGTTTGTAAACAACGTGATCGATGCCGCGCCGATCGCAATCAATCACCAACAGCCAACAACAGTGGACGAAATGTTTATTTGAAACGTCAATGAAACCTAATTTATTCTATTTGTTGAATAAATCAATATTAAAGGTGTGAGTTGTAACGGATTAATATATTTTATAAATATACATATATATTTTTATTTTCATATACATTTCTTTTCCCTAAATATGCAAAATAAATCTATCGGAAATATTCGTAAGTAAATATGAAGTGGTATATTTTTAATACTTACAATAAACACGAGGAAATATATCGATTTATTTTATATATAGTTAGGAATCATTTTAAAAAAGGAGTTGTTTTTAGTTGTAAGATGAAAAAAATAATAATAGAAATGAAATTACATCAATCGAGGTTGTTGTACGTATTGCCTATTGGAAGATAACTACTCTGAAATATGGTTATTAAGTTAATTTATTCATGTCATTTTCTGCAATTACATGGGAACTTTGTCCGAATTCTCTCGAAACACGATGTTAATCTTTGAATAAATAATAAAACTCTGACCATTCCTGGTTTCTAAGAATATATTGAAAAGCCTTTTGAAGCCTGTTTTTGCTCTAATTAAATATAAAGTCTTACGAACTAGAGTAATTTTCGCCGCAAATTTAAAAATCTTTTATAATCTAACCGTGGAATAACTTAGTGTGAACTAGAGAAAGAAAAATAACTTAAGCGAACTCTAAAAATATTTTTATATTATCAAAAGGTTTTCCTGTTTACAAGAGGAACAAACATAATAAAAAACATCAATTTTGCGGTTTAACCTTTAGCGTTATTGTAGATATCACAAACAAATATTATGACGATCACTTTAACTAAACACATTATTAAAATGCTTAAATTTATACTTTAAAATACTTGTTTATCTTCATGATGCATAAAGGGCAGATATATACTAATATATGTAATATACAGTCAGTAGAAGTAGACCTGTGAGATAGACGCACAATCCTGTTTAAAGTCAGACGCTGTCCCACCAATTATTCCCTAACCAATTACCGCTGTCAATATGGACCTTCCAAATTCCAAATGCTTCCTATAAGAGCAATAGAAAAAAATTAAGACAATAATCGTAAAACGAGTCTCAGATACAAATCGCTTTTGGCGAAGGTCTATTGAAGTTAAACTTCTGGCGGATATCACGTACGGAATAGTTTGAAATCCTTTCACAAGCGAATTCCGAATTCGATAATATAATATAGATAATATAAGTCTAATTAGAAAGGAAATTTATAAAGTATATAAGAAAAACTTAAATAGTCTTAAAATATTTTTAAATTAATGAACGCTACACAGCTCCTGCAGACAGCGATATAGGCAGATAGTTTAGAGCGTATCTGAATACGACATTTTTTCGTAGAGTCAACGTTTCTATACATATATTATGCAACTGAAGTAGTTTTTTGGTGACATGCGTTTTTTCTGAAGATCTCTTATAGAGGAGGTATATTATATAGCGCTCAAAGGACAACACCTCGAATATCCCTTGATAATTATCTAAGCACTGTAGTTTGCCTACTGTAATAACAAGTATATATTTTTAGCTTCACGCTTTTTATCCCGCACATATAAACTGCCATAGGTTAGGCAGAGAAAACCGCAGAAACCATGGAACCTAGTGTAAAGACACTCCGTTGCTTAGTCCCTCCTTTCTCCGTCCCCGAATAACAAATATAATAGCTAGCTAGTTAAGTCAACAATGAAAGTCTATAGCGTCTCTTTTCTAATATGTTTTCGTACGAACAACGATTCGATATTTCTTTTCAATATACGTAATAATAAACACATAAATTTATAAATTCAAATCAATTTACATTTGCTTTACAATTTTTTAATTCTATTTAGTTACTATAAAAAATACTATATATTTGAAGTACATTAGACGCTTAGTGGCCTAATTCAATTTGTTGCCTTTGGATTTAAGTCCAACATATTTATAATATATGTTAATATCCAGATTTACAGTAATAGTTGGAGTTAGTTTGTATGCCTACATTTAAACTATGAAATTTAAAACTGTAATTAATTATGACTATATTTAAACTTAAAAAGTCGGACAAGCAAATGCACAACCGTTACTCTTAGCTAATCTTAATTTATTCATTTAATATCCGCCAATAGAGTAGTTTTATATAGATTTTCTGAAAATAATAAGGTACTATTTTTAATATAATTCAAAATTTTTTTTTTTTTTTTTTTTTTTTTTTTTTTTTTTTTTTTTTTAGCTTCACGCTTTATCCCGCACATGGCAGGGTAGGCAGAGGGAACTGCAGGAACCATAGGAACACTCCGTTACTTAGTCCCTGCTTACTCCGTCCCCACTTTCCGCCGTTTTCGAGGCATTGCGTGTTGAGTGGCGGAACTTAACGCCGCGCTTTGCCTTAGATGCCAGAGCGAAGAAAACGGAAATAGAAAAATCCATCTTCTCCAACTGGGGATCGAACCCAGTAACCGTCGCGTCACAGGCAGACGTTGCGCCTCTGCGCCACGACGGTCCTCAAAATTAAAATTAAAAATCATTTATTCATATAGGTATCACAGATACACTTACACGTCACGTCAATTTTTTATCTACTACCATTACAAAACGGTGCTTTGTCATAGAGGAGAAGAAATGGCGAAAGAAACTCCTCAGAACATCTTTTTATAAAAAAATAACAACTTAACATAAAATAAGGTATAACAAGTATCGTCTAGCCTGAGCCGAACTGGTTGCAGAACTGACTTTCAACACTCTTATTTAGTAAAATAGTCGTAGATTTTTTTTAGCTTCACGCTTTATCCCGCATATTGCAGGGTAGGCAGACGGAACTGCAGGGACCATATGAACCTAGTGGTAAGACACTCCGTTGCTTAGTCCCTGCTTTCTCCGTCCCCGCTTATATTATAGCGATAGTCGTAGATAGTGGAATAATATCACACACGAGATATATTTTGTGATACACCTAGGCAATATTTCTACTAAGAAAAGTATCTACATACTTTTAAGAAAATATTCCATAGTACCAATATTTTCTCAGTTAGAGATAATTTTTACGCATTTTGTATACAATCAGAAACAATACATTTTTAATAAGTTGAGCTAAAATTATTTTATCATAGTTTTTATATATTTCCAATTTATTTAAAATTTGCCTTGCCCTTTGCCTTTTCGTCTTGCTAAATTTATTTACTTGCAAGCTCTTACAAATTTTCGAGATGAAGGGATCCTCAAAAAATCTTGCATCATTATACTTCAATGACTATATCATATTGTATGTTTTTATAATATGACTGTACATGCACTGCACTGTAGAAGATTAACTCGGTGAGCCCCTCGTTTATAAAAGGAACGTGGACAAGTGTATGGATCTTTTCTATTTTTAACTTTTAATATAGCGCAAGAAAATGTAATACTTGCTGTTGAGATAAAAGATGCATACAGATTGCACTTCATATTCGCTATATTCCTTTAATCATGACGTAATTTAATATAAATAACTCATTACACTCGTGTAGAGCACTCAACCACAACTGCAAATATCTCGAAGTACCCTGATAATCTGAATTATACATTCCTTATTTGCTCTATGTTTCCCCCAAGACGTCATATAAAAGATTTTAAATTAATTATTATAATACAAACGTTATGTGCAAAGCCATCGTGACACGGTGGAATTGCATTTCCTCTTTCACACTCACTGCAAGTTAAGCGCAGCGTTAAATTCATGTCTGCCTGGAAACAGGAGATAAAATAAATATTAATATAATAAATATATTATTATTAAGAGCAACACTAAGCATCGTGCGCAAGTAAACTTGGAGTGTTGATTATTCTAGAGAAATGCTAGTTTAATATATTCACTTTGAACACTCTAATTTTAGCAACAACATTAAGAAAATAATTGAATCTTTACAAAATTAAGGAATCTACATTAACTCAAGGTATTATAATATATTGGTATGGTACACCTATACAGTAATATTACTCTAAATAATTAAATCTAGACGTATTTAGTATGAATATCAACACCATACATACATACATAAACGTTAGAGATTGAATACTTGTCACGTAAATATTTGGTTTAATGAAGTAAAACAAAAAAATATTACCAACTTTTTTGTAATTAGTAAAAGCTCTAGAATAATAAGTAACATTTAAAGACGTTAAGGGAGTATATAAAAACGATATTTGATAGATAAAGAATAGGAAATGACGAAGAAAACTATTTCTATAAATTTGAAACTGTAACTTAAATTATTTTGATATTAATTTTGACATACAAAAACATTTTTTTTTTAATTTATTTATCATCTTTTTTCTACTAAGCGTACATTTTTTTTAATAAGGTGTTTGCTTTGTATCTAATATCGATATATTTAGTTGTAAAAAAATACCCATTATCTGTGTAACTAAATTTCAGACTGAGAAGCTCAGCTTGTGAAATAAATAGCAAAAGAACATCCATTCCTCAGATACCTCCAACTTAGCAGGGCTATTACTTCACGTGACGTTTAACACTCCACTGTATACATTAAGTTACATTTTAAATGCTTTCATTACAAACCTCATAAATATTCCTTGAGTTTTACTTAAATACCTAAAAAGCTCGTCGTATTTTAAGGAAAAGGGACATCATTTTGTACTCCGTTTACTTTTTAGATATAGGAACCTACACTACAGTAGAGCACTAAAAGAATTGTGTCAGTTTGATCATGTTTACGAAAAAATAATGCATGGTAAAAGCACTCATAAAATAAAAATCAAAGATTTTTAAATTGTCGGTCTACGAGCACATCATCGAAACTACTGGACGAATTGGAATATTTTTTCCATGTAAGTAAGTACATATATACAGGTATACCTGTAAAATAATTGTGGTCTTAAATCTTTAAGACCAGAATTATTTTACAGGTAGCCTAGACTGCAATACCAATATTTTGATTTTTTTTTTCCCTTCAATAAAGAAGTAATCCAGCAAGTATCATACCTTTTTGGAACCCAGATTAAATGCGCCATCTTTTAAAGTTACTTGCCGAAATATTGTAGTACGTTATTTTTATTGTACAGTCGGTTAAAGTTGGGTGTAGTATTTATTTTCAATTTAATATTGGACAAAAACACAACATTTCATTGAAAATTGAGGCAGGTATGTTTCAATTTTAAGCGATCACCGCTTACAAAAGGGCTTGTCATTATTACAAAATAGAAAAAAAAATACTAAAAAAGTAATATTCGTAGTCTTAGGACTTGAAAGATCATCACGGGATCATCAGTTTTCCAATATTTTTTTAAGTTCAAATAATATAAAAAATACATAACAAAGATTTTTTCACATTATTCTAATAACTGCCACGACTTGGTCTTCATCTATTTTTGGCTTATCATTGTTTTCCGGGACATTATGTATAAACTATTAGTATAACTGTTAGGTCAGGATCTGGGCTATATTAAATTTTAAAGACTAGAATATCTGTTTAATTTTTAGAAATTATCAAATGCTGTTATAACAAAAATGTTTGACAATAGGAAAAATAATCCTACGTAATAATTATTGCGAGTAAACTATCAGTGCAACTATCGATTAATGAAAAATTTCTTGCAGTCCGTAGAGCAGCACGATCGTAACGTCACCCGAAGTATCCACAAAGTATCTACTAGGTATTTCATACATTTTTTAATTATTTAGCTTAGCTTTCAATAAAAGCACAGTTTGAACTACTCTTTGTATTATAAATCAATTTATTATAAAAAAAAAGTGTTTATAAACTAAACAAATTTAAAAAAGCCTACTGACTAAAGCTTAACTAAAGCTTTTCCTATTATTACATTTAATCGCCCATCTGACGCTTTAAAAAAACCATATTATCCTTTCTAGAAAATTGTTCTGAGCTTTTCTCCATTCCAACGATGAAAGATATGGAAGAAATATATTATCATTAAATAGGAATAGAAGAGATTTTTTTAATGGATTTTCACACGATTGAAAATAAAAGGCAACTGAGTGTTGGACGCAAACTAATGGATTCTCGCGGCCAATGAGTCCAATAACAAAGTAACACACAAAATAACTTTAAAAGTAACGTTAGTGTCATTTTAAGAAAGTAAATAAAGCTTGAGTAGGTACTTCTTTGGCATCATTCTTAGTAAATTGATCCCCGTGTTGGTCATTTGGTTTTTTGGTTTAGTTCTGTAGATATTAATTTCATGATATAAGTAACATTTGCAGTAGGTAGGTATGCCTATAAAATTCCGATATTTGGCTTATTCTCTGTTTGTACGAAATTAGGTCAACGTGAAGTACTTTGAAAGTTGTGATTACGCGGCAATTTTCATACAAAGTGCAAAAAAATAAGCGTACTCTGTTTCTATTTTAATACAAAAATGGCCTCTATAAACTCATATTAAGACAAAACCACGGACAGCAAAGTGATACTATAAAGGCTCCGTTTTTCATTTTGCAATACGGAACGTGGCACAATAACCATACGTTCAGGTGTAAGCAGCATGGCTTGTGGGTTCGATTCCCAATCTGAAAAAATGAATTATTTCATTATCTATTTTTTAACTCTGACAACAAGACAAGAGTGCACCGCAAATTGTCGACTTTACGTGCGTACGTACTAATAGCCAATGTTCTATACAGCACCTGAGCAGTCATTACTAGATTTTATATATAATTACAACTGCATGTGTCATTAATTTTTAAGCAACTGTTAAAATTAAAGCTTACTAACTTTCTTAACATAAAAACAATATTGGCATGTTAAAACTTTCGAAGTAACGTTGTACAAATTTGGAAATGTACATAATTTAGTTTACCCATAATAGCAAGAACAACTGCTTAAGTTTTATGATTAAAAACATTATTTCAAATTGCTTGTTTATACTAAATAAAGTTGGTTAAGATAGTAGATGGGTAAATATTTGCTTAACCCATCTTCGCAACATTATTTTTAATCTCATATAAGCATTATTCCAGTATCTGCAGAAGAGAATTTGCATTTAGTATCGAAATGTGCTGAAGTTCAGTTCTTTGATTATGGTATTCCGAGAATGCCATCACAGTACCCAAGATTAAAGAATCATTGGCTAGGAACAACGGAGACTCAGAAACAGCTGAGTCACGTAGGAATCTGTATTCATGACATTCCTGACCTCATTCTTACTTATATTTTCAACGTCTCAAGATTAATATGACTCTAATTTGAGACGAAATCAAGAAAATAGAAAGTGTTCCAAAGATATAACTTTTATGACATAACACAAAATATACAATAATGGTAAACAAATATTTTACATATTTGTTTTAGTGTTTTTTTTAAGAAAACAATATATAAATATGTATATATATATATATATATATATATATATATATATATATATATATATATATATATATATATATATATATATATATATATATATATATATATATATATATATATATATAACACCAACTACGACTGTATAGTTATTAGTTAGTTATTTAAGTTATCTATTTTATTACAGTAAGCAGCATGTGAAAGAAATGTTATTGCTTCATTGCGTGTAAAGAATAACAAAAGCAACCACAACCAGACACCACAAACCATAGACATAGACAAACAAGATATGGAAGAATACAAAGAAGCACAAATATCCTCGTGAAGCAGTCGTCAAAAGTCTGATTTTAAGCGTGATGGTACGTTCTTGAAATCTTAGTCAGTAACATGTTTATAGTACAATACCGTCATATATACTATGCCATTTCTTTTCGAGTCATTATTTTACTGCTGTTAAAGTCAAAATTTAAAGACATAATACATTGTTTTTTAAAGGTTACAAAACATGCAGTAAATAATGAATGAGACCGGATTAATAAAAAATTTATAGTCGAGCTTCCCATTAATCGACGTTCACGCGGCTGAATTTTGATGTAGTTTATTGCATGGATTTGTGGCACTCTATGCTTTAAAAAGTTATATACCTATGTCCGTCGACCGTCCGTCGTACCGTAGGACCGTCGTGACGCAGAGGCGCAACGTCTGCCTGTAACGCGACGGTTTCTGGGTTCGATCCCTAGTCGGAGAATATGGATTTTTCTGTTTCCATTTTCTTCGCTCTGGCAAACTAGGTAAAGCGCGGCGTTGAGTTCCGCCACTCAACACGCAATGCCTCGAAAATGGCGGAAAGCGGGGACGGATAAAAGCAGGGACTAAGCAACGGAGTGTCTTAACACTAGGTTCGTATGGTTCCTGCAGTTCCTTCTGCCTACCCTGCCCATGTGCGGGACACAGCGTGAAGCTAAAAAAAAAATATATACCTATGTATTAAGCTTAAATTTTACAAGTAACATTTTTATCCCAACGATCGTCATAAAACAAAACAACTTTTACTTCCGGGAATCGACGGTTTCCACGCACCAAAATAAAAGTAAGCGATTAAGGAGAGAAAACAAAATTATGGATTCGGATCATCGTTTGGCCCCTCACAGAACCCCACTGCCAAACTTAATCGAAAGAAAAATAAGGCAAAATGAACCTGAATGCACTACGAATAGAAAGGGAGGCTCCACATTTTCACCCTCAGTACGTAAAAACTTTTTACAGCTGATCATTGGGAACACCTATAAAGTAATATATCAGAAATGCTGGTTACAGTACCAATAAAAATGTATTACATTTTCAATTAAATATGTAAATATATGAATTTGCTTCTACTTCTAGGTTGTATAAATAATTGATAAAATTCTTAACTATTTTTTAAATAATTTGCAATTCGCAAACCTACACTTTTCAGCTGATTAAGTAAACACAAGTATCCTAAGTTAGGTTCTTACTTGAGAATGTTTTGACACCGAATTCCTTTTGGCAATCTCCTATATCCTGGGTACAGCGTAAAACTAAAGATAAACTAATGTTTTAAATAAACACATTCACCTCACCTCACCTCACCTCACCTAAACAAATCTCGAAATTGTATTGAATTCGCACTGACACTATGAACATTTCTAATTTCCTCTCGTAGTACCCGAAAACATGCCCAGTCTAAGTGTAGATCGCGCTCCAATTTCCGTCCGTGTCGTACACCTGCGTGCTCGTTAGTTTGTAAACAACGTGATCGATGCCGCGCCGATCGCAATCAATCACCAACAGCCAACAACAGTGGACGAAATGTTTATTTGAAACGTCAATGAACCCCAACTTGTTCTATTTGTTGGATAAATCATTATTCGAGGTGTAAATTGTAAGGGCCTATTATATTTTAATAATATATCATATTTTTATTATTATACTCATCTATAATATAAAAGAATTTATATTACTTTATTTTGTAAATAGTTAGGGATCCCTTTTAAAAAAATGAGTGTCTGAGATGACAAAAATTCTAAGAGGAATGAAATTATGTCAATCGGGATTAAGATAGCTACTCTGAAATATTATTGTTAAGTTATTCATGTTATTTACTGCAATTATGTAGAAATATTGTCCGAATACTCTCTTTAAAAAAAATAAAACTTTAACCATTTCTGGTTTCTAAGAATATATTTTAAAGCGTTTTGAAATCTGTTTTTGCTCTAATTAAATATAAAATCTAGCGAACTAGAGTAATTTAAAACTGTTTCTTTCGTCGCAAACTTAAAAATCTTTTATAATGTATTCGTGGAATATCTTAGTGTGGACTACAAAAAGAAAAATAGTTTTAGCGAACTCTAAAAATATTTTTTCTTTTATCAAAAGGTTTTCTTGTTTACAAGAAGAACAAACATAATGATATAACATCAATTTTGCGGTTTAACTTTTGTAGCGTTATTGTAGATATCACGAACAAATATTATCACGATCACTTTAACTAAACACATTATTAAAATACTTAAATTAATACTTTAAAATAATATTTAGATATATACTAATGTATGTAATATCATTACACTCAGTACAAATAGACCTGTGATGTAAACCCACAACTCTGTTTAAAGTCAGACGCAATCCCACCAATTTTTTTCTAATCCAATTACATGACAATTACAATACAATTACATTATCGACCTTCTAAATGCTTTCTATAAGAGCAATAGAAAGAAGTAGGACGATAATCGTGAATCGGCTCTCAGATATAACTTTCTTTGGCGAAAGTACATTAAAGTTAAACGCCTAGCGGATATCACGTAGGGAATAATTTGAAATCCTGTCCATACAGAGTTCTAAGAGTCGTGAAATATTTTTAAAATAATAAATTTTCGAAACTTTACACAACTCTAATATGCATAAATAGTAGTTTTCAAAAAACATCTTTTTTAATAATGTCTTGAACAAAAAATTTAAGGAAAAAATTGAGATGATCTACAAAGTGTGACAGTTATCTATGAATACGATTATTTCAAAATTACGAAGAGACACTTGTCTTTGTTAAGTCAACAATGAAAATCAGCTGCGTCTCTTTTCTAATGTGACAAATAACTTATAATTATTTCTTTTGAATGTACGTAATAATAAATGCTATATAGACTTATGAATTAATGCTAAATAGACTTATGAATTTAAATCAAATAACATTTATTTTTCAATTTTTTCATTCTACTTAATTTCTATTAAAAATACTTTATATCTAATACAAATACTATAATAGTAATGTCAAGAGAGCTTGGTTTTACGACAATTTTCTAACATCATGTCTGAATTGGCCTTTCCTCGTATATGATTTTAATAAAACCCTCTTGGCAAAGTTAGATGCAAGCGTCATAAAGATGCTGAAGTTTTGGACTTGGGCTAGGGCATTCGGCGGACACCTCAACCTTATTTAGAGACAAAAATAATTTTGGGTTGAGTTTAAAGAAACCATCGGAGCTTTATAAGCATCTAAGAGTCGTCAAAAGACATATACTGGGAAAATCACGGGATGAGATTGTTACCTCACTTCCAATAGACAGAAGTGTCCCAGAGGTCGAGTCAAGACTTAAATTCCAGAAGCAATTTATGATAGAAGCACAATTTAGGAAAGTAGGGTTAGGATCAAAGTCCAAGACACAGAGATAATAAAATCTTTTATTCGGCAAGACGAGAACGATAAGTATAAGGAGCACGCAATGGGCTTAGAAATACAAAATGAGTGGCTAACTATAGGTGAATCCTGTATCCCTTCAGCTTTAAAATGGCGCACCCTAATTCACGACTCTTAAAATTCTACCTAAATGCGTTCCAAATGACTGTTCCAGATCAAAGTAATTTAGTAAGATGGGGTAAAGCTGCCGATGAATCTTGCTACATCTGTAAAGAGGCAGTGGGGACAGCTAAACATATGCTGGTGGGGTGTAGGGTACTCTTGGATAGTGCTCAATAGAGTTTGTGAAAAAAGGTTCTCATAAAAAACCTGCAAAAAAGCCTTTCCTATATTAGATCCAGCTCCTGATTGGACACGTATGAGAAACAGTATAGAATCCCTGAGGATATTTGTGTTTCGTCATTCAGACCGGATGTTTTTCTATATTCTCGAAGCCTAAAACGCGTAGTACTGATAGAGCTAACAGTTTCGTGGGAAACAAATATCCCGAAAAGTCACCACCTCAAACTCAATAAGTATTTCTATCTTACAAACGAACTGACCAGGAATAGGTTTAGAGCTAGCTTATATGCGTTTGAAGTAGAAGCGAGAGGTATAACAAACAAAATGTCGATTGTTATATTGTTTTGTTTACGAAACTGAAATTGACACTCTTGATGACAAGCGACTCGACGACGTCATATCAATGCTCAAATTAGTATGAGCTATTACCAGCTGTTCTATGAATCGGCCATCTTTGGACGTTAAAACACTCTTATAGTAGGGTTCTCGGCTCCATAACTTTATGATAGGTTTATAGAAATGATTAGCACTAAAATGCTGTTATTATTGTTTGTAAAGATTTTTGACAACTATACTATAGCGAGTCTTTAAACGTGCTATAACTTTTTATGAATAAGGCCGTCAGTATACAACTTATTAACTTAGTCTTATATCGATGTACGTTATTGTAAAAAAATACCCATTATTTACAACCTTCTTTGTAAAATAATTCTTGACAGAGGAACTCACTTTGCGAAATAAATAGCAAAAGAACATCCATTCCTCAGACCCCTCCAACTTAGCAGGGCTATTACTTCACGTGACGTTTAACGCTCCACTGTATACATTAAGTTACATTTTAAATGCTTCAATTACAAACCTCATATATACTGCTTGGCTGTTGCTTAAATACATAAAAGGTTCTCGTATTTTAAGGAAAAGGGACATTATTTACTATTTAGTCATATGTAGGTTCATATAACTATAGTAAAACACTAAAAAAAGAGAGATTTAGAAGACTAGAATATCTGCTTAATTTTTAAATCATCACAAATCATTGAACAATTTTCGTTGTTATGTAAAATGTAACATGTATGTGAAAACAATAACAAGAAGGTAACTAAGTTCAATATAATTGTTAAATATCCAATAAAATTATTGTGTAAGGTAAATTCATTTTACATGCTTTGTTTAAAATAAAAATTATTTCAAAATCAACACAACCAACACGAATCAATCAACACAAATTTTAGGAGTAAGGTACTCAAGTGTAAACTTAAGAGACGACTTTAACGTGAAATTAACTTTCGTTGATAATTAATGGTTGTTTCCTATATTGTTGACTGATTATTTAAATTATTTTTTATTTAATAGATAATATATGTGCATAGTATGTACATACTCGTATAAATTTATTTTAACTAAAGTGAGTGACAATTTATTTAGAAAGTAGTAATAGAGTACTTCTAGTGCTTTATTTTTAATCAGTACTTTTCTTCTCACAAACGTACACGCCTCCTAGTATTAACGAGTCTATAGTCCGGTAACAACCCTTACCCTTTATCATGCTCTACGTAAATGTTAAATTAAAAACGACAGAAGCGATAGAACATATTTTAAGAATAAAGCATTTGTAACAAAATATCACTATCTTTTCAAAACAACCATAAGCAACAAGCTATTCCTTGCTGCCACCAAATAAAAACAAATAAAAGACATAAATTATTCACCTAAAAAAAATTAAAAGGTTTTAATTCTAAATGTAGAATATTAAATATCCTATATAATAATTAGCCCGAGGTTTAATAAAAATATTTCACACAAATGTTTTAATACAACAATTTCTAATTATTTCAAAGGACACTTTATCAGTACTTTATTAGGATTCATTGTAAGTAACAGTTTAATTAAATGGAACATTAACCGACGCCTACTCGACTGAAGCTTAACTAAAGCTTTTCCCATTATTACATTTAATCGCCCATCTGAAGCTTTAGAAAAACTTGATTATCCTTTCTAGAAAAATCGTTCTGAGCTTTATTCTATTCCTATAATAACTTCAGATTGTGAAATGATGAAAGATAAAAAATGAAAATATCACTAATAGAAAATCGTTCACATTTAAAAAAAATTACATTTTAAATATTTACCAACTTAAATATTAACCACGTAAGATTGTGATAAGTGCGGCCGCAACCTGGAATAAAAGGGGTTGTTATTAATGGGTTTTTCACACGCATGAAAATAATAGGTAACTGAGTGTTGGAAACAAACTAATGGCGGCAAAATTCTCGCGGCCAATGAGTCACTTTTTAAGTTAGATACAAGTCCTTCGCCATAGAAACTTACTTGAAAATCTTGTTATTTGCAAAAAATAACAACGTAAAAATCAAAGTAACGTTAAAAAGTAACATTTTTTTAGTTTAGTGATATTTTAGGAAAGTAAATAAAGCTTGAGTAGGTTCTTCTTTGGCATCATTCTTAGTAAATTGATCCCATTGTATTGGACATTTAGTATTTTGGCTTGGTTCTGTATTAATTTCATGATATAAGTAACATTTGCAGGAGGTAGGTACTATTTTTTTATAAAATGAACTACACATATGCCTATAAAATTCCGATTTTTGGCTTTTTCTCTGTTTGTACTAAAATAGGTCAACGTGAAGTACTTTAAAAGTTGTGATTACGCGGTAACTTTCATACTAAGTGCAAAAAAATAAGCGTACTCTCTACGTATTTCTATTTTAATATGGCCTTTATTATAAAATGGCCTTTAGAAACTCATATTGAGACAAAAACACGGACAGAAAAGAGATCCTATAAAGACTATGTTGTGGCACAAAAACCAAGAGTTTGGGTGTAGGCGAGAGGGCTTGGGAGTTCGATTCCCACTAGGGAAAAAAGGATTGTTTCATTATCTATTTTTTTATCTATTCATTATCCATTTTTTACTAGTCAAGAGCAGCGGTGAGTCCCGCCACTCAACGCACGCAATGCCTCGAAAGGTGGAAAGCGGAGAAAGAAGTGTTGGAACCCTGGGTTACCACGGTTTCCACAGTTCCCTCTGCCTACGTGTGCGTATGCGGGATGAAGCATGAAGCTAAAATAAAATACAAAACTCTGAAAAAGGTTCCTACCAGAAAGACAGAAACCTAATTATAAGGTTTAATAGTATTCGCAACCAGTGTAATCCAATAGATTTTAAAATTAACTTCAATAAGGAAAAATACAAATAAATATTATATATTTAGACCCCATAGTGCACACAAATTGTCAACTGTACGTGCGTACGTGCTAATAGCCAATGTCCTATACAGCACCTGCGCAGTCATTACTAAAATTTATATATATTACAAATGCATCTACTATTAATTTTTAAGCAACTGTTAAAATTAAATGTACAAGCATACTTACTTTAAATAATATATAAAAAATATTGGTAGATATATCATTATTTTGAAAAATATATATTTATTAGGGACGATTCAAATTAATTTATTTTTAAGTGTACAGTATAACGTTTCTCTATCTATTCTATTTCAGTGAGTATTTGAAAAAAATATTATTGCTTCATTTCGTGTAAAAAATAATAAAAGTAAACCATACATCACAAACCATAGAGCAAAAAGATGTATAAGAATACAAATGTATTCGTCAAAAGTCTGATTTTAAGCGTGATGGTAGTTTATTGAAATGTTATTCAAATTATTACATATAATTATATAATTATATTAAATTTATAATAATATATGGACATCGTACATATACTTTGCGAATTATTTTCGAGTCATTATTTACTTGCTGTGGAAGTCAAACTTTATAGGACATAATAACGTGTTTTTTAAAGGTTACAAAACACAGTAAATAATGAAAAAGACCGGATTAATAACAAATTTATAGTTGAGCTTTCCATTTTCCAATCGACATTTACACGACTGAAATTCAAAGTAGTTTATTGCATGGATTTGTGTCACTCTATGCTTTTAGTCAGCGCTTTAAAAATGTTATATATATATATATATATATATATATATATATATATATATATATATATATATATATATATATATATATATATATATATATATATATATATATATATATATATATATATATATATATATATATATATATATATATATATATATATATATATATATATATATATATATATATATATATATATATATATATATATATATATATATATATATATATATATATATATATATATATATATATATATATAAAAGCATAAATTTACCAAATAATATTTTTACCCGAACGATCGTCAAAAAACAAAACAACTTTTACTAACCGAACTTCCGTGAATCGACGGTTTCCACGCACCAAAATAAAAGTAAGCGATTAAAGAGAGAAAACAAAATTATGGATTCGGATCATCGTTTGGCCCCTCACAGAACCCCACTGCGAACTTAATCGAAAGGAAAATAAGGGAAGACGAACCTGAATGCACTACGAATGAAAAGGCTCTAAATGTTCACCCTGAATACATAAAAACTTTTTACAGCTGATCATTGGGAACAGCTATGAAGTAATATTACAGAAATACTGGTTACAGTACCAATAAAAATGTATTATATTTTTAATCAATTATGTAAATATATGCATTTTCCTCTACTCCTTAGCTTGAAGACTAAATAATTAATAAATCCTTTATAATTTTTTTCCAACTTACACCGTACAAACACTTCAAAATAAATTTAAAATTAATTTTTTAGCATTTGAATGTAAACACAATTGTTGTGAGTTCAGTCTCTATTTGGAGTTAATAAATTACTTATATTTGTCACCTCTTAATAAGCCGTCTTAAATATTAATCGGGAAGCGAAGAATGGAAAATATTTTGACGCTTAATTCTTTCTGCCTTCTGTACTATCTGTAGAATAGAGTTTAAAGCTTAAGATAAGCTAGTGTTTTAAATAAACATTTACACATTCACCTCACCTCACCTCACCTAAACAAAACAAATCTCGAAATTGTATTGAATTCGCACTGACACTATGAACATTTCTAATTTCCTCTCGTAGTACCCGAAAACATGCCCAGTCTAAGTGTAGATCGCGCTCCAATTTCCGTCTGTGTCGTACACCTGCGTGCTCGTTAGTTTGTAAACAACGTGATCGATGCCGCGCCGATCGCAATCAATCACCAACAGCCAACAACAGTGGACGAAATATTTATTTGAAACGTCAATGAAACCCAATTTGTTCTATTTGTTGAATAAAAAAATATTAGTTTTTGGCGACAGTACATTGAAGTTAAATGTCTGATAAAACGATATCAAGTACAGAATAGTTTGAAATCCTTTAACAAGCGAATTCCGAATTCAATAATAATTAGATAGTATTAATCTAATAAAAGAGTGTATTCATAAAGTATATAAGATATACGTTTCTAAGGGTCGTTTTTGGTTAAATGAGTTTAATCTAAAGAGAATTTACAATTTGTGAATTGAAAATATATTTTTATTTTGGATGGATAGATAGATAGATAAAGGAAGGCATATTATATGAGGCTCAAGTGACAACACCTCGAATTTCTCTTGTTAATTGTCTAAGCATTGTACTCTGCCTACTAAAATAACAAATATTAGAGCCAGGTTACACCCAAGGGCTGCGGAAATTGATTTAATCACGCAAATATCGTGATTACAGATACTTCTCTTTAATCATTTCTTTTATATTTGATTTTGGTTGCGAGTTTCATTACTTTAATCTTGTATTGTAGCAATTAATTTTTTATTTATGTTTGTTTTGTATCCGAAATTACCTACGTAATCAAATTCTTTTGGACACTTCCTGTTGACCTGTAATTATGAAGTTTAACTAGAAATGGGAAATTACAATATATATAATGAAAAAAAAAACTGAAAATTTTAATTTTGCGTATGTATGACAGAAGAAAATACTTTTACTTAATATAAATATATTGCTAATAAAAATATCAATATCAGTAGCTTGCTTGTACTTATAATTTTTGTAAACTACACAACGCGGTAATCACCCAATCGAGTGTTTCATACTGTATTTTGTCAGTTTCGCGGTCTTTTGCAAGCACTTTGCTTGAAACTGACTCTAAATATTTTTTTTACAAAAACTAAATATTTTATTATGCTTCCTATTGCCTTTTCTTATTGCCAAATTTCTAGATCAACAAACGAGATTTAAAAAAAACAGTCTTAGTAGACGGACAGTCGCAGACAACAAAATGATAACGATTCCATTTCCACTTTCAAGATAAGGCACCCTGAAAAAAAAGTTGTTTTACTCTAAAATATACCACAAAATAACTATATACTAAAATATGGCTGTACATGAACTGCACTGTAGATTGTAGATTAACTCGGTGAGCCCCTCGTTTATAAAAGGAACGTGGACAAATGTATGGATCTATTCTATTTTTAACTTTTAATATAGCGCAAGTAAATTTAATACTCGCCGTTTATAAAACGCATTTGCGTTGTACTTAATTAATTCTGACGTAATTTAATTTAAATAAGTAATAGGTACAAGCGGTTATACACTATAAATATATATACAACTACAAGGACAAATATATCGTGGTAGGCTAATAATAATCTGAATTATACATTACTAGGATCTCTATCTCTTCCACAAGGCGGTATATAAAAAGATTCTAAATGAATTATTAAAACAAGCATCGTATATTTGCAGGGACATCGTGACGCTGTCGGCTTGTATTTTCACTTTCACGCTCCGGTAAGTTAAGCGCAGTGTTAAGTTCCGCCTCTCACGCTGTCTCGATTTTGGTGTTTTGTCAATGAGTTCTATGTCTGCCTGGATACAGAGTGTAATGATGAATAAAGCAAAAAACTAAAAAAATTGTTTACATTTAATTATTTACTTCGAACGCGCCATTTGTAACAAACACAGAATATGATGATATTCTCAAACCAATTTAATCGTTACAAAATTTAAAAAACGAATCGGTGTTGAAATATCATTTTAGAAATTGAAACCTTCACAATAGACATTTCAATTTCGAGGGAGAAGAGGAAGCCGGTTACATTTTATTTATGAGACGGGGGTGCTGGGTGCATCTGGACTATAATTTCGTGAACCGAACTGTACGTTACGTGTAAGTGTAACTTAGGGTTACTAGCGCCATCTAATTTTTTATGGTACTATTTCTATGTACATATTTTAAATACTATTTTCATATATAAAGTAAATATTACTTTTTTTGTAGCTTCTTTATTAATTCTGCGTTAAAAAAAAGCAAGTCGAAATGCTTTATAGAAAAAAACTACATCTAGAACGAATTCCAGAACGGCAAATGAAAATGAATAAAACAAAAATAGACGAGAAAGCGAAAAATTAAAATAATTCATTCATTATTACACTACACTTCTATGACCTGACTGAAATAGACATTTTTCTAAAAATATATCAAAACAATACAACAACAAAATAGCATTCAATTATATCATAATGGGTTATTTCCATACGTCACTGTAATGGTGCTTGGCTCGTGTACACGAGGGGTGCGGGGTCACGAGCAACAGGCGCCTGATCAATGAGACGCCCCCGCACCCCTCGCCCACCTGCGCCGCACTTGTTGCGCGCACATTCAAACTATTATACACCTTAACTTCACATAAATAGAAGCTAACAAGTTTCTAAATTAATATACATAGTTAAAATCAAGTGATACTCTTTCTCTAAGCCCTCCTCTTTATGCAACTGCCGTGACGGCGTGCCGTATCAGCATTCAACGAGCGTTTTGACGCTTCGGATAACAAAGATGGCCTTTTTAGGTGAAGCAATGTTTACGGATTTATGAATAAATTCGCAGTAATATGTAAAATTAATATACATATACGTTTATAAGCGTATTTGTTTTTATTTTAAAAATATGTTAAAAATTACTAAACTAAAATAACTTAGATCATCGTGTCGCAAAGGCGCAGCCTTTCCATATAAACGTGACGATTTGTGTATTTGATTCCCACTCGGAGAGAATGAAATATTTTCATGCTTGGGATCATCGGGTCGATGAAAGGAGTACAATAAGACACGATTCTCTTATACTAGTATAATAAATTATATTAGAGCGTCTGCCTGTAAACGCGACGGTTCGATTCCCACTCTTTCTATTTCCAATTTTTCTATTTCCATTTTCTTCGCTCTGGCAACTAAGCAAAGCGCAGCTTTGAGTTCCGCCACTCAACACGCAATGCCTCGAAAAAAGGAGAAAAGCGTTGACGGAGAAAGTAGAGACTAAGGAACGGAGTGTCTTAGCACTAGATTCATATGGTTCTTGGGGTTCCCTCACTTACTCCGCAATAAGCGAGATAAAGCGTGAAGGTAAACAAATAAATAAAAATAACTACTTCAGTTGTATAATATATGTATAGAAATATTGACACTACGCAAAAAAATTTAGTGCCTACCTCGCCGTCTGTAGGAGCTGTGTAAAAAAAATAGAAAATAACAAGAGAACGCTTCATAGGCTATCACTCAGAGCTTAGGCTGGTTCAGACTTACAACTCTGGCTGTCCATTAGTGGAAGAAACTGTGTTATGCACGTTTCGTTATGTATGCTTCATTAGTACTGATAACAAACATTCACATCATTAGTAATAAAAGAAGTTACTGAGAAGTTTACTTAATTATGTCAGTAAAAATGTATTAAAGATCAGTTTTGTGAACGATAAACAACATTGATATATTAAGAAAAACAAACTCAACACTAAAATATTTTAACATAATATAGCATAACATTTTTTTTTAGCTTCACGCTTTTTCCCGCATAGGCAGAGGGAACTGCAGGAACCATATGAACCTAGTATTAAGTCACTCCGTTACTTAGTCCCTGCTTTCTCCGTCCCCGCTTTCCATTTTACATTTTTTTGCTCTGATAACAAATCAAACTCAGCAGAACACTAGATTCCTTGAGCCTACGGTGCCCTCTGACTACTGGTATGTGCGGGTTACAATGTGATAAATATAAATATTTTTTTATTTTGCTATTAGTAAATTAATGTTGAATAAAGAGTACACAAAAGTTTTTAAATTAGTGTTGGAACATAAATGTTAAAACTTATATCAGTAACATGTTATAAGGTAATCTTAAATAAGAAGTGTCTTTTTTAAATATATAGTCATAATAGGATTTGATAATTGTTTTTCAAATTCATTTTTTCGCATTTTTTACAATGATTTCAACGAAGTTTAAATTCGTATTTATTTTTGATATATAACACAGAAATATGTGGCATACATGTTTATTACATATAATTAAGGAAGACACTATATTCTATATCTGTATTTACGCCTGTTAGTATTAAGCTTTTTATTTAACTTTTTTTAAACTACACTCTTGTCCTTAAAGAAATATATTTTAAAATGTTCTATTGTCAGTTTAAATAATTTTAAAATAAATAAAACAAAAACTATGTTTGGATATATAAAATGCTATCTATCTGTTTACTGTCTTCCTTCCGGCAATCATTAAAGATTAAAATTCTCACTTAACTAAAATGAAGGTACCATCAATATCATAAATTATTCCATAAGTACATTTTGAACATATGAGAAATGCAAATAAATTATGTCACAATACTCATAATCATTTGTCTGATAAAATAAATATTTCCTTATTATCTCCTTATATTTTTAATTACACGTGAGTAGCCAAGATGGTTATATATGAAATTACATTCCAAGAAATGTTTATTTATACATACAGTACACGTATTATACTCGCCGCTTTTTATCTAACCGACGACATTTAATTTACAAAGCAAGTCAACAAATGTTTAGGTATTAGTTGAATAAAAAACAAGTGCCCTAGACGTACTATTTCTCTTGACTACTTACGTATTATGTATATTTAAATGACAGTATCAAAAAATATCAAGCACACTACAAGATAACAGAGTTTGAAAAATGATAATTACTATTAACGATAACATTTTAATATAAGTAGATATGAGCCCTGTTTAATAATAATGGAGTTTAAGTTTTAATATACACAAAGCTAATAAGATAAAATTATAGGTATATAATCTTATCTGGAGTAATGTGTGAAAGAATGAATGTGTAGAATGTTTACATAAAAACACTAAATTTTCAAGTTTAGTTTAGCTAAATATGCGATCACGTTTCAATTCAAATGACAATAAACTAAAATAAATAAGCAAAAGTGATATTGGCGTTATTGTATACAGAGATTAAAGTGCTTTAATACTATAAAGTTAGACTAAGATTTTTTCATTATCTTCTATATAGATAATGAATTTAGTTATATAAAACATATAAACATAGCGTAAACAAAATTATATAGAAACATAGAAACATGTAATAAGTGTACATCATTACATAATAAAAGAACACAATAATTTACATAAATTTATATAAATATTAAGGTATGATTTTTTTTATTTTTACTTACTATGATCCGTATTGATCGTGTAGTGCGGCGGAATGCGACTCGTAGCACGGTGGTATGAGAAAGCAATGGAGAGCACTCTCAAATGCCATTTGCCAATATACGAGTAAAGGGATTTATTTGTGATGCTGCTCTTACAAATAAAAAAAACACATTTATTTTATGAATAGCACCTTATTATTATTTTATATTAAATAGGAAATATATAGTTTATTATTTATCATAAAATAAAAAAGTGGTTTCTCACTGTATCCAGCATATAGCAGAGTACGAACAAATATAAGATATTAACACTAAGTTCTGCAACTTAGTTGTAATTTCTTATGTTCAAGTAAATTTTCGTCCAATTTTCGAAACATTGCGTCTCGTATTGTGGAACTTAACTTCAAAATACTTCATTTTAGTGAGTGAGAATGAAACTGAAAACCATGACGTTTTACAGTCAGACAGTAACTTTACCGCCGCGACACAATGGCGTACAAGAAATACTATTGTTAATTTTTAAGATATTTTATTCATTTTGTGTCAAGACGACTCATTTACCATGACCGTGTGTTTGTTAGTGATGACATATGGAAGGTGAACTTGGCCTGTGGTGTAGAAGAGCTTTGGCTAAACTTACTATAGTGTCAGAAATGAGCATGAAATTCTTTTTATAGCTTTTATATTTAAAATGTATATAAGATCAAACATATCTACAAAGCAATAACAATTATTAGTTTAGGCTAATGAATATATTTACAATGTAGTAATTACCATTAAGTAGTACTAGTATTTACATATAATTAATCATAATTAAGACATAACAACGATAATCTTAAATCACTGGTAACTTCATTGCCAAGTACGTGTAGTAGAAATTCAAGTTGCAAATTTAACAATACCCACCTCTCGGACTCAAAAAGGGTCTAATGAAGATACACTGTGATAAAACACCCACGGCACCGTATATTGACTTCATATGATATATTTATAGAGGACCGTCGTGGCGCAGAGGCGTAGCGTCTGTCTGTAAACACGACGGTTCGTGGGTTCGATTCCCACTCGGGGAAGATAGACTTTTCTATTTCCATTTTCTTCGCTCAGGAAAATAGGCAAAGTATGACGTTGAGTTCCGCCACTCAACACGCAATGCCTTGAAAACAACGGAAAGCGGGGACGGAGAAAGCAGGAACTAAAGCAACGTGTCTTAACAATAGGTTCGTATGGTTCCTGCAATTCCCTCTGCCTACCCGGCCATGTGCGGGATAAAGTGTGAAGCTAAAAAAAAAGATATTACTTAAATCATTTATTTTGTTATTCGTATAAGTAAGCTTCCAGGCCGTTCGATCACGCACTTATTAATATTCTATCGTCGTTTAACAAATCCCATAATCATATCGCATTCCCGTAATATATTTGGCAAAGCTAAAACACACAGAAAAAACATACCTATATGCTTACAACTTTTTTATGACCAATGTTTTCTTTTTATGAACAGGCTATGGTTTTACTTACTATATAAGTAAATAAATAGTAACAATACGACAATCGATGAAATTTTATACTACTTAAAAAAACCCACAACTAAAACACATATATTTGTTTTTAATTATATTTAATTAAAGCTTATTATTTATATTAAAATACGAGTTAAACGCAAGATTTAATATAAAATATACAAATAAGTTAAAATGTATTTTTCAAGAAAACAATATTATAAATAATTCCACATGATCAAAATTGTCTTTTAGAAACAGCTTAATGTTCACAAGAAAATATTCCCTAATCATTTATACATAATCCTTTTCCCATTCAGAAGCAACTTTTAAATATATTGCCATACAAGCTCTCGCGTCCTCAACCGAGTCATGTTCATCTTCTTGTATTGTCCTACCCAATATATCCCTCGTAAGAGTTTTCAATGCCACTGGCTGGAAGTTATACTTCTAAAATAATAAAATATTTATGATTCTGAGAATAATATGTAAATTTTATCCCATGACACGATGGAATCTAAAAAAATACTTTACCATCAAAAAGGGTTCGTAGACTGCAAGATCCCGTTGCTTGATCTCTGGATGGTTTAAATTAAGAGCATCCAGATCAAATTTCAAAAAATGGCCTATTAAAATGCTTTCTTTAATAAGATCCCTAACTTTAACTTTAACGATAGCTATGTCGCTTCCATTTTCTAAATATTTTTTCTTTATGTCTGTAGTAATATTCCTATAATCAGTGACTGTAGCTGTTGGTTTCACATATTCATCAATTACACAACAGCCGAGATGATTAACAATTGAAACTCGCGCCAAACAACTTCCGCTAACACATCCCACCGTCTCACAATCGATAGCGTATTTCAAAGTCATTTTACAGATAAAATACTTAATTTGAAATTGTTGTTAAAATATAATTGAGTATAGTTAAACAATGAATATACATCCAGTCTAGTCCGTACTTTTTATTTAACTAAAAGTTATGCACCGTAATGAGATTTTAATGATGGGGAAGCCCCTAATATAAACAAATGTAAAATAACATTTCCCAGTTTTCGTCTAAAGTATTCAAAATTTCTATCCAATCAAAGATTTTAACGAATATATTATGACACAATTGAGTAATAGTAAAGAAATATTAACATTGTCATACTTGTTGACTATTTTTTAAGTGTAGCAATATATAATTATATTTTTAAAATAAAAATATAACTAATGCTGCCAGTTCAAAATATTTAACTAGAAATAAATATATATTATTTTACGAAGTATGTAGTATATTTAATACGCTTAATATGTGTAAAATATATACAATTTAATGCTAATAATTGTTTTGTTAAGAAATATTCGTAATGAATATTTCATAAGATACTTTTATTAAATTTATAGCAATAACAAAACGCGTCCAACATAAAATGTATAAAAAAATGAATTAGTGTGAGTGAATGTCAATTTTGAAGCTATTTTTACATTCTGTAGTTTCATCCAAATGTAATGTAAGCTAATATAAAAACAAACCTATCTTATCACATAAGATAAGGCAGTAGCGAATTGATGAACAAAACGCAGAAGAGAATACGTAAGTTTCGGCCTTGTATATAACCCTTGAGCCGCTGCCGAAACATTTTAGTCTTATTTGCTAGTATAGTTGATACTTGCTATTAAGAAAGTCACGTCGCTATCATGATTAGAGCTGCTAAGAAAGCTTGGCGCGACTCTGCCTCGCTGATAGTGCTTACAAAACGGGGTCCGAATGTTTTATCTAGTGGTGACTCGAGGAAAAGTAACTTCGATATCTTGTTGCAGACTCGAACGGTTGACGCTTCTTTTTCGAAAGGTGTAGTGTTTCCGGGCGGTGTGAGCGAGGAGGCGGACGCGAGTGAACATTGGCTTCACCTCCTCGGCTCTTTTGGTTTTGATAAAAAGGATTTCGAATCTTTACACCAATCAGGTACACCTGTTACGCCTATCTTCGCAGATAACCCTGTTAAAAGGTAAATGTTCTTATAATAACATACTCAACTATTTGTTTCCATACTATTTTTTTCACTTCTCATTGTTTCCATTTGCTATTTCCAATTAACATAGTGATTAATTTATGCAAAAATGTTCCACAAAATTACTAGATTTGAATAAACTCATATATTGATTATATATTAAAATAATTACTTTATTTGACATTATATTGTTACATGTAAAATGAACCAGTTTTTATATATTTTTTTGTTTAATTTAGTTTGACCCTGACCTTGTGTTTTACATCATACTTAAATATTATTAACAGACATATTGCACTACGAATTACTGCAATAAGAGAAACATTTGAAGAACTTGGCTTGCTTATCTGCAGTTCAAAACATAAAAAAGATAGAAATGACATATGGGCCAATACCATATCAGGTATTGATACAAAATATTGGCAGAAACGGGTAAGATATTTTAATTTGTTGTACAACAAAAATCTAAGCATTTTATTCTGCTTAGTGCAAATAATATTGATAAAATGTTTATTTCTACTTTGGTTAATTAAAAATGTATATAATATTCTTATTCTTTTATCAATGAACTTGTTATTTTAACATTATAATTCTTAACCTGTCTACACATAATTATACATTTTTAGGTGAGCGAGAATCCTTCAGAACTTTTAAGTCTTTGTAAAGAGCACAATTGTTACCCAGATATATGGAATTTATACTACTGGAGTAACTGGCTGTCACCACTTGTCATAAAGAAGAGGTTTGATGCTGCTTTTTTTGTAGCTGCATTAGAAAATAGACCTACATCTATTAGAGCTAGTTCAGAAGTTGTTAATGTTGAGGTATTGTGTACACTTAACAAAATAAGTATACTAACAAGCTTTATGCTTAGATTTCATATAACAGTACAACCACATGTTAATGCTAACTAACAATATTATATTAAATCATTATCATACATAATATTATTTATTTATATTATATTTTAAATTATGCTATATGTCAAGTGTGCCCATCCATATCAATATTATATATATATATATATATATATATATATATATATATATATATATATATATATATATATATATATATATATATATATTGTATTTACTTTGTTACTATCAAAATGCAAGCATTATTATTATTATTATATAACATTTTACAATAATTCATAGATTTAATTTTTTAGTGGGCAAGTCCGCAAGAAATTTTGGAAGCAAATAGAGGGGGGAAAACAGAGCTGTTCCCACCCCAAGGCTATGAATTGCATCGTTTTTCAAAATTCTCAGATTTTGATAAACTAATAAACTTTGCTAGAGAAAGGAGTTGTAATGGTGATAACCTGATATATCCTGTTCGTTTGGAAGCTAAAGATGGAACAGTGTATCTTATGCCTGGTATGTCATATATTTTTATATAAGTCAAGCCTATGTTTAAAATAACATAAAAATAACATGATAAAAAAGCTCTTTAATGGAATCCAAAAAATATTTTAACAAAAATGAATCTAAGTTATATTTGTATATAGGTATGTTATAATTTTACTTTGACATACCACAACCATTACTTCCATCAGATTACTCTATTTATGTCAGTCCTGGGCCTTCCAAACCCAGTTAGGTCCTGTGCCACCTTTAGAACTTTGTCCAACCAGTCTCTTTTTAACTCCACAGCCCTTTCTCTGCCATCACTTGAGCCATCCATCTCTAGTATTAAAGTCTGGCTAAGTGTCCAGCTCATTTCTATTTTGGCTCTTTGGCCTGGCCGAATGCATCATTGGCCCCTGTTATTTTCCTAATCCAGAAATGTTTAGCTTTTTGTATTTGCTGTATATTAATCATGCTTAACTCCATCCCACTCTGGCTTGTGGTAATTATATTTTTTGCCTTTTCTCTGAATTTCCATGTTAGGCATACATAGATCAATGTCTCTACATACACATATTTACAATTTAACATAGATTAATGTAGGGAATAGGCAAGTTATAATTTTTTATGCTAGGATTCTTTCATAACTTTTTAAACTCCAGTACTTGTTCATTTTAGTGTATGTCTTTCACAAGCTATAGTATTTCTTGCTATTTCTAGTTCATTAGCTTTTTGGCCAAAACTTATTTGTGTACCCAAATAGATGTATTGGTTGACATATTCTATGAGCTCTTTGTCAATGGTTATTGTGTTTTTGGTACTGTTTATCATGACTTTAGTTTTGCTGCAGTTAATTTCTGTGCCCACTTTTTCGCTCGCCAATGTAATGTATTTATCACAAATATTTTGCAATTTTGATCTACTATTTGCAAATTGTACCCAACTAGATATATAGCCCTATGTAGATCGCAGTCAAATCTCAAATGACAGTCTGCTACCTCCGATGTCTATACCTTGGGAATTCCAGTCCAATTTTCTGATCTGATCTGATGACTGGAATCAGTTATTCCAGTATAGCTATAAAATTTTTAAGAGAAAGTGGAAAGTGGAAATGTTGAACCAATGTTATCCAGTACTTTACTTGTGATGTTCAAATTGATGCTCTTAATTATTTTTAGGTAGATGATTGTTCTCCTAGTGATCTCCACATAGCATAGTGCAGTTTTGTATCAAAGGATACTGTGTAGTCTGTGTCTGTCTTTTATTTTATATGTATTAAAATTTATTTTATTACTAATAGATTTGATTTGATTAGAATCAGATGGCATTGCAAGTATATACCTAAGTATACTATATTAGATACTGTTTCTAATATATATTTGTTTAAACAATTGCTTAAAATTTTATTGTCAAGGCAAGTTACATTTATATGAAATGTAAAAAGCAAGTTCAAAGACGAAACAAAGTCAACATTTGAATAACTTGAAAAGCAGTAATTGATAAATATATTGTGTATTTTTCCTTTCAGAGGATTATCTGTACCCAACAAATGTAGACCTCGTCAATACTCCAATTATATATGAAGATAAAACTATTTTGGAACTAAGAGGAGAGAATAAAACATTACATAGATTAGAGACGAACAAGCAAAATAAGACAGTGTTAGCTGTTCAAAACTACGTCCCAAAGTATCATTTTAACATGGGCAATGAGTTTACGCCCCTAAACATAAAAATTCATAAAATTAAGTAATCTCATCATTGCCTTAGCGGTCGGCCTTATTAGTAGTACAGATAAAGAAATTAAATCCATATAAATATATATATTGATAAAATAATAAATATTAAACAAAATGGCGGGCTCAGGTCATATGTGGCCTAACAGTCAAGATGATTATGAATTGTTAGAAGTGATCGGTGTTGGCGCTACAGCGGTGGTTCATGCAGCCTTCTGTCGTCCCCGCGGAGAAAAGTGCGCCATCAAACGTATAAACTTGGAGAAATGGAACACCTCAATGGACGAACTCCTTAAAGAAATCCAGGCTATGTCCAGTTGTAACCATGAAAATGTGGTCACCTACTACACTAGCTTTGTCGTCAAAGAAGAGCTATGGCTAGTCTTAAGGTTACTAGAAGGCGGAAGTTTGTTGGATATTATTAAACATAAAATGAGGATCTCCAACTGTAAACACGGTGTGTTCGACGAGGCGACCATCGCTACTGTCCTGAAGGAGGTGCTGAAAGGCCTTGAATATTTCCATCAAAATGGACAAATTCACAGGGATATCAAAGCTGGTAACATCCTTCTCGGTGACGACGGAATTGTGCAAATAGCGGACTTTGGTGTGTCGGCTTGGCTGGCGACCGGGCGAGACCTGTCGCGGCAAAAAGTGAGACACACATTCGTCGGGACGCCGTGCTGGATGGCGCCTGAAGTTATGGAACAGAACCACGGGTACGACTTCAAAGCTGACATCTGGTCGTTCGGCATCACGGCTATCGAAATGGCGACCGGCACCGCACCCTACCACAAGTATCCGCCCATGAAAGTCCTCATGCTGACATTGCAGAACGATCCGCCCACGCTCGACACCGGCGCAGAGGACAAGGATCAATATAAGGCTTACGGCAAAACTTTCAGGAAAATGATATCCGAATGCCTGCAGAAGGACCCGACCAAGAGGCCCTCCGCGACGGAGCTGCTGAAGCACTCGTTCTTCAAGAAGGCCAAGGACCGAAAGTACCTGGTGCAGACGCTGGTGGCGATCGGGCCCAGCATGGAGACGCGCTCGCACAAGGCGAGCAAGCGGCAGCCCGGCACGTCCGGGCGCCTGCACCGCATGGAGACCGGCGAGTGGGTGTGGGAGAGCGACGAGGAGGACGACGACGACGAGGGCGAGGCGCGCCGCGACCGGCCCATGAACCAGCTGCCGCGCGCCGCCTCCTCCGACAGCGACAGCGACTGCGAGCCGCGCGCCGGCTTCACCATCGGCGCGCCCGAGCCCGACGACGCGCCCGCCGCCGCCGCCGTGGACCTGGTGCTGCGCATGCGCAACGCGCGCAACGAGCTCAACGACATCCGCTTCGAGTTCGCGCCCGGCAAGGACTCGGCCGACGGCATCGCCGGCGAGATGGTGGCCGCCGGGCTGGTGGCCGCGCCCGACGCGCCCGCCATCGCCGCGCAGCTGCAGCGCCTCGTGGACGCGCACCTGTACCCCGCGCCCGACGCGCCCCCGCCGCGCTCCCTCACCTTCCCGCTGCACTCCTCCGGCGAGGGCTCCGGCGAGCCCGTCGACGAGAAGGGCCTCGTGGGCTTCGCGCAGATCTCCATCGTGGACTGAACCCTCTGCGGGCCCTCTGTGGACAATAATACTGACAGTCTCTGTGAGCCGTATTTTGTAATGCCGTGTAATCGAATTTAGTGTAAGACGGATGTCGTCGCGGCCGCACCGCAGCGACCTATATGTAAGCGCCTATAACTATTATACGATAAGCTGTGTTCTATGTAACTACATATTTTATGGGGAAATAAGGAATTCATTATCGATACCGTGTGTAGCTCGAGCCGATTACGTAATTGTAAGGATGAATCTGAATTTATAAGTTTTATATTATACTAGTTTTTATTTCGTCGCTTTTATATTCGAAACACTGTAATATATTTAATTCTAATTTTTGACGCTCAAATTATTTTAATCGACATATATGTTATTTTAAGCAAATACGTCGCATAACTCATATAACACTATATACATACTAAAATATAATAAATACATAAATGATTTTTTTAAAGCTCGAAAGTACATAATTTGTATAATTTATGCATGGGAGGCAAAAAAGAGAGAGAAGATTTTAAACATACTTTTACAGGAGATACATTTGCAACGGAACACTTACTACTTGGAATGTGCCATATTTAGATTTTCTAAATATGTATGTGATAAATATTGAGCCTAAAAAGGAATTATAGAAGTATATATTATAGCACAAACGACTAATTCCCCGCGGCCAGTTCCTCCAACTTAACGGGCACATCATAAATTTAAGCCCAGCACATTACAGTGTTAAAGCGAGCAGATGTATTCACTATGAAATGTTTTACGTTGTTATTTGTTTGTTGCTTATTTTTGAATTATTTTGAAATAATAAAACATAAATCATATATCGTCTAGCTGTTTCATTAAAAGAAAAAATTAAATATATTATTTAACCTCTTTATTAATTACATTTGTGCTTAATTTACTTACACAGTATTACTTTCCAGGCGTTAAGTGAAAATGTCTACATACAATTTCAAAAGCGGGATGGCATAACATCTTTGGACTGTATTATAAAATGGATGAGTTCGGACAAAAGTCACGACACGTTTGGCCTCTGCAATGCCAGTCCTTACAAAAATATGTTCACCAAGTTCTGCTAATCAATAATGATCTAATTAATCTAAGCTATAAATATTCCAGTTTATTAGTAATATAACTCCCATACAAATGCAAAAAGCAGTAAAGGTACAAAAATAAAGTTTAAACAGGTACAAAACAATGTAAGCGTGTTGGTCCACTCATTGACATGGCAACACTGAGAAATGCTGAATAATACACATTCAAATATCACTGGCGAAGGCTGCTATCCTATAATAAATATAAAATAATCTAAAACTGTACAAACAGTTGTTATGGCTATTCTTTTAAATGCATTTTCCCTATATCTTAAATCTATTGTAGGCAAAAACGAATTGATTTATTTTGTTTAATATACACACTGTTACATATTATACAGTTACAATAATACATAGGATAAAATTAATGTCATTGATTTGAATCCACACTCAGTTAATGTCTATACGACAATGTTATAGGATGATGCAGTATTTTAAAATATAAATTATATCAACTCAACAAAGAGGGAACTCAAACATTACTAGGTATTGAAGACGTGAGTGTTGTAAAAACTAAAATGTTTACTTAAACATAATTCAATTTTAATATCGAATTCTTTTTGATATATATATATATATATATATATATATATATATATATATATATATATATATATATATATATATATATATGTATATATATATATATGTATATATATATGTATATATATATATGTATATATATATATATATATATATATTTCATAATATATTATTATGGCACTACTAAAATTTTTAATGATTATTGGAGCATTATTATAAGTTAATGTAACCGATTATAACTTTTGTACATTGACAATAAATATTAAATAATTTATAGAAACACCAGCAAACAATCAGGGTATGGTAGAATAGTTTCTGTTATAATGGAACACATTACACAAAAGTTTCATAATGTGTTAAATTTCCAAACAATTTCTGCATTTCTTATAGTACTAAAAATCTTGCTAAGCCAAGATAAAAAAAATACCTAAAAAGAACACACATCAATAAAATTTGTGCAACAGATAATACAAGAATGTAATATAATAATTTATTCTATATCAAAGAAGTTTTTTACATTGTGACTAGGCTAAGAAGCGCTTAGCTTGCATTGTAACCACCTAATAAGGCAATAACTATTTGTGCTTAAAATTTAATAGCATTTAAGATTAATGAAACAAATTTATAACAACATTACACTAAAACTCCAATAGGATAATTGCTAAATTTGTTAAAACTTACAAAAAATGCTTACAAACTATGTGGAGGTATTAAAAGATATAACAAATTTTGAAATAAACAAGGCTCATGGTATAAATTATGCATTTCTTTTTCTTAAAGACTAAATGTAAGTAATAATTAAAAATATAAATAAGTACAAGCCTGTCTATATATAGACAAAGAGCTTCATACATAAACAATATAATATCAAAACAAAAGTAACTAAATTTTGCACAGTATATAAAACAGAGTAAAAAAATAATAAAATATCTTTACTGGATATTATATTGTAATAATAACCACAAATAAAAAAAACAATATAAAAGAAATCAGGTACACATAAAATATCACAAGAGCGTGTGCGCAAGAGCAACATGATAACATATTAATAGTGAGAGTTAAATGTTAAAAAATATAATAATAGCTACATTAAATGCAATATTGGAGATTTCAAAAACGTGTCCAAAATTTTTGACACCGCAGAATTGACGCCGTCTAACATACCTACGCTAAAACCCATCAAAAACGAGATTCAACAACTCCTTAAAACAATAGGCCTAGTCGACAAATCATCAGAAACTACATGGCCTCATAATAAAGGAATTCAGATCTTATCAGAAATTCTAGTACCAATCGACAATTAAAAATTGTACCAAACAAAACAATTTACATACAGGATAAATAAAATGTAAAAAAAATCAAAATCACTTCACAGTACCGTCCAATCAGAAAAGCTCAATAACTTTCTTCTTTAAGTACTCCTTAAGAGGCGCATAGTAATGATGTCGGAGGGACACTAGCTCCGGTTTCCTCTTGAGAGGTCGGAGGAGGGTCCAGTCGGTTTCGAATACCAGGAGAGCAGCAATGGCGAGGGATAACCAAACGAAGAGGAAAGAGGGTATGAAGGCTCGGAAGAGGCTAAAGGGGCGGGGAGGAGGTTGGAGGGCCGGCCGCCACTCCTCCGTGTGCGAGGTCTGCGACACGTACGTGACGTGCGTCGCCGCGGACTCCGTCGACGAGTGCTCGTAGGGGTCGCGCGCGCTATACTCCGGACAGGCTGGAATTAACAAATGTTTTAATGAATAAACTTGTATTCAGGATAGTATTAGTATAATCATGTGGTAACAAATAAAACTCTGTACAATTTACAAATTAATGAAATTAATGATAAAATTTCTACAGTTAAACTAAAAAAAATATCGTACAAAAATAAAAAAATGACGAACAAAGCATTATTTCAATAAAAAGAACGTAAACACTGCAATTAAGATATATATTAAAAAAACTTTTGATATCAATAACCTAGTGTTTATGTATTAATAAAACAAATTAGAATCTCACGTGGAGGTTTGCCATCATCGCCGCGGTGGTCGCGGTGGTCGCGGTGGTCGCGGTGGTCGCGGTGGTCGCGGTGGTCGCAGCACAGCGCGATGTCGACGGCGGGGCCGGCCAGCAGACAGCCGCCGCTGCAGGCGTCGTCGCCGCTCTCCTCCAGCGGCGCGCTGTGCGTGGAGCGAGGCAGGCTGCTGTAGCCTACACAAAACACGTGCATGTATAAAATACTGGTGTTACTACAACATAAGTTTATTATAATAAATATATAATGTGTCTAAAATGTCAATTATGTTTTATAGTATTATGAAGAATTTTTTTTGAACGGATTCAAAAGGTCACTTCAAGGGTCCTTTCTTCACACAAAATTCAAAGGGTCACTATCATCGAACCGACGAGATAACGGAAACAAAGTTTAACCTAACAATATGTAATATTTCATCTTGCATATGCTGCAGCATGCAGATTACAACGTGGAACAAATAAAATTTATTTATTTATAATAAAAGAATTATAATTACAAAAATATCAACGATCATAACAATTTATAATATTAGCCAAATAAATAACATTATAAAACTATACAAATGCAAAAAGTCCTACCAAAATCTCCAGTCATAGGCGTAGAAGGCGTGGCTGGTACACTAGACGCTTTCCTCTTGCCCGCTCCTTCATCCTGGGAATCGCGCGGAGAGAGGAGACCGTCCCGTTCAAGGATCTCTCTCTCCGTCCGCCCTACGTACTTGAACTTAGTGCCCCACGAAAAAAGACCGCCACCGGAATATACGCACGCGTCTGATGATGATGGCAAGCTGTATGGAAGAAATATTGATACATAGACACAATGAAAAATATATTATTTTGAAAAATATTTTAAATATTGTTACTTATTATTTTATTTCTCTCTAATAATGTTAGGGAAAACACAGATCTTTTAAATTGGAAAAATTTGTAAACGTGTTTATAACCCTATTTTTAAACTTTAAATTTTATAACCTTATTTTTACTAAAATCCATTATTTGGTACTTAAGATATAACTTTTATACAATCATATTTTTCGTAATAATGCAAATATTATTTAGTACTTACGTAAAAAATAGCATTTGTTCTATAGCACAGCACCACACGTGGCGACACGCGGCGCCGCTCGGACATTTAAAGCCTACTGTATGTTTTTTCTAAAAATAAACAATATAACATAAGTATTTTACTTAATTTATGTTTTGATATGAGCTATTTAATAGGTGAACACATTTTTTTCATTTTTAAAATTATAATAATTACTATTTAATTTAATGTGAGAAAATAAGAGTTATGGTTATTTACCATTTTATATAAAAAAATAATATATAAAACACAGCTGCTATTAAAAACAGTATAAATTGAGTACAAAAATAGTCAATTAATATTTAAAAAATGAATATGTAATTAAAAAAGATATTTCTTTTATTTTCTGCTATAAAATTATGTTAATTGTATGCACAGTCATAACAAAATAAATTAAGTACACAGAAAAATACTATGTATAAAAATACTTACTTCAGGATAATTTAAATGCACTATAAACATTCGGCCTTCAAAATTTATCTTATGCACTTCAGACCATTTGAAATGATGCGTTTTACGAGATCCTTGGAATGTAAGTATCCCACTGTGATTTATACCCAGGTACAGTTGGTTACCTCTGTGGTCCTAGAATATTTCATTTTTTATAATTTTGTTTTTATTAATAATATTGAGAACAAATTTGGTAAATTTGACATAAACAATACTTAGTTTTTATAGAACATTTTTCTAAACATTAAATTATAATAAAAATATATATATATTACACTAAAGCTAATTTTATTATGACCTAAAAAATCATTTTGAGTTGCCATTGTTTGCAGATAGTGACTTAAACTAAAGGGAGAAGTGGTCTTTCAATCTTGTTAAGGCACTTCGAAACAATAACCTATTGAAGAATGTCATAGCCCTCACAAGCACCTAGTCATTAAGTTGTTATGTTTGTATTGATTTTTATTAAAACACTTTTTTAATAATTAAAGATTTAAGAATTTAATCTAAAAAATTCTTTATCTCTGTAAAGAATTAGGCTGTAAGTTTTCAGAATATAGAAACATACAGATAAATATAAAATAATTTTCAAATTATTTAAGAAACAACATGTTTAAAAGTGCATAAGCAAAAATTTTAAAAATTTAAATATCAGTGATTAATTAACTATCTAAAAATTTAACATAGATAATAAATAAATATCCTCACTTTAACAGGATGAGGATCAACTCCATATGTGTCAAGCTGGCATGCTATTTTAAGGAAAGTGCGCTCAGCTTCCTGTGTTGACATGCCTTTAACACCTCCAGCACCAGGTGAACCTTCCATTGGCTCTCTGTGTAATTCCTTAAAATAATATCATAAATAATTTCAAGTTGATTAACTGTTACATTGTGTATAAGAACATTATTTATTAGAGTAACATAAGAAGAAAATAACAAATAGCATAATCAAAATTCTGTTACAAATTACTATTCAACAATTACAAATATACATAAATCCTAAATATTTCTATTTGTTATTTACTAATACTAATTACAATTTAAAATGCTCAAGATTAAGAAACAAGCTGTGATCAATGATTAATTTATGCTTCACTTATTTAAATAACATCAATAAAATCTAAATAAAATTATTTTATTTAAAAACCCTTTTTTTTACAATTTTTATTACTAAACTGGGATTTTTATGTCTGAATTTGTGTGATTTCCCATTTTATGGAGCCTATGTTTTTTGGATTCTATAATAAGAAGCATTAAAAAAGAATTAAAAAAATATATAATTATTTTATAAACTTATAAGAATATTATTATATATTTAAAAATAATATTATTTAAATGTAAAAGAAATTATAATACCTGAATCCTAGCTTCAATAGAATCAGTTTGTCTAAGAAGCAGTCTCATCTCTGTCACATAATTACCTACATGTATACTCGGGTCATAGTCACCAAGTTCAACTGGAAGAAGAATATATATATATATATATATATATATATATATATATATATATATATATATATATATATATATATATATATATATATATATATATATATATATATATAAATATATAAATATATATATATATATATATATATATATATATATATATATATATATATATATATATACATACATACATACATACATACATACATACATACATATATATATATATATATATATATATATATATATATATATATATATATATATATATATATATATATATATATATATATATATATATATATATATATATACATACATACATACATACATACATACATACATACATACATACATACATACATACATACATACATACATACATACATACATACATACATACATACATACATACATACATACATACATACATACATACATACATACATACATACATACATACATACATACATACATACATACATACATACATACATACATACATATATATATATATATATATATATATATATATATATATATATATATATATATATATATATATATATATACATACATACATACATACATACATACATACATACATATATATATATATATATATATATATATATATATATATATATATATATATATATATATATATATATATATATATATATTGCATAACAATTTCATATGTACACTGTAAATTTCGAAGACAATGTTGTGAAAAAGTACTATTTCCTAAGAATGTTTATTATATACTTATCATTATTTTTTAATTATATGCAGGGTTTTCTTTGTCTTCATTCAAATATTTATGTGATGAGATCTTAAAGATATATAAAAAATCTAAATAATTACTTTGAAATGTGCATTTAATGCCTTGTACATAAAACAATTTGTCATTATAATTGTTATTTGCATTGTATGCAAAGAGGATGTAGAAATAAATGATTTAGTAGTGTCACATGTGAATCTTATATAAAGTTTACTTTTTACTTATTATAAAATGGTTGAAATAAAAATTTCATTAAAATTACTTACTTTGTATTATAAGTGCACCAAGCATTGCAGCTTCGTTTGATGTACAATAAAGTCTTCCATGGAGCAAATCTCTTTTCAGTTGTAAGTACACTTGAAATCTTGTCACATCCTCTTTTAACAAAAGTGGATTTGGCGGATAAAATTTTACACGAAAACTGAATAATATAGGGTGGGCATCTAAAAAATTAAAGAAATATTTAAATATTATTCTACTTTTCGTATTACAGAAAAATGTAAGTATTTTAAAATACAAAATACATTTGATTCTTAATATAAAAGAACATACCTTTTACTTGCTTTAATATTAGTTTAGCTAAATGCAGCCAATGCTGTAAAGTAAAATTTATGTTTTAGCCAAGTTATTTTATAAGTAATATAGTAAATATATATAAATATTGTTATTAAATACATATAACCAACCCTCTGTCCACTTGCATCGACATAGCGAAGGCCGAAATAATCGGTTTCAAGAAGATTCAGTTGTTGGCATACATGATCTAGTAGAAATTTACCCTTATAGCTTGGCTAAAAAATAAATAAATAATTTATTAATAGAGTGATATTGAATAAATCGTAAAAAATATTAAGTGTTTTTACTACAAGCCAAATACATGACAATACGCCTAGGGTTCTGATTTATTATTTACTCATGTTTTTATGTTTTTATAAAAAAAATTTAAAGAAAAACATATAATAAAAGTAATATAGCTGATGTACTTACATGAAATTCACATTCTAATATTTCTGTATCTTCTAACAATCTCACAGTACATTTATAAACAATATTACTATCACCACGACTTTTGAACATAATGAACAATTCAATATTTTTTTTAGTTACAGCTACTGAGTTTGCTAAGCATTTTTGAAATATTCTTATTTTTTTTTAATTAAATATATAAGAAATAAAGTTCCTTCAATAAAATCTAATATTTCTCTAATAATATTCCTTACTGCTCTACAACTACTCGTCAAGTTTGACGTAAGATCAAATCTACAGAAAGCTCACACCACAGAATAGCAAATGTCTCATAAAAATTATGTTCTATGTGATTGTACAACAAATTCTAAATCATATTTTCCCTTTAACATATAATTAGAATTTTCGTGAGGTAGAACACAAGTAGTCTTATTAACCATTTAATACTAATTAACCTACAACGCGTACAACATACTAAGAACCATAATTTCAAATTCTATTTTAATAGTTTAAAATTTTTCTCTCCTGTAATCATTTTTAATTAAAAATTAATATATATTATTCTATAACTGAAGTCCAAACAATTAAATCCTCGCACTTATTTTAAAATAATATGTAACAGACATGTGTAAATAAATGGCGTAAAAACTCCATGGTAATTTTCCTATCAATAGTAAGCACATGTACAACTTGCAAATTTCAATAGGTCATCGACTTGAGTGTAAAGAATAAATAAAGAAATAAATATCCTACAAAGTTTATATTTATTTTAATTTCAGTTTCTATTGATCAGTAGCAGTATTCATTTAATTTTCATGGATATCAATAATTAGGATGTATAATTTTTCTCAACGAGCAGTGATCAGGTCAAACTTATTGTAATTTTCAACGGTATAATATCTACAAAAAATATTTATTTACTTTTATATTTTAAATTTGAAGATAAACATAAGAATAAACCGCATAAAACTAAAGAAAATTTGATATATTCCAAAGCTAAAAGTAAATAGTGGAACCACATATTTTAAAGTGCCGTTGTGTATTCATTATTGAGCATTTATACTTTAAAGTAAAATACATAAATTAAGAAAGTAGTTAAAATAAAAAGCAATATACGAATAAATTCCCATATTTGAACAAAATACAATAAAAAATTATAACATTTCTCTAAAATAACGTTATCATTGCAGATTTCAAAGTTCGCACAAAAATGTTATTAAAAAAATATTTAATTTTTTAAATAACTAAACCATGTTAATAAAGGTCTCTTATTATATTTGTGATTGTAACTATGTTATAATTAATTATTAGACTTTTTCACTCTGTATCTCTTAGACATTTCTAAACGAAAAAAGGATGTGACGTATCATATTTCAATGCTACCAGTACTCAAAACTTTTTACTTTTGTGGAAAATATATCTATATTAATCATAACAGTGATAAGCTTGTATAATAATTAACTATTATAATAAAATTTAGAACTATGAAACTTTTTAGACATAAAGTTAAAATTATTATAAATTAAATTAAGTATAAAAAATAATATAGCTTTCCGATCATCACTTCCATTAGATGGTTTCTTTGACTAAAACCTCTCCGGTATATAGTGTATTATCTATGACTAAAACTGACTAGGACTTTTATAGGAGAACAACGTATTTTTTTAGTTTTAATATATAAATACAAGTTTAACATACAAATGACTACAATTAGGTTTTTATTTCGCATACTGTCAACTTACCTTATGTTTTGTCTTTTTCATGTTATTCTGTTGCTGTTGTAACTAACACTAAAATTGTAACATAAATACTTAAAAAGGCAGATGTTGTACTTGTTACCAGCTCTTCTCAACTTTTCTCTTTATGACAGCTATATATAAATTAAAATAAGTAGTCTGCAAAGTATTAGAATAAAGAATTCAAAAAATATTTTTAAGAATATTATTAACCTCTCATTTTATCCTAGATTTGGTATGACTCATACATGATTTCACATAATAGCGAGAAAGATAGTTCTAAGAAGACATTGTCAAACACTTTTGATAACATTATTTATAATTACAATTTTAGATCTATAAATATATTAAATTAGTTGACATTAAAATTCTTTCTTACTTTCTCATTTTTGATATAATGAATAATCATACTCTTTCAATTTATAAATATTATATACCATTGTTTAGTAAATCATATGTAATACTTTTCGGAAACTTATTTGATTTGTAAGTATTAACTTAGACAAGACTGAATACGGGAAAATATTTTTTAATTATAAAGGAATATTTACATTTTTTTAACTTTAGAGTAAGCAAAAAAAAATAATTTTTAATCATAGGTAATAGTTGGGTAATAAATAGTTTTGTTTAATAAATGTACACAAAAATCTTGTTAGTGCAGTCAATTTAATAAATTTTTAATAGCTATCTGTTGCAACAGAAAATAATTAATATTTTTTTCTAGGATTTAGTCGCCATATCATGTATGAATGAATATTATTTACAAACATACAAACTGACTACAAAATAATAATATTATATATTTATGTATGTCAGCAATTGGCGCTAAGCCATAGTTTCGATGTTAGGAGGCCATGTTTAGTAATAAAAATACAAATTAATATCATAAGAATTATTACCGTGCGTTAGTTAGCCCCATAATGTAATAAGAACTCTATATTTTATATTTTAATTTTTTGGTATGAAAAAAAAATAATGTAGCTATAGACGCTTCTGTTAAATATTTGAAATTTCCATCACAAATAATTTTAAACATAATACTTCAAATAAGGTTTTAGTTTCAATCGTAATCATAATAATGGAATCTATATTCATTTATTAATTTAATGAAGAATAATGTTAATTATTATTTTAATGTTTATGCCGATATATAGCTAGTGACCATTTTGTAATATTTTTATATCAGATATATTGTAATTTTAGCGCGGCCACACTGAACGACGGAAGTGACTACGACCCTTTCCTTCCAGCCGAAAGAAAAACCATCTCTCGTCCATTCTGTTGGAGTCTTTCTCGGATAATACACGCTATCCGTGGTGAGTGTGAGAAGAATTAAAGTGTAGTGCAATTTTTAAAGTGGATAGTACTTTCTCCTATTAGTTTAGATTTGTGTTAGTGCTTAACTTTTTTTTATTAAATTTAGTATATACTCAAATTATTATTTATCTATTTATCGTAATTATGGTGTAATTTAACCAATTCTTAATTTACCTTTGTATAATATTACTTTTCTAATACGATACTTTATTCTGCTGTAGATTTAGTTTTCTCTTTTGTTTCTTTAGTTACCGGCTCTTAAAGTTCTACCTTTAAAAATTTAACTTGCTTACGCGTCATACAACTTTGCGACCGGCACATGTTACCACGTGGTTGTGATTAATCTTTGTGTATGTTGGGTAACATATGTAGAGTCTTTATTGCAAATCTGAGATATTAATAACTACATTAACATCTTGTAATATTCATTTAGTATATTTCTTTTTGTCCATAATGGCGGATATCTATTGTGAAGTGTCAAGATAGGGTGAGGCGGCCATGCGGCCGCCATATTGCCGGTCGCATATCCGTACATGAGGCTATGACCTTGTGTTAGTGCATCACAATTGCGAATCCTTGTTTTCTTATTAATTTTAATGAACATAAGTAACAAGTGTTTTTTTTTCTTTTTAGACTAACCAAAAATGGGCAAGGAAAAGATTCACATTAACATTGTCGTCATTGGACACGTCGACTCTGGCAAGTCCACCACCACCGGTCACTTGATTTACAAATGTGGTGGTATCGACAAACGTACCATCGAAAAGTTCGAGAAGGAAGCCCAGGAAATGGGCAAAGGTTCCTTCAAATACGCCTGGGTGTTGGACAAACTAAAGGCTGAGCGTGAGCGTGGTATCACCATTGATATTGCTCTGTGGAAGTTCGAGACCGCCAAATACTATGTTACAATCATCGACGCTCCCGGACACAGAGATTTCATCAAGAACATGATCACCGGTACGTCACAGGCTGACTGCGCTGTACTCATCGTTGCCGCTGGTACTGGTGAGTTCGAAGCCGGTATCTCAAAGAACGGACAAACCCGTGAGCACGCTCTCCTCGCCTTCACACTCGGTGTCAAGCAGCTGATTGTTGGAGTTAACAAAATGGACTCCACTGAGCCTCCATACAGCGAGTCTCGTTTCGAGGAAATCAAAAAGGAAGTATCTTCCTACATTAAGAAGATTGGTTACAACCCAGCTGCCGTCGCTTTCGTACCCATTTCTGGCTGGCACGGAGACAACATGTTGGAGCCATCCACCAAAATGCCCTGGTTCAAGGGATGGCAAGTGGAGCGCAAGGAAGGCAAGGCTGACGGTAAATGCCTCATTGAGGCCCTCGACGCCATCTTGCCTCCAGCGCGTCCCACCGACAAGGCCCTCCGTCTTCCCCTTCAGGACGTCTACAAAATCGGTGGTATTGGTACAGTGCCAGTAGGCAGAGTCGAAACTGGTGTTCTGAAACCCGGTACCATTGTTGTCTTCGCTCCTGCTAACATCACTACTGAAGTTAAGTCCGTTGAAATGCACCACGAAGCTCTCCAAGAGGCTGTGCCTGGAGACAACGTAGGATTCAACGTAAAGAACGTATCTGTCAAGGAATTGCGTCGTGGTTACGTCGCCGGTGACTCTAAAAACAACCCACCCAAGGGAGCCGCTGACTTCACTGCACAAGTCATTGTACTCAACCACCCTGGTCAAATCTCCAATGGATACACACCTGTGCTGGATTGCCACACAGCTCACATTGCCTGCAAGTTTGCTGAAATCAAAGAAAAGGTTGACCGTCGTTCTGGTAAATCCACTGAAGAAAATCCCAAATCAATTAAATCTGGTGACGCCGCTATTGTCAACCTTCAACCATCCAAGCCCCTATGTGTGGAAGCTTTCCAGGAATTCCCTCCCCTCGGTCGTTTCGCCGTGCGTGACATGAGGCAGACAGTCGCTGTGGGTGTCATCAAGGCTGTCAACTTCAAGGAAGGTGCTGGTGGTAAAGTCACCAAAGCTGCCGAGAAGGCCACCAAGGGCAAAAAGTAGCTAGCGCTGTTAACAGCACAATTCTTTATCCAGCTGCGATACTTCATTCACCGAAAGGTGTTCAGAAGGAAAAAAGGGCTACTAACTCATTCCTTTTCTATATTTTTTACAAGGCTTATACTGTAACATTATTTTATAATTTATAAGGTTATACATATATCTGAAATATTTTGTTATGACTACATCTAAAATGTAAATTCATAGAATAAAGGTAGCCTCCAGTAATAATATATTTGTTTTATTACTCCCTAATCTTATTTTTACATGTCTAAACAAATGTAAGAAAAATTTAATGAAAATAATTTGTTCATTACTAAGTCATTCAAATTCAAAAAATGGTTGTTATTAAAATTATCTAATTTATTCTATTCCTCTTAAGAAGTTCTCTATACATACATTGTTTATACCTAAGTTCTTAAAAACAAAGTACAAAATTGCTATGATAAATTTGGTTGCCACTTAATAAATAATGCTTTACTTACTAATTTTACCATACATTTAACTAATTGATATTCAACAATACTTTGTTGCTGTTATAAATTAAATTATACATCAATATTTTTTAATAAGAGTAGGTAGTATTAAAATGGAAAATTTTCTCTTACTACATTGTGCAACCATAGTTAATTAAAAGTTCATATCAATTCAACTTTAAATATACTTGTTATGAGAATGTCTTGTTTACATTTGACATGTAATTCTTAACTTTACCTCTATAGTTAATACCTACTAAATTCCTGACACCTATGATAAACAATATGCCTTTTCCACTCCATTCATGATAGCTATCTATAGTTAAATATATAATTTAATTAACAAACCGTTTTGATACATATAGAAATAAAACAATTTTTAAATATTATTTATTTTATTAAGCATTTAGCATTATTTGAAGAGTACTATTTGTATATTTTAATAGGCTAACGAAAATAACTATGTAGTATTTTAATTATGATAACTTAGTTATTATCCGACGATTGTAGCATAGATTCTTCACGTTCTATTATCATGTTTGCCCATGCTTCATTTTCTTGATGTCTCCGTTTTTTCATGTAAGGAGCATAGACCCTTTTGTGAGTAACATACAAAATTGAAGTTACTGAAATAGCCATTAACATCTTTACAGTAGGACTAGATGAATTAAACCACTGTCGTAATATGCGCATTTTATTCAGTTACTGGAGATTCAGTGCCACTTGCAAATTCTCCTTTCTTTCTACTGCTGTCCAGCAGTGGTTTCCATATGTATACACCACTACAGAATCCTAAAATTGTCACTAAAACCAATTGACCTTTCGTTATTCCCCTAGGTCTATATATTTTCATAATTTTTTATAGTAATAGTAATATATATCGATTTATGTAACTTAAATCTAACCTAAAATAAGTAGGAAAGTCACATCCATAGTCGATGTCACAGATGACACTTGCACATTAACGACTTCTGATATTTTGAAACGCCATCTATAATTTAAATCCAAAACAATAGTATGCGACCACTTTTTTGTGGTAACTGAATAATAATGACCATAGATGATACACTAATACTGGTATAGATGCGCAACTCTCGATATTTTTCAATACAAACTTTTTTGTCCTGGGCGAGAGAGGGCGTTATTAGTACTAAAAAATTTCACTAGGTGGCAGTTTAGAATATCCGGAATTTCATATATTTTTAAAATATTAGGTATATTTTTAAATTACTATTATTAAAAGAATAAAATAAATTTAAATCTGGTTGATATGAATATTGTTGTTATATACATAGTATTTTGCAAGACAAGTTTTATCTTCTAATGGAATAAAACACTTGACTATCAGTTTAAATTTTTATTTCTTTTTTACAAAATTCATATGCTTATACTTTAAAGAGGTCATTCATATTAAAGGTTGTTTATTTGCAACTTAAGATTATTTACACATTTTCACCAACTATGAGTAATTAATTTAATGTCAAGATTTTTAATCAATTTAATCAACATGACATGCCTTTATAAGAATGACCATTAAGCAAATCAAACAATTTATCAGAGATAAAAGAATTCAGCAGTTTTCTGACATTCGATGGGAAGTGTCTTGTGTTCTGAAATAATAAAAAATCAATATTTAAAGCCTTACAATTATAAAAATATTTTGGCAATAATAATTTAACAATAAAAAATATCTATTATGTTAACTAATATAATAAATCATAAATTATGCGTATTATAAAGTGAAATTTAATATTGATGTTTATAGGTTTCTTAGAATATTTACAGTTTTGATTTTAGTGTCAATGGATTTTAGTGTCAATCAATCTTTTTAAACATTTTTATTAATATAGGCGAACTCAAATTTATATACGAGTATAGTAAATAAACATATACGATGTATATGTTAGATTACTAAGAAGTTACATTTAGTATATCCATTATATATTATCCTCACTTTTAAATGAAAATGAATAAATATTTCACACAAATACATATTTCGGCTAATTATCGTTAACGATATAATTAAAAACACCTATTGGTCACACTTACCATCATTACTGCAAAAGAAATAACAAGTTAATCCGTAGACGTAAGAAATCAAAGATTTGAGTATCTTCCTAAGGTAGATCGTCAAAACAAGTATCAGAGTCCAGTAAAAGGCAACGTGATATTAAATTATCAAAATAAACACCAAGAAAATTTCAGTAACATCCAGAACACAAAAGCGAGCACAAATTTTTAAAAACGTTAAGTATGCTGCCATACTTTAGTAGTTATACAATGTTGCCATTAAAATAAATAAGCTAATTTTATTTAAAATATGAAAAATAAAATAACATTAAAAATGAAAATAAAGTTAATAGTAAAGAAAATAAAAAATAATGAAATAATTTTAATTTTATAATTTATCCTGCCTGTTATTGCCATCTAGTGGCGTAATACGTAAAAAATATCAAACTTTCTTACGTCCTGGGCGAGAGTTGGCGCTAGTTTCCTTTGAAACTTATTTTGTATGGGAGTTTCACCCCCCTGATAATGACAAACTCAAACAAAATGTTGAAGCCACGACTACTATATAATATTTAATTTGTATATATAGAAAGTACGTTGAATCGAGCTTTAGTCTACCATAGATGATACACTAATACTCTTTACTCTTCTTCACTTTAATGCGACTTCGCCCGAATTGCAAAATTTAGGAAAGATTCCTGTTTTTTGTTGCGAAATTCTAAATATATTACAGACATAAATATTACAAAACGATATTAATATGAAAAATGCTAATCTCGGTTGTATAATAATACTAGTATAATCATATAATATATGGAATATTATCTTATCATAGCAATATCGTTTAGAGAGATTTAGATTCTGTTATTAATTTTTTTGTTTAAAAATCGAGGAAGTACTTTTATAAACGTTTTCTTTGATAATAAGTCATAGTTACTGTCTTTTCTATGGAACATTTGTTTAAATGTATTCTGTGGTATAGACTTTGAAGTTTTTAGCCACGCTTGTCTTGTGCACGAAATCATCACTAAATGTTTCCTAGTCGAAAGTAAATGTTAGGTTAAAAGTTTTTAAAAATAAACGCAAATAAAATAACAAAATGAAAGGTCCTAATAGAACTAATCCTAACATATTGATTACAGGTAAAATTATTTTAGATGAAGTAAATGATGATTATTGTATTAAACTCAATTAATACTCATGTTTTGTTTTGTTTTCAGGAACACCGGGAGTTGGCAAATCTTCAATTTGTCGATTATTATCTGATCAGACCAGATTTGAATGGAGAGAAGTGTCAAAAATGGCAGAGGAGTACAATTGCCTAGATGAATATGATCCAGAGTACCAATGTCCTTTTTTGAATGAGGAAAAGGTACAACGAATTATAATTTTATTAGTTTATATGTAAAATATATTATATTGATACACATTTATTTAATATACAAATTAAATAACCAAAAGTATGTAATGACATATTACTTATTTATTTATTTCTTCTAGTTGTTAGATATTATGGAAGGAATGATGGGTAAAGGAGGAAATATTGTAGATTATCATGGCTGTGAATTTTTCCCAGAGCGCTGGTTTGACGGAGTTTTTGTAATAAGAGCAAATAATACTGTATTGTATGACAGGCTTAAGGCTAGGTCAGTATAAAATAATAAACTAACATTAATATCTATAAATATCATTTTTTTCCTAAAGTGACAATAAATTTCAACAACAACTAAATTTCAGGGGTTACTCAGGAAAAAAATTAGAAGACAATATACAATGTGAAATATTTGAGACATTACTAGAAGAGGCACAGTCATCATATAAGGCCGGAAATTATACAAGAGTTGCATAATAACACAGAGGATCAATTGAGCAGTAATGTAGATACAATTGTAGAGTGGATACAAAGATGGAAAGAGGAAAATATATAGGAATTTAAACATTGTTTTTTATTTTTAAATTAAATTTTAGTTTAAAATACAGGAAAGCAGGGCTCTCTAGGCTTTCCCTACACCAACCTTGCTATTTGGTGAAGCTGCCATAAAAATTACTGATACTGCACACTAAGAGTTCTATACTTTTATTATTAGATCACCAAAAAACGCTAATAAAAGTTGACAAATTTAAATTTGCAATTACATGTACTCATTTTGTGTAATTTTTTTCCTATTAATCTGTAATTACCTCATCATCCATAATCATGATACATCCTGGAGGAAATTATTTTGGGGCAACTCCAGAGAGTAGTCTCAAGTTTTCAGCTTCTGTGATCCAACACATGTCATCATCTTTTAAGGCATTTTGCATTCCTTTGATCGCTTAACAATTCCATTGGCAATGAATTGTTTCCTGTATGATCGGTATTCCCAGTACTCATATTTCTGAACTTCTTACTAAGCAACAGCAGTGATGTTCTAGTGCATGCAAACTATCCCATTGTGCCACGAATTCAAAATACTACTTGCATACTAAGATATTATTTCAAGATTTAGTTCTATAGTTGAATTCTGGAAATCTTCTGTAATACAATGACCGTCGGGCCCTAGTGGTACGGCCTCTTGTCTGTAATCGTGACGGATTGTAGGTTCGTTTCCCACTGAGGAAAATATTATTTTTATTTCTTCTTACTATGGTAACAAGTAGGGAATGGAGTGTATTAAGATTAGGTTCCTACGGTCTGCCTATCTTGTAGGATTAAGCATGAAACTATTATGAATATAGTGTCATTTTAACTATTGACATGGAATTTAACTTTATTTATCTTTAGTTAACCGATTCGTTGCGATGTCTAATTTGCAAACTTCTAACTGTGGCGTCGAACAAAAATACCGTGACACTGCTGCCGTGCCAAGCGCCATACAATTAAATGACACGGCTCCTGTGTCTTCAGCCATGCGAAAAAAAAAAACAAGCGTTTTGACCATTCTAAGTTAAAAAAACGTTAGTTTACATTCGAAATCCAACGAGAACAGCTAGTAACGTTGTTTCAATTTTGTAGAATTCTTTAAATGCAAGTTTCTAGTAATTTCCATATATGAATGTTGAGTGATGTATAGGCCCTGTGGTACTGAAGCTTTAATATAAAGTAACCTTAAATAATCAATCAATCAATCATTCCTTGAATAATCTTTGTATTTATTTTAAATCTCCTTTGTGTGAAATAAATAAGTTTAAGATTGTTGTTTTTATTCATTATACCTGTAATTATTCAATTTATGGATGTTATGCCATGTTTGAACTATGAGTTCTACTTTATTATTAATAATATTTCTACTTACTATTTTTATAACTACATCAACGGAAAGTACTGTATAGGTTGTGATTACATTGAAAACGAAGTAGTAAATGTTAGCTACCACCTACTTTATTTAGTCGTTATTCCAAATAATTTCATGAAAGGGGTTAGTTTTAGATCATAAAGACTATAAAAGCGTTGAATTTATGTCAATCGTGGGTTTAAACCAATCCCCTGGGAAAACCAGGTCAAATATCTAGGCGTCATCCTAGATTCGCGATTCACTTTCCGCCCTCACATTAGACACGTGAGAAACAAAGCCATGTTCATCCTGAGCAGGCTGTACCCGCTCATATGCAAGCGAAGTAAAATGTCACTTCGCAACAAGCTGACATTGTACAAAACTTGCATCCGCCCCATAATGACCTACGCCAGTGTAGTGTTCGCACACACTAACACATCTCCTTCAGAGAGTTCAAAATAAATTCCTCAGGATAGCATCCGGATGCCCCTGGTACGTTCGCAGCGTTGACCTACATAAAGACTTCGAATTGGAATCGATCAAAGAGTTCTGCAAAGGCTTAGCCAAGCGCTACTACGAGCGCGCAGACTCTCACCCAAATCCCCTTCTCGTTCAAGCGTCTAAGTACGCTCCCCATCCTCACAAATTACTTCGACGCCCTCGAAGCGTTCTTCTAGACCCCGATGACCTAATTACTGTAGCCAACCGTAACTACAACGGAAGTTTACACTCCTCAGTCTCAAAGACTCGCCGCCTCCGCCGTAACAGGCGACGCGGCCCATCTCTCACAACGGCACGACCGCGCCTCGGCGCAGCGGGGCCAGTCGGTCCATGACCGTCCTACACACCTTCTTCTGAGCAGCCATTAATGCTCATTTTATTCTCTGGGGACGAGGCACACTCCGTCCCTCCCCGCCCGGCGACGCTGTCAAGACCAATTGAGGTCAACAGCATTCAAGCCCTTCAGAAAAAAACAAAAAAAAAAGTCAATCGTGGCAGTTGCTCTTTGGCAACGGCCTGTACTGGAAGGGAACTATACTGAGGTACTGTTATTGAGTGATTTATGTCATTCTATGTAATTGCGAGGAATCTATGTCCGAATATAGTCGAACATGTGATCAATATGTGTTTTTAGTGTTTTATATTTCAATTAACTTTAACCACTTCTGAATTTGTTTATATAAAGTTGTTATGTAGATCTTACAGTAATAACTTTTATGCTGCATAAATAGCCTACTTTATTGTGGCTAGGTAGGCAGACATAATATAGTGTTAAGACACTGTTCCTTGCTTTACTTCTTTTAGACATTCATTGTATAATAAGTATAACTTAGTCTTGTCTTGTTACTAGTGCATGCAAACTATACCATTGTGCCACAGAGGCAAAATACTACTTACATACTAAGATATTATTTCAAGATTTAGTTCTATAGATGAATTCCGGAAATCTTCTGTAATACAATGACCGTCGGGCCCTAGTGGTACGGCCTCTTGTCTGTAATCGTGACGGATTGTGGGTTCGATTCCCACTGAGGAAAATATTATTTTTATTTCTTCTTACTATGGTAACAAGTAGGGAATGGAGTGTATTAAGATTAGGTTCCTACGGTCTGCCTATCTTGTAGGATTAACATGAAACTATTATGAATATAGTGTCATTTTAACTCATGACATAGAATTTAACTTTATTTATTTTTAGTTAACTATATATATCGTAAAATCTTAGCTGTTGATGGGGGATTATTTATAATTAAATGAAATTAAACAACATTTGTATAAATATTTCCTATTTTATTTTTGTTTCCATAGACAATAATTAAGAAATGCATTAAAATTACTGTATTTCGATACATAAAGTCCATATCGATCAAATATATTGGCCAGCAAGTTAGAAGCTTACAAAATTTTTGTTAAAAAAGTGCTACCAATAATATTTCATCGATAGATCCCAAATATGGGCTCACTCATATAAAAACGATGGAATGGTATTCTTCTCAATGTTTTTTTACATATTTTGCAGATATGATTACTATAGATTATCTATAGTTTACTAAATTAGTGGATTTTGTATGGTGAGTGGTTCTTTCATTCATACATACACTCATTCACTCACAGATCTCTCTTGGAAAGTGTATTCACAACTACTTTAGAGCTCATCTTTGCTTATTGGATTGCCCTTTCTATCATAACCTTTGAGTTTATCTGACGCATTTTCAGATATATATTTGATGAAGTCTTCAATGGCACGTCCACCCTATAGTAGGAAATAAATTTATATTAAAATGTATTTCATGTAAATTTTATAATCAATTTGATAAAAGTCTAGAAGAACGAAATAATTAAAAAAGAGCATATCATGAGAAAAATCTCTCACAATGTTTCATAATTACTTTTTTTATATTATTGTTTTTTTTGAGTTCAATGGCCGAATATACGTCAGAATCTCTAATATATAATTAGTCAATGAACTCAACAAGCACAACTTATAAAAAGAAAAATGTAAAAACATGCATGTGTTATTTGAATATCTTATAATTTACAACTTACATTGTATCTAACTGGTTTCTTGGAGCTATCCTTAGGCTTCCAGTAGATTGTTGGGAAACCAGACACATCATATGAAGACTTAGGCCAGTCATTGGCTGTGGCATCAATCTTGACGATGTCAACATCCTCATCCTTCATCTATAGTTATAAATTAAGATATTAAAAAATATTCTTTTATTCTGAATATGTTTATAAGACTTTTGCCCTTATTGTAACTGTATTTTTAATTGAAGTTTCATTTGTACAACTATTAAATATTAAGTGGCTAGAAATTCTAATTATCATATTTTTATCCATGCAGTATTTCACATATAGTAGGTAAAAGGAACCTAATATCAATATTTTACTCTTATTCCATTATTCAACACAATGCATGTTGAGAGGTGCTTTGTCTTAGTATCCGACTGAAGAAAATGAAAATATTTAATTGTCCTCTAATACTACTTGTAGAACAAAATTTAAATTGTTCTTTTTTTCTTTTACATAAATAATCCTAAGTAACAGATTTTAAATGAATTGTCTTTTGACAAACCTTTTCAGCCAATTCATCCCAAATAGGTGTTAATTTTTGGCAATGTCCACACCATGGCGCGTAGAATTCGACTAATGCATCTCTTCCACTGTCAGTCACCAGTTCCTTAAAGTTCTTGCCCACTGCTACTTTGACGGGCCCATCTTCTGTAGGAATTGGTTGGGACTTGATGAAAGGTTCCAATTTGCCATCTACTAGGTCCTTGGCAAAGGCGAGTAGGTTTTCAATGCTGTAATAAGATGGTAAAAAATGTTATTTGGAGTGCTAAGTATATGAGTAAATAAAAAATATAAAATAGAAGAATGATATATTCTTAATTAATAGTAATAGTGGTACAGTTTCTAAAAATTGCACTACACATTGTAGTTGGTTATAGGTCGAAATTTATAGACATTCCAAATATATATCTTAGTTTTGAATTGATATAAAGTTTGGAGTGTACATTTTTCTCCAACCCTTTCTTTATACATGTAAATAAATGTATAAAACAACAAATATACGACAAAATATGTCGAATGCTGGCAAATTAATATATGTTTAAAAAATAAAAAAGATTTTTTTTTCAAAACTAATTGAAGCAGTGTTTAATATCTTTAACAGCCTTAGTTAGAAGTAATAATTAATAAAAAAAAACAATGTAAAGATAAGAGTTTGTCATGATTAATACCAATTTAATATACTATGCACAGGAAAATGCAATAAAATATGTCAAACGCTGTAATATTTTGTATGTTATAATTATTTTGTATCCTTATCAGAATACTAATTATTATTTCGATAACAACACAAAATTATTATGACTTAAAAGGACCAAGTGTTAACTATATCTCAATTAAAAAAAACTGATATAATCTACTCTATTGAAATTATTACTAATCTATATTTACAGTGAATATAACTGATTAATAATCTTGATATTGGTTATGCATAATTGATGATTCAAAGAATTACTCAGTAAGTTAAATCGTGACTAAATTAGTGGAACGAATTAGTGTAAAATGAGTTATAATGACACAACCATTATGGATAAAATTACATTTTTTTATATATCAAATTCTTAGGTTTACTTAGGAGGCTGTAACTTAATGGGTGTCCTCTGTGAGGGTTTGTGATATTATATTAATTTTACTAAGCGTGGCGTTGGGCAGATAGGATGTTAAATGTTTAACTAAGTTAAACTACGATAACGCTGTTTTTAACAAACTACTACTTTTACTTATTATTATTCATTTGTTAGCAATACTGATAATATATATGACAGAAACACTAATATGTTTTTCCGAAGAAGATAAAAAATATAAATGATTAATATTTAAAAAAAACTTTCATTGTAATTATTGAAAATAATAAAAATTAATAAATTTAAATAAAAACATATATATAATTCATTTTGCTGTTAAATAAATAACAGTGTAGTTAAAGCAGGAAGCTGCTAGTTTCATTATAACTACAAGGATAATCTTATCTTATTATTATTTAGCTTTCTCTAACATAATGTGCATGTATATATTGTAAATAATAAATTTTCTCTTTAATCAGTGAAAAAAGAAAAATAAAAGTGGGATTGAACCTATGAAGTTATTGATAGGAAGAGCTCTTTAAGTTAAGTCTTTTTAATTTGAGATGTTCATATTTAAAAAAATTCTTCTGCCTCAAGCTAGCCAACATTACTTAAGAAATTACAATTACAATTCACATATTTACCTGAATTCCTGGCCCATCACAAATTTGTTGCCATCAATGTCTTTTCCAGCCACAACGGGTTTGTCGCCTTTGGCGAAGTCGATGCCATAGTCGTTGAGTTCGTGCATGAAGTCGTCCTTGTCGCTGATCGCGAACGATATTTCTGACATTTCCTTGGCAACCTGAATAGAATTTATAAAATTATATTATTTCAATACATTTTAGTAAAAAAATATTATATTTACATATACATATATATGTATATGTAAATATAATATTCTTATATTATTGTATATACAATACAATAATATTATATTCCCATATTAAAAAAGTAATGCCATATTACTATGAAACTGACTGAGAACTCTATTCTTATTTTGATACATAGTTTGTTAGGAGTTAGTTAGTGTTAGTTGTTCACAACTATAAATAATTTGCAAAAAATCTTATAATTTACAAAATATTTCAATCTACTTATCCATCTATGAATAATGGAGCACAAGTGACATTCTATAATTAATTTAATCCTTAATTTTTTTTATATAAATGCTAAGTTTATTGTATTAACTTAACTTATATTAACTTGTAACTATTATGTGAATAATTATGTATAAGGAAATAAATATTTGGCTCTGGCATAACAAGTTAAAGATGTATTTTTCAATTTTAAAGGAAAACATACTGTTAAAATAAAATCAACAATATGTTTTAAAACACCATGTTGTTTGTATATTTTAAATAACGATTTTAATGTTAAACTATGACGACATGAACGACTTTACTATAGATGTGAAATATACATTTTTGACATCAACCTTTCATAAAAAAATATTTATACAGTAAAACCTTACCTTGAGCACACGGTTTCTCCAGTAGTTGGTTCCCTTAGGGTTCTTCTGATAATCAACATCAAAGTAGACAACGACGAGAGGGTTGCTGAAGTCCTGGATGTTCTCCTTTTGACGCACACCGACTAGACCATGGCTAGAAACAAGAAAATGTTATATTGATATACATAGCAATGCTAAGAAAAAATATTAAGTGTTATAAAATGTAGTACAGTATTGTAAAAATTATTAGTATTGGAAAATAACTTACTAGTTCTCCTTGATGAAGCCCTTGAGTTCAGCTTGTTCACCATTGTATACGACGAAGGAGTCTTCGAATTTGTTCTGGAGACGCTTGGGACGGTACAGCACTACATTGTCCCTGTTGACAAAGTTAAGAATTAAAATATTTTATTATTTTACTTTAAATTCATAGAACAATGACCCACTGGCCTTTTTCATATATTTTTTGTTCTAATGTCATGAGTTATATATTTAGGATAGTAAGATAAGATGCTGAGTTTGATAAGATAACAATGCTGAGCTACTTCTCTCATATCATTTGCCAAAATATTTTTATGTAACCTAAATAGGCAGTAAGGTTTCATAATTAATTTTTTACTAAGTTTTTAATAATAATTACTACTTAATAAAAATATTTAAGTTATCATACAAGGCTTAAAATGAAAGTTATTTATAATACATAAACTATTACACATTGTGGATTTTTAAGTTACTTTGTGCATATAATAATGAATTTCTTAAACAAAGTACATATTGCTCTCCTACAATTCTCTATAGCTTAAGAAGAGAACAAAAACACACTCATCATAGATGCAAATAGCTGCCATATGAATATAATTTCTATTACGCGTCAATATGTAGTAACCTATTGTTTTAACAAGGTTATTAGCTCTTTAATACACTAATATGATATATATTTTCTGTGAAAACATGAAGTAATTAAATATATAAAATAACTTTTTTAAAAATATTTTACAACTTAACCAAGATTGTAATATTGTTTGCTCCAGATATTTTAATCAATGCAATCAACATAAGGATAAAAGTTCATAGAAAATAAACTCTAAATTTAGCATTTATTTATCAACTATATACACACAGATGTGGTTTGGAAGTATTTTATCAAAGTCAAAGTAGATAAGCTGCTAAATTAGCTTACTGTTAACATATAATATAAAATTTAATTGTTAAAAAGTCAAATAGTTATGATAATTACAATGTGTGATTGTGATTATTGCGGGTGTTCAACACCGGGGAATTAATATCAATATATAAGCCTCACTCTCACACAACATGCAACGCATTTTCGCAATTTCGGAAAAAAATGAGAAGTTCCATTCATATGTATTCATTGAAATTAGTAGGAAAATGGGAACACAACATATCTTTTATAAATACATATTAAGATTTAACAAATAAAATTGGTTTGATATAAAAATCAGTAATAAAAGCCTTGTATTTATAAATAGGAAATTGCAGAAAATTTCAATAATGCATAGCAAATTAAGGCTAATAAAATTAAGTGTATCCATATTGCTCAACAGCAATTCATACAAATGTTAACAAAATATATTTTCCAATAGTAGTAATTGTTTTCTTTTTAATAGCTTCACGCTTGATTAAATATGATTTTAAAATATTCTTTTTATGAATTAACATTATCTATGATGTTAACATTAAAAATTTGCTATCCATACTCATTTTGGAAATTTATCAACATTTACAAGTACAGTATAAATACTATATAAACTATTAAATGTAGGCTCAGTTAACAGGCAAAGTAATGCAATAACTTGGCCTCTATATCCAAATTATGTATTTAACTTAAAAAATAGCTCAAATATTCATTTATTATAACAGTAATAAATTATTACTTACAACTGTTCCAATATTTAAATAATTTATCACTATTAGTGTTTTAAGATGGTTCAAATAAAGGTTGTTTATACAGCTGTATTTATATAACCAGGTAATATAATATTACACATTGTTTAAATGTTCAGGGTTCTCAAAAATCTGTCAGTCTGTTAAAACCATTTTCTAAAATTTATTTTTGGCACATTTATACAAAAACTAATCAAAACCTATAGGATAACCCATTTGCTTAGAGTTCAAAAATTTATAACGATTCCTTACAATCACAACAAATGAATGTGCATGACTAGAAATTTAATTTCTAGAAGTTATTTTTCTATATTAATTTGCAATAATAAAATCAATACAGAATGGAGAGCGGACATATGACTTGCATTTGACCAATACATGTTTTTAAAATACAATAATAGAATTAGTATCTATACTCACTTATAGGAGTATATACTTACTTAAATCCAGTCTTTTCTAGAACATTTTTAGCAGATGAATGTCCAAAGACAACTTGTTCCCTCATGACATCAGCTACTTTCAGGAATTTACCCTTCAAGTCACTTTCTTTTTCAAAGAAGCCCACTACCACAACTTCATCTTTAGCAAGGAAGTTTTCAAAGCTTGCAACATCCAGTAAGTCCTTTGAGCTTGGTCCTACTTGTGCTCTCATGTATTTAACAATGCCATCTATAACAGTAAATAATATGTGATGTACACAAAAATTAACTCATATGCATGTATTAACATGTCCAAAGAAATTATAAATTTGACGAAATTGTTTGAATTCAAAGTTCGTAAACGTTGCAATTAAAATTCTTTTAAATATACCTTCAGTGACAAAATTAAATTAAATAATATTTTCTTACAGAATTATAACTTACTTGATTCTCTGGGACCATTGTAGTCTTGCGAAACTTGACCATTGCGGAAAATCTTAAGTGTGGGGTATCCTGAAACAGAGTGCTGTTCACAAGTGCTCTTTCCACCTTCTGTACAGTCCACTTTAGCTAGCGTAATTGGCGGATCATCATTTTTCAAAATGCCGGCCGCATCAGCGTATTCTGGTTTTAATCTTTTGCAATGACCACACCTATTAAATTAAAAAAAATTACAATAAGTAGTTAAGGCCACAAAGGGTAAAGGTTATTCAACTCTTATAAATTCTCACCATGGAGCGTAAAACATGACGAGAGCGGTTTCATGTTGAGCTATAGCACTGGAGAAGTCGGCATCGGTAAGTTCTAGTACATCTTCTTCAGTTGCTTTAGATAAATAAATTAAACCTAAAAATAGTAAAATTTTAAGTGACCCTAACATTTTGGAAACTTTCACTGGGCCTATTAGTACCGCTACGCGTATCTTCGACGTCCAAGTAGTAAGAATGAAATGTATAGAGAGGACAAGGACCGGAAAAATACACGTATGATGCTAAATGTGACATTAGCCGGCACAGCGTTGGCCGTTTCTGATTGGATAGTTAAAAATGCGTTCATTAAAACGTATTATTATTTCAATTACATTAATACAGGAAGGTACAAAATATTTTACGATAAATAATAAATAAATAAAGATAACAATTTCATTTCTTAAAAAAAAGTGATTTAATTTAACTTTAATTTATTGAAAGTAACAGGTAAGAGTAAAAACCGGTATTAAATTATCTTTCAACTTGTCTCAGCTGTCACTAGTTTTCAACACAGTATTGTTTGTCAGTTGGCTTTGCTGTCAATCGGAAAATGGCAGCGACGAGTGTTGTCGTTCTCGACAGAGGCAACAATACAACTTGTACCGTAAATCTTTTCGGTAAGTTTAAATATTTTATAACAATTTGTAAGTTATCATAAAGCTATTAACTTCTGATACATTTATTAAATGAACTATAATTATAACGTAATTCACAGAAACCGCATAACCTGCAAAACTTTTTGTTATTATTTTTAAAGTAATGCGCGGAACTTTTGAATTAATATCATAGGCGTTACGTTACTTGAATTGTGATATATAATACTTTCCGGCTAGTTTTTGATGGATACAAATTTTGGTGGTCGTGCTTGGTATAATAGGAGGTAACGAGTTTTTTTTAACGAATAGACTGAGAAGTTGTCTGCGGTAATGTGACCTTGGCTATTGGATTGTAGGAAGTAAACTGTATACTTGCTTCTAAATTGTAAGTGGTTATTTGATGTACTCACAAAAAATGTACATAAGCTGTCTAGCAACATTAACAAATAATTAGGAAGTGAATAAACTAATCAATTAGACAAAAATGAAATAAATAATATTTGTATGAATTTTATCTTGATTGTAATATTTAAGATTGATAATATAATTAATATATGTTCAACATTTTTTTAATTATTTAACTAATATGACTATTAACAAATTAATCTATATTATTTTTTTGTTAGTTTTGAAAAATATATGAATATGTGACATTTTGAATATAGCCATATAATATATTACAAATATACTGTACTGTATAATATATACTATAGACTTCTTTTCACCAACTATTCTTTCATATAAATATGTAGGTTAACAATTACCTGAAATTCTTGACTGGAAAACACATACACCTAATTGATAATAAAGATGCTTGAGTAAAAAAGGCTATTTTTAATTGTGTTAATATAAATGAAATACCTTGAGCAGCAAGTGTGATATGAATTACAATTAGGTGTAATTAAAAAAATGGTTCTTTATAGTTTTTTTCTGTTTCAGGTGCTACAGTGGTATCATGGCGGGTTAATAATCAAGAACAGTTATTTGTGAGGTAAGGAATATATATAGTCTTTTTAATTAACTAATTGAATTTCATGACATCAAACATGATGTTAACAAAAGCTGTTTTGAATCCATTACTATTTTCTTTTGCAAGTATATAAGAAATAAAATTTAAAGTTAGGGATAAAATCAAACTTTTGAATAAATATGGATTATTAGACTATTTTAGTACATTTGTAATATAAATTCTTGATGTTCTAAATATTAGACCAATTTTATATTGTTTTATAAGTAATAATAATAATATTATTATGTAGTAATTGTTTAAGTTAGTCAAAGTTCTATTTTTTGATTATTTCTTATTTTTAATATGTAAATACAAAATAACCATAAATAGTAACAAATTAGACACTATTTACATATTTCATATGAAAATTTAACAAACTTTCATAATTAAGTAATTACTATGATTGCATATACTTTAAGCTATATTGTATGTGCTACACCAATATTAATTATAAATATACCTCATAAATTAATAATTACTAATAATATTCGACAAATATTCTCTAATATTTGATAATGCTGTACTGAAAAGGGAATGTAAATCCTAATTTCGAATAGATGTGTTTTGATGCTACTGTCCTACTCTGCCACGGAATAGAAATATGTAACGTCGCTTTTTATAAGTGTGAAAATGCCTTTAAAAAGTTATATATATATATATATATATATATATATATATATATATATATATATATATATATATATATATATATATATATATATACATATATATTTATATATATACATATATATTTATATATATACATATACATATATATTCAGTATCCAATTGTATCCGCGTGATGTTACTTATTCTTTAGCATTACTTAAAGTATTAAAAAAACTATTTTATCTTTTTATAACAGCTACAAGTAAGCGAATAAAATTTCGAAAAATATAAATTAATTATCAAATATGTTTGAAATGCGATAAAACACGAATATTTTTGATGTTATTGTTCAATGGAAAATCTCCACATACGTTGCTTAAGCTAAGCTACCTAGTAGAAGTATATTAAACGCTATGTGCATTTTGTAAAGAAAAATAAATAAACTTTATGATGGCTTACGTTAATAAATAACTAAATTGATTAGTCATTTAGTCATCGTGAATTTAAAATTTTATGTGAACAATAAACATTATTGTCTTAGTATAAAACATATTTTATCTAGAAGTCTATTGTCATTATTAATAATAATCTTGAAGTATCTCATCTTATCCATCAATATTGTATTTAAATTCCATTATTACAATTTAAGTATACCCTTATCTTCAATGTTTATTTGATAAATATATCTGGAATATATATTGGCTATATATTTATATATTAGCACATATCAAATATGTAAAAAATCTTCATTTGGCTGCGACACATTGCGGTGTGATATATGTTTTAAAAATATCTAATGCAGTTTTGAATATTTCATTAAGAAGGCAATGCTGCTAGAGTTGAATGGATTTAAAAAAAACCGACCGTGAATATATCCGTGTAGAAACAAGCGCTTCCGCTAATGAGGCTGTGTCGATTAGTGTGTCGGGCCTGCTGGCGGACCGCCTGTACCCAAGGCTTAGCATTTGAATAATGGTCCGTTCATCTGTTATTCCATTTGACGGGCTTGAAGGAAATGGGGGAAATGGCTCCCAATACTTAGGTGTTGAAAATGAAAATATATTTACTTATGTTTTTTAACTAAAAAACAATAATCGTTTATTTTAACTAAAACAATAATCGTTTATCGATGAGTTATAAAAATAAAAATGAGGATTAATATTTAATTAATTAGGTAGGCTTTAACGATGATGATCATTTAGTAAAATATGAAAAATATATACTTGTTTTTTGCTACTTGTATTTGGACAAAATAATACTTAATTAATATGTTCACAGCTTAGGCATAGAAAGATTTAACAACCCAATGAGAAGTTTCTTTGTTATTTCACTTTACCCTCTTTTTCCAAAAATGTGGGTGGCGTAATTTAAAGCTTCATTATGTTTAATCTTTATCCCTTAAATTTTATCCCCTCCATCCAGGCATATCCCAAACTATCCCACATGGTTACAATAGCGTCAATACTTCAATCATTTTGTTCTATACTTATTTATCTATTTCGTAATTTTTTACTGGAAAAATTACCTTCCGCAAAGCAAAATATCCATTTAGGTGAAACGATACTGGTTTATCCATGCATATGCTGTTACTTTATATAAAATCCCAACATTTGGGCACAACTTATTACGAGTCCACAATCCTAGCGCATGGGGTCCCCATGCGGTCGGAATTTCTTAACCGAGTTCATATTAGCCCAATGTCGAAATGTACTCGAAATCATTCACATTCCTCTAATAAACAAATGGTTACTCCCTCTGTGAATTCCTAAAATGAATTTTTACTTGCTGATTATTAGTAAGAAAACAAATAAAACAATCATTAAACAATATTTTTGATTAAAAATCAAATATATAATATACTTAATTTATAATAACAAATCAAAATTTATTGAGATTGGAGATACTGTTAGATATATGTTAATGGTCTGATTAAAAAAAACTGCGTAATCTAGTAGCCGGTTACCAATATCACGGTGGTTTTACTTCGAATGTCAAATTAATTAAAGACTTTTTTTTTAAATATTTTATTGCGTTACATTTGCATAGTAATAAAATAATATTTTTTTTTTCATCATTTCGGTTTTTCGGCGAACTTTATATGTATAATAATTAATAAAAACGCTTTATGTCACGCTACGGCCATATAATTCAGCCTCGCCTGCTTGGTCAAATGGATAAAAGTGAGAATCGTGTGTGACACATGACATGGCAGGCACAGTGGCATAGATTGGAATGATAAACTTAAGAGTAAAATAGCTGCAGATGTTCTCTATAGCTATATACACTGAATTTACTATTAAAGTTACAGTTCATTAAAAAAATATTATTAAATAATTTAGTTTCTCAATTAATCAATACATTTTCAAATATTATAAACCGTATAAAGTTACAATTAAGAATGACATGTTATTTTTTATAACGTTTTATTTGCTTCTAATTATGATTAAATTAGTTACAGATGCGCCCTAATAATATAAAATCGTGCATACATATATTATATTAATTAAAAGAAGGTATATGACAAATGTTGAACCAATTTTTACATTCCTTAAAATTTTGAAATAGTAATAAAAAACTATATAAAATCTAATTTTTAAACGATCTTACTTACTCTTTAACTCTACTATCTAACTATAGTTACCGAAATTCAATATCTCACAGATGGGTTGTCCTGATAACCTTTGGTACGTCCGACGTGATTGAATACAATGGCAAACGCAGCCTACTTGTTCATTATTTATGGGGCTCGCTTCATTTTTATTCTACAGTATTAGAGTTGCATACCGCAAGAGATTTAGGACTTAAATATTGCGAACAATTTCCTTTTGAATGTTTTGAATTATACTTATTATTGATAATGGTTACTTTATTTACTTATTTTTTATCTTCACGCTTTTATCGCGCACATGGCAAGGTAGGTAAAGGGAGCTGCAGGAATCATAGAAAGCTGGTGTTAGGACACTCCGTTGCTTAGTCCGTGCTTTTCCGTCCCTGCTCTCCGCCTTTTTCGAGGCATTGGGTGTGATTTGGTGGGATTCAACGCCGCGCTTAACCTAGTTTTCACGGAGAAAATTGAAATAGAAAAAGCCATCTTCCGCGAGTGGGAATCGAACCCACAAACCGTTGTGTTTACAGGTAGACTACGCCTCTGCGCCACGACATTGAGGACCAATATCATTTATTTTTATTAAGAAAAGATATTTATTTTAACACATTTACCTTATATTTTTTAAATCTATACTAATCGAAATAACTAAAATTTGTCTAATTGATATATGCATAAGTACCCGAGGGATCTGACGAATGTATATCTACTACATTCACTATATTGCACAACGAGTCATTTTCAATTCGAACTTCTGATGTTAGCGCGATTAATCAAACTGAATTATATCACCGTTAAAATATGACTTTTTTCATAGGCAACATAAAAAAGATTAAACGTAGAACATAGAAAGTGTACCATAAAACGATTAACTTGTTCTTATAGCCTGTGAATGGATATGAATGGACTATTATACAATACAAAAATAGTTTTTAAATTGTAATCAAGAGCCGGAAAATTAAATATTTTCTTTAGCTTTATAATATCAGTTCAAAATATTATAAATAGAGTGGAACTCATATCCTATTTTTATTTTAAATAGCTTAAATTGAAACAATTGATACAATTCTATACTAGTTTCAAAACTATTAGAATTACCGGGCATCATCCCATCGTTATTTTTTCTTCTCCGTTTCTATGCGAGATAATTGGTTGGGAATTGCTTCCGTTGTATCGTGAAGTAGCAATGGTTTTTATTTTAAGTATCTAGGAACACCAATTTCAAGCCACAAATTAATATTTTTCTCTTAAACGGATATTCAAATCAAGCGGTCCTTATTTAACACCCTGTTTCATAGTAGAACTTATCGTTTGACTTTAACAATTTGAGTTGCACATTGCCAAGATTAAAATTTAAAGCGATTTTGTATTAAAATTGTTGAAGTAAAGTTTATTGATAAACCAAGAAATTGTTTTCCTTAATATATCTTTTAACTTGAAAATTTATATAAGTAAAATTTTCCAACATAGTCATTTTTTGTTAATAGTTAATTATTAATTTAGTTAATTCTACATTAATGTAACTCGTCTTGTAAATGAATGGTTAATACTAATAAGCTTTAGTATATATATTTTTTTTAAATACAAAAATGACGATGGCAACATTACGGTTTCTGCGGTTCCCTCTGCCCACCCTGCATGTGCAGGATAAATTAATAATTAATTATTTTAATTATCAATTTAAAAACCTGCATAAAATTGTAATTATCCTATATCTAAAATTGTAATGCCTGTTGTGCAAACCACAATAAATTGAAATATAATCTAGATATGATTCATAGCGTCAATCTCCACATTTCATTAATAAATTGAATGGCTACAGCAAATAAAGTGTCACATTGTAAAGATCGCGACTAATTTTGAATCAATTTGGAGTCACGTATTGTGCGGGGTGTGCGGCTGTGCGGTGCAATTTGGCGCTACGACAAAAACGCGTCTCGGCCGCGAGTGCCTCTAACAAACGACCGACTGCCGCTAATGATTCTATGTAGGTACTGTTCCTAGGGTTGGTACAGAGGCTGGTGCTATATTGTTATGTATCATATTTACATTTTTAGCTTTATTGAGACCTCGTATTTACAATACTTCTAAAATGGTCGAGTTTTCTTAGCTTCATACTATACCCGGCACATAGCAGGGCAGGCATAGGGAACCGTAGGCAGAAGGATCCTAGTGTTAGGACACAACCTTTCCCACTTTCCGACAATCGAGGCATTTCGTGTTTTATGGTACAATTTAAGAACAAAGAGAATAAAAGTAGTTCATTCTACGCGAGTGGACTTACAAATGCCACAACAGTTCTATTTTACTTTGACATTTTATAAAAATATACTTAGTATTTTTGTCGCCTATTATAATTGTAAATTAAAATTAGCCTTTTCTTCTCCTTTACTTACCTTTTCATGTGGTGTAACACAAAGTAGATTTTAATTTCGTTAGATTTTTGATAAAAATGAACAGACGAACATGTGTATGTAATAGTGATGTAACGAATATTCGCATTCGCGAATATAAGCACGTTTTTACACATTCACATTCGCATTCGCAAAAAATCTTGAAAAAAAAATTTGACGACGATAATACGTTGTAAAAATTTAAATCAGTTTACTTTTTGTGTTTTTTAATTCAAAAACAGTAACTTAACCTCGTGAACACATTATCAGTCTTCATTATATCTCATTAAACATTTTTTTTAATGCAATCTAAATAAACAGAAATCAATTCTCTCTCCCTTCTAAAATAGTTTCATTACCTAATACTCAGGTTTTTAATGTTATAATCCAAAGTGCTATCTTGCTTGCCGTAAATAATTAGCTTAATTTTAAAAGAATTACTGAATATTCGCATTTGCATTCGCGTTCGCGAATGTCAGTAGCATATATTCGCATTCGCATTCGAGAATAGTTAAAAAATGACATTCGTTATATCACTAGTAACATATGTATAGAACATATGTATAGTACGTACAGAGTATATGCACTACTTTTTTTTGGCGAAAATAAAAATTAGCATCCCTATTAGTATAGCAACTATACAGTGTGATATTACAGCATATTTATGGATAGAAAGATATATCCACATCTTGTTACAGGTACCTAGAGAAATAATGTTGGTAGACCGTCTAAGAATGAAAAAGGAAATTGTTATTATAAACTTATCATTACAAGTTACGTAACGTACATTTTTAAATACGTGATACGTGTCATGTACCCAACATAGTTATATAACATGTATATATTATAACCATAATTGACAGTACACAAATTGAATTGCGATTAGATTTAGTTGCATGATACTATAATAATTAATCAAGCAATTTTTTTATGTATTATTTGTTTTTTTTCCTGTCTATTTATGACGATAATATGTCTTTTCGTTTAAGCATTAAGTAAGTATGAATGATTTATAGTTCACTTTAAATTATGTTATTTTAGGTGCGACTGAATCGTGAATAAGAATATATAAAAAAAATTGCCCATTTTTCGCATATAGCAGGGTAGACATAACGAATCTAGTGTTAAGACACTCCGTTAAACACTTCCCGCCAAATTTTAGGATATTGCATGTTGAGCTTAACTTGATGTCGCTAAACCGTTAGGTTTGTTTGATATTTTTTTATTTATGCAATTTTTTTACCCTATATTACGTTAAGGTAGTTTCTGTTAATTAAGAAGCAAAGTCTTTAGGTTTAAGAAATAGAGGACCGTATAGAGGACTTATAATTTGAGGAAATGTCTGTAGTAAATGGAATATATAGGTAATTAGTAAGAAAACTGGAAACTGGCATTTGAAATTCCAGAAGCGGTCTACTTAGGATGTGTAATAGGTATATCTTAAAATTATGACTACATCAACGCATTATGAAAAACTGTAGAATAAATTATTATAATGAATGGAAAATTTGGATTAATAATTGAGCTCTGCGTATTACTTGAATTGAAAGTAACACAATACTAATTATGTACATAATTACGTTTAATAATTATTATTTCTAAGCATTAACGTATATTATATAAAATTTATCTCTGCTTTTATCTGTAACAAAGTTTTATAAAGAAAGAGTATATTTTATGCACATAAAAATATTTTAATGAAAATTATTTTTTTACTAGTTCTATTTAAAAACTATTTAAATATTTTATAATTATAGTCACACATTAAAAAAAAGTAATTTAAAAAAGTTTTAATCTCTTGTCATCGATGAGTTTAGAAAGGTACTACGGCAGGCTTTATTCTTGTTTCCATTATAAATTAAATTACCTAGAAGCAAGTTGCGTCCACAAGCGCTCGTGTCATTGGCAAAAACTAAGCCGCGTTCCGTTTTAATATTAAACATAGTTTGTGAGCTTTTTGCGCCGAGGGACGTGACGCGCCGCTTGACCCTTTTATAACTGGGATTTCGGCGGCGTGAAATGATTCAGATGAATCTAATGGATGGATTCGATATGCTTCAGAATTGTTAATTTCCCTTAAGGATATTCTATATAAGTTACTAAGTTTTTGATGATGAATTACTATTATTTCTTAGTAGTCGAATAGTAGAATTACTATTATTTCTTAGTGTCCCAGCTACCTCGTTAATAATGATTACTGGTCTAGTAAGTAGTAGTAAGTCTAGAATAACTAGTATAAAGTAGGTAGGTATTATTTTATTATATATATATATATATATATATATATATATATATATATATATATATATATATATATATATATATATATATATATATATATATATATATATATATATATATATATATATATATATATATATATATATATATATATATATATATATATATATATATATATTCATATATATTTTAAATAATATGACTGTAAGTAAGTAAATACATTCGCATTCTAATGAGGCAAGTTAAAACAGATCTTTGGTAATTCAGCGCAAATAAACACAATTTATTAACGTAGCTAGCTAGCTAGCGGGTAGCTTCGCCCCATGCCGCATCTTGTTTTTGTGGTCACGTCTGCAACCCCGAGTCGCCGGCACTTTCTTCCCTTCCCGCCCCCCACACCTCCACCTCCACCTCCACCGATGACAAATGGTCCACCCAGCTAATGTGGAGATAATTTTATGCGGCGATGCAAGCCAGGATGACCGTGTGATTACCATCGATCGACGCGCGTCAATGGGCCCTAGCTTCACATTATGCGCCACTTCACGGATCAGTGGTCGCCGAAACGGGTTTATCGCATCATTAGATGGGAAATCATTTCTCTAGTAGAAATTTCCTCTTTCATTTTCTATCGGCTTAATCCATTTTATTACATTGTAATACGTCTTTTTATTTGAAAATAGTAATTACAATATTATGCAATAATTGATGCATGCCAGCAGACGCAAATTATTATGATTGACTATGATGTGTAAACATAGTTTTTTTTGTTTCAAATTAGTCTGGTAGTAACCGTGTCGTTAGTAAAAGTAGCTTAGTGTTCAACCTGACGCCGCGTTTATTCTTATTAATAGAGCGAGGAAATGGAAATAATTCATTTTCGATTGTGAGAATTGAGTCTATAACCGTCGTACTTACAGTCAGTAATAGTTCTATCGCCTAACGTCATGTAATACGTCATTCGTCACTAATTACGTACGTACTTGTTAAAATATTATTTTGCAAATTCAAATAAAACAGTATTATTTTGTTGAAAATTATGATAATTGTGATATTTAAGTTTTTTATCTATGTTGTATGTCCGAAATAAAGCTCTTAATTAAGGGGTATGAGATCCAATTCATAGCTATTGACTAGTTAACGTTTCTAAGAATTTGTTTGAAGTATGTTTCCTTGTCATGATTAATTATGTACCGTAAAGCGCAATTTAAATTACAAATTGAGTAATTAAGATTGTTGAAAAAAATTGAGGTTCTTTTGGGTGTTGCATTTATCACACTTCTAGTTTATATCGTTGGTGTATTGAGAGACGACGGTGTATAAAAAAAGTGTAAGGAATGCTGGCATCATCGTCGACCTCAGCGTCACACGCCACTGCTCCTGAATAGACCTCATATCTCCTTCCACTTGACTTCCAATAAACTTGGGACGATAACTGTGTTACTTATACAGATTTACTATGGTGTAATAATAATACCATAAAAATTCTTATCGTTGCCATGCTATTTGATTCGTATTTAATTTTATGAATAACTTGGTTAATGTTAAAACAATTACATTACTACAATAAATTAAAGTCTCTCTAAATCTAGATATTTTGTAAGAAAATCTAGATATTTTGTATTTGTATTTGTCCATATGCTAGCTGTTAACATAAAATGAATAAGTTTTTGTCTATTTCGTAATGAACCTCTAGTGGTCGTAAGCAGAAAGCATGGCTATACTTTGCACGTGATACCGACAATATTCAACACATGTTGCTCTTTTTGTCCCTCGGAATGACACCCAAGACATCGATTGTTCCACACATTAGACAGAAGACAGCTGCTATGAAATATTAGACGCGCTGATCCCGCTGCGATTTAACAGGCTAATTTGTGATTAGTAATCCTCCTACTCGCAACATTCATTGTTTGATTGCTTAGTGCCTGATTTACTGCCAGTTTTGCGTGAACTCGGATATGATTTATATATTCTGCGTACTATATACATGCTAGCACGAGATAATTATCTATCTAAATGTAATTTATAACTAGACACAATTGCGTTAGCGAACAAATTTGACCTTTGATTCCAATAGAATGAATAGCTAGCTGTGTTTAAGATTAATGAATTTTAGTATTTTTCACCTTGACTGTTTCACTAAAGAGGTAAATTTTAATATTTTATATTCACGTAAATATACATTAGTCTCGTCTCTTCGTCATGAATGTTGTAATGTGTACACCATTTTCTTGCCTTATTATCAACCCACGTTTATATTGCGTGGTGATTATAATTTTCGTCCGTTCGTGATAGCTCATTTTGTTTGGGCGTGTAATTATGTAGGTACAGAGACTAAGGAGGATGCCATCCCCTGTATTATCTAATATTCGACTTTGTTGTATTCAGAATAGTCTAGTGAATCGTAGTCACAGATTAAATATAGTGTTAAGAATAGAACTCGCGATTGAAATTTAAAGTTTCGTATGACATCACCAGAATTAGTTTCGTGTGGCCTTACATGGTTGCATCTTGTATGATTTATCGATTCAATACTTGTAAACAGCTGATATCTATTATGACGTGTTTAAACACGAAGCTTTTCCATAAAAGGTATCACAGAAGAAGTTTACAAACGTGATAATAGTCGGCAGTCTATTTTTGGAGTCTTTAAGACTTTTTAGATGTTTAGGTGTTTAGCTGGTGTGTATAAATGATGTCTTTACTTCCTCTTATATTTATTACAAAAATATTGTTAAAGATAATTTGTCTATTTTATTACGTGGGACTTTTATAAGCTAAAATTAATAAGTCATCCGAAATACGTTGACCAGAGAGTTACTGTGACCAGATCTTCAAAACATACCCCAAAGGTTGTAATCGGCTTATCAGACGGTGTTAAATCGACCCGGGGAGGATATTAATCTGCTGTCCGAAACATCTGCGGACGATGGTCCACCGCTAACCCCTGTCGACGGCGTTAAGTTTGTCCACTCTTATCTAGGATTATTTGTTATTGTTCTTATAGAGAAAATACTATACATATATGTATATGACTCATATAATTCTTTGTGTTATTTTAATTTCTTGAAAGTTAATCTCAAAAATCTAGGTTTAATTTTCTAACTATTCAAACAAAAAGAGAGTTTTTAAAATAACTAACTAACCTAACAATATTTAGGTTCAAGATGTACGAGATACTTGTAGTAAATTTAGCTTAAAGCTTGTTATATTTTTATAACAATAACCTAATGTAACTACAATTGAAAATATATCATAGTAATTTCGAAAAGTAACTTCTCCAAAGTATCAAGCCCTTGTGTATTTAAGTACCGTTAAGATGACTCGCTCTTAAATTATATGAATAGAGTTGAAACAATTCTTTTTTCTTTTATGAATATGTGATCTATTGAGACTCGATGCTTTTCTTTGTTTTATCTACAAGCACTACGTGCTGGATAGAGATATTGAAACTCAATATTATTTATTATTTTGCCGTTGTTATTGTGTACTTTTAAAACTTTTAACAAAACTTCGCCTCTAAGTTATATATTCACAATTTTTGTAACTTTATTTATTTTTCAATAACATTATTTTTATGCTATTTAAGTTACACTATTTGTCAATTTTCATCATTTTTTACGCCACTTCACCAAACCGGAAAAGATTTAACATTTCTAGAAAGGACATTTGATTCCACTTACATTTGGACAAATACCAAGCATATTCACTGCCACGTAATGGCATTAAATTTTATAATTAAAATTTATTTTAAATATCTCTCAGGTCTGAAAATTACTTCGACATTAAAAATAATGACTAGTATTTAATGATTCCCAAGTTTATTAACAGAACGAGTAGTGTTAAACAAACATAATTTATTATAAGCGCAAGTTATAAAGTGACGTTGGAATATGACTCGTAAAAGTTATATTAGATCTAATGATACGGCCGAATATCACAAAAGCCTTGTGCGCCAGGTTGAAGCACGTGCGGCACCTACGCTGTTCCGGCTAACACTTTCGACGGCCGTGGTTGCTACGAAGGTTATTTATGATTTTGAATTTATGTATACATTTAATTATTCTTAATATTAATATTATTATTTTCTTTTATGTTTTGACGCTTTATCCTATATATAGCAGGGTATTCTGAGTGAAACGTAGGAATCGTGGGAACCTAGTGTTAAGACACTCCGTTCCCCGATTTCTGCCTATTCGAGGCATTGCGTCCATCATAAAATAAAATCCATCTTCTCCAAGTAGTAATCGAACCCACAAACCGTCCCGTTTACACACAGACGCAACTATTATTATTAACAATCATTTATTTAAAATATAATAAGATTATCCTTTTTGATTTTAGAATTTAACCGGTCTCGATACCGGAAAGTATATTTCTATTTTAGTCGTTAGATTTGTATATAATAGAGATTGTATTATAAAATATTATCATAATTTTTATTGAAATAGCTTTTTTTGAATGTTATATATTACTTACTTAGTGACGATTTTATGCTTCGTCGATCTTGTTGTTTTTGTCTTTTTATTTAGTTACTTATTTATTATATTTATTACCTGAAATATTGTTTCAAAATAATAGTTAAAATTTTATAATATAAATGTATATATAACATATATAAATGTATCTATTAAAATTATTTATTATATTTATGTATAACATTTATTTTTCTTAGAATAAATTAAATTAACATGAAAATAAACTTTAAAGTTATAATGAAATATCGTCGTCGTCGTCGTGGCGCGGCGGCACAGCATCTGACTGTTATTTTCTCATTCTGGCAACAAGACAAAGCGCGGCGTCTAGCTTCGCCACTCAATAAAATGTGTGAAAATTGGAGAGAGGAGTGTCTTAATACTACGTTCCCTTACTCTACTCTACAGGGTAGACCCTGTTATATTCATTAAGCTACTTATTCATTTATTATTATCATATGTTCATAAACTAGTGATTTTTACAATGCCACATTACGTTTTGGAGTAGGCATAATGAAGTTTTGCAATCGTCGAGTCAGGTAATGATATCCTTATATCCTAAAGCACTTAACAGTGCACTAGCTCGTCAGTGTCGAGTGTCGCATCATTTATGCGACCTTTTTGTTTGTTTCTGCACAGTAGGACCAGCCTTTATCAACTAGTTTTTTTTTCCTTAAACCAGTTTATGGCCTCCTCTTAATATGTCAAAGTAACACGTTTTGTGTCATTAACTCTGGAACGCTTCAAAGGCATTTTTTTTTAGTTTTCACATCAATAACACAACAAATGAAATAATCAGATTATTATCAATGAATCTATATTTAGGATTTTTAACAAATAAGTATGTGTTTTCTAGTTATATCAAATCGTATAGTTTGTATGATGAGTCTGAACTAGAGTATAATAAAATGTGTTGCGTATAAAAGCCAATTGCAATCAGTATGAAAATTATTTTATTAAAAAAAAGTACAATTAGTTACATATATTTTTATTTCAAATAGCTACTGTTATTTTATTCAACTAAATTTTACTTAAAAACCTCCAAGGTAATCATGTAATCAATGATAATTGATTAACACAGGTAAAACATTTTTATTTGTACAAATACACATATTATAATTTCCTTGCTTTAACCGCTGTCGGATAATTAGTTAGAAAGGTTAATTATATGAATGTATAAGTTAGTACGCCACGTCCCCTGCGGGGTAAACAGGGGTACAGCTTGGACAGCTTGAACAGTGATATAACTTTGTTCTCGTAGTTGCTCTTTGTTTTAGACCAATTTATCTTACACTTCGTTATTGTCTTTTTAAGAGAATTAATCTTATATTTTAAGCGAAAATTTTAAGATTGTTATTATTTTGTAATTTAACTATTAGATTACGCTTTAAACTAAATATTTTGATAATATTGGCTATACAACGATTTTTTAATAGAAAATATAATGCTAACAAATAAATAGATAAAGATTTATTAGAGATTCTTCATGTCACACGAAAGCAATTTATACGTTACGTATTATTATAAATGTTTTTTGATTATTTATTATTATAAATAATCATTAAAAAAAATCTTTCTGGTATCAGATGCGTGGGAAGATTATGAAAGATGTATGTATGATATGCGCTTGAATAGTTTTTCTCAGCAATTTGGGCACACTTCGTTGGCTGTTCGAATTTGAGACTAATTGTAACCAATGAGCTTACTGTGTGAACCGTACTGTGCCCACCACAATCCCGAATACCACATAGGAAAATATTTACTTTAAATCTAATATAATTGTATCTATTGATTTGTTTACATTTCAAATGACAAACGAATTGAATTGTAAAGTGAAATCACTAATGGTTTAAGTTTCCATTTAGGTTTTAATAATATTTTTTTGTTCACTCGAAACGTTGTTCACTTGAACTAATTAAATGCCACTGATGCAATTAGGTCCCCTTGTTTATAATAATTGGTATGATAACTCAATTCTAGTGTTTATATTCGTACTCGCATAAAAAACTAGCGAGTAATTGACTATGCAATTTTATTGAGTCGCACATTTTTTAAATTTTACAACTTCCCGCCTGGGATCTGACGTGAATAGATATTAATAAATGCCACTCAGGGACAGGTTCTATTCATTACTCCGTGTGTAATTACAACGGGCGCTTATCTTATAATGGGATGGAATGGAATGGCTATTGGCTACCGAACGCTACGGGAGCCTATACGAAACATGTCGCAGTTTTATGATAGTAGCGCAAACGTTTTATACATTTAATATTAGTGTGACTTGAATTTTATAGTTTAAATATCTATATTTTTTAGTGTATTCTTTTAAAAATTTCCCTTGTCATAGACAATTTTGAAAATTATATGCTCATGTTGAATATTTTTATAAAATGACATTTATAAAGAGAAATGTGTTGAATTAAATTGAATAGAAAACTTTTAAAAATGATTACAAGAAACGCTTGACCTTAACAGGTAATTTTTGCTACTACGAATTAACAACTAAATGTTGCATTGTGTTGCTATATAATGTAATAAAGAGAGTAAATAAGTAAGTAGGTACAGCTATAAATTTATGAACCTGATAAATATTAACGAGCGCCTACTTGAAGTTATGTAAGGGCTTTCTGCGTATGTTTCTCAATGCGGTTAATCAGCCATCTCACGAGAACGGTTAGACTTGACAATGTTGAGAAGCAATAAGTGCTCGTATTAGATTAGTTCATGAAAGCGTGCAACCATAGGATGAGAACGCCGTGACATTGATAATTTTTTGTATGACTTACGTAGTTTGAGCTGATTTATTTACTTGTAACCACACTTTTCTATTCTCATTTGACAAATTCTAAACTTATTACAAATAAGGCTATTAAAAATTCTCCGCTCATTTCTACATATATATAATAATATTCAAAACGAAAGCTAAGCTAAGCTATCGAAGCTGAGAATGTAACTTAATTGTTACACCTTTAATCTAAACTATTTAATAAACTATAAATATAAGTTATTCGAATCATTCTTTTTAAAGGTATATTTACGTAATTGGAGGTAAATATATAAAAAAAACAATAAGTATAAATAGGTATAATTTAATTATATAAATCATTTATAATGTGTGACAATAGGATGGAATCGGCAAAAAATGTCTGGCAATGCAGTATCGACGGGACGTATTTCTGGGAATCAAAAGGTTAATTAATACTTTAAACACTTTATAGCGATAATTATAGTAAGAAATCGATCGGCATAGCTACATTTACTGTAGCCATTGTTTCCAAGGGAGACGGACGGTGGATGGAACGAGTTTGTGCAGTGTAAAAACTTGGTCGATGCCGAAGCGGGAATGTATCGGCAGACCGCCGCTCATGAAGGAATTCCATCCGGAATCTCTAATTAAAACTTTATCTAGTCCCTCACGAGTAAACCTATTTTCTGGAACTTTACAAATTTCAGCTGAATAGCAAAACCGGGCATCCAGCCCTTTAAAATAAGTAATAGTAAACTATTGTTTAAAAAAATATTATACAATTAATATGTAATAAATGCCATTTAAGTATGATGCTAAGAACTTAATATTTTTCGATGTTTTTTGCTTCTGACACAAGCCTACAGTTGGCCGCAGTTGTCGAAAGGCTACAAATGGAATATTAATTAAGTGTTCTAATTAAAGCCAATTAGTAAAATTAATCACGGATCAACAATCAATACCATGCTAATTTTTGTTTCCTAATGGGTACAGTGAATTTGTATATAGGACGTGACGTCTTATTATTTTTTATATCATTTAAAAGTGACTGTCATTTGAACAGTGGAAAACGGCGAAGAGGATGTCTTAAGTTCTAACTTGTAACAAAGTTTTTAACAAACAACTTGATTAGTTATACTTGTAAGTACTTTAGTTAATTGAATTTACACTAACACTTCTAATGTACATTTAATGATATTAGAACCGATGTAGTTACAAAAGCGGAGGTGTTATGGTTCTATGTATTTATATAACATATATTTATCTCAACTTGTTATCATTACTGTATTATTTTGCTGTCACAAATTTATAAGATTTAAACTGCATATTGTATGCAGTTAATGATGTTTCATTAAAAGGTATTTTTCATATTATGAAGAACATATACGCTTATCGGAGTTAATGTTTAAAATTTTTGTTCGCAACATCATATAAAAACTAACAGCATTGTTTAGTTGTAAATGCATCGTTTCTTAATTAAAAGGTATGCAACGCGTAATGGTGTAAAAATTCGTCAGATTATCCAGCAATACGTTTATGTTTGTTTTGCTGTTGACATCTGCCGAGAATCGACGCTGATGTCCAGTCGCGTCACAAACTTCGAAATGCTAAAAATGGCATAAATAATTTATACGCGGCTTGCTCGGCTCCGTTTTTGTCGCGATGCCGACCTGACCACTGATGCATTTATAATATAAGGGTGCTTTTTGCAGCGTCCCTCGGCTGCGTTGGAATGCAACCGCTAAAATTGATCTTGTTCAAAACGTGAGTTGGAAAGTAATGCTGATGTCTCTCGCTTCAGGATACACTGTTGGTATATCGAAGTGCATTACCAAGTTACACCACAGTGTATTACCAAGTTTTGTTGTTATTGTAATACTGTATCGAACTTTACAACTTTACCTACTGTACGTTTACCGATTGTGTCCTTTGAATAATGAAATACTCTAAAGTCTAGAGGTTATCGTGTATGGTCAATGTAAAAATATAGAAATTTTCCCCTGTACCCCTGTAATTGTACCCTTCACCTTGTAGTGAGAAGTTTTAATGTATATATATTTATTTATTTATATTTTTAACATATTTATATATTTTTTACCCTTTTGTAATATAATATCATATAGTATATTATCACATTTAACTTTTTTAATCCACCTTCCCACACAAGTTTATCGTGAAACAATAACTTTGATCACTAAAACCTTTTTGTCCTTTAAGCGCTATAATTGGATGGATAATGGAATTTTAATTAGATCATCTACTATATAAATAATTACAAAAAGTAGTCATTACTTATATCAATAATAAATGGGAACTGTTAAGATTATCACTATTTACGCAACTTTGTATTCCACTCAGCTTATTTATTAATGTGTACGTACGTACCTGTAATAATATTACACATTTCTTTCATTATCATCATTATCTTTCCATCAAACCTAAGGTATTCATTTGTTCATGGAACTAATTACATATATTGAGGCATCTAAATGTCGAATGCCACAAAAAACGACATTATAATCTTAATTTGTATTATTGTTTCTCACAATAACGTATCTTTGTTGCGTGGTGGGACAGTGTTTGTTTATAAGCGCGGTGGTTATGGGTTCAATCCCAACTCTGGATTGTTTTGGGTGATTTGGTACATTTTTTTTATTTCCTCGTTGTTTTTAACACAAAGCGTTAATTTTTGTCATCTAAGACGCCATGTGTTGAAACTGAAATTCGTTGCAAGAAACGGAACGGAGTGTCTTAACAGAGAAGTAAAACTGAATTATTTTGTTTTAAAATGAAAGTTATCATTTTGTTCGTATAATATTTCTATGAAGAATTTCAACACCTTCTTTTTTGGTTTAAACTTTGTTCTGGTATGCCCGCGAACTCCTTTGAATCCTTTGCATTATGAGTAGGTACGGCTACTGATTCTTTGTAAACTTCCCTTCTTTTAAAAATAAAATTTGCAAAATTTATAACATTTCTTGTTTTTTTTTGTTTCAGTAAACAAGCGGTGTTTGATGGGAAGAGGGCGATACGAGGAGGAATACCGTTTGTGTTTCGTAAGTAAATTTTTGAATTGTATAAGGATCTTTTAAAAAAAATTCAAATGTTTTATAGAATATCGTTTTACTGATTTGGTTACATAATATGCGAAGTTAACATTCTAAGCTCAACGCTCTTTCAACTAGAAAAAAGAAAACAGACTGATGATTCGATAAAATATTTTTTTCGTAATAAATAAATTTTAATAACAATTTTTGCATTCATCTGATTTGAAATCCCACTACTCTTCTTATGCATTACTTTGGTAACGTAGAGTCGTTTGCGTAAATCAAGGGTAAATAAGAGCGTTAATAATATAACAAATATTCGATTTTTTTAGAAACACTTTGTAGGCTTGTGTAAAATGTTTGTAATTAACTAAATTATTAACTAGTATATTTTTACTTATTAGAGTTAGGAACTGTACCATGAGGAAAGTTTAATATCAACATAAAAAGAAAATTCCATTTTATATAGATAATGTTGAATTTCCATCTCACTTTGAAAAAAGATTTTTTTTCCAATGAGAATACGTTTACAGTGAAACGATGTGTTACCATTATCCTTAGTAGAATATTTCTTACTAAAAACAATTTGTTGTATAAAAATAGTTCTATAAAGTCACTTTATTTCGTACAATTTTTGACATTTATATTTACAGCTCAATTCGGACAATGGGCGTTCGGGCCCCAACACGGGTTCGCGCGAGTGGCGCGCTGGCACGTGGAGAAGATGCCGGAGCGGCTACCAAGCGGCGATGTGGAAGCTGTCTTCAGCCTCATGGACGATGACTTCACACGGTCCATGTGGCATTTCCAGTATGTATTTAAATTGAAATTAGCAATTATTTTCAACTAACTCTTGAATTTGGGAATTGCAAAAACACTTCATCGCAGCACAAACGCATAGCATCTGCCTGTAAACGCAACAGTTTGTGGGTTCGCTTCCCACTCGGGGAAGATGGATTTTTCTAATTCCATTTTTTTCGATCTGGAAACTAGACAAAACGCGGCGTTGAGTTCCGCCACTCAACACGCAACGCCTCGAAAAAAGCGGAAAACAGGGACTAAGCAACGGAGGGTCTACACATTAAATTCCTATGGTCAGAAACCATAGGAAAATTCCCTCCGTCTACCCTGCCATGATAAAGCGTGAAGAAATAAAAAAAAAACTATAAAAAAATATTTATTTATTTTCCGTCCCTGTAACAGTTGGACGCAAATGCTTTAAAATGTACCTAATCCTCCAACTACAGGTTCAGACTTACATACCGCCTGATCCTACGGGAGAAGGAGTTGCACTTCAACATAGGGGTGTACAACCCGAGCAAAGAGCTGACGTTCAGTTGCCAGTTGCTTCTCCACACTTACTTCAAGGTGCCAGATGTACGACGTTGCCAGATCACCGGCATGCATGGGTGCATGTTTATTGATAAGGTATGTTAATTTTTCTGTTTATTTTTTTTTACACATAGCAGGGTAGGCAGAGGAACTGCAGGAGCCGTGGAAATCTAGTATTAAGACACTCCGCACACTTTAAATTTTAAACTTGATTATCTTCCAGCAATTATCGCGAAATTTCTACAAAGAAGGGCATCAGTCTCTACTCAACTCAACCGAGTTTCCTTCGCCTACATGAATATATGTTACAAATATATGTTAAAAACAACATATTTAAGATATATATTTAAATGTATAGTGTATGAATATAGTATTTAACATTTTTTTTAATTTAACTATTATAAAACCTTTTTTGTTCTCCTAGTTAATATAATCACTTAAGTAGCCAATTCTTCTCTTCTAATCTTACATTAACAACATAATACCGTTTATTAATAAAATATAACTACAACTATATTATATTGAGGACCGTCGTGGCGCAGAAGCGAAAGCGTTTGCCTGTAAACGTGACGGTTTGAGGGTTCGATTCCAACTAGGGGAAGATGAATTTTTCTATTTTCATTTTCTTCGCTCTGGAAACTAGGCAAAACGCGGCGTTGAGTTCCACCACTCAACACGCAATGCCTCGAAAAAGGCGGAAAGCAGGGACTAAGCATCGGAGTGTCTTAACATTAGGTTCATATGGTTCCTGCGGTTACCCTTGTCTACCCTGCAATATGCGGGATAAAGTGTGAAGCGATAAAGCGTGAAAAAAAAACTTTACCATATATGTGTAGACGCGGGAGGGCGCGGTGTACCAGGAGACGCGCGAAGTGGTGAGCATCAACGAGTGGACGGACCGCATCTACCAGAACACGATGCAGGAGCACATCATCACCAACGTGGTGAGCGGCCGCAAGATGAGGATACAGAAGTACAATTTCCCAGATACAGGTAACGTTGTATTGCTATTTCGTTTTTTTTTTAATTTCCTGTTCGTAGCTGAGTAGGCAGAGAGAACCTTAAGAGTGGAATGAGTGCCGTTTCCCGATTTTTGAAATTTACATATATAATATTACATAGAACTTATTTATTGTTATAATGGTGTCAAATGTTTATTTATGTTTAGTTTATATTTCTTTCTCACCTCTTATTATGAATGTATTTCTTTTCCCCCTAAAGATTATCTGGAAGAGATGGCTACTAAGCCATAAGATCGCATTTTTTGTAGTTTTCTTATTTGAATGATATCAGTTATATTATAAAAAATTGTTTCGACATTGTAGTATTATTTGTTTTTTGTTTATTTTAAGTTGGGTTCTTACCGTTTCCGTGGACTTCAGTGGACGTGAATAGGCCGCTTTTAAGAATTTTGAACAAATCAAATAAAATTCAAAAACACTTAGAAGTGTCATACAATGAAATGGTATGGAGTTAACCTACAAATTACTGATTGCTAACGTACGTGTAAACGTAATGGTTACATTTGGATTCGATCTCCACTCGGGAATTAATTGTTTTCCTTTCTCAATTCTGGTAAAGCCTTACTAGGCTTGACACAGAGCATAACGTTAAGTTTGATAACTCAATAGCCACTATCTCTGACTACTAGGATCTGACTACCTATGCTTTGATATATAAGCTGCTTTTTATAATAGCCGTCTCTAATCTTGCATTGTCGAATGTAAATAATTAAGTATTGTGTATGACGTATATGCACTTCTAAGTGCCCTATGTAACTGCAAGCGCACAGTGTCTGCGGTAAGGTATACTGGAATGAAAAACATGTTATCATTCATTAGTTTCGTTCATTCATCCACGTTACAGTTCGTTATTTCAGGATTTAAACCCTCCTTAGTAATTTTGCTATCCAATATATCCAATACACAACACGCAATGCCACGAAAAAGGCAGAAAGCGGGAACGAAGAAAGCGGAGACTAAGCAACGGAGTGTCTTAACAGTAGGTTCCTATGGTTCCTGCAGTTCCCTCTGCCTACCCCGCCATGTGCCGGATAAAGCGTGAACACATAAAGAAAAATATAGAAAAATATTTCATTTCAAATCATTACTTTAGCGTTATAATATTTATATATAAATCAATTAAATTATTCCTTTGCGTAGTGATCTGGAACCCGTGGTCGGAGTTCGCGAAGGAGATCCCGGACTTCGGCGACGACGAGTTCCCCAACATGGTGTGCGTGGAGGCGGGCCGCGTGGCCGCGCCCATCGTGCTGCTGCCCGGCACCGCCTTCGAGGCCAGCCAGATACTGCAGGTACTATATCATGTATCTAGAAAACAGAAGTGGCTAAAGTTTATTTAAAAAGAAAAATATCGAAACACATTTACGAGTATATTCGGACATAGGTTTCACGTAATCGCATTAAATGACTTCCATTATGGTATAATTGCCACGATTGACATAAACTCTTTCTCTTTCTTCGTTTTTATAGTCTCTATTATCTAAAACTATCCTCTTTTACAAAGGATTGCTAACTATAATGGTAAATTTCTAGCGTTGGCATAATAAACGCAATGGTTTGTGAATTCGATTGCTCACTCGGTGAAATGGAGTTATTTTCCCTTTCTTTTTTCTACTAGCAAGACAAAGGCGCGTTTTGTTCTGCCACTCAATACACAATGCCTGTGATAAGACTGAAAAGCGGTAAGCGGTACAGAGTCTTCACGCTAGCTTTGCTCTGCCTTATACTACTCTGATACGTACGGGACGTGTGAAGCTAAATTTTTACATCTTATTAATTTAAAAATGATACAAATATCCAAATTATATGCCCTATGCATATAATGCGTTTCTGAAATGTGTTTTAAGAATTTATTTTCAAAAATAAATACAATTTCACTTACATGAGAACAGTGTTATAAATGTAACAATTCATATCGTCTTACACTTAAACTTTAATTTTTATTTTGTGTTTTTTTTTATACTAATTACAATAGAAATGGGTATTCTCGAGTATATATTTCGAGAGTTGAGTCTTAAATTTGTTAACTGAGTTCAAATTTTTAATAGAAGTAGGTAACTTATTATAGTTAAGTTGTGCTCCATCAAAAGTTATATTTTTCTTAGCAAATTTAGTTCTATTTTTTGGAAGTACCAGTAGGCTTGCTCTTCGGGTGCTACGTTTAGTGCTCCGTTTTGTAAAGAAATAAAAATATCTAAAAACAAAACAAACAAGTATATATGTTATAATCTAACCTTTCACATATTATTGTACTTATATATATAGCCAATCAATAACAATTATATTTATATTTTTTATTTATATTTCCAGGTGATGTAACCCACGCAGCAGCCGCCACAGCCGTCCAGAGCGATGTCAATTGCGTGAATATTCTAATGTGACAATACCAACGCTAACTGCCTCTGTTCATACTCACTACACATACACTATACACTATATATTATATTTTATATATGACATATAACATATAGTGTCATTTGTCATAGCATATCAATAATATATGTATTAGGTACTATATATATAATTTGAGACTTGTTAGCGCTTCATATGCTCAATAGAATACCTTTTTGTAAGCTGTTTTCTTTTTTTTAATTTAATAATTTGTGTAAGTAATACTTATGTGTATGTCGAATATAGTTTGTGTTTACATTCCAGAAATTTATAAAAAATATGAAAAATTTTCAATTAATTGTTTGTTAACATTCCACGCTAGGGCTTTTGGTTTTTTTAATATGAATTTTGTCATATTAACTAATTAAAATGTCGGTTAATTATTAAATGTACAAGTTTCATATCAATTTTAGCCTAAAATTTGATGGCTATGTCATTTGGATTTTATAAAATGCCTAATCCATAATAATTGTTACGTCAATAGCTGATACAGATAATTGATAGTAAATAATACAACCTAAAATGTTTCACTCATTAAAAAAAATGTATAAAATAAAATTTAATATTCATTTTGAGAAAACTTAAGCAAAAGTTATGTACAATTTGCATTAGTATGTTACGTTTTTAATTTCAAAAATTACTACACTGAAATATTTGTAACAATATTTTATCGCTCTCTAATTTTTTTAAATATTTATTTCATCTATGTATGGATGTGGTGATTGTTTTAAAAATAGGTCCTAGAAATATTGTAAGATGAATTGTCTCTAAGACTTGCTTCCTTTGTCTTCCTTCCAGTTAGTTATGTATTCTACTTCCGTTTTCTTATTATATTCAAACATAAATGGCTTGTAATATATCATAATAATGTCTTATTTAGACTGCCTTACAACTCAGGTAATTTAGAATGTCTGAAATGGCTTAAAAATGTTTTTTTTATTGAAGAAATAATTGCTTTATATATATATATATATATATATATATATATATATATATATATATATATATATATATATATATATATATATATATATATATATATATATATATATATATATATATATATATATATATATATATATATATATATATATATATATATATATATATATATATATATATATATATATATATATATATATATATATATATATATATATATATATAAGTACTTATAAATTAATCGTTTTATATTTCAATTTTTTAATTGTTTGCAAATATGTTCGCTTCTGTAACGCCGACCTCATTTATATTACTCGATATATAATATTTATACTAGATATTCACTTAGAACTTAATATTTCTATCAATTCATAATCAACAAACGTCCGTACTTCTAAGCTGAGAGCACAATTTTAATACTCACGACATTTTATTTAATATTTTTACATGTTAGCTGTTAATGGGATGCTTTTATAATTTATGATAGTTACATAATAGAACAATTGTGAACATTTCGCTTTTTAGTGTTCTTTAAATACGAGCCTTGCCAATGTCGAACTAAATTAATATTGTAATATACAATGTAACTTTGAGTTTTTTTTAAATGTGACATTTTATAAGTACTGTATTTTGTACTGTGTTTATTTGGATATGTTTTGGAGGCTTTTAAAGTATACGACGATAATATAAGAATATGTACTTAGATTGTAACGAGTTCCTTGTTTTTTTTTTTAAGAATTTAATCCTAAATGGATGTACTCAGGTAACGCAAATTGTCATAATTTTTCATTTTTTTTCGTTGTTAAATAATATGTATTTTCTATTTTAAAGTACTCTTCGAAACTGGTATTTTGGTGTCTTTATAATGAATGATAATTCTTAATGTATAACATCATGTAATCGATTATTGAACGACAACATCAAATTTTGTATTACTCATGTAAAATTAGAAAGTTAATGTTATTAACAGTGATGATTTTTTAAACATCGAAGTTTAGATAAAAATGTACTTCCATAGGTGCAATAAAGTGAAGTAATTAGAATATTTTGTTTTATTTTCCTTATCTCTGTACTCCATTATTGAGTAATTGAAGGAATGAATAGTTTCAGAACTTATGTATCATAATTATTTTATTACAATGCTTCATTACTTACATTTATTTATATAAAACAGTAATAATTTGTACACGCACATTTTAGACGCCGAATCTACCCAGATTAAAATATATGATTTTGATTAATATTTGGTGTGACAACTACAGGATACTGTTAACTTTAAAGACTAATAAGTGGTTCCCCACTTATAGACCAAAGAAAGAAATAGTTCTTTTGCAAAAGCAACTCGTCTAAGAGAATGAGCATTTAGCTTAATGAAAAAGATATATAATCTACAAGAACGAAATTGGGAGAAACAAGTCGTGTAATATGTTTATATGAGTAGAACATAACAAGTTACTTGTAGAATCACTGAATTTATATATTTTTTGAGCTTCACGCTTTATCCCATTCATAGCGGGGTAGGCAGAGGTAACCTCAGGAGCCGTGGGACCCTCCGTTCCCTACTTTCCGCCTTTTTCGAGGCAATGCGTATTGAGTCGGAAGATCATCGTAACGGAGAGACGTAGCGTCTGCCTGTAAACGCGACGGTTTGTGGGTTCAATTCCCACTCGGAGAAGATGAATTTTTCAATTCCGTTTTCATTGCAATGGCAACTAGGCAAACGCGGCGTTGAGTTCTATTTCTCAATGTAATCATGACTTGAAAGAAAGAAGTGCAACAATAGGTCCAGTGGAATATTTATAATTAATTATAATTCAAATTTTCGATATATTTTTATTATTAATGAACAATATCCTACACAACTAAATATTTATAATACAATTCATGCTGAAACCTCAGGCTTCGACTTGTTTTGTTCTATTTCCCATACACCAATATCTTTGAGGACATCTTTCTTAGATTCAAAATATTCTTTGTACCACATGATATGGTCTCGCTTTTCTTTGACAGTATAAAATGCGTTCTTCGACAGCCCAACGCATACTAGTTCCATGAAATGCCGAATGGGTCCTTTAGTAGGACACCAACCTTCCAAGTGCGATTCTAAGAAAATGTGTTCTGAAAAATGAACATTTTGCTCTTCTTCTATACCTGTAAAAAGGAAATAACATTATTTAATGTCATGTTTTTATCAACACAAAATATATTATCTATATCTATTTACTATAATAGAGTAATCAACTATTATATTTTCAGTAACAATTATAGAAATCATCAATTAATGAATATAAGAATGTAATCAAACAATAAATTTTATAAATATATACCTTATTATAATTTGATACAGATTTAATTCTACAGCTAGTGCCATACATAGAATATTTTTTACAGCTCTTATAACTATAGAAATAAAAAAATCAACTCCTCTTGTTAGAGGCATGGGATAGTTTTTAGTACACCCCTATATAGATATTATTGCTATATATGTTATTTTGATATATTGTGATTTGATATTCCTTATTACTAATATATTACCTATTGCCTATACAAAAGACTTTAGTCTGGTAATTTAACACATATTCACAGCATGGAGATATAGACAAGTTTCATGCAAAGTTTGTAATTCTATATCTTAGAATATATAGAAAATCCATTAATCCTGATATATTTTAAATTTTATGTTTTATTGAAATAGCCAATATATTTATATATGGGGTTTAGAAAAAGTATTAAAAAAATATTTGTTTAGAAGATATACCAATCTACAGTTATCAAATAAGGTTGCAACATTGTAGAAAATATAAAAAATTACCTGAACTCTGTTAAAAGAGAAAACTTGTGCATAAGTCATTAGTAAATTTTGCATATAAACTATTTAAATTTTTCACATTTTTATAATTTAAATTATAACCTTAGATTAGAAACAGTAGAACTTCATTTAATCAAATCTCCATAAGTCAAAGTCAATTTTTTTTCATCTCCCTTGATATTTGACTTATAGAGGTACTACTGCATATATATTATTTTTAAATTTTGTTCCTAAGAGCAAGCAACTAACTAAATTACATATGTTTTTGACCTTTTTTTGAGTAAAATTTAAATTAATTTTTATTTTAATTTAATAAAAGAATAAAATTTAACAAATGTTTATTTTACCTTGTTCATTGTCAATAGGGAATTTCCACACTTTCCCTTGTTCAGTCCAAAGTATCATTTTTTCAAAATAATTTGCGGGTGGTTGGGATGTGGCTAAATTAAGCTCTCTTTGTTCAAGTTGTTCCCATACAGCAAGTTTTGTTCCATAGTTTATGTCATTGGATTTAAAGATACCCAGTGGCTTCTCACTAAATATATTGATGGCAGTTGGTTGAGTTACACTGGAAAGAGAAATAAATCTTAGACAAATTTCCTCATAAAGAAAATAGTTTTGCCCATTGTGTTTCATATTCAATAAAAAAATGTTATATTAAGTTTCAATATTTACTGATACCATCATATTTGTTAAGTAAGGATATATATATTGTTTGTTTCAATCTGTATACATCCCCTGGATTTATTAAAGAATTAATAATCTTAGAAAGTACCTCCTTTTCCTTTCAGGAATTTGTTGTTTTCTCTGATTGAATCTAGTTGTATCTTGGTTTTTCTTAGACTTGTCTATTAACCTCTTTACCTGTTGACCTCTTGTCTCATTTCTTCGCTCCTCACTGTCTTTAGACCTATCTACCTTCATGCCAACTATTAAATCGCTGAAATGTACAATACTTATATAACAAAAAACCAAAAACTTGTTTTTGTCATATATATTATATTTTCCATTATTTACTTAACTCTAATAATCCATTTTTATGATTGGAGTGAATGAATTATGTTAATTTTGTGATTTTGCTAAAATAGTAGTAGTAGTTAAAAAGTGATATACATTTTTTTAAGTATTTATTTTTTGTAATACAGTTACACTTAAATAAAATTTATAAAAGTAAAGATTTACCTAAGGGATGTTGAAGTTTGGTTAATTTTGCCTAAAACTTTAGACAGCAGTTCTGCTTCTGTTTGTTTGACATTTCCACCAATAGCTTCTGCTACTTCACTTGCAGCTTTTGTTATATTTTCTTCTAAAATAAAATTTATTATGATATTGTTATTTAAATTAAATATTTCTTTTATATGCAAAATATAAAAAATATGTATGAACCTAACCTATTTTTTCCATTGTCACTTGTATGTTATCTTTTTTAGGTTTCCTCTTTCTATCGGGAGCAGTAGTGAACCTTTCCCTATATTCACTTTCTGATATTTTAGGTTCTGTAAGCATACTTTTAAGCAGAGCTTGGATTTTTTCAGTGGTTGAATCAGGGGCATTTTTATTTTCTTTAGCATCTTCATTCTTGATTTCAGGAGACTTAGTATTATGATCTGGTGGTTTTTCTGATAGACATCTTATAAAATACTTAAAATCTCGTTTAATTCTTAACCTACAAATATACTTCATATTAATGTACTATATAAATATTAAATTCTAACATGAAAGCTACTTCTATATTAACATTTCATTGTATTAACATTTCATGGTACCTTGAAAGCATTGTCTTTTCGTTAGATAGTGTTGTTTTTAATACAGATTTTTAAATTATTTCTTATGTTTTCTAATACTTGCGCGCGGAGCGTCAAATTGACATTTCCATTTTGATCATAGATGATACACTAATACTGAGGCCTTAGCCAAGACGCCACTTGACAAACGTTTACGCTGACAATATGTATGGACTTAACGATAAGTCACGTGATCTAAGACAACGAATAGAAAGATCGTAGCCAAAAATATAACGTCAACGAAGCGTTGGCGTAAAACGAGAAATTTTATCGTTTCGTCAGTGTCAATCGATAATTGACAGCCATGTTGCACATTTTGACAATCGCAGTGTTAATTGTCAACGCTCACCTATCGAAGTACGAAACCCTGCAGAAAACGCTAAAAATTTATAGAAAAATATTTTTTCACCTTAATAATTACAAATTTATAAGTTAATTAGGAAGTTATTAAGTGAATCGATTATTAATTAATAATTACGTAATAAATTTTACGATTATATTACGAAATTTTATTATTTTCGTTTTATTTTTCAACATTAATAATTTTGAATACATCGGTTAATAATTTTAATTATCTTACTTTACTGTTATCTACGTTTTGTAACATATACTTAAATTAATATTTTTTATTTCTATTAATATTTGTTTGAGAAGTGTATATTTTTAATCTGTTTTAATCAAATTAGTTTAACATTAAATTCTTACACATGCAACATTGAAATATGTGACGTTACAATCTTCACTTGACGTTTCAAAAAACGCCAATCACAGACAATATGATCGATGTCTTCTATTGACACTGTAGATCAAGCGTTTGATGTTGACATGTGTTGTTGGCTACCAACAGGGGGGTGAAACTCCCATACAAAATAAGTTTCAAAGGAAACTAGCGCCAACTCTCGCCCAGGACGTAAGAAAGTTTGATATTTTTTACGTATTACGCCACTAGATGGCATTAACAGGTAGGATAAATTATAAAATTAAAATTATTTCATTATTTTTTATTTTCTTTACTAATAACTTTATTTTCATTTTTAATGTTATTTTATTTTTCATATTTTAAATAAAATTAGCTTATTTATTTTAATGGCAACATTGTATAACTACTAAAGTATGGCAGCATACTTAACGTTTTTAAAAATTTGTGCTCGCTTTTGTGTTCTGAGGCCTTAGCCAAAAACCAAACGCTCCGTATCTATTCCATAAAGCGCTTCAGCGATAAAAATTATAGATATCGCTAACTTGGTAGCCAACAACACATGTCAACATCAAACGCTTGATCTACAGTGTCAATAGAAGACATCGATCATATTGTCTGTGTTTGGCGTTTTTTGAAACGTCAAGTGAAGACTGTAACGTCACATATTTCAATGTTGCATGTGTAAGAATTTAATGTTAAACTAATTTGATTAAAACAGATTAAAAATATACACTTCTCAAACAAATATTAATAGAAATAAAAAATATAAATTTAAGTATATGTTACAAAACGTAGATAATAGTAAAGTAAAATAATTAAAATTATTAACCGATGTATTCAAAATTATTAATGTTGAAAAATAAAACGAAAATAATAAAATTTCGTAATATAATCGTAAAATTTATTACGTAATTATTAATTAATAATCGATTCACTTAGTAACTTCTTAATTAACTTATAAATTTGTAATTATTAAGGTGAAAAATTATTTTTCCATAAATTTTTAGCGTTTTCTGCAGGGTTTCGTACTTCGATAGGTGAGCGTTGACAATTAACACTGCGATTGTCAAAATGTGCAACATGGCTGTCAATTATCGATTGACACTGACGAAACGATAAAATTTCTCGTTTTACGCCAACGCTTCGTTGACGTTATATTTTTGGCTACGATCTTTCTATTCGTTGTCTTAGATCACGTGACTTATCGTTAAGTCCATACATATTGTCAGCGTAAACGATTGTCAAGTGGCGTCTTGGCTAAGGCCTCTGGATGTTACTGAAATTTTCTTGGTGTTTATTTTGATAAATTAATATCACGTTGCCTTTTACTGGACTCTGATACTTGTTTTGACGATCTACCTTAGGAAGATACTCGAATCTTTGATTTCTTACGTCTACGGATTAACTTGTTATTTCCTTTGCAGTAATGATGGTAAGTGTGACCAACAGGTGTTTTTAATTATATCATTAACGATAATTAGCCGAAATATGTATTTGTGTAAAATATTTATTCATTTTCATTTAAAAGTGAGGATAATATATAATGGAGATACTAAATGTAACTTCTTAGTAATCTAACATACACATCGTATATGTTTATTTACTATACTCGTATATAAATTTGAGTTCGCGTTATTAATATAGTAATAAAAATGTTTAAAAAGATTGATTGACACTAAAATCAAAACTGTAAATATTCTAAGAAACCTATAAACATCTATATTAAATTTCACTTTATAATACTCATAATTTATGATTTATTATATTAGTTAACATAATAGATATTTTTTATTTTTATAATTGCTTTAAATATAGATTTTTTATTATTTCAGAACACAAGACACTTCCCAATGAATGTCAAAAAACTGCTGAATTCTTTTATCTCTGATAAATTGTTTGATTTGCTTAATGGTCATTCTTATAAAGGCATGTTATGTTGATTAAATTGATTAATAATCTTGACATTAAATTAATTACTCATAGTTGGTGAAAATGTGTAAATAGTCTTAAGTGGCAAATAAATAACCTTTAATATGAATGACCTCTTTAAACTATAAGCATATGAATTTTGTAAAAAAGAAATAAAAATTAAACTGATAGTCAAGTGTTTTATTTTATTAGAAGATAAAACTTGTCTTGCAAAATATTATGTATATAACAACAATATTCATATCAACCGGATTTAAATTTATTTTATTCTTTTAATAATAGTAATTTAAAAATATACCTAATATTTTAAAAATATTTGAAATTCCGGATATTCTAAGCTGCCACCTAGTGATTTATTTTAGTACTAATAACGCCCTCTCTCGCCCAGGACAAAAAAGTTTGTATTGAAAAATATCGAGAGTTGCGCATCTATACCAGTATTAGTGTATCATCTAGGGCTACCAAGTTAGCGATATCTATAATTTTTATCGCTGAAGCGCTTTATGGAATAGATACGGAGCGTTTGGTTTTTGGCTAAGGCCTCTGGTATAGATGCGCAACTCTCGATATTTTTCAATAAAAACTTTTTCGTCCTGGGCGTCAGAGGGCGTTACTAGTACTAAAAAGTTTCACTAGGTGGCAGCTTCAATTTTTTATATATATATATATATATATATATATATATATATATATATATATATATATATATATATATATATATATATATATATATATATATATATATATATATATATATATATATATATATATAACATACACATCGTATATGTTTCTTTACTAAACTCATGTATAAATTTGAGTTCACCCATATTAATAAAAATGTTTAAAAAGGAATAAAACCGGAGATGCACTAAAATAAAAACTATAAATATTCTAAGAAACCTATAAACATCTATATTAATTTTCACTTTATAATACTCATATATAATACATATATATATATATATATATATATATATATATATATATATATATATATATATATATATATATATATATATATATATATATATATATGTATATATATTCAATTAAAAATAACTATTATGAATAAAATAAATAACAACCAATTTTAAATGTGGTCGATTTAAACATTATTTCAAAGTACTATTTTACGGAAGGAAGTTTTATCTTCTAATAAAATAAAACACTTGACTATCAGTTTAATTTTTTATTTCTTTTTTACAAAATTCATATACTTATATTTTAAACAGGTCATTCATATTAAAGGTTGTTTATTTGCCATTTAAGACTATTTACACATTTACACCAACTATACTACATATGTGTAATTAATTTAATGTCAAGATTATTAATCACTTTAATGTCAGTTTATGACCATTAAGCAAATCAAATAATTTATCAGAGATAAAAAAATTCAGCAGATTTCACACATTCGTTGGGAAGTGTCTTGTGTTCTGAAATAATAAAAAACCAATATTTAAAACCAAAAATAATAATTTAACAATAAAAAATATATATTATGTTAAATAATATAAATCATAACTTATGAGTATTATAAAGTGAAAATTAATATAGATGTTTATAGGTTTCTTAGAATATTTATAGTTTTTATTTTAGTGCATCTCCGGTTTTATTCCTTTTTAAACATTTTTATTAATATGGGTGAACTCAAATTTATACACGAGTTTAGTAAAGAAACATATACGATGTGTATGTTAGATTACTAAGAAGTTACATTTAGTATCTCCATTATATATTATCCTTACTTTTAAATGAAAATGAATAAATATTTTACACAAATACATATTTCGGCTAATTATCGTTAACGATATAATTAAAAAAACCTGTTGGTCATTTTTATTAATATGGGTGAACTCAAATTTATACACGAGTTTAGTAAAGAAACATATACGATGTGTATGTTAGATTACTAAGAAGTTACATTTAGTATCTCCATTATATATTATCCTTACTTTTAAATGAAAATGAATAAATATTTTACACAAATACATATTTCGGCTAATTATCGTTAACGATATAATTAAAAAAACCTGTTGGTCACACTTACCATCATAAATGCATAGAAATTAACATGTTAATCTGTAGACGTAAGAAATCAAGGATTCGAGTATCTCCCTAAGGTAAATCGTCAAAACAAGTATCAGAGTCCAGTAAAAGGCAACGTGATATTCAATTATCAAAATAAACACCAAGAAAATTTCAGTAACATCCAGAACACAAAAGCGAGCACAAATTTTAAAAAACGTTAAGTATGTTGCCATACTTTAGTAGTTATACAATGTTGCCATTAAAATAAATAAACTGATTATTTAAAATATGAAAAATAAAATAACATTAAAAATTAAAACTAAATTATTAGTTAAGAAAACAAAAAATAATGAAATAATTCTATTTTTATAATTATTCCTACTTATAAGTGCCATCTAGTGGCGATATATGTAAAAAATATCAAACTTATTTACGTCCTGGGCGAGAGTTGGTGCTAGTTTTTTGAAAATCATATTTGTATGGGAGTTTCACCCCCCTGATTTTGATGTTAAGAAATAAGGCTACAGATTATAAAAAATAACTCCAATTGGCAATATCGATACCCGTTCCCATATAGCTTACTTATAAAGTAAAGAAAAATTAAAATTTAGGTGTACATATAGATAACGGTTAATTTTTTGTATTTTATTATACACATAGTCGATTACTTGAGATTGGTATTAGTAGCACTTATTGCCATTATGTAACGTTAAAGGCATATATATGTATGTATATGTATATATATATATATATATATATATATATATATATATATATATATATATATATATATATATATATATATATATATAAATATATATATATATATATATATATATATATATATATATATATATATATATATATATATATATATATATATATAAATATATATATATATATATATATATATATATATATATATATATATATATATATATATATATATAATATAAATTTTTAGTTTACCCAAGCATTAAAGAATTCAAGTATTTTTCATTACAAATTCTATAAAATTATTGCAAAGGGGTACTAGGTGCCGATTATATTTTTAAATTGTATGTAGGGTTTAAAGAAAAGCTATTATTTTATTGTAATCTGTATTTTAAAGCATAATAACTCCTGATAATTCAAGGAGCCTTAAACATTTTAAGTCATACCTACTACAGTAGGTTTTACACAATGTAAGACTTAATATCTACATTTAATGTAGTAATGTCCACCATTTATTAACAATAAGTACCTAATTACTATTTTTATTAATGTTACCATTGTAATTTTGAACATTTAGTTTTCTAATAAAGCAAATTGCCAAAATTCAACTTTAACAAACTATCAGCACCATGTTCTTATATGTTTAATGTAAGCTAAACTACTGTTACACTATATTTAAACTTTAATTTTTTTTAAATTTTGCATATTTACTGTCATTATATTCAACTAGAAACACTTTATGCATTATGCATCTTTTAGCACACATAAACAGATAGTATAACAATATTTATAATGGAAGATATCATATTAAAAAGTACAAATGCTTTTTTGAGCAATTTTAAGTAAATACAAGTACCTAATTTTAATTAAAATTAAAAAAATTATACAACACAAGAAAATGAATATTTCATTTTAAATGGAAAGTAAATTACAAATTAAGTCAAACTTAACACAAAACATTTTGGTACAAAATGTGAATATTCCGACCAATTAGAGATCATATAGAACATGAAAAATAATAATATAATTATTTAAACACCAAAATATTATATTTATAATTTTTTTATCTCCACATTTGTACATAGCATTTCAATTTATACAATTTAAGATTTATAATTTTGTTTCATATAAATATTGGTGATGTTTAAATACTTTTAATGTGACAAAGAGAAGACAATCATGTAATGACTCAGGGTTGCAGGGAGCCACTGGATGCGAATAGCATTAGACAGGGCGCACTGGAGGTCCCTGGGGGAGGCCTATGTTCAGCAGTGGACGTCCTATGGTTGACATGATTGATTGATTGATTGAATGACTCAGGAAATACCTTTTTTAATCATTCACTTTAAATAAACTAATAAAAATATATTTATATGAATATATATGGCACCTTTACAGAACTATGTATAAGGCACGAATTTCACAGTATGTACAAAATATATGGCACACTCACAATCTTACATTAAACTTAATACTAAGTGGTAGCACCATTCAAATCAACAGAATGGATATTTAAAAACAGTACAAACACTTGATACAGGCATTTACAAATTATTGCAAGTATTTCTTATTCAGTTTAAAATAGACAAAAAATGTCTATATAAACAAAAATAGCAAAACTGTTTATTTTAAGGCACAATTTCACATTCAATAATATCACAGTCATTGTTATTAGGAACTTAGTTTGACGAATCCAACATATGTGTAACCAGGCCTGAGCCACAATATTCTGTTTTGTTCTCTTTGAGCAATATTCACTGTGTCTCCTTTATACAGTCTAGCCACTGTTTGTACTGAGCAGGACAGTTGGGACTTGTCAAGTGCTCTATCGCTTGAGTCATCACCAGTGGCACAACTGGTGAGGAGGCGAGGTTCTTGTGCAGGTTGCCTCGCCCACATGAAATAGCAGTTAGGTGCATGACTTAAATATACTACCTGTAAAAAGTAAATTTAATATAAAAATTTATGATCAAAATATATGTTATGGGTTAAATATAAACACTGGGGAATATATAAATACAACAATGTATATACAAATACAATGTATTTTGCTATTATAAAGAAAAAATAATGTCGACCGGAAGCTCAAGTAATATAGGAACAATTCTTCGTGGTTTCATATGCAAATGTGAATAATTGTTATGAAGGAACTTTTTTTTTCAACATTCACTCATTCTTACAATAAAAAAGCATATTATTGTAAAATCGTATTCATAATACGCTTTTGATTTGATACGGATGAATATCCAAATATAGTGTGGCAATTTTTTTTACCTTAAAGAATATTAGTGTATTCTAATATGTACTAAGGCCCTTTTTAAAAATTTTTGGATGGGGAATCCCCCACTACTGTTTAATATTGTAGTTTTATCATTGGCATTTCAGAGTATGAACCACTATTTACATATAATGATTACTAAGGATAAGCGTTATCATTACATTACACTAGTCAGTATGGGAAGTAGCATAATAATAACAAAATTTTATTGTACCATCTATACTTTTATACTATCTGTACTCACGTTATAAAGAGGTTGTTCAATTAAACACTTTATTAATGATTCAAATTACTTTCAGTTAATTACTATTTGAAATAAAAAAATGTTTGCTTCATAGTTGCTTATTGAAGAAAGCTATATGTTTAGTCTATAATAATTCAATAATAATACAATAATACAAAAATCTGCAGTTTAGTGGACAATTAAAATAATATTTTAATAGTTTTAGTTAATGCTAATTTTCTTTAGTAAGAAGTATGAAGCCGCGGTTTAAAGCTAGTTATTATTCACCTTTAAAAAAGTTGAATGAAATAATTTTACATAATATATTTTTAAGTGGTACTGTAGGTTTATTTCTATTTATAATAATAAATTTAAAAAATATACATATATAAAATAGATTATCAAAAGATGTACAAACATACCTGAGCATATATTAAGTAAAGACCGCTTTCATTTACAGTGAAATAATTCGTGTTAAGCTCAATCTTGGATTCACTGTTCTTCGACGACACTTCTCTATCACGTACCCAAGGACCGATGATGGCTGTCAAAATAAATAGTATAAGGTCACTCAAGAAAGATTTAAAGTACTCCTCTTATATCTTCCTTAATAATATAGTTATTGTTTTTTATATAAATTAAAGTAAATTTATTGAGGACTGTCGTGGCGCAGAGGCGTAAGCGTCTGCCTGTAAACGCGACGGTTTCTGGGTTCTATTCCCATTCGAGGAAGATGGATTTTTCTATTTCTATTTTTTCGATCTGGAAACTAGGTAAAGCGCGGCGTTGAATTCCGCCACTCAACACGCAATGCCTCGAAGAAAATGGAATTGTCCGTCTTCCCCGATTGGGAATCAAATTCACTAACCGTCACGTTTACAGGTAGACACTGCGCCACTGCGCCATGACGGTCCTTAATTTTGTAATAAGATTTTAAATAAATTTATTATTTCGTTCGGCACTTAATACTAAATAACGTAGCGTACACATTGTGTATATCTATGGTATATAAAGAATACACACATTGAACAATTTCGCTTTTGTAATTAGACGCAGCTGACTATACTGAGACTGGAAGAAATAACTAACAAGTTAACAGTATTAGTCGTTATTCTAAATATAAACTTACTATCAGCTAGCAATGTAATATTATTTAAAGATTAAAAATTGGCACAAAATAGAATATATTTCACATTGTAACATAATTATATCAAATTAAGTAAAATTGTTAAAAATATTGAAAAGCCAATACAATGTGCTTATAGCAAAAATAAAAGATTGACTTGAAAGTAAAAATTGCGAAGTACATTTATTTTGTTGATTTTTTAGAAACTTGATTGATTTTATAATTAAAATATTTGTAGTTTATAATAATTATATAAAACCTATCATAACTTGGAAACAATGGGTTCTTACTTAAGTGGGTTAAGACGCACTGCGGTAGATGATTAAATATATTGAGAGCAAAAACTATTTCGTAGTGTAGGATAACCCTTTTAAGGTCATCGAGTAGTCAGAAATTTTATAAATTAATAGAATAAATTGTCAAAAATAATTATAATTGAAAATTGTCAAAATTATTATGAATTAATTCAAAATTAGGTCCATGATAAGCGTGTTCTAATTCTATCGGTCGAATATTTGCTTATTTGATTGATTTACATTTCATAATACAATATAAAATTGGTATATATATGAAAATATTAACTACTAATTAGTGTTGGTGACAATTTCTTCAATGGTCGCGTAATGCACATAGATATTATAGAATATCTTGAGTAAATGTACTTAACACATTTGATTTAACACATTTGTGCAATGGTTTTCTTATATTAATCTATATATAAGTGTTGATAAATGTCAAGTACTCATTGTGAGATATATTTTATATTTACACAAACTAACATTTATTTTATGAGCTTTGTCCTGATTTCGAAAGAAACTATTTTTTTATGAATCCAAGGACGTCCAAGATAAATATTTTTTTCTAGCACTATACATATGGTTTATTGCAAAATTAAAATACAATGACGGTTACGCTAAAGTGACAATCGTTTGAACGATTGGCATTAGTCAGGCTCGATTATAAAACTTTTGCATTGCCTTTATTCGCATTTTTTTTCTTATCTATTTATAAAAATAAAAACAAGAAATTATGGAATATGGCCAGTTAAAAATTTAAAAAAAAAATGAAGAAGTAAAGAAAAGAATAATGTACTGGTGTGTTATCTTACAACATAATATTATCTTATAACATATTTACACTATTAAACTAATTATAATAATATCTATGATTGTAGAAACTACTTCTAGCCAGCTGGCTAAAGCGAGCTCGCTTCCCTGAATGAAATGGCATTTAAAAAAGGAATTGTATAACGGAGTCTGGCTTTTAATTACTGTGTGAGATTAATTGCTAATCTGAATGTTTATATATAAGGCTGGTATTCAACTGTGACTGGATTAGTCTAAGATAATTGTTATCAAATTTTAAGCTTTATTTGTTTACAATAGAGTTGATATTTTATTAACATTATAATAGTACAAAGAATGTATACTCAATGTAAACTTAAGGCCATACATACACATCCTGCAGCATAAATTATAGTTTTAATATGCATTCTTGGATTGGTGATTTCTTACAAGCTGTATATAATGTTTTATGTGTAAGTCATTTATTATTCATTACCTTGAGAATAATTCATATTAACTATTGCATTCAAATATTAAAAAAATAATTTATGTTGTTGACAATAATAATACAATAATAATTTAGTTATAGTTAATATAAATACTTACATTGGGCCCCAATGTTAAGTTCTCGCATAGCACCATTAAATTGTACGACTAGAGGCTCTGCAATGAAATAATTAAAAATAAATTATGATACTTATTATTAAAGAGGAAGTTATTAAAATAGACATTTGATACATACCTTTTTGGAAGACTGATATATCATACACTGGTTCTTTATTTTCACTAGAAACTTTTTTACTAGAGTCAACAAGTAACATGTCTTCTCCTAAATCTTCTACATAGTATCTTCTTGCATTTGGGGACAGTTCACTTTTACGGAAGTCCATCCTGCCCTCACGAGCTTCAGTTCCCTTCTGCTGAGGTCTCAAATTAGATATCAATGGACTATGTACTGGTTTGTCTTGATTCAACATACCATCTTTTAAATTTTGTATAAGAAATTGTTCCCTTAACACATCCATCTGTTTTCTCATCGAAATCATTTCATTCCAGTAGTAGAATGCAATGGAACAACTTATTATCATGCATATTATACTAAGCAGAAAATTAAATATGAACAGAAGCTTGATTTTCTTGGAAGACGCTATAGAGAAGGTCGTATTAATATGTACACCGACATCCGATGGTTTCTCTAAAAAGTAGAATAAATTATAAAACTTTAAATTTTTCATACTAAATATAAATATATAACAAAATGTATAGAACTGAAAATCACCTGCTTTCAGATGAATTACAGTCCCGTCATTTAGTTTGCTTTTACCCGTGTTTAAAAAAATATTAGCAGATGGTGCAGAGTTTAGAGGGACTCCTTCGCTTAAGTTAATTTTCTTCTCGCCGTCCATTGTAAATATTTTTATAGTAATTTACTCTACTAGTACGCTACACAACCATTCACGCAATCATCAGCGTAGGCGTCGCCGACCCTAAACAAAGGAAGTAAAGCTTATTAAAAGTTCGCACGGCTGGCACGATAACCGCGACTTGATAACAAAAAATCACGACACTTACACATTTATAGCAAAATACAGCTAGTTTAATTCATAAGCTTAGTAACAGTTCACTTGTTGCGCGCACACTAATAGTATTTCCCCGTGTCCACTAAAACCAAGTTCTTCTACAGCACCAAAACAAACAAAAAATAAATAATACGAGCAAAACTTTGAATACGTCCGCCCGGCCGCTAGCTGGCAATGGAGCGCGCGCGCGGCTTGACCGCTACTGTTGACGCGCCAAATTCAAACTGGCGAGAGTCGATTCGAACGTAGTGATGGGACGAAGCTGGGAATGTAGGCCGAATGCCGACAGCGCGTCGTACGGACTCACGAGTCACGACTGTTTAGCACTGGTAGCCGAAAGGTTTTACAATGAAAGTTCGCCGTATCGTACTTTATAATCGTTCTTATATTTAACACAATTGCCTATTTCAGCAAATATTTCTTGGTTGACGAGGTTCTAGTCATTTTAGGTAATAATCGATCCCTATTTTAATGTTTCACTATGTAATTAAAATGTGTTTAATAGTTAATTAATTTTACTTAGAAATTGCGTTATTGCTAATTTTCGTTTAATGTTTTAGCTGGTATTATTATAAGGATTCTTTATTTAAAACATCTCCAATCGAGTAATAATACTAAACCACATCTCAGATATCTCGCCTATTTCAATAAATATAGGTTAAGAGTAAGGATAAAGACATAATAAGCACACAGAAAATTAACATCACATATTCCTTAAAATTCCTTTCCCATTTGGCAGTGAAACAGTAAATATTATTACTACTCGCACAAAATATATTTAATAATAACCGGTATCACCTAGCAACATACTAAGTATTAAGCTTTTTATTACTTAAAATTATGTTTTCCCTTAAAACGTATAATTTTTAGTCGAACTGTCTATTGTAAGATTAGATGGCTGGCAATAAAAGTTGAGACGGGACTTTCCTTAGTGATAATCTCTTGCGGGAACCTATTCATTGTCAGCTGCTTACCTGTGAAGTAAGGTGTACTTCACAATTTCTAAAAATTTTACGACTAGGGAAAGAGAAACAGTATAATCGAGTCTCGCAAAGCAAGTGTTTAAGTAATTGTAAGCATAACAAAAAGATAGATGTTAAAAGTAGGTAGTAGTAGATACGAAATATAGATTCAGATTTTAGATCCATGGTATGCGCCAGCTGCTGCTATTGCTTTTCTAGTAAGGGCGCATTCTGATAAATAATTTGGGTTTGGTAAAGTTTATTAAAACAGAAAATTAATTAAATACTATTCTTATACATTATCATTTGTTTTCTTTTTTTAATAATGGATCAAGTATATCAAGTACAAGTGCCGGTCATCCTTGTGTAGACTGTAGTTATCGTAGTTATATAGAAATCGATTGGTTTTAAGTATGCATATTTTATTTACCTGTACTAAGAAGTAAGATAAAGCGTGTTCAGGTTTTACTCATTTAAGTATTCTTAAGTTTGTAATTATTTTTAAATTCACTTGCTTAAGAATATTATAAACAAGTAAAATGAGCTTTGAGCGAGTAATTAAATTTTTATAGATAATTTAATCCTATCTACTTTGGTTAATCTTTTAGTAATGCAGTAATAACAAATTATAATAATGAATACAAATTATCATAATAAATGCTGTCTGAATCATTAGTTTAAAGCACCATTGATAACAAATATATTCAATGTTAGCGTTATATTTCATTAATATTATATTAATTTATATAAATATATATTATAATAACTGTTACAGTAATCCGATATTATGTTTTCCTTTAGGTAAACTACGACATTAACTGACTATTGAATGGCTGACGTATATGTGTAACAAACATTTCAGTATATGTATACTGTGTACAGATTTTCATTTGCGTCTAGAATACATTAATGACTAAACCAATATTGAAACGTCACAATTGTCGGTTATAACCATTGTTATTTAAATTAGCCTATCAATTAAATACATGTAAATATTAAATCAAACGTCAAAACCCTGCGGTTATGGTATAATTCTTTCGTCATGTCCAATGTCAGCAACCTTTTCTGATATGCCCTCCTCAGAGTCCTTCCCTTTTGGCGTTGCTTTCCTTCAGTATCCCTCTACCTTTCTCACTTTTACTTCATATATCTTTTTTGCCACTTTTCATCACTCATCAAAACCACGCGATGCAAATTACCTACTATTATGTTTATCTCTTCGTTGCAGATTCCATCAGTTAAACTGGCTGCTCATATCATTCAAAGAGCTCACTTCTCCACAGGATTCATACTTCTTGTATTCTTCTTCCGCAAAATACTGCCAGAGAACAGCATGCTCATCTTAACTGCATTCTGCATATATTCTGTCTTCTCAACAATGCAACTAAGGCAAAGTTCATTCAGTTGCCAGCAGCAATACGCCTTTCCACGTTCGTTGCGTAGCTTTCATCTCGAGTTAACATTATTTCCAATTTAAATATTTATAGAAAAATTATCAAAAAAAAAAAAATTATAGAACAATTTTCTATAAATATTTAAATTGGGTAATATATTATGCTTTTAATCCGACTCGAATCAATCGAAATTCGAAAACAAACTGAATCGATTGAAAAGCGATAATGAATTTGAGTAATTAAATTCTTTCTATATAACTATAATTGTTCAAAAAACTCGCACGATATTTAGATCGAAAAAAAATCTATACCATGCTTTGTAGTTAATTCGTTTACTATAAACGTAGTCTTATTAAAGTTCTATATCCACATGGATAAATTTAGCAGGGATATTCCGGCGCGCGCCACGCGGAATGTTTTTGCATATACTCAGTAAAATTCTGAAATGCAGTTCTTGTCATGTGCGAAGCACATCTTATGGGGTTTAATAATAGAACTCCGGTTTCTAAGCAATTGGAAGTATCTGTGAAAGTATATATTACTTTTTCTGCAAATATAATGATTTTTTGTTTAAATGTGATTTAAAAATTTAAAGTAAATGTAAAATAGATTTTTTAAACTATAATTTGGGAAGAACACAGATGGCTTACAAAGTGATCAGGTTTGTCAAGTTTTTTGTAGTAACCAAACCCCGTGTTCCTTGGCAAGCTTTGATTCTAACCTCAGGTAGTCGGGCGAACGTGGTTACCTTGAAAGGTATCAGTAATAAAGCATTTTGTAAAAAAAAGCTCTTTTTCCTTATAAAACAATAGCACAGCTTAGTTTTTGTATATCGAATTCTAGAAAATATAGAAAGCCTACAACTTAATACTTACCATAGCTAAAACTTAAGTGGATATTGAGAAATTAATCTATTTGCGGTTAATTCATCGATTTAATGTTTAGGGTTCCTCAGTGAGATTATAATAAAGATTCTCGTTTAATATTATATATTCAATTAGTTAATATATTTAGTTTATTTATTTTATTTGTAGCGTATGCGTTGTATAGCGACAGATATACAAAGTATTGCCTATAAATAACTTACGTTGGTATTATGCTACCTGCAATGTGTTTGTTTAGTTTGTTGCTAGCTTACTATGTGTACGAAAAAGCATAACCGTTTTCTAATTATATGCTTTGTGACTAGGCTACGGAACACTGTAATAGGTATAGTTCTATGCCACTTGGCAAGTTCCTTACATACTTTAAATCACATTAAGTTAATAGTATGACACATACTTTTGTTGGCAGATCTATTAGTCAGTAGGAAAAAAGACAAAATAAAAATATAATCCTTTCACTATTGTTAGAATTAAGTTTAGGTTTTGAGAATAATAATATTCTTTAATGAAATCATTTATGACACCTAAGTCAATATTTATAGTTGTATTAGTTAAAAAGAAACAAGTTCTAAAATTTAATTCAAAAGTTGGCATTGGCTTATAAATATCAGTTTTAAACCACACATCTAAAGTGATGTGTCTTTGAACACAATCTATAACTGATGATACTATAACCCACTTATATTTACTTTCTGCTTTAGTGATTTTACGTAAGTAGTGAGTTATCGTATACGTAAATAACATAAGGCTTTTCAGATCAGATAGAGCAAATTGATATGAATAAAACAATGCCTCTGCGCCGTCGTGGCGCAGAGGCGCAACGTGTGCCTGTAACGCGACGGTTTCTGGGTTCGATCCCCAGTCGGAGAAGATGGATTTTTCTATTTCCATTTTCTTCGCTCTGGATAACTAGGCAAAGTGCAGCGTTGAGTTCCGCCACTCAACACGCAATGCCTCGAAAAAGGCGGAAAGCGGGGACGGAGAAAGCAGGGACGGAACGGAGTGTCTTAACACTAGGCTCCCACGATCTCTGCAGTTCCCTCTGCCTACCCTGCCATGTGCGGGATAAAGCGTGAAGCTAAAAAAAAAAAAGCGCAAATAATTTCAGCCAGCTTTGCACGGGTCATATCTACAAAAGAATACTTAGATAACTTGAAATTATTTCAATAACATCTTCTGTGGTCAAATTAACAAAATTATATTAATAAATTATAATTGTTTTGAAATAAAGATATTAATCAAAGAATGTTAAACATAAATTGTCAATGGTTTTTCAAAAAAATTAGAGATTTGTACATATTAGATTCTTATATAAGAAGTTTTACAGTTAAAGCATATTTTTTTTTATTTTTTGTATCGTTTTATTTACGTTACGTTTAAATCTGGAGTATTACATATTTTTATTATATCGTTATTTTAAAATTTTTTACCTTTAATTTTGAACATTCTTTACTTTCAGCTTAGAGATGTTTTCTTTATTTTATATAATATAAATAAAAAAAAAATTGAGTACTTAATATTTTTTAATTCATATTAATAAAAGAAAAGTCAACTAGAACATATTTTCTAAAATGTAAACGTTAGCAAGAATAAACTTTGAGAGTCAGGTATGGCCGCGTGCGTGAATGCATGCATTATTTAATACTGAGAATAATTTATGAGTGTCTCGTGCAACGGTTACCAAAATACGCTAAAGAAATTGGAGCTTCTTTAATGAATCACGCATAACGTGAAATACAGGGTTGACATTTCGACGCAAATATTTTGTTTTTCTTTTTTTTCATAATGGAGTGGATAATGAATAATAGATAAAGTTTTAACAAGTATTTATATGTTGATATTTATAATATTAATATTCAAATGTATAACTTTGTGATTAATATTTATTAGTACGCAAAGAAAATAACCTGATTTTTCTTTTACATATAATTTCTTAACTTTGTCCTATTTTTTTTATAATAATCTATATTGTTTTGCAAAAATGAAAGTATTCATATCAATTATTAGTATTAAAATTGTCAAAAATATTTCGGTATATGAAATGAAAATGTCAACCCTATATTAATCTTTCCACGTTAGTGTTTATTTACACGTGTGCTTGATATTACTTGAAAAGAAAAAAATACATTCTTTGTTTCAATGAGCCATTACACTATAGGCCAAAGGTAATTAGAAATTAGTCATTTCCTCTGTTTTTTTATTGATACATGGAGGTAATGTGATAATTTTTTAAAAGTTCAGTATATTGGCTTAACTATTTTAGCGAAATTTGGTCTATTTTTTAATGAAAGTGAAATAAAACGAAAAAAAAAAACAATATGGGTTTAATGCCAGTTCGGGAGAATAATTACGTTTAAATTATTTTGTAATTGAGGAATTCAACACTGCATTCTGAAGATACGGTGCTTAGTTCTGACAGTCAAAATTGGACGGAAACTGAGGCACAGTGTCATATGAAACTTGACACAACACAATATTAGGTCTAGGGTATATTATCATACGCTTGGTCAAACAATGTTAAAATAGGCTATCTTAATAAAACAAGATAGACGTCATGAAATCATTTATAATCTTTATCACGTGGGGATAAACGTTCACACTTGAGAAACATAAAACATTTGCGTGCTTGTTAATCTTTTCAAGAAATAAGTTTAAAAGTATATTATACAGTTATTGTTTCTTAATTTAATATCATAAAGTATTAAGGAAATAAACTTCAAATAAGTTAGGTTTTCTTACAAGTATGCTAATTGTATTCTGGGATGAGTAACACTGTCAATGCCCCATGCCATGCCCCACATTACCGTTATGGATCTTCGCTTTTGGGTCATTCATACTGACACCGTAACATTGTATTAACAATGTAATTCGCAATACAGAGTACAACTTGACAAAAATTATAGAACAATGTTTTATGTTTATTTTTTATAATTTATAATGATATATTTTTTTATAACGTTTTTTGGTACAAAATAAAATAAATTGTCTGTGAATCAATCATGAAGAAGCATAATGATATAAAAAAACAATTGTATGTTTGTCTTATTAAATTTCCGGTTTAGACATGACAAAGCGAACGTACAGCTTTCGAAAAAAGCAAAATCATTACATTCCACTGCCTGAATCATTTGAGAAAAAGAAATTTAATGTTTCAAGTAGAACGTATATTGTGAAATATTTCGTTTATTTATTTTAAGTATAACATTTATAGCTTATTCATTAAATGTATTTAATTTTAAAGGACATTAATTACTTTTATGAAAAGGATCTTAGTAAAGAATAGTTTTTATTCGATTAGCTTTATAATATTATATATATATATTATGGAATATTATATATATATTAAGGAAAAATATATTGTTTGAATGAAGAAGAATGGGAAAATTAACTATTTTTATACTGCGTCGTTTTTAAACCCAAAACATCTATTTATATGTTTATTAATATAGCACAGTTATTTTAATACATCTACCCTCTCAAACTTTTATATTATAAAATAGGTTGACGATTCGTAGTTCACTGTTATTGAAAAAGAAAAACATATATTTATTAATAAAAAATCATACTGCACCTTGATATTAAGAGCGACAGTTATTTAATAGAAATTAAAAAAATATATTTGTCTAGTTAAGTATATGAGTCATTCTGAAAGAGGTTTATGACCTCATATTATATTTTCTTGTAGGTATTTAAAGAAAACGTTGTATTAGTCAGGTAGGCAGGTTGAACATTGCTTTGTTATTAATAAGCTATATATAATATAGTATATATTTCGTATTATATAAAACCTTTATATATATTTTTTTTTATTTTTTTATTTTTTCATAGTTTTGTGTCATTATATTTTATACAAGCGTTTGAAAAGAGTGACAATGAGTTGACGCACTTAACGTATTGTGATATCCAGAATTTATACGGTGTAACCGAAAAATCTGATTTACAGAGAAAAAAAGAAAGTACGCTGAAAAAAATTTTTAATTGACAATAAGCTCTACAAAATATAAATTAATCATTGAGAATATCAATTGAAAATCAATATTCAACAAAAACTGTTCAAATCGTAAATGTTATACATGTTGTATCATGATAGCTTTTATTGAGAACACACTTTTACTTTAAGTTTCTGAGGCTTTAAAGTAGGTAGATTTTTAAATATACATAAAAATATGCTAAATTACATTAAATATAAATGTATAGTTTTTCCATATTTTATATAATAAACGTATTTATTTGTTACTATCATATATATTTTTTTTATAATAAATTATTAATACATATATTATGTTTTGAAACAATCAATCATCATTCATTATGAGATTTAGTCTAAGTATTATGTTTTGGTTTTTTATTATTTTTATATATAATCTTAAGCATCATTTTAACCATCAGATCAGTTCTAACTAGTCACTTAAAACTATTCTCAGTAAAAATTGTAAGAGCACTGGTATCCATAATAGATACAAAGGATACCAGTATTCATTGTATCAGATATTAATGTTTATTATTATTAATTTTGCTGTTTTGTACACAAACTAAACAGTTACTGGTTACTGTTAATTTTTTTGTGAATAAAGTTTTATTTTATTTTAATCGATCCAGGTAATTAATCTTATATTTCGTTGTGGAGCAAAAACGACCAAAAATTTCTAATTAACAACCCACACATTATATATTAATATAGTTTGTTTTATATTAATAGATTTAAAAACAACATTTTTCTGGCACTTTACCAAGTAGAACTACCCTTAACTATTAACTAGTACGCCTTCTTTCTTGGCGACATGCCACTGTACAGGGTTTATTGAGACGGTCAGTCGACCTTGAAATGAAAATATTAAGGTTGTAAAGGAAATTTAATTAACAAATTGTAAAATAATAAATAAACTAATTCTGAGAGGAATAAATAAAAATATTAAAATACTTTCCATAATATATGAGAAGAAACAACTTAGCTTCCATAGATTCACCGTGCGGGTGTCGGGCCCATCGTGTTGTAGGAAGAGGAGCTCCGAGCAGCGCCTGGGACTTGCGACCCAAGTGTAGGTTTAAAGGGGCCCCTTTAAAATGCATTAACGCTCACCTTCACTGTCCGAATCCTCCCACTACCTAACCAAATTTTGAATGATTCTACCAAAGCCGCCTTCGAAACGCGTTCTAGAAATGAATTTGTGATAGTTCTAGACAGGCCGAGATCTTTTAATAAACTATAGAGAGATTTCGCTGTTATACCTCTCGCTCCTACTTCAACCGCATATAAGCTCGATCTAAACCTATTCCTGGTCAGTTCGTTAGTAAGGTCGAAATACTTATTGAGTTTAAGGTGGTGACTTTTCGGGATATTTGTTTCCCACGGAACTGTAAGTTCTACCAGTACTACGCGTTTTAGGCTTCGAGAGTAAAGAAAAATATCCGGTCTAGATGACGAAACACAAATATCCTCAGGGATTCTATACTGTTTCTCATACGTGTCCATCACAAGTGTCCAATCAGGAGCTGGATCTAATATGGAGAAAGGCTTTTGTGTAGGTTTTTTATAAGAACCTTCTTTCACAAACTCTATTGAGCGTTTGCTGGTTGTTATGTTTCTCTGCGCTCTTGCAACTGAAAGACTAACGGCTTCACGTATGATTTCTAGTACTTTGTCATGGCGCCGCGAGTATTGGCCACTATCCAGGAGTACCCTACACCCCACCAGCATATGTTTAGCTGTCCCCACTGCCTCTTTACAGATGTAGCAAGATTTATCGGTAGCTTTATATTTTACGAAACTTATTTCGTAAATATTTCATATTTTAAATTTCAAGTAAGAAATAAATTATAAATGATATACTAGCAAATACATATTCTTATTGTTTTTTTCTTATAAATATTCATTAAGTAACGTTTTCTAAGAATAAGATGCCGAACTAGACAGTTATCCTGCCATTTGTTTGATTTGTTGGCGTCTGAGACCGTTAGTGACATAGTCCTTTAAAAACTAAGTGGGACAGTGAAAGCGACAAGAGCACTAAACATGTATTCACATTCTAAGAAATTTATGTACGGAAACGGATATACTAACTCTTATTAACTTATTATAATTCGATAATTATAATTCAATAATTGGATTTTAATTTTATATACATATATATTTATTAAAAAAATGACAATGAAGACAAAAACGATAGAATATATATATATATATATATATATATATATATATATATATGTATATGTTTCTGTATATATACATATCTTTATACATATATATATATATATATATATATATATATATATATATATATATATATATATATATATATATATATATATATATATATATATATATATATATATATATATATATATATATATATATATATAACTTCTTGAATTAACAGCGTTCCCTAAGTAATGGATGGAGGAAGCGATGCAAATATTTATCTTGGCTTGAATGATAAATGTTCACATTTATCTACCTGACCGACTATCAAGACTGAACAAAAAGAACACTGTAATCCACCAATGTATTTTTGTCTTGCAAACACATTTCAGGTGTTTGGTGTATTACTTACGTGAATAAATATAATGTTGTGTTGAATGTGACTTAACCTACTGTGCTATGTATATAATGTGAATATTTATTTGTTTCGTTATAGGTGGAGGCTGTACTTTTACTGGTTGTAAATAAGACCATTATTTTAAAATTGTGTAGCGTTATATTGTTTTTAACAATGCTCTTCTACTTCCTCAACGTTTCATTATTCCGACATGTTTGTCAGGGTCTGCTTTACGACTTAACGTACTTCAATTTGCACAGTTGAGCATCCCTAGTTAATCCAATGGGTCTGTACTGCATCACGACATCCACTATCCTCAGAGACAGATATATCAAGGCAATTTTTTCTTATACAGTAGTCTCCTAGGCTGGCGAATATTGTTATGCCATCTCAGCAGACACTCTTATCTCTATTTAGAATATCGAAGAATGTGTTGCCACAGTCCGACCGTGGTACACCACACCACTTTGTTTTCCATGACGTGCAGCTCCCGTGTGATGGCGAGATAGAGCTGATCAACATTCCCTTTAGCAATACTCCAGTCTTCATACAATGTGATATTAGCGAAGCAACACCAATAAAAAACTCAGAATGATTGAATTAAACTTAATTAAATTGAAATTATACTATGTATAGTATATTATAAATTTTAGTTATAATAAATGATAATTTAAGTAAAATTGTAAAAACCAGACCTAAAGCCTATTAAGAGATTTAATAAGTCTAAATATATATGCCAATAGTTCAAACTGTTTAAATATAAAAATCATAATTTATCAAGCATAAAAGATATTTATGTAGGTACCTATATTAAGTGCGTTTATACATGAGGTGTTTCCCGACCTATTACAATATTTTTTGAGTTCTGATACGTTATATAACTGGAAGTAGACAAATAATTTTACAGTATAAATGTCTTAATAACTAATTACCTAGTTAGTATTGTTTACTAGAAGTAAGTTCGTAGTAAACACTTTCTGCACGTTTTCACGCACGTGTTTAAATAAACAGTAATATACAATTTAATCAGGTTATTTATTATAACAGTTATTTTTTAAAATCTAAGTTAAAACGTAGAAAGATATAGAGTACATAAATAAATTTTAAATTTTGTTTCATTTAAAAAAAATAGAATTAGCGCAATACACTTTACAGACGACTTCTTAACTCAAACTTAAAGGAAATATTTATTTTATATTTATTTTATACTAGCGGACGCCCACGGCTTCGCCCGTGTAGTTGTCGGTTACCACTTAAAAAAGCCTACTCAAGAAAAAACGATCAACTAAATCATTCCTAGGTCAATTCACAGAAACTGACACTAATATCAACGACACCAGTCATCATCCGCAGGTACAGATTGTCTTTCTGTGGATTGGTGGTGGTAGTTCAGTAGAAATCGTAATATTTTATTTTCACCATAACTTCAAAACAATGTGTTCGATTTTATTCATTCAAAGACCAAATGTCATGTAAATAAACTATATTTTATAATGAAATAATTTATTTTAATAAGGATTATTTGCGTTAGTAAAATGAACGCGTTTAAAAGGAGTTAAAAAAATCAAGATTTTGAAATAAAAAAATGGTTGTTGTGCCTCACTCGACAAAGATAGGTATAGTGTGTTGCGGACGTTTCTTATCAATATTTATAAGATCTACAATTAATTAAAACATTTTTTGGTTCTGTCGTTTATAGTTTAGGCAGCCTACGCAAAATAAGTTAATTTGACTTATCTTGTTGATTTTTACAGTTTCTTCGCGAAAAACTCAAATTTGTTACGGAACCCTAAATTTTCCAAAATAAAATATAGCCTATAAAATAAAATATAGCCTATATAAAAAAATTTTAAAATCAGTCCCGTATTTTTTGGGCCTATTCATTACAACCAAACAAATTTTACCTCTTTATAATATTAGTATAGACTACAAATAAAAAAATAATGGCAATGTTTGAGGATATGGATAATGTTTTGAGTACTACTCAAAATGAATTATTTTCTTTTCCTGGCTTTAGTTAGCGATAATGAAGCAATGTATTCTGGAGAACATCTCGATAAATTCATGGAAGTGATGCGAATATCTGGAACAGTTGAACGCCCTTTTTTGGGTCTATATATAAATTTAAAGATTCTCATAAGAACAATGATTGGTTCACTTACAATGAGATACTATATCAATGCTTATTTCTAAATGCAATACATTTTACCTCATTAAATACATTTTCCTTCAGGTGCGTATTGGTGAAATTATACAAATAAACAATAGGTAAAAAAATACTTAAAGAAAACATGCGTTCATAGCTGCGTCGAAATTTTTATATGCAGCGTGATGAAGAACGCATGGCTCAGTGGTTGCACGGTTCACAAGAGGGCGCAGGTTGCGTTCAACTTTGTATATGTTTAAGTTTAAGTATTTTTCTATCCTTAGTTTGAATGTGTGCTTAGAAACACACAAGTACAAGAAACACACAAGTACAAGTACAAGTGTTGCTTAGAATAATATGTTTTTTTTACCAATTAATCAGTTCGATCTTGTTTGTAGTGATTTTTTAATTATATAGCAAGTGCCATATGTATACACTTTTAAAAAAATATTAAAGTATTAAAAACAGAGTCAGGTAAGAAAATAACGCGTGAATAATGTTTGCTTTAAAAAAAAGAAACTGTATAAGAAAAAAATCTTCCACTAATACACAATAATATTAGTAGAAATATTAATCAATTTAATTTAACATAAAATGAGACACTAATATAGTATAAAATTATACTCGACAATTATAAAACCCCAAAATATTTTAATAATTGTTTCGTAACTTGTATATTCGTGACACACAACAAATAGGCTTCTGGATGCTGACGGCTGTAATCAAACAAAATATTTCACAATATTTTTGTACTGTATTTACGCATAATATCAATAATATTTCAACTTTAATAAGTTACAGTATAGTAGCCTAATTTGTTCTCTATTGCCTAGATCTGTAGGGCAATATTTGTTGTATCACTTACGTAATATGTAGAGCGTTTATGTAAATACTAACTGTCACATAAGAACCCTTATTCGGCTTTGTTTTCTTATTTCTATTGACTATTATTGGAAATTATGACTGATCTATGAAATTGGAAACCGTAATATCGAGACTTTGTTTATACTACACATAAATATTTAAATGTATTGACTAAGGAATTTTTGGTATTGTGAGGTAACTATTATTTCACGAATCTATGTATGATGAATTTTAAATATTAAATTGGGTAAAGCTAGATAGATATTGATATATGTTGCTCTTGATTTTCTAAATTGATAAGAAATAAGTTTCCCAAGTTTAGGTCCGGTGATGGAGATGGGGTCACCGGCGGCAGGATTGCTACTAAATATATATATATATATATATATATATATATATATATATATATATATATATATATATATATATATATATATATATATATATATATATATATATATATATATATATATATATATATATATATATATATATAAGCAATGGCGGCTGACCTGGCTTTTTCTACATCATAGAAAGTAAAGTTAAGTAACTTCTCTGCAATGGCATTGCGAGCTTTAATTATATGAGGAACGTGCTATAGATCATTTTAGTAATATTTTGAAATCATTGGATTGTTACTATAATATAATATATTAAGAAGGTAAATAGTGGATAGGGTTAGGGGTAGGGTTGCAATTGCATGGCATGTTTGTGCGATACTTAGTTAAGGTCTTCTAACCAAAAGTTATAAAAATCACGAGCTTTAAGGTAACTGTACTAACTTTAAGGTTAAAATAACAGTCCACGTGGGCTAACGTTTTGGAATTTGTAAGCAGAAACGATGTCACGCCACTATGAGTCATTGAACGTACTTGAGATACATATTAGTTTTAACGATTACCGATAGATACTTTTATAATGTGGTACTATAACCAGAGGAGTTTATACCATTTTTATAATCTGTTATATAACTGCTGTAATAACCATATTTTTCATTCTTTCGTTTTCTTAAAAAGAATCGAATCGGATCGAATCGGCTTTTTTTAGGAGAGATTGTAGGTACACTGAATATTAAAAATCTTTTAAATATAGAGTGAATGAAATTCAAATGAGATCAGTAATTCTATGCCCAACATAATACGTAAAACTATGCTAAAAACATAAACTTGTATGCTAAAAACATAACCCAAATTATGTAGAAACAATTATTAATGTTATAATTTACATTACATACTTAGTATATATGAGCAAACATGAAGAATGCTGCATAAGAATTTTCCTTTTTTTTTATCTATGAAATTTATTTAATGTATGAAATTTGGAATAAATGACACAGCAAATGTATATAAGCAAGTAATTGGCCAATTGTAATATAAAAACTATGTCAACTGGAGCCACACTGTCTGGTTTTCTTAGAAAAAACAATAACAGTAATAATAGCTTAATCATCAAATATTATATTTTAAATCGCTTTATACATACTTACATAAGGTTGTTTAATAAAAAAAAAACGAGAAAAAAATTGCCGCCTATACATAATATGTTTTACATAAATAATTAATTAAGTTATTTAAAAAAATAATATACGAGGGTCAAACTGAAAGTTTTTAGAATTGGCAACTTAAAAGCATTATATTAAAAAAATAAGTTTACATTTTGAAAATAGAACTCTTTACCAATAATATTGAGTATACATTTCATTCATTTGTCATTTGTTTTATGATTTGGCGGCAAATTGAAAATTGTCTGTGCACGTCAGAATTAATTTAAGCCGAGAAAATTTTCGTGCAATGATTTTTTATGACTTTCGATGTCATATAAGTCAACAAGAAAGTTATGATAGACTTCGATTGGCTTTTCACGATGAAGCCCCATCTCGTGCCACAGTTTACAACTGGTTTAATGAATTCAAACGTGGTCGAACTAATCTCACCGATGATTTGCGTGAGGGACGGCCTTCTACAGCGACGACTGAAGATAATATCAGTGTTGTGCGGCGTATGATAGAGACTGACAAAAGAGTAACCTATCAGCAGATTCGGACAAGTCAAGGCATAGGTATGAGTCAAGTGCACAAAATCCTCCATGAACATTTAGCGGTCAGGAAGCTTTGTACCCGCTGGATACCGCATTATTTGACCGAGGCTCAAAAACTCCGCCGTGTTGATTGGTGCCAAGAAATGATCCAAAAATTTAACGGAGGTGACTCAATTGCTGTGTTCGACATACTAACGGGTGACGAAAGCTGGATTTACTGTTATAATCCGGAAACCAAAAGACAGTCTGCTCAGTGGGTGTTTCCTTCCGAAGAGTTGCCAACTAAAGTAAAGAGAGGTTGAAGTGTTGGAAAAAAGATGGTGGCCTCGTTCTTCGGAAAGACAGGTCATTACGCGACAGTTGTCTTAGAGGATCAGAAAACGGTTAATGCAGAGTGGTACACTAACAACTGTTTGCCACTTGTCTTGGAAAAAGTTCGAGAGAAACGACCTCGCAGCAAGATCCTCCTTCATCACGACAATGCCTCGTCGCACACCGCCAGGCAAACGATCGACTATTTGGCGACCTTAGACGTGGAATTACTGGGTCACCCGCCGTATAGCCCCGACCTAGCACCCTGCGATTTTTATTTATTCCCGAAAATAAAAGAAAAACTTCGAGGAAAACATTTTATGGACGCCGAAGAAGCAGTGGCTGCGTTTCAAAACGCCGTTGAAGAGACCCCTAAGGCCGAGTGGGCAAGGTGCTTTTCTCAATGGTTCCATCGAATGCAGCGATGTATTGATGTAAATGGACGCTATTTTGAAAAGTTATAACAAAACTAATATCTTGCTAAAATGCTTGGTTTTTGATTTTCTAAGAACTTTCAGTTTGACCCTCGTAGCTATGTTTAAAAAAATACTTTTTTGGTAGTCTGTGATGTTTATTTTAAATGTTGATATTTTTACTTGTCTATTTTTAATAAATGATCACAGTAATAATTTTAAATGTATATATTTAACGTAAAAATATCTAAAGGAATTTCTATAAAAATTATCGGATAATCTTTTTGCAAACATATTATGATTATATGTTTGCAATTACGTATCAGTTGATGGATGCGCGGTTATTATAATATTTCAAGGCTGCACTATTTAGTCCAAGGCAAAGGATCTTATATCTGTGTCATTGGATCAGTTTCATAGATTGACCTCTTTTGTCCACGAAGAAGTTTCTGTCTATGTAGCAAATGCCTTTACTCATTATATAGTATTGTTATTTATAGGAAACATATAAATATCTAATTATATTTTAAATAATATAAAGTTTCAATGATTTATGTTACCTGAGACTTGTAATACTTTTTCTAGAAAATTCACTTTAAAAGTAAGTGGTAATTAATAAGTACAAACTTAGGTAGTTCCATGTAATATTCATGTAGTTTCATAGATACAACTGGTAAGGTACATTTTGGTGTTATTAAGTAAGACATCTATCACAATAGTAAAAATGTCTTTTAATTATAAATATATCAAAATATATTTATCTCATAGAAAAAATTTAATTATGTTGTTACTGATTTGTAATATATATATATATATATATATATATATATATATATATATATATATATATATATATATATATATATATATATATATATATATATATATATATATATATATATATATATATATATATATATATATATATATATATATATATATATATATATATATAAAATTGAATAAAGTAAGTATGTATTACTAAATTTAATAAGTTTATAAGTAGGTCAAATAAGGAAACTAATTTCAACTCAACTGATTATTTTGCCTCTTAGACTAATAATTTGAATTTAGGATTGAGCCAATTAGAGGCCATATAGTAAAGCGCGGTTAATTAAAGTTATAATTGGTTTTTGGTAAATAAAATTACTCTTTTAGTAAGTACAGAGCGTTATTTACTACTAACATCCCACAATAGTTTGTGAATAACCCTGAAAATATTTTAACTACAACGAAGGTCTCTAAAATTTAGTCTTTTTTATTATTCTGTATTTTAAACAAAAAGATATATTGCCAATTATAAATATATAGACTTTGTATTAAAATAAAACATATGAGGTAATTTATCATTTAATTATAACATATTATAAAGCAATTAGGACAAGATAATAAGTTAAATAAGTTTAAATGAATCCTTGGACCAAAAAGTTACTTAAATTACATTCATCATAATTCCGCCAGAAATAATTAAAAATAGATAAATTAACAAATATAGTTAATTTATCTATCTTATCTATTTTATCTCTATTTTAAATAATATATACATATCTTTACATAATCTGTTATAGCAAATTAAAAAAATATAGAAAGAAAAAAATCGCCCCATACCAAATACATAAAGTGTTTTATCAATAGACATTGTGACTAAACTAACTTCCTACTTCTAATTATTATCTCACGTGTTTAACTTTACTGTAATTTTTAATCTTCCTAGCTCTTTGATTTTGCAAACTTACTAATTTAATATGTTGCTAATAATTTAATACAGGCGTTTTAAGTATTTCGAGCAAAAATTACTACACTATTTATATATCATTTTGTTATATATTGGAAAATATGACCAATATATGATTAAGGTTTTTTGGTAATAATATATATAATAATTAATACATATAAATAATATCAACATCTAAATAAATAAATAAAAAGTAATAAATATAATATGTTAAATTGAATAAATATTATTTATTTTGCGAAACCTCCTTTATTCAAGATTCTTATAGTTCGAAATATAACGTATATTTTTTTAAAACATATAACTTTGTTTTTTACAGTACAGTTTATAACCTATTTACCTATAATTATATAGTTATGTTTTAATGCTACGTACCTTAAAAATAATAATAGAACAATAATATCACTTTGTTGATTGTCTGTCTGTTTGTCTTTCAATTCCATTTTCTGCAAATTATTTGGAAGAATCTGCTGAAATTAGTATCAAATATCCAAGTCGATGATGATTCTAAGTCAACACAATCAAAAGATGATGATGAGCGTTAATGTTTAACTCTTTTACATTGTCTATAAGACCAGGCCCAAATCAAAGCGCAGGGTTCTTTTCGTTGAGCTATTATTATAAAATTCAGCAAAAAGTTAGAACTTTACTATGGTAACAAGTTTGAACGTTTGTGTTACCAAACGAAAAAATCGAAGCTTAGAATTAATGCCTTATTAAAGGAGCCCCTTTAAATCTACATTTAGGTCGCAACTCCCAAAGCGTGGCTTGTAGCTCCTTTTCCTACAATGCCCGACCCGGCATAAGCGCGGTGAACCCATGGAGTGGTAAGCAGTTTCTTTTCTTCGCTCTTTTAATGTGGTTCATAAAAAATGAGCAGATACGAACACAAATTTAAGTTTATCAATTTTCGCAAGTGGTATTTTCTCAGCAAAATACCTACACAATCATGGAATAGATACGAAACCTTTGGTGCGTGAGTACTATTCGCACATGACCGATACTTTTTTGTTTTAATCCATAAATCCTTGTAGAATACAGCCGACTGACTGGTTAAAATGTTTTGATGTTACCTATGCTTTTTCAGCATTGCAAGTTAAAGAGAATATAGTGGCAAGTATGTCTTTTTTCCATCTGCCATACGAATTCGGGAGTAGTAGTAGTCAGTGGCGGAACTTCACATGGCGCAAACTTAGTCTGCAAATGCGTTACCACGCCCTGCAATGATTTCATGAGGATGTAATTTTTGAGGACCGTCGTGGCGCAGAGGCGCAACGTCTGCCTGTAACGCGACGGTTACTTGGTTCGATCCCCAGTCGGAGAAGATGGATTTTTCTATTTCCATTTTCTTCGCTCTGGTAAACTAGGCAAAGCGCGGCGTTGAGTTCCGCCACTCAACACGCAATGCCTCGAAAACGGCGGAAAGCGGGGACGGAGAAAGCAGGGACTAAGCATCGGAGTGTCTTAACACTAGGTTCCCACGGTCCGTACAGTTCCCTCTGCCTACCCTGCCTTGTGCGGGATAAAGCATGAAGCTAAAAAAAAAAAAAAAAAAAAAAAAAAAAAAAAAACAATTTTTGAAATAATTTTTCCGTACTTTGACTCATTTAAATTTATGTATATTTGAGGATTAGGTTTTTTAAAGTAAATTATACGTAAATTATAAGATATTTATCCCGCACAAAGTAGACTGAGGGACCTTACGTTAAGACACTCCGTTCTGCTTTCAAGGCAATGGGCATTGAGTGGCAGAACTTAACGCCGCATTTTCCTTGTTGTTCTGAGTTAAGAATAACAAAAATAAGTCATTATCCGCGTGTCGACCGGACCCATAAGCCGTCACGTGTACAGACAGACGCTGTGCTTCTGCGCCACGACGATTCTCAACGCAATTATTTGTTCTTAATTTATCCAATGCGACAACAATATGCGATTATTAATAATATAATACCATATTATTTACGAATGACCATGATGATAATATAATCATCACAATATGGTAGCCTCGTCCTATATATATGAATCACGTCTTAAAATTCATATAAATATACTATATGTATATGAAGGATATACATATAGTATATGAAGGCATCTATATGTATTTTAAGTTCAATTTTATTACTCATTTATTGTGCTGGAAGTGCTTGATTCTCTCTTGTCCTAGTTACTGTTAATAAAATTCTTCCAAGAACCGTATATAATTTAATTATTGGATCCATTATACCTCGTTACCTACCCGACTATACTGAGCAGTAACTGCGAACAAGGAAATAAGGTTGAATTGAGTATAACTGACAATCTGACGTTACTTTTCGACATTAAGAAGTACTATAATAATTTTATACATAATAATTGTGTTGATATAGTTCAAACCAGTCCTAATAGCATCGTAAGCAGGAAAGATTATTTGTTTTATTTTTGTGTCATTAAAATTAAATAAAAAAAAAACATTTAATTTAAAATATAGTTTTTAAAATGTACGAAAATTTTAACATAGTAGCATTAAATTTTTGGAAACCGGAAAGTTAAATTACAGACGTAGACATATTGTGCCACGACGGCTTATATTGCAAATATATAAGTATTTTTATTTGTTTCACATTTTATACCTCACATAGCAGTGCTGTGTAGGGAGAGGGAAGCGTAGGCAGAAGGAAATTGGCGTAAAGGCACTCCGTTCCCCACTTTCTGCGTTTCGCGGCATTGAGTGTTGGGTCTGAAACTAAATATGTTTTTACGCATTTCCTCAAATGGAAATCAAGCCCATAAGCTATCACGTTTACAGGCAGATGCTGTACCTATGCGGCGCGACGGCTTTAAACACTTTTTATTATTATTTATATAGTATCTACTATATATTATGTAATACCTATTTTTGTGATTTTTAAAGTATTAATCCACACTGAAGATAGAAAAAATACTTAAAGAAAACATGTATTCAAATCAAGTTCGCATAGCTCAGCGGTGAGAGCGCTTTCACTTTTCACAAGAGAGCGCGGGTTCGAGTCCCACTGCGTTAAAATTGTTAAAATGTATTCTTTAGGTATGTAATACTTTTTTCTTAATTTTAATATTTCAATGACGTAGACCATTATGTAAGTATACTCTAACATAATATATATATATACCTATCTAAGTCTCAATTAATTAATTAATATTCATGTTTATCATTCTGTATCTGACTAAGTTTTGACCGATTCGACCCGAAGACGTAATTATTGGAGCGCAAATTATTTATACTTACAATTAGAGGTAAATAGCCTGCGTTTGCGTGTTTGACAGTGGATAATGCAAATGACGTCAATATATTTTGTTATTTTAGTTGGTATCTTTCAAGTAATAATAATATAATTAAATTAAACTTAACTAAATGATTTACAGTTTATTTATTTCTTGTTTATATATATATACTATGTCTGTTCGTGGACACTGACAATGGGGCTGCTCCACAGATTTAAAATCGCTCAGCGTGCTATGGAGCGAGCTATGCTCGGGGTCCGTCTCAAGAATAAAATCTGAAATGAGGTTATCCGTGACAGAACGAAAGTAACCGACGTAGTTCACAAAATTAGCAAGCTGAAGTGGCAATGGGCCGGCCACATCTGCCGCAGGACCGATGGCCGTTGGAGCAGACGAGTCCTGGAGTGGAGACCGCGTCTTGTCCAACATAGTGTAGAACGCCCTCCGACCCGCTGGACCGACGATATACGCAGGGTTACCAGAGCAGGGTGGACGAGGGTTGCGGAGGATCGGGAATTTTGGCGCAAACTTGGGGAGGCTTACGTCCAGCAGTGGACTGCGATTGGCTGACGACGACGATTTCGGTTAGAGTACAGGAGCAATGCACCAAGCTGATTCCATTGCAACGAGGTGTGAGACAAGGAGACGTCATCTCTCCGAAACTGTTTACCACCGCAATGGAAGACGCTTTCAAACTCCCGAAATGGCAAGAACGCGGCATCAATATTAACGGCGAGTACATCAATCACCTTCGGTTTACCGACGATATCGTGGTTATACCGGAATTGTTGGACGATCTAAGCACTATGCTCGAAGACATCAGCCGAGTATCCCAACAGGTTGGGCTTAAAATTAACATGGAGAAGACGAAAATCATGTCGAATGTCCATGTTGTGTCCACTCTGCTTGCAATTGAGAACTCGCAGCTCGAAGTTGTTGACGAGTACGTCTACCTGGATCAAATGATCCAGTTAGGCCGGTCCAACTTTGAAGGGAGGTCAATCGTCGAATCCCACTCGGCTGGGTAGCGTTCGGAAAACTACGAAGTATCTTCTCGTCAAAAATACCTCAGTGCCTGAAGAAATCAATGTGTGTTACCAGTGATGACTTATGGCACAGAAACGTGGTCTCTTACTATGGGCCTCATAAAAAAGCTCAAGGTCGCTCAGCGAGCTATGGAGAGGGCTATGCTCAGAATTTCTTTGCGAGTAACATCCGTAAACGCTTACATCCGTAAACGAACGAAAGTAATCGACATAGCCTAACGAATTAGTAAGTTGAAGTGGCAATGGGCAGGGCACATAGTACGGAGAACTGACGGCCGCTGGAGCAGAAAGGTTCGAGTGGAGACCACGTTCGAGTGGAGTGCAGCGTAGGACGACCTCCTACCAGGTGGTCGGATGACTTGGTCCGGGTTGCAGGCAGCCACTGGATGCGAATAGCAATATACAGGGCGCACTGGAGGTCCCTGGGGGAGGCCTACGTTCAGTAGTAGACGTCCAACGGCTGATATGATGATGATAATGATATATATTTTCACGTTTACAATAGCTTCAAAAAGTAACAAAAAACACACCTTGTTCCGCATCAAGCGAAACCTTACATTACTATGGCTGTGTTTTCTTGTTTGAAACCCACGTGAAAACTTTTACAGCAATTTACAATTTATATTTATAGTGTAGTGAGTAAATGCGATGGTTGCGTGTTCGATTCTCACTAAGAGAAACAAATTAATCCATAAAATAGCTAAGGAATAATGAATGAAGCGGAGTGTTTTGGCACATTATTTATGAATCATAATTATTTAACTGATAAACATGCAAAGCTTCGGTAGTTGTTTCATTTAAAAATAATCCATACTCTAAACTGCCCATTCAACGCGGCAATTTTAAATTTACGTACCTAGCTAGAACACTGTCACCTATGATAATCGAGAATTAAAATTTATAATACCATTTTAAGTTCTTTACAATCATGTAACACAAGCTAATAATAATCGTCAATATCTTTTTTACAGATTTATTGGATTAAATATAACAAGTTGAAAACATAAGAAGAACGAAACAATTACAAAATTGTGCAAAAATAAAATTATATCTATTTAGATTATATCTATTTAGAAATAGAGATCTAATGTACGTACGATCTTTGAACCGTTCGTCTGTCATGTGCTTTTGTGTCACAGCTTAATTATAGTATATATTATTTTGTATTACATTGTGTATATGTTAAAGTTTTTATGTTTTTTCAAAACTTCAAATTTCAATCCTGAGGAATTTGAACTCGCGCCTCTTGCAAGCCGAGTAAGCGCTCTGACCGCTAAGCCATGCGTTCTTAATCACCCATTTTATAAACACTTTAACATACTTAAAGAAAATAAAAAAATATTGTATTTAAATGAAAGAAAACTTTATCTTCAATTCAATTTCGACGAATTCACCCATTGTTTGGCGGTGCTCGGTGTTTATGAATATAAAAATTTTTATTATGTATATTACAATTTGATAACGTATAACTTGTTTAGGGGACTCTTAATCAATTTGGAATTAAACTTTCTAATTGAGTGGCAACTAAAATATATTTGCAAATTGCAATGAATTACTTAGGATATGCTATTTTGATTTTTTATAACGCCTCTTTAACATGTTTGTTTGTATTTATTATTAAGTACGGAATAGTGAAATAATGCAGGCAAATGAATTAAGAAATAACGTAATTCTTCAATCACAAAAATAGGCAAAATCAAAGTTAAATTCAAGTTATTTTATTTAAAATAAGAACTTGCAAACTTAATTTTTTATAACATTAGATCTATTCTTTGTTGAATCGTACTGCAACATATAAATATATTGAATACCTATATCACAAGCTAGGCTTTATCTTGACTTCTTTGGCAAAGAAAAAGATTATAAAAATGAAAAGTTAAGAAGACCGTCGTGGCGCAGAGGCGTAACGTCTGCCTGTAACGCGACGGTTACTGGGTTTGATCCGCAGTCGGGGAAGATGGATTTTTCTATTTCCATTTTCTTCGCTCTGGTAAACTAGGCAAAGCGCGGCGTTGAGTTCCGCCACTCAACACGCAATGCCTCGAAAACGGCGGAAAGCGGGGACGGAGAAAGCAGGGGCTAAGCAACGGAGTGTCTTAACACTAGGCTCCCACGGTCCTTGCAGTTCCCTCTGCCTACCCTGCCATGTGCGGGATAACGCGTGAAGCTAAAAAAAAAAGTTAAGAATTATCTTGTAAAGTATTTAATGTATGTGTATATGAATATGTTGATATGTAATTATGTAAATGTTATAGTATCTTATGTACAATAAGTATAAAAATAAACTATATTTACATTTAGTAGTCTTTTGTTTTAATTTTTTATAGCTTTGTATCGGTTGCCTGGAACAGATCACTTTTAGTGATAAGATCTTGTGTACATTATTATATATACATATATTCTGTACCTTTACATCTTTTGTTTTTGTATGCGATAAAGTCGTTATATATTATGTTGTGTTCATTCTGCAATACTCAGGTACTCAAACTGTCCTCGCATCATTACGTGAGGAATTTTAATCTCGAAGGCAAACAAAATAGAAAATTTCGTTTGCTTATTCGTAGCGTCATTATTTGATGATAAAATATTTTTGTCTGTTTACGATCTTGTTATCTTAAAAATCTCTAGCACTAGTAAGAAATTTGTTAAGTTATATAACATTATACAAAAAAAATATGAAAAAAATATTATTGCTAAATATTTATCAAGAATAATTTATTAAATTTAACAAATGTTTAAAAGAAATGATGACATAATCCTTTACAGTAATACGTGTATAGAAGGTAAATGATACAATAATAGTTATAATAAACTCTGTTGGCTTGTAATATGTGATGCGTATTATATAAATGTCGTTAAAAATTGATTTTGTTTTACGCGCTATAAACAAGACAGTATATTTTTAAGTGTCTATAAAGATCAATCCATCCAATTAATGCATTCAAAAATTGCGGTGAGCAGTTGATGCGCGGGCGCAGCGTTCTGTGAGCCACTCGCTCCTAGTACGTCTCGCCGGTCACGCGTATATTCCTGCCTCTCGGTCGTTTCTCAACACGTGCTATTATCTATACACTCGACCTTCCGAGAACTCGATAATGGGCCGATAACGGCTAATTGTTCCTAGTTTTCTTTCTTGTGACAGATCGCGTGTGCAGTGTCAATAAGTGTGGGATGGCCGAAAATTGTGCGTTAATACCTGAGCCTGTCACCATGTATACCCAATCCGAATCTTTAAAGGACTCAAAGGATTTATCTAAGAATTTAATGAGTGGAGAGTTCGAACGTCAATATCCAAGAACGGAGAAAAGGAGGCCGCGAGGAGGCTTCATCGTTCTAGGCATTGCTGTTGGAGCTGTGGCAGTATGGCTTTTGGTGTTGACCATCCTAAGGGAAGTGCAGCTTGCTCGCCTGCAAGCTCAGGTAGATGAGCTTTCCGCGAACATGATGGAAATGACAGTGAATGTTGTGTCTCTAAATACGAGACTTACCAACAACAGATTGTTCAACGAATTCAAAACTTTAGAGGACACGGTAAGAGAATATCATGTTTACTTTGTTTATATTTAATACTTGTGTAATTAAATATTTAATGATGCCACTGATAAAGTCAGAAATCTGAATACTAACTTTGTAAATATAGCTTGTGCTCATGCAATTTACATTCTTTCTATATTATTTACTTAAATTAGAGATGGTGTCTATTTTTATTAAATTTATTTAATAATTAAAATAGCATTTTCAAGCTTTGTATAACAAGAATAATTGAAAATTTTATAAATACTACCAATCTAACAATACTTTTACGAATCAAAACGTCTTAACAATATGTGAGAAAAGAGTATTACTGAGTATCGGTTACCTGTATTTACATGTTTATGTAATCAATAGAGCGATTGCTTGTTACTTGATATTAGATAATAAGTCGCAGTCCGGTCCAAGGTTCCGCGCCGGCGACGTGATCTGTTCTCTGTACTATGATTATAGTCAATTGACTTTATATGTTGACGGCTTCATAAAACAATTTTATTTATACTCGTTTAAGTGTTTGAATTGAAAATATATATGAGAGATCAACTTATTTAATATTTTCAAATGACATATTAATTGAAAGAAAAATTATATATTGGTTATTTGTATATTAACAGTTACTTGTTACTAGAAAATATTTTGTCGCACTTCCTTGACTAACAATATTAGAAATTATAGATAAATCTTAAAACGTTATTGTTGATACAATGGCTACACATATTTATCGTCTAGTCGATCACTTACTTTCCAACAGTACTTTAATATTTTTATTCAAAACATAAGTTTGTTTGTTGAGGTGTGCCAAGTGTACCTATTAAATAGTTAAATATTTCTGTAAGCTGTGTGCGATATTTCGCACGTTTTCAAAATAACGCTAATAATAACCATCTACATATTATTTATTCGAATTCAAACATTCAAGTTAAACTAATAATTGTCTTTTAACGAACTGTAAATACCCTGTTTTATCATTTTTCAATATTAAGCTCTCTGTTTATACATTTTGCCAAATAAAATAGCATGTCCAAAAACGATGGCGGATGTCCGAACTTTGCAAAACCTGTTTAGTTCGCAAACCAGTTAGCAACATTGTAAACATGGACTGATGCGCCACAGTTCAAGCTAAATTGCGCAACTGCTACTTTTGTTATAAGTCTAAAATATCAAAATTTCTATATTAAGATGATTGTTATATGGACACACGAAATAAGTTGAAAATCGTTTAGATGAATAAAATATATGCAAGCTTTTAGGTACACTTAACCACGTATAAATATAGAAATGTGTTAGATATTTAAATTAAAAAGTAATAACTATGAAGATATCTTTTAGATAAAGAAGTCTTCTAAATTTTGCTGTATTATGTTATACGTGTTACTTATATATATTTTGTTTTGTAGTTTTTCGGTCTTGAAACATTGCATTATTTTATCTCGTCTAAATGTATTTCCGAAAATATACTTGTATTTCAAAAGTATACAGTTATCTCTAGAAGATTTATAACTTTAAAATTTATCTCAATCAACGCTTAAAGTAGGCCGGTCGTATCACAATTAGCCACCTAATATTGTAAGGTCATTTGATAAACGACGAAGAAGGTTGTAATATAAATATTATGTACCAAGAGATCTTGTTTACAAAGATCTTTTGAAAATTTGATTATTTCTTGAGGATTACTCTTCCAGTTCAAAATACGCATAAATTAGAAATTATTGTAATGGTATCATGCGAAAGTAAGTTATTTATTGCTAAGAACAAAAATAAGCGAAATATTTACGAAGTACAGAATATTTACTAGCTTCACGCTTTACGCTTTATCCTGCATATTAGGTAGGCAGAGGAACTGCAGGAACCATTTGAACCTAGTGTTTAGACACTCCGTTGCTTAGTTTCTGCTTTCTCCGCCCCCACTTTCCGCCTTTTTCGAGACATTGCGTGTTGAGTGGCGGAACTCAACGCCGAGCTTTGCCTAGTTGCCAGAGCGAAGAAAATGGAAATAGAAAAATCCATCTTCTCCGAGTGGGAATCGAACCCAGTAACCGTCGCGTTTACATGCAGACGCTTACGCCTATACGCCACGACGGTTCTAGAAGAATATTTACGAAGTATTATATATAAATAATACAATAAGAACAACTTTAGAAAGCTCACTCACTTTTAATTCAAAATTTTGAAAGGTTAAAGTAATGAGTTCATTTACAAGTTACGACTTTGCATTGTAAATATAATATACATTTTATATACTTCAATCAACATTTCTATAAATAAAATGTACGGAAATGCTTAAAATACAATTTTGGCATGAATGTATTTATAAGAAAACAAAATTACGGCACAGTTGTGACATTGCTTTTTTTATACGTTACAACATATTGTCTCTAAGAGGCTGAAAATATAAAAAAAATGATCGGTTTAAGTCTATTGTTAGATAAAATTGCTGACGACAAAAAAAAAAGCACTTGTACAAACCAAAAGATTAAAAAAGAGAAAGGTTTTTTACATAATGTGTAAATGTTGTAATTAATTGATTTTGTAATGAGACACTCAGTGCTGAACTATTAAGCCAAATAAAATAAACACTTAAATATTAAGCATAGACAAGATATTAATATATAAAAATCAAGCTCTCAACGCACCGTGAGAAATTAGACGGTAATAAAATAATAGCCCGTATCGTCATCGTTAACTTTTAAATGCCACTACATTAGAATTTGATATGACTGTTTACACCAGTACTATAGATAATACGGTATAATTATTATCAAATGAAATGTTAATAGGTATTAATATTTGTAAATTACGTATAAAAAGTTAGTATATAAGTGTATTGCGCTGTTTTGACATATAAAATTACTAGTATAGTGCCAACAAATTCGTTCACGTGAATTCTGTGATCTAGTCTCAGATGTTCTGGGCCTTTGATTAATGTATGTAATATGAAAGTGATCGTCATTGAAAGCATGCAATTTGTATGGCAACTTTTCTATACAGTTTAGATGGTCTTCCTAGAGTTCCACATCATATGTTTCAGAGGTTGGTTTTTTTAAGGCACTTTTGTTGCCTTGCATTGCATTTATCTTTAATTATTAGGTATAAAGACATTAACTACTTATATTTAACATTTAAAATTATAGCATCTCTTATGCTAGCATCTTTATAGTATTATATCGAAATAATATATAATGTTTTGTTTACTTCTCGATACTAAAAATGACCTACCTTGTATTTGAGATGATGTCATAGATAGAAAGGTGGCACATAAAGTTTGACGAACAGAAATAAATATAGATTAATAGTTCTTTCAAACGTGCGCTGGAGAAATGCCAAACTTTCGCAAGTCTGTTTCTACGAGTTACTTTGAAAATAAATAAAAGTAAATATCTGAAGCAGCTGACAGCATGGATCTGCTGAGGGAAGATTTTCTAATCTTTTCAAAAGATAAACAAAAATGATTATGATCTATGTAATATTTAATTTCTTATCTTATTGTTATCATGAAGCCGAGTACTCCCCAGAACCGGTCTTTTTGATATGATGATATGATTATGATGACATTATTAGTAGTTAGTAGGCAAAATATAGAGACATATATACTTTTCGCATGTAACTTTATTTCACGTTGGAAATATTGCCGGTTATTGTGAAATTAATTTAGATTAAAATTCCCCCTATTAAGAGTCAAGTATATGTCTATAGTGTGCGATGATACAGTTCTCATTAACGTCGTCGCGTCGTCATCAATATATTAAGAGAAACAACAAAAACAAATTTAGTTTTCAATTGGTTGGATATTTTCATTAGTCTCGTTCCACAATAATCCGAATTTAGCTTTACAAAAAGCTTTCAATTAGCTTTCAATTTGAAAGTTTTCCACTCAGATAATAGAACAAAATTGGAGGAGAGCTTTATCTTTTTTTTGTTCTGGACTTTCCATTTAAAACACGTTTAATCCCTCGGCCTTTAATAGTGTGTAGGTCTTTGTTGATATTTATAAAGCAAGTTATAGTGTACTAAGCAACGGAGTGTCTTATACACTAGGTTCCAACGATCCCTGCTGTTCCCTCTGCCTACCCTGCCATGTGCGGGATAAAGCGTGAAGCTAAAAAAAAATAAAAAAAAAAGTTATAGTGTAAATGATGACTTGTGTTGATATTTATATATAAGGACATTTATATAGTTATTAGTTTTCTGTTATTTCAATATATTATGCAATAGACTAATACCAGTTTTTATTACTTTATATATATTTTATATTATTTATTACATTATATTAAATATATCGGTCAAGTGCCAGTACTCCTAGTGCATCGAAAGTTCCGTACCGTTTTCGCGATTGTAGGTCAGGGGGGATGCACAACTTATAAAAATTGACAAATATTTCATTCACATGACACATTCCACTCATTTTGTGTGAATTAAGCTACAAATATCAGTTTTTTGGACCACAAAACATTACTAACTTATATACTTCAATTTTCTTTTGTTCATTAAGTTTTAAGTTTGGTTACGCGGTTTAATACAAAATTATATACGATCTTTTGATTACAGTGATTAAGAGAATATTGACTTTTTCACCAGATGAGTAAAAAGATTCTATAATGCTTTTTAAGGTTCCGTAAAAGTATCGATAACGCGAGCTAGAAAAATGATACTAATTAAATACTTTTATACTGCATATATTGTTTAAAAATTAAAAAGAAAGTCTTTAGATGAAACTAAATAAGGCCACGTTTAAAATATAAGTGATATTATCAATGACTCAAAGTTCATGACCTATGATTGCTATCACAGGAGGTTTGTTGGCTGGTCCGACAATAACGTCGGTGAGGATTAACAACACAAATCTAATTAAAGTGGACACTGTCCGTCGCCCGCATGACAAATATCCACTAACTAACGCCTACGAATTTACTATTGTTTAGTTTATGTACCTAAGTATATACTGTGGACACGATGAATCATAGTTCAACAAAATGCAATGGGTTCACATTTATTCATTGAAGTTTTAATGAACAGCTTCAATATAATTCATTATGAGATAACCAAAAATAGTAATATTTTTAATGTAAATATTTTAACACATTTCTTTAAGAAATGAGTATATATATATTTCTTTCTTACCTGGGTTTCTTCCACTGTCGGTATTTATCACCATTTCATAAAGTTATATTTTTTATATAGGACCGTTGTGGCTCAGAAGCTTAGTGTCTGCTTGTAAACGCTACGGTTTAAGGGGTCGGTTCCCACTCGAGGAAGGTGGGAGTTTTTTCATTTCCATTTTCTTTGCTCTACTTCTCTCAAACTACTTCTCTCAACTAAGCACAGCGTGGCGTTGAATTTCGCTATGTCTCGACCGGTGGAAAGCGGGTTACAATAGGTTCCTGCGGTTCCCTCTGCCTACTCTGCTATAAACGAGATAAAGCGAGAATCTAAATAAAATGGGCCAAATATTTTTAAGCAATTGGTGAAGAGTAGGTTAATAAAAAATATAAAAATTGTAAAGTAAGTAGAAAATAGAAATCGTTACATCAAAATATGATTTTAAAATAAGGACACGATTTGAAGCTTTAAATAATTGATGTATATTTCGAATACAAGATTTAAGCGAAATTTACTAGTTGCAAGTCAGACAGTGGCTGACAGTAATCCTAATGGTTGCCACCCACACCGGCAAATCAAGATTGGGCACTTTGGATTCTACCACTCAATACGCTGTCACTATTGATTCGGGTGAGAAGTTGTTTCCTTCCTGCTTTGAGACATTAAGTGTAAAGCCTACATTATTTATTGTATGTTGTATATACTGATAATACAATCTTCATAGTTTATATATGTATAATAATTTAGTATAATTAATTAAAGTTATATAACATAATAACTGCTTTATATTTGTTATTAAACATTAATTGATAACGTTAATAATATATAAACACAAAATAGCGCCTTTAACTAAACAAAATAATTAACGTATAGATAATATATTTATTATTAAATAAAACAATACACATTTTAAAAGGTATGAAAACTACAATAAACAACAAAGTAATGTCGGTTTCAATTTCACGATTTTCCCTGTATATAAGTAGACTATCCAGTTCCTATTATTGATCTCGGACCTCCTACGAGAGGACGCCCCCACCCTCCCACACTACCTTCACTCTCAGAGAAAGCTTTAAGTACAATTCAATGTAAGCTATTAGTTGTATTAAAATAATAAAAATATGACTGTTGAAAAGGTCTTAAGGCTGTTACTTCGAAGAACTGTTTATAAAAGTGGCAGTTGAAACGTGTCTTACTAACATTAGCTTATCGATATCGATCATATTAAGGTCATGTTACGAACGAAGAAAATATATACTTATTACATATATGTATATATTTGTTTACAAGTCTGACTAAACAGCAAAAGGAACCTTAAAAAAGAAATAAATTAAACTTCTAATAGTAAAGAAAATATCCATATTTTTTAAATTGGTAAAATGTTTCAACGACTTTAAGCCCTCTAAATTTTAAAGGTTTAACAAAAAGGTGTCACTTAATCCAATTATAATGAAAAGTCATGGAGGCAAAGCTTGACATGTTAGCAATTTACATAAATATTGAGATTACTCTTCGCATTAGGATATTTATAAGAATAATTTTCATCGTTTATATATATGGGCAGAGTGAGAATAGATTTGAAAAAAAAATTCAAATAGAATTTTGTGAATAATAGAAACGAATATATTTTATACTTAAGTCTCTCGGGAACTCTACAACTATTAGGTACGTGTTTACAGTCAAACGCTGTTACTATGACTAAACTAAATAAATATAAGATGAATTGAAACATAAAAATGTTGTAATTCTTCGATAAAAATAGTATTTAAAACGGGAAATTAAATTATATATATATATATATATATATATATATATATATATATATATATATATATATATATATATATATATATATATATATATATATATATATATATATATATATATATATATATATATATATATATTCATTCGTTTTATTGTCAAAGAAGTGCGCTATTCAATTAATTTACAAATTTGGACCAGTTGAAGCAATTGGTTCCAGTTATCAGGTTTCTAGGACAATGACATTCGTGATTTGAATTTATTATATAACACATATTTTGTTATAGAACGTAATAAAAAAATATGTATGTGTGTGATGACATTCATATGTAATGTATATATAATGCTTATAAACGTCTGCCTGTTTGTTTGTACGAGCATCATTTTCGGATTATTATACAGATTAAATGAAAATTGAATTGAAATTAAATTAAATGCGATTTTGAACCTATATGGGGACAGAATTAAGGCTATAATTGATTTTTAAGACTGATACACTTGATGTAGAACCATCCAACTAAACTATAGAAAAATAATGAAATGCAGCTACATTAAAAGTGATTAAACGTGTTTATTATTTTACTTGTAGAAGTAGTTTATAAATTCATGAAATCAAAGATTGAAATATCAATTGATGCAAAACGAATATTGACAAGAACTACAAAAGATCAACTTAACACTTAAAGAACAACATTTTCTTCAAAATTGTTACGCGTGTTAAGCATTATCCAAAACAAAATCCAAGATCTGGAACATATCACGATGTACCAAAATGTCGTACTAAGCTATATGAAACAAAGTAATGGCATTTTAAGAAGCCATTCAATGTGGTGGATATTTTTCTATAGTAGTTTGATACATAAAAATCAAGAATCTGGAACTAATAGCGTAGAGCTACAATAGATAATTAGTAAGTGGAAGTTGCTGGGAAGCATCGTAAAGTCCACTAATAAAGTTTTAATAAATTTGATCTACCGTCATTATTTTATAAAATTATAGAAATTGATCTTATTATTAAATAATCTGATCTTATTATTACATAATTAAAATTTTATTTTATTTCAAATAAACATCGAAGAACAATAGAACAATAGGTTATTAGTATGACGTTTAAAGGCGTAAGGCTTCCTTAATTGAAAAAATAACTACCTGCAGCGATAAAGCGAAAGGGATAAAGCGAAAGGGATGTTTGTACAGTCGACGATGATATAAGCAAGGTATGCTTTGTGGTATGTCGAATTTCGGCTATGTATTTAAAAAAAAATTATTAGAATTTTTATTTCTCAAGCGTACATATTTAGAAAACCCAATATAAATATATATACCAAAGAAATTATGTATATAGCAAAATAGGTGGAATACATTTTAAAATTAAAATAATATAGAGAGAAGAGAAGAAACAACTTAGCGTTCCATGGATTCACCGTGCGGGTGCCGGGTCCATCGTATTTGTTTTAGATTTTCGAATTAAAATATCATATTTGAATTCTAAACATTCATTAAATAATATCGAAAAGATATACAGATTTAGAATTGTAATTCTAAAGACCCGGCACCCGCACGGTGAATCCATGGAACGCTAAGTTGTTTCTTCTCTTCTCTCTATATTATTTTAATTTTAAAATGTATTCCACCTATTTTGCTATATACAAGTTTAATTACAATTAAAACTTACTTTTTATGAAATTGTACAAACATGTGCATAAAAAAAGTATGCATTCTACCTTTGATATAAGACAGTACACGTAACACGTAATACAGTAATTAAATTTAAAAATAAAAAGAGCACATAAGTCATATAAGCTTAAAATCCTTCTTTTGACGTCTGGCTTTGAATAAACATCCATTATAATCCCACGGCGCCATTGTTCGGGTATTAGGTTACGCTTCCAGTTCCTTCGTGCCGTCTAGTCGGCTTATAACAGCTCTAATATACGACCATAGACTAATTCTATTGAAGATTTTACTTAATATTAATATTTTAAATCAAATATGGGTCAATAATCTTTGATATAAAAACTTCAATAACAAAGTAGCTAATATAAAATTGAAGAAAACACATATAATTTTATTAAAACTTCAGAAACCTTCGTTGGCTTGTGCATAAAAACTGCCGCAGATCATCATATGGTACAAGAGTTTTCATATAGGTAGCAAAATCCACTGCTTCTTTATCTAATCAAATCGAACAAATATTTGTATATTAATCAGAAAGTCATACATGTTGGTAGAAGGTCCTAGATTGACATGTCTCAAGTGCGTAGGCGGCGTCCGTCAACACTCGAATTCGAATTTAATATTTATTTAATAAATAAAATATATAACAACTTACTTCGATAAATTATTGCTACATTTACGTACTGTCCTTAGGACAATCCTTTAGGATTCAGGATAGCTTAATAAGATAAGAGGTCCCTACAGAGAAAGTTTACGTCATAAACGGTCTTTTTAAATGAAGTAACATTTTATTAAAACGCATTTGATTCAAATTTTATATTAGTGTAGAAGTAGGCACAGGGAACCTATCTTCCCTGAGTGGGAGTTGAATCCATAAACTGTTGCGTTTGTAAGTAGACGCGGGAATTCTACGCCACGACGGTCTTCTTTTTTTTTTTGCACATGGCAGGGTAGGCAGAGGGAACTGCAGGAACTATATAAGAACCTAGTGTTAAGACACTCCGTTACTTAGTCCCTGCTTACTCCGTTCCCACTTTCCACCGTTTTCGAGGCATTGCGTGTTGAGCGGCGGAACTCAACTACCGCGCTTTGCCTTAGATGCCAGTGCGAAGAAAATGGAAATAGAAAAATCCATCTTCTCCGACTGGGGATCGAACCCAGTAACCGTCGCGTTACAGGCAGACGTTGCGCCTCTGCGCCACGACGGTCCTCAAGAGTCCTCGAGAGAGTTTTAGAGTTATTCATCTACAAAATTATTTTTTATTAACTTATGTAAGTAATATATTTATTATAACAAATTGATATTAATATCTCTGAAGGTCAAAGCTTATATTTTGCTGTATACAGTACACATTACGATCTACGCCTTTACACGTTGTTGGCAGTATTCCAGACATATTTAATTATGTTTATGATATAAAATTATATATACATATAATTTAATAAAATGACGATAAAACAACAATAAACTTGTTCTATATCAAATAAAATTTAAATTTGTTTTGTTAAGTCAATCCATGGATACAGCTTTATAGTTCTAGATATTGTAATAAAATTGAACGCTTGTGGTGTTCCATTTAGTGTTCTTGTTTGTATCAAAGTATCGTCTACAAAAGTTATGATACTCGTAAAAATATTTAAAGTGGCAAAGACAGCAATTGTAAAGAAGTTTATTTTTATTTAACTTTTATTGTTACTGATGTCTTTATCATTAATAAAATTTTTAGTAAATTTAATATGTCTTATATATGTATGTTTTTGTACAAGATTTAGTCATACACCGCTAGTGTTTGCCATATGTGCAAAATCGATCCGTGACCCTAAGCGAGACAGCGCTGAATAGAAACTTTCATATTATATCCAAATGCCGTTAATGTGAGTATCTACATATTTGATGACGTATTCTGTAATGTCCTGACCATATTTAAGCGTATGTAAGTCAGTGCAGATTTGGATCACGCTTAAATGAAATATTGTGAAGTAAGAAAGTCAGTAAAGATTATTATTTAGGATCTTAGAAAGTAAAAACGGTATTCTTTAAGTTCACGTTGCTGTCTATCTTTCTGACCATCTGTCATAATGATTTTTCTCAAAAAATGCGAATGTGTCAAAGTGAAATGTCACACATCAAAAGCACCCTGGAACGCCGAAGAAAATCAACTTTTAAGTTGATATGAACTCAATGCAATCAAAAAATACGGATGTTAATGCTAAATTTTGTATGAAATATGCTGCGTAATCTAAACGTTTAAGGTACTTTGTGTCAGTTTTGAGCTAGCGCAGACAATACCTACAGAAACGTAGACGAAAATATCCGAAAATAAGAAATTTGTAGCCATATCCCGAATAAAGAACATTATGAAGTGCATATATCCAAATATTTTCAACTAGATTTTAAGTTGCAAGTCCAGTTGACCACTGCAAGCACGAAATTGATACGAAACTTTCCGAGCACAATTCTGATTGGCACTTGGGCGATATTGTTATTTGGGAATAAGTGAGTGTTCGCCAACTGGGAACAAAAAATTAAAGTATAAAATTAATATTATAATTATTATTCTATTGTAGTTATAATTAAACATTGAAGGCCAAGTAAATAATTAATGTGCCGTTTTTGATACATACCTAGTAACGAAGAAACAAAATCTTTATTTTTTTTGAAGTATTAGGAATTGTTAAAAAGAGCCTTTTTAAGTTTAAATATGAAATACTATATGTATAAACAATTCTAATTGTTACTAGAGATATCTCAATGAATTTTATGTCTGATGTGAGTTGCATGTTATAAAATAGTTTTATATTTTAGAATTATAAAATATTATAATTTGCATATTTAGTTGCTTCGCTTACATATTTGCCGGGGCTAACCAGAAATAGATTAGTTGCAAATTGCATAGCGGCACGGACTCAAAACGTAAATTTTCGCAGAGAAACATTCACAGTCTATTTCAGTCAGATGTGGGTTAGCTGGGATTTGTGCTTGCGTCATACTTCACCACAACGTGCGCTTCTCAAACAGTTCCACTCAAATTGCGTATTAATAGGATTTCTAATTAACTTTTACGTATTTTTACGACGTGTTGTTGTACTTTAATAATTGCTTAAGCATTGCTTACTATATTATGTTAGGTATATTTTTGACTGTAAGTAAAGACTTACATTAATAGCTTAATCATAAAAATACCTATATAAAGGTATTGAAAATATGATTGGACCTGGGCCTTTTGATCGATTTATCACATACGCCGGTTCAACATACTAACCGGCAATATTTAAAATACATATATGAAAGAGAGAGTTATAATGATAAGAAGTAAATAAAAATAACGTAAATCCAGAGTCAGTCAGTAGTCAAGTCAAGAAATTATATTTAAAGTCATTGATAGTTTTGTCTTCTATTTTACCTTATAGTTTCTCTTAACAAAATTGTGTTATATTTTATTCATTATTGAAGGCACAAAAGTCATTATTACTCCACCATCATACATATTGTATGATTCATAAAGTAGTTATTGCAAATTTGAATGATAATACAAAATATTATTATAGAATGAATGAATCATTAAAACTTTTTGTTTTTTGTTCAAAATGCTATATTAAACTGTTGTACTTATAAGGTAAATTATTAGTAATATTTTAATGATACTTTTTGTTATTGGGAAATATTTTAATATTAGATGGTAATTAAAAAAAATATTTAAATTATACTTGACACAAGCGGCGTCCGTAAGTAAGAAATAGTTTTTTGTACTTCGATTCCATTGATCGTACATTAAGTCACATTTCCTGTAGGATGACGCCGATTACGACTTTCTTTTAAAAAAAATCGACATTGATCTTTGCTACTAAAACTTGCTTGAAACGGGTGCAGTTTTTATAGTAATCTCTTTAAAAGGCATATTTTATACCTGCGATATATATTATGCGATATATATTATTTTATACCTGCGATATTTATGTTATTTTCTTTAATAAAGAATAAACAGCACAAAATATATGTTTATTTAATGGTTAATTGATGATTGAGTAAATATTTACATACAAAATTCAATGCAACTCATTATCAATAGTATTCTATATGAAACCCGCATTTGCGGCTTAATGAGATCATAGCAACGTCATTAAATAGTAGAAACGGCTGTTTCTATATTAGATAATTATGTAGTTCTAATTATTAATTAAGTTGTTATTCATTGTCCAATGACTAATTACAATAACAGTAGTTTATCGCCTGCTTCACTCATCTCCGAAATAAGCGGAGAAGGCAGAAGAAGTTTAGGTACTTCTTTTTTACATACGCTTTCTACCCTCTGTGAGAAGAAGACGCGGATACACTGTGCCTGTTAAGTGATGGCAACACCACGTTTTATCTCGTCAAAGCGAAAATTTAATATTATATTTTCATATCAAATCGAACCGACAACTATGAGTCAGTTGAGGACCGTCGTAGCGCAGAAGCACAATGTCTACTTGTTAACGCGATGGGTTGTGGGCTCGATTGTCACTTGAGGAAGAGGAATTTTTCCGTTTCGGCGCAAAGCGCGGGGTTGTGCTCCGTCACTCAGCACGCAATGCCTTGATAAAGCAGGAAGTATGGAATGGAGTGTCTAAACACTAGGTTCCTATGTTTCCTGCGGTTTCCTCTGTCTACCTTGCATGTGAGGCACAAAACCATCAGTCAGACACTGCCCTACTCTCAGCCATAATAACGTTAAGTTAAGCTTGCAAATATTTTCTTATAAGTAAATTATATATTGAGTTCCTTCACCCCAATATCGTACATTAAATTAATCCAATTTTAAACCAGTACAACGAGAATAAATGGGTAGTTTGACAACTTTTTTTTATCAATTTACTAAATACCACAAGGTATTAATTAACACAACAGAATATAACTGTTAATAATTTTAAATTTAATTAAAGTAATTAAAATAACAACACATATCATTTACTACCCACATTTTTGTTGTTTTTTTCGTGAAAATAATCGCCTGCTTTTCAAATTCAACTCAGAGCCTCTACACTTAATAAATATAATAAAAGAATTTGTCGTCTAAAAGCTTTGATAAAGCGTTAGCACAAAATAAATTATGATAAATCTTGGCAGATAAAGTATTAACTTTCGAATAATTCAAATTAGAAAAGCTTATTTTCTACAGGGCAAAAGCTTCACAAGGTAATTTTATATCCATATTTCATTGTCAATCTCATTGACTCATTAAAATATATATAGCCATTTATGTTTAGGAGAAACTTTCAGGTTTCCCTTATAAAATAAACTGAAACTGTTAAAATATCCTGTGTCATAATAATTTAAATAAAATACATAAATTTAAATACATAAAATGTTATTTATATATTTAGTGGTTTAGTTTAGTATATATCTTTGTATAAGTCACATGTAAGGAGCCAGACTGTGTATTTTATCAGTAAATCGTTACTAAGCGAGGTTGCTGTCGACAACAAAGCGCGTGTGTTCATATTTGTGGAAAATCCCTGGAAATCGCTCACGTGTTCCATTTCACGTTACGAGCACTAAGCTCAACGTCGCGTAAATTATATAAAATTAAAGCTTATAAGTTGTATAGTTTTATATAATGTATGATAGATATGTTTTAGACTTTATTTTAAATTACGTTTGTTAGTGTAACTGTAAGAAGCATTAAACTAATTGTGTGTTCAATAAGTGTATTAAATATATTAGCTTTTATCAAGACGACGTGACATTTATTCAGGTTTATAGTTGCTTTGTATATAGAAAAATAAAATTCTACATTAAGGAAACCAAATCATACGAGTTTTTATATTCCGTTTTTTGTATAAAATTTATGCAATCAAGTACAAATATTTATTTATTTCATACAAATTGGTAATTTCGTATTACTTTGGCAACATTTTCGTACAGAACCCTCGATGAGTAATTATGACTTGCACTTGACTGATAACTATTCTACTTTTGTGCTTAATAAGCTCTTTTATTAATCAAATAGCTCTTTTATTAATAAAAATTTTAATAAAGTAATAAAAATAATTAATGTATAACTTATTTTAAAACATAACTGTCATTAACCCTTTTTATTTAAGAAATAATATTTTGTTTAAGGATTAATATCTTACAAGATTTGTTTCCTATACTTACCGTATTAATTTCAGTAAGATCATTATTATTCTCACAACAGAACGACTTCATAAAACTTGCACTTTAACGGCGAGGAGTCTGTAATACGTGGGTAGAATGTTAACTTGTGAGCTTTCACACTTGTTTGTGTGTATATAGTTTTATGATAACTTTAATTTGTATTAAATAGATTTCATGTATATTCTGGTGAATTTTGTAAAACTGTTGCTGATTATTATAATTTAAGTTTCATTTAAACAGAACACAAATTCGTCTAAAGTAAGAATTAAATTCACACATTAAATTCACCTATGCAATATGTAACCTAATATATATTTAATAAAAATATACAATATATATAAGTTTATAATATATAGTTATTTTTATTATTAAAAACTTACAATGTCGTCCAATACGCAATATTTTTACTTCGTACGGAAATTAGACAACGGAGTTATTACACTCTCTTTATATTCTGGATTCCGGGATAAAGTTGAGAATTTAAATAAATTTTTGAATATATGAAATAAAACACCTATTTTTATTTTTTACTTAATAATAACAACGATGTTGTATGATGAAAAAATAAACATTTTTACTTGAAATACTACTAATAAAGAGATGTTTATCAGATGAGATCTACACAAATTAGTTTTAGTAAACAAATTAAGATGAAAAATTTATATGAAACGAGAGAGTGCAAAATATTATTATCTGGCATCTTGCCACTAAACTTTGCGAATATTTTTGATAAATCCTCTTCAAATTAACTATGGCCTGAATATCGCGATGGAATAGGATGTTGTCTAAACAAATCATTAATAACGCATTTATTTTTTTGTATTTTATTTTTTTAGCTTCACGCTTTATCCTGCACAATATGCAGGGTAAGGTATGGTTCATGCAGTTCCCTCTGCCTACTGCATGAACCATATGAACCTAGTGTTAAGACACTCTGTTGCTTAGTTCCTGCATTCTCCGTCCCCTATTATTATTTGAACTTTTATTTAAAAATAAAGAAACTTATATATTTCTTAATAATTTATATGTTTGTGAAAATCTATATATTTAAAGAGTTTAATTACTTTAAGAGTTTTATTACTAGTTTATTTATGTTAAAAATATATTTTGTAAAATAAAGTATATTACCTAGACTTGTTCAATCAAGATAAAAGCTCGTGGCTTTTTAGCGTAACATTCATCTGACGTTATGACGTTATTGAAGCAAAAAACATACTTGCATAAATTAATACATAAACATGTTCCTCAAAATATATATGAATATGAAAATATTTCAAGATGAAAATTTTCAACGCGTAAATATTGAAGTGTATTTATAAGTGTTATATATATTTATTTTTCTACAATCGGTTCGATTCGAACTTTAAGCAAAAATATTTTGTTTCACATAATACTTACTATTAGAATTACTATTAGAACAATTCGCAGATGGATATCTGGCTCAACGATCAGGCAAATTAATATCCAGACACAGAAAGCTCTTATATATAAACATCTGTAATGAATGGCGATTGAAATCAAAAACTACAATTTTGCAGTTTTTTAGTTTACTGACAAGTATATAATTCAACACATTAAATCTTTAATTATTATGTTGTTACAAGAATTTACTGAAAAAAAATTAATTACAGGCTTAAATTAAGTCTTCACACTTCTATATGTCACAAATTTTGTATATTATATTATATAATAGATTTAGTCTAAGTATTTTTCAATTGAACTATTTATGTCCGTCCATTCCGAATATGGATGGTGCGTTGGCGGCCATGGTATGTGCACGACAAAGCATTCCCTACTCTGTATAGACGTCATTAAGGGTTGCCACGTAATGCGGCGTATAAATGCGGCGTAAATATTCAAAGCGAGTGAATTTTATGTAGAATTTCTATTAATGCTATGTACATATAAAATGTTATGCTACCAACCTTAGGCATTTGTCTAGATCTTGTCTTTGTACAGAGCCTTTACTATACGTTATGTAAGTGACCTTACTAATATACGAGAAAGATTTTTTATTTGGTCCGAAATCATGATGTCAATAGAACACTTAACGTCTTAAATACGAGTAAAGAAGAAGAATTACTTTTGTATATACTAAATATTTAATTATGATTTCTAATACTTACTTTATATTATTGTAACATATGGTAATACTAAAAACGATTACATATAAATATTTAAATACCAACCAGGCCACTACTAATATTGGTACTACGAAATCAATAAAAAAGGAAAGCTCATCACCGCTATATAACGATAAGCTTTATGCCATATGTCCAATAAAAGCTTTATCAAGCAATCGTTGTAAAATTTACAATGTAGATCGAAATATTTCCAATTTCAGTGCAACGTGAACTAGTTTGCGCCGTCGTTCCCTACAGCGGGTTACACGGACGAATAATTGAAGCTGATCCACTTACACGTCCTATTACCGACGTGCCGTTCTTCAAAATCCGTTTACAGTCGCGAAATGGGGCACGACTTTTAAAATTTAATTCGCAAATTGTTTATGAGAATCACAAGTAGGTTGAATTGAATTATGTATTGGTGAATGTTTTGAATTTGGTTCAATGATCTCGATAAACAAAGGACCAACGCCCGCCCGTTCTTATTTTTCGATGAATTGACGAGATGCCAGAAGGTATTCACGCTCTGGTTGCATTGCGATGTAGCAATACGCGTGATGATTATTATTACTTTTATTGATATATTAAGGACAATATGAATGTTCTCGTTCCACATTCATGGCGATACCGATATGAGCGATGTGCCTAGAAAAAAGATATTAATTCATGCCGATTTTGAAGATTAGCTTTACTAACACATTTATTTAACATTTTAGTATTTAGAATAAAATTGTGTTTATTTTGTTTTGTTTATGATTTACATGCGCCTTTCGAATTATAATAATTAATAATAATTAAAAATAATTATTTTACGAAGGGCTGAAAGGGTATTTTTATGACGTTGTTTTATTAAGTGGCAAAGTTAACATCAAATTTGAATATTTTTGTAAATATATTTCCGACTTATTAATACTAACATTAGCACTAACTGATTTTTTCTTGGTTATTATAGATTACGATTTTGCGTTATGATTTGTAGCCTAAATTTTTATCCAGGATTTCATTTTAATTTGATCACATTAATAGTATGTCAATAAACTAAAAATAAGCTTTTCGTAAGTCCATAAGCTCACGTTTAATACTTGACTGGCTTTTAAAAGTAATGTGTTGTCTGTTAAGATAAGATACAACCGTGTTAAAACGCTCAGAGCGCATTCCATCACTGCGATGAAGGAAACGCAATTCACGTTGTTTGATGTAAAAATAAATGTACATCTCGAATGTTGGAGTTGAAACATATTAATGGAGCAACGTCAAGTATTTCTTATGACACGATTCATAGAAACCTCTGAATGATAATTTAATGAGGACGTAAACCACTTCATTAAAGTTCTTTCGCTATACCCACATAAATAATGGTAGTTTAGTTTGTGTGATGGTAATAATTTAAAACTATATCCAGAGACAAAGATAGATACTTTATTATATATAGTCTGGGTCTAAATGAACATTATCGATTGTCCTGTTTCAATAATACACTAATAAATTACAGTTTAAAAACTAAAATTTTTACTAAACCTGCATTTTACTGTTAACGAAAGGGAGATATAAAAAATAACTCTTGCATAAAATACCTAGGAGTCGGAGATGTCACGATAAAACTGTCTTTTCTCGTCTGATTTATATCGCTTCGGCGACATAAACTACTGTGCTATAGAACGGACTGGAAAAAAAATACAGAAATGACTGCTGAATACAGATTCTTTAAATAGAGAAGGTTGGATTATATTTTTTTGACATACAGTAGAAACTCGATTAACCGGACTAATTGTTGTTGTAAGGCATTCGGATAATCGAAAATCCGGATAATCGAAAGTACATACATATGAATAACACATGTAAGCACATAATATTATACTTTATTTAAAACAAATAGTAGGTATATATTAACAAAAATCAATGCTCTTTAGAAATTTGGTTGAAAATATTTGGTGATTGTCATTTGACGTAGGACCATAGGACCAGGGCGGTATATCCAAAATGAATTTACAATGTGTGGATTTTATAATATGTGGATTTCGTATTACTAATAGATTTTTATAACATATATCTGATGTCCCGATAAAAAGGCTGTTGAGATAAAAAAGCAAAATTATTAAACAAAATTCGTTAAAAGGCATTACGTGTTTCACAGTACTCAGCACGTTGCCTATCTAGACTGGGGTGATGGTTATATAAACATAAATTCACAATTTATGTTTATATAACCATCACCCCAGTCTAGATAGGCAACGATTATTCACAAAGTAACAAAAAATATTCTTGTTCAGTGACTACAAAATCATATTTGGTTTAAAAATTAAGTATTATAATATTAAAACTTTTCCTTGAACTGCTAAAATCAAAATTACTTTTTCGAGGCATTGCGGGCTGAGAATATTTAGATTTTGCGAGCTTTTCAACTGATTTTAATATGAAATATTCACATAATTAAGACTTCGCATGAAAAAGAAATAAAACGATTCTACAAATAGTATATACAATCTGACACGTACGAGTGTACGGCACAAGTTGAATTTGATCTCAACTTCTTATTGGATTCTTGTGATACGAACCGGAAGATGTCATATTTTATTAATAGAATTACTTTATTCCTTTTCAACTCTGTTGATTCAATGTTTGTAAGAATATTATACATTGCTAAATATTTTATTTAATATAGATTTTAACATAAACTCTATGTTATATATAAAAATGTTTATATGTGTACATAATGGGTTATTGTTTTGTTTTTTTTTTTTATTTAGTTTAGCGATTTTATGTAAATAGTGATAGACCACTATTTACATGAAATCGCTAAAAGACAAAAAAGGTAAAGAAATAATTTACCATTTTCATTAAAAAAATAATTGGACACTTAAATTTTAATGTAATGTATGGATGAGAAATACTTTAAAATATTAATAATTGTAATATTAGTAGGGTTAAAAGTTTATTTTATATAGAAATTGTTAGATGGAAGCCAACCAACAGCTTTATCAATACTTCCATATAAAATAATTGTAAAAGATTGTGTTAGTTATTTAAAATTAAAGACTAAGAGACTATTAATTTTCTTAGAAGTATTTAACATCTCAATTATTTGATCAAAACATCTACCCACATAAAGCCGGCGGCAACTATAAATATTGATTTCGATTCGTTACTCGTCGATTATGATGAAGCTCGGTCGTCGATAAGTTCGAAGGTCTGACCGATCAATACCATTGTTACGAGAATTAAACCAACAATGAGCTATGGCAATAATTTCAAATGCCACTTGTTATTGAAAAAATACACGAGAAACAAAAGCAAAGCAACTCATTATTGGCGATATCAATAGTGATTTTATATAAGAGAAAGACAAAAAATAATAAATTTTTGAAATAAATATATAATTTTAATTAATTTTAAATGCGACAAACTAAAATGTTTAATGTGTGATTGAAAATGTGATTAAAATTTTAAATATTTATAAAATATATTGTATATGGCAGACAAATATTTCCCGTTCTCACGGATGTGGTATAGATACTTTTTAAGGAAATTATAGCATTACACAAGTTTCTCTTTAACCACGGCAACTAAATATCTTAGTGAGTTTTTTGTGAATATAGAAAGAGCACATATGCAAACGAACAATCTTTAAAAAATATCAATCTTTTTAAAAAGTCCATAAATATATAAATATTTTAGTTTTACACATTATATATAAAACATGTCAATTTTACTCAATACGGATTGCCTCAAAAAAGGCGGAAAGCGGGGACGGAAAGAGCAGGGACTAAGCAACGGAGTGTCTTAACACTAGGTTCGTATGGTTCCTGCAGTTCCCTCTACCTACCCTGCCATGTGCGGGATAAAGCGTGAAGCTAAAAAGAAATAAAAAAATACTAAATCAATTGGATCAAAGTTTTAAAAGTAATTTATTTCAACATTATCAATCACTCGTTGAATGAATTATATTCATACGAATTCCTATATTCTTGCAAAACTTTACACAATGATATTACAGAGACAGACATATATAAAGAAAAAATCATTTCTTACAAGAAAAAGTAATAACATAAACTAAATAAGAACATCTAGTATAATAAAATAAACGTTTCCAGTAATTGATTCTAGTGTTTTAAAAGCGATTAATCATCAAGTAACACAGCTGTTCGTAATAAATGTTCTATTCAATCATAAAGCCAATAAAACACGGTACACGCATTAAATCCTACCCTCATTCTGCCACGATCAAATGAAGCGATTTATTTTTAAAGCTTAACGTTTATACCATGTGCTCTGGTATAAGTATCTACTTATTATAAGCTATCTTTAAATTTTTATGATATGATAATACTAATAAGACTGAAGAAACAGTGTGCTACGGTTCATCTTGTTATTCTTCATAGGTTAATAAAACATCGTATGAAATTATTATTACATATATAAGAATTTGCTAAGTGGGCTATTTATGATATTTAAAATGACATGTTATATTGTGTATATTAATTCATTTAATTTTTTTAGTATTAGTATTGTGAAAAATATTTACTTGTAATCATAATAGAAAGCTTTGAAATACATACCATTATTAATACAAAGTACTTGTATATTAGATTCCGCTTCATTCCAATTCACCTCTGACATATTTCACGTGTACGACATCAATTCATGTATTTATATAAATAAAGCCATAAAACAAATTGCAACATCCTACTTATGTTTACATAAAATTATATTTATTAGATAAATTATACATTACGTAGCGTTAAAATGAGAAATAAGGTTGTATAGAGGTGATCTATCAAAGAAAGTTGACACCAAGACAAGATGGTAACCAAGTTACGGTAAAGGGTTTCTGAAAATACGCTAATATAATACATTAGCTTTGAAGATTGATTACATATGAGGTGTCTTACAAAGAACTTGTCGTAAAAAAATTAATATACAAAATATGAACATTCCTAACATTATATATCGATTTTGTATGTATGTATATAAATAGTAATTACGAATTTAATACATTTCAAACTTTAAGTTTCTAATAAAACGATTAGCATAATATATAAAATGATTAATCATAAGTATCAGTTAAAATGTTATTTTTTAATCTGTAATCAGTATGATTATTAAGAAATAAATATAAATGATTATTCTTTCTAGATATACGCGGACGAGGACCAAGACGGCAATTTAGTAGAAGACGACAAAGATAAGAGTAAGGAGAAACAAGGTTTTGAGTCCCTTGAGAAGATAAAAGGTCTCACAGTGTTAGAAGATGATAACCAGTTCGGAGACGATGAGGATATGTACGATGGGGATGAAGACGCGGAAAGCGGCGACTGGTATCCGGACTATGACAGGCGGAGGGAAAAGGTAAAAAAATATATTTCTTTTTAATATAACTTACTTGCAAAGCAAGGTAATTTAGAGAGAACGTGACGTTGACAGATCTTTGCATTAATATGAATAATATATTGTGATACGAATAGAACTTATCTAACTGTACAAGTGACGATTGTGGGTCTTTCGATAAAAGACATATATTTTTATTCCATTTCTATTATTTTCATTCAAAAGATAAGCCATATCTAGCATCATAAGTTTAAATTTAGTTTTGTTAATAAACAGCTGCTTTTCACCGACTTAATTGCTGTGTTAAACTTTCAACAAACACATATTAGTAATGTAAACTAATAATTAATGATATTGTACGCAGTAGATTTCAATTTTGTGCTCCATTATATATATAGCTGTAATATCCAACAAGCTTGTATTATTCTACATTACTTACTTACAAGATATTATTAAAGTTAGTATATTGTATCATAATGTTTAATATAAGCGATATTTATAATGTGATGACGTAAACTGAGTACTACGGTAAAAATACGTAATATGTCATGGCGTCATGACATTTTGTTTTTTAGAAGCCAATTTTTTTAATTAAATATAATATAGAATTGGACTGAAAGAAAGTGATATGGGTGTAAAAGTGGGTGACTTGAAGGTAAATTGCTTGTTGTACGCAGATGATGCAGTGCTTATTGCATCATCAGAAAGCGAGTTGCAGGCATTGGTCACCATTCTGAAAGACGGGTGTGAAACTAATGGTCTAAGCCTGAATGCAAGTAAGACAAAGGTTCTGGTATTTGAAAGAGACGAGGAAAGGAGAGATTGCAAGATTTTCGTGAATGGAAATTTATTAGAACAAGTGAATGAAGTAGTATACTTGGGAAGTATGTTAAGTAGAGATGGTAGATACGAAATGGATGTGGAAAGACGTGTTGCTGCCGGTAACAGAATGAACGGTGCCTTAGCTGCGTTGTTGAGACGGCAGAACGTCAGCGTCGCTGCACGTTTGGCCGTACACAATGCAGTTTTGGTTCCGACGCTGTTATATGGCAGTGAAACGTGGGTATTACAGAAGAAGAATGAAAGAAAGACCAATGCTGTGGAGATGCGATCTCTTCGAAGGATATGCGGAGTCAGCTTAGCTGACCGAATCCGCAACGAAGAGATACACAGGATGGTAGGTACCGGCGAGGATGTCACAGTAAGAATGAAGAAGAACGTGCTCAGGTGGTTTGGGCACGTCGAAAGAATGAGTGACGAAAGAATGGTAAAAAAGATATACGATGGAAAAGTGTGTGGTAAGAGAGACCTCGGTTGACTTTCGAAAACACAGTATCGAAGATACTGGAGGAAGGTCACGTAAAAAGCATGAGGACTCCCCGGAGAGCATGCATGAAGAGGTTAATGATAGTGGACGAGGCGAAAGAGGTATGCAGGGACCGCAGCGTTTGGCGCTCCGTTCTCTCTGACTACCCCGCTAGGGATAGAGCGTGAAGATATGTAATTTTCCAAAACTTGCATAGTTAAAATAATGTAAAATAATAAGTTCAAACGCAAGTTTTATTGTTTCATGTCTTTAAATTGAATATATAGCATTAATATTTTAGTAAGTAAAAATTATTACAATTTACATTGTTTGTTTGTTGAAACATAATGTGAAAAACACTGTATAAAATTTTAAAAATTATACTGTTTTGTTTGTTGAACATGTATTGATGGATGACGTTTTTCCATATGTATGTATGTAGGTCTCCCGGAATGTTCGCGTGACACCGCTTGTGCCAATTACTCTTAACGACAATTATTTTTCATTCATGTTACATTCTGAATAGATAAGACTTGTCGTATAGTTGTTCATTAAGAAAAATGTCCCATAGAGTTATGCTTATAACATGTTTCGTAACAAATTGAAAAAGAAGATAAATTGCTATCAAAAGTAAAGATAATGGTGTTTTTAAACTCTTTAAAGCGATTTATTGAAAATTACCTTACATTTAAAATTACTTTACAGTTTGGGGAACCTTAATGTATATTTCGTTACGATACACCTTGATAAACAGTGTAAGCGGTTATTATGTAACCCTATGTTACCAAATTGACTAAATTGTCATGGAATTATTTCCATCATAAGTGTAATTGCTATGATTTTAATGGTCTATTTATATAAAGATGATATATGAATAATCGTTTATTTTTATATTATGTAATATTTGTGAAACACTTTGTTATTTAGTTTATTTTTATTTTCACGTTCTCGCTAATTCAGCTTTACAAATTCAACAATCCAATCGTTTTCAAATATTTCATATTTAACTTAGAATTTATTTTAGTAACGCTTTAGGTAGATTTTTAACATCCATTGTTTAATTTTGTGTCTAGATCGGGACGTCAAATATGGTACACTTAAAGCCTGAAGACTTCACAGACTCTATGATTATTGTAAAAGAGGAGCTGGTTTCCGACATAAAGAAAAAGCTTAACAGTGATCCTGAGGCAGATGATATTGGTAATTTTCCCTAAGCTATTATTTTATATAACTGTTGTTACACAATATTTTTATAGCTTCAAGTTTTAGCGTGCGCGTAGAAGGGTTGCAAGAGGGAACCACAGGAACCATGGGAACTTAGTGTTAAGATACTCCGTCCCCCACTGACCGCCTTTCAAAGGCTTGGCACATTGAGTGGCGAAATTCATCGCCGTGCTTGTCTAGTTGCCAGAGCTACGAACATGGAAACGGAAAAATCCATTCTTCCGAAAGAATGGAAGTGGGAATCGAACCCGTCAATCAAACGTTCACCATCACATTTACAGGCAGATGCTTTTTAAATTGTTAAAAGTAACAGTTTCAGCTAAATATATAAATTAGCTAAATATATATATTTTAGAAGAAATTTATATTTTTCTTTTTTTTAATTTGATATTTAACAGAACTATCCGCAATTTCGCCATCAACTGAAGCGACCAACCGCGACAAGCGAAGCGTTTTCCCTGATGCTCCTGATAATATCCCAGAGTTTCAAGAGCCCGCAATTATGTCCAAAATGGAGGAAAGGTAAATGAAAACATATTTATGCAAAAAAAGGAAAACTCTACAATAACTAAAATATACTGGCGGACGAAATTAAATCACTCGTAATACCTATTATAATAACTATTAGGTATTATTATCATTCTTGATTCATGTAAAATGAAGTGAATAGCCAGAAAAACACTTGTTCTATATTTATATATATTGTCAATACATAAAGCAATGCCGTATATTCATTTTAAAAGCGTCAAGTATATTGCCCGATAAAACTATACGGCCAATATTTCACGTCTCCATAGAGTACGTATATATAAACTTTAAAAGGATTTTTAGTAGGTCAGCTTTAATAAAAGAAAATTTTTATGAGTTTACGTATAAAACTAAACATCCAATTACCACTATAAAGGATCAAAATTACATATTGCCTCAAATTTAGACGAAAAAAGAGAGTTTTGTTTAGTTATTAGTTTTTTTCTTTATACCATGCTGGGTAAAGCTAAATAAAATATTGATATATAACAAAATATTGTAAACAAATGAGCGGGGCTTCCACATATCCATTCTGTTTAAATAATTTAATTTTCTTTCGTTTTCGGATTCAAGTTCATCGATGTATATTTTTTTAGGTATAAACGAAACATCATATTCTATAATGTTTGTATTTAAGTAATTTAATATATTACTTATAATCATTTCAATGTAAAATATATAACCACAACAAACATTGAACTGGACACAAGATTAAAAAAATACTAAATAATACTTCTTACTAAATGAACAAAAATAATTATTTCCAAAGTCGATAATTCTTGTTACACTTCTATATGTCTAGAAGAATATGTGTAGAAATATATATATCTTAAATGTTAACACATACCACTATGATAAAAAACTTGTTTAAGGTTTGCGATTACGCTGCTGCGGCGGAATGCAACCGCAGTGTATATCATGTTGCACTACGAGAACATATATGACATGTTCTGAGGGTTCCTTACATAAACTTTTAAAATATGAAAGCTTTCGCATTATTTATTTTGCACAAATAATTTGGTACAAATACTGATCTTGATAACATAATGAAGGTTATTTATTATATAAATACTTATACATATAAGTTAATATATTTATACATATAATCTTTGTATGGGATTTAAATCTCTTTAGCAAGATTTATTGTAAATAAAAAGCTTTAGAACTTTAAAATGATGCTATAAAAACGCTTACAAAGTTGTGTAATATTATCCTCACACTTTAAAATAAATAAAAGCAGTACAAACATTACGAGTAGTATTAAGTGTGAAAATACAAGACTATTTTCCTTTGAAATAGTTCACAAGTAAAAAGGTTTTTCGCTCTAATTAAGTTCGTTGCTAAATTATGCGCTCGAGGAAGGCGGTCAGCAGTTAAATGGTATATTCATGATAGAGAACTCGGTTTGCAGTTAAAAAAATGTTTTAATGATCCTGTACAGGGTATTATAATGTATACTGTAGACGTTACTGTAGATTTAATTATAAGTCGTAATGAAAAATGATTTACAAATTATTACTTTTTAAGAATATAAGCCTTAATTTTTTTAACCGTTATTGCGCAAGAAATAGCGTCTGCCTGTAACGTGATGGTATGTGGGTTTGATTTCAATTCGAGGCGCTGAATCATTTTTATTTTGTGTTTTGAGTTCTACCACTGAACACGACGTGCCCTACAACTCGAAAGACGTGAAAGTTAATGACGGAAAAGTGTATTAACACTAGGCTCCTTCTGCCTACGATTCCCTTTGATTTTTGCAGAACACAGCCTTAAGCTAAAGTATAACTAATTATACACTAATACACATGAGTGACACTAAAAAATATTAAGTTTTCTCGACCCTCTGTTTAACCTAATATGATCCTATGCACAAAACATTATAATCTAACAACGCTAAGGTATGGAAATCTACAATCTATAATGACTTGACAAAGCGATTTCCATAATATAAATTATTATACATAGTTTACATACCATACCCTTCTACGTGACTTAGCTTGGCGAACTTAATATCCGAGCACATTATACTCGTACGGTCCTGTAATATAAACCATCCTGTCGCGACGAAATCAATAACCTGAGTGTGCTGATGTACTCTATATGCTTTTACACATATTTTGTTATTCTTATGAATTATACGTTATCTTTTGTTTGGATCTCTGGCGATCTCGGTGCAATGTACTGAATCTGAAACATCCTGGCTTATTTTGATTTTGGAAGCTTATGTTGTTAGAATTATTTATAAGTAGAGTTATCTATATCATTTTAATTATTTGAATGTGTTTTGTGTGCTCTATATATGCGTCCGACCACAAAATTAACTGAAATAAGTTAGTAAATTTTAAACAAAAATACATTATTTACTATATAAATATAGTAAATAATGTATTTTTGTAGTAAATACAGACGAGAGCTCAACCTACGAGTTGCATGTCGGTTTATGTGCGATTTAATTATAGCACATATATTTAAAATGTAAACTTCAGCATCAGATATGAATCTACGACCATTGCGTGCAGACGAGATTAATTAAACATACCACCGTCGGATAAACATTTTGTTAACTAAAGCTGTATATTTGCTCGTATTCGTATATTGTAGTAGGTAGGTCTACTAGGTAGTTCTAAAAACTGACTGCGAACATGACTATTGTGGATTTGATTCTCGCTTGGGCAAATGTATGTAGATAGATATAGGTAAATACAAAATATACATAAGAATGTTGTTGCAGGCGCAAAACGAAGAAATTCTTAAGGAACGGGGACTCGTTAAGCAAGATGACCTTACACACAGTTTCTAGGACTGCGAGGAATAGCAACGACGAGGTAAGCTAGTATAATTATGTAATTATCTCATATGGCATCACAATATAAGTTAAAAAAATATCTTATTTAACATAAACTGACCTAAAACTATCTTAAAATGTCTCAAATTATCTTATACCATGACAAAGTAATCGATTTTTATCTAATAATCGATTTTAAACCGAACTACACAATTAATTAAAGAGAAACGAAATATAATATTTATGGAAAATAGTGGAAAAAATATATCTTAACAGAGTTTTTAAAAAAAGCTCAAAAAAAATAATTTTCCTCAACAAGTAGAAATATCAAGTATATTTAGTTCAATAAGTTCATAATTTTAGTACTACATTTGATTTAATAAACTAATATACAAAAAATCTAGTGACAATCAAAGCTATAACTTTTGTGCTAAATTTTAATTGAAATTTTGATTAGACAGAATGGTTCTAAGCCATTCTGTCTAATCAAAATTTCAAGTAAGTAACTTGCGCCACACTAAGAAACTAAGGGATTAAAATATACATTGCATAAAATGTTATCATTTTAAAAGATATACACGAATAAATTTACTCCTGAATCAAGATTATCTAAAGAGAGAATCATGTGGCAATACCGCAACCAGATTGATTTAATTATTTATAAAAAATCAATACTATTAAAATTATATGTAAAACATTCTAAAAAAAGTTCTCGTTTGAGCTAAAACTTCTACACAAGAAAATGCTAAACATATAAACAAAATAAATATTAATAATGTTATATTTTATCATCAAAACAAGAAATGAAGTTATAATAGACTGTGGAGGTTCACAGGATTCCATTTCATTAGAGATACTAAACTAATTTTGTTTCGACAAAGTCATTTGATTTAGAAATTAATGACAAATTATTCTATCTGTAACGTAAAATTTGTTTAGTACGTAATATGCGTGTGTTAAATGCGCTTTAAATCCTTATTAGGAGAATTATTTAGCAAATATATATACACATGTTTTTTAACGTATTAATGTTATTTTAAGTCTTCATTACTTTATTACAAAAAAGAAAACACAAATAAAATGATTCTTTAACTCTAAGATTGTTAAATCTAAATACAAAAAACGAGGTGCCATTTTTCCAGGATGGCAGTCAACGGAGGCCATTTATAGCGGCTCATTTCCATGGCAACACGTCACATCTCAACATAGAGACCCACGAGCACTTCAAAGGTATTATTATGATTATTATATTTTATTCCTGAAATAATTTTACAAATATATTTTAGTAATGGGAGCTTCCTACATAAAAATATATGTACATATGTAAATATATACAAAATTTTAGTAGTATCTGAATTCATTAATAATCGATTAAGTTAACTTTTTGATATCTTATGTTTCGGAAGTGTTTTGTCACTAAATGAGATTCATTTCGCAGAAAAGACGAGTAGAATCAATGACGACATTGCAATGAGTCAAATGACTCTCACTTTTTCAAAGAATACTTATATTCAATTTCAGATTTGGTTCACAGAAATGACTAAATAAATAAGCTTACCAGTCGACCCACTTTTCTTTCAATTTTAAAAACAAATATTTCAGAATAATAAACATTTAGTAATAATAACAATATTTAATTATTCATTGCATAAATTATCCTTATAACTTAAAATAAAATTCATGTGTAAATTACTTAAGTGTACTTTTGGCATTGTCTTTTGGTTTCATTGTATTTTAATGAATATTTTTTTAATTTATTTTATTTATAATTAAGATTTATTAGTAACTAGGTGAAAAACTGACAAGAAATTACATTGTATAATGCCATTTTGTCTGTATTAGTGTTGTAGCAAATCTAAAGCCGGTAATATACTACATATTGCCCATATCACTTCCTTTTAAACTATATTTTATTTAAATAATTATATTAATTTACGAGTATAACCACAGGATATATTAATATCTTAATTATGTACTTGGTGTTAATAATACGCTCATCACGTCTTAAATGGAATGTAATTTGGACGCATTACGTGTCGAGATTCTAAATAACAGCCTACGGCATTAAATTTGGGTATAAAACGTTTTACTTATCTCAGTGTTGCGAAATTAGCAATGACTGTATAATTTTATAAAATATATTGTAAATCATTGGGTATGCAACACAAGATTGGATTCAAAATTATTGGTTGCTAAAAATGTATGTACAATTTATGTGTTTACGTCATTCATATAATATGCTATGGGTTTACATAAAGGAAAACATAAAGAACACATATGTGTTCATTTGAAAAATCTATTTTCGATGCCATGCTGTCAAAATTTAATAATGAAATATGTAGAGTTAACGTTTAAATTATAGTAGTCCATACCATTGTATAATGAAATAACTTCAAATATCGATATGTTTATTGTATGTTTTTAAAAATAATAATTTTATATAATGTAGTATTTTAATATATGTATGCTTTAGGCAACGGGTTAGTCCGAGTAGCTCACGGCGCACCTCACGACGTCTGGTACCCGGCGCCTTGGACCATCGCATCACCGCACCCGCGCCCCACCCTCACTAGGAATGGTCATATACATGTGCACCACACTGGAGTTTACTTAGTTTATGTACAGGTAAGCTAATGTTTTATATATATGTAGGCTTCACTTTATTTGTTAACCGATATTTGTTATATCACTAGCATTTATAATAAAACTTTAGCTCCATAATCCAAAAGGAAAACATGGAATCTTTATAGGATATCTTTCTCATTCGTCTGCCTGTGCGTGTGTCAGGATAATTAATTCAAAATCGCGTAGCGCTATCAAGTTCAAATTATCACATATTCAGATCGGTGGAAAATGAGAAGAATAATCTAAAGCTATGAGCGTATATGCTTATTTTTATTGCATTTTGTACGAAAATCGCCACGTAATGAAACCTACAGGGTACTTTACGGTTATTTTGAATATTTAAATTTGCCAATAAGATAGAACTTATAATATTACAAACAAAATAATTAGTCGAAAATTTGACATTTATAGATGTTTATAGAAACTATTACAAGGTTATTCTTTGTTCATTTCATACTAAATGAGTGCATACGATCGATTTAGTTTGTCTGCTTTTATTGGTTGTATTTCATTGACCTAGAATTATAAAAATATGATAAAATATTACATTAATAAAGGAACAAATCTAAAAATTCGCAATTTACATTCGGAAATATTACATGGAATGATACTTTATTATTTTCATCAAATTTAAATTCAATTACGAAACCCTAGGTGCACGAGTACTAGTCTCACTTGACCGATGATTTTATTTATTTTTATTATGTATAGAAAAATATAACAACACAATAATTTGATAGTATATTCTCTGTCCATATAAACGTCGCATATTTACAATTGTGTTTTTTTGGTTCCAGATATATTACTTAGACAGCCACGACATAATATCGTGGGTTTTACACCGCACCAGTCCCTACTCAGAGGGTCGCGACGCTCTACTACAGTGCGCCCAATCCTCTCACTCCGCTGAACGCCTCGACAAACCAAACTCCTGCTTCTCTGCTGCTGCTCTCTTTCTGAAAGCGGGAGATAGACTTGCAGTGAGGAATACTGGTGGAGACCGACACTCGCTAATGCAGCCCGAAAAAAGCTTCATAGGTTTAGTTAAGCTGGCCGATGCTGAAGAACCGAATGATGAATTCTAGGTATCTCTTTACTGGCTAATCTGTTTTTTATTGGAAAATTAAGGGTAGAATTCTTTTGTTGCTTAAAAATTAATGTAATTAGTTTTAATTAAAATATTACATGTGTAGTATTACTCAAAACTATATTTTTTCACATGTTTTGGGTTCATAATAGATAGTGTTGCAAAGATCGAATCATGTGTACCTAATATAACTTTTTGATTTTATATTTTTAAGCACTTTCTTTGTATCATTTTTTGTTTTTAATTCGTAGAATATAATTCTTGCCCAGCTTTACAATATGTATAGTCATGGAAGTGCCATTATGGGAATTAATGTATTAATTAAGTTTTCTATACTTTTATAACACCATTCTTATTTTTAATATTTGCTTGCAGTGTTCTTATATAATTTCTTCAAGATAAACATTCAAAAATACAGTAGTCGAATATTTGTTACCGATCTATAAGCTTAGATACGTATAATACTAATATTAAAATTATGTTTGTCATATTTTAGTATTTTTGCCTAATATTTGCGTAATGTGTTATAAGAATTAGTATGTACTCAAAATCTTTTAGATTTTAAGTGAGGCCGAAAACAGAAGATAATGATTTAAAATGATCTGTTATGCCATTGATACTGTAAGTTTTATTTATTGGTACATTTATATGTACTTTCATTAATTATAATATGTATTTCAAAAACCAATGCAAATGCATTGTAAATATCAATGTTATGTTGAGAATAAATAAGTACAAAAACTAATTATCTTTTAATTCTTTTTGTATATTTAACAATTTTATCAATGTACGTAAAAGTCAAGTCAAATATATTACCACCGGTTCATTAAAATTAATATATCAGACCAGGGAACCGCCACAAGAAATACCGGAACTTTTTTTAAATGGCTAATTTACAATTTTAAATTAGTAATTAGTGACTACAAAATTAATTACAACTTTTTTTATTACCTAATTTAGACTTATATTTTTTTTCTATGCTATACATACGTTACTTGTTTGTTACAAACAGCTGCTAACAAAACAATGCCAGACTGACTTATTGAATAATTAAATGGCCATTATACTAGTGTGTAAGTCTAGCTTAGACTAGACTTAGTTCTTAAATGCCTGTTTACAAACTTAAAATTAATGTGACATTTCTGTGTTAACATGTCAGTCATTCGGTATATATATATATAAGTATACAATTTATTATATATATATGGATTTGCATATAATTAAAAAAAAATATTCGCTCTGTAACCCAACCCCAACTGTATGGGCTAAAATGTCAATTGTGAAATATTTTGTGAATGTGAAATTTACCTAGAATTTTTGAATTAGGTATATATTAAGATATTTTCTCTATATGCCTTTAATTACGCGACGCAAGCAAGCAGATGTTTTAGTACTACCAATTCACATTGCGAAAAAAGGTATTAAATGGATTTAAAAATTAATCGCGGAGTATTATATATTTACACGTTTATTTACAAAATATATTCGTTGGCTTCGTTTCAAAATAACTTTGTGAGCTCATCTCAAACTCGGGCTGTCATCGGGGCACTTAAATACAAAGTTTAACTCTCGTGTCGCCGCTTTCATCACATTCCTTACCAACAATAATTACCTCTCACCAAACTTTTATTTTACAGTCTAATAATTTATTAATATTGATGTGCATGTAACACAGTTGTAGCAAAAGCTTTTTGTTTAAAAATGGAAGTAAATTCATATGAAATAAATTATTATTTAATCTGTGAAAAGATGGATCTATAATAAAGAAGTCGTGATTAAATTAGCTTTTAAGTAGTATTAAATCTGTGCTAGTTTTTTGATTTCAATGCATCATTTGATGTTGGATGTGCGCCAACGAGTATATATATATATATATATATATATATATATATATATATATATATATATATATATATATATATATATATATATATATATATATATATATATATATATATATATCACAAAAATTATTAAAATGATGTGGATAAACTCATGATTGATAGAAGCTGGTAGTTGATAGTAGCAGTAAAAAATATATTAGTCATATGCAGTAAATGTACCTACACACAGAAGTTACTATGTGGAACTCCTATAAAGTAACTCCTATAAACTAAAGTTAAAGTTAAAATGTCTGTCGCACTATATTATTATATATACGATCTTTTCTTACCATTGAATTCATAGGAACGTGCGCCTCACGATACAACCTATACAATGTTCACATACAATTGAAGATATTATTTTATATTTTTTACAATTACTATATATTATTTTATTCTTGACTTGATACTAAAACAGCAAAAAGCCTTTATCGATATTTAAATTTCAGTAAATTCAATAACTATAATTACTTCTTTATATATTTATGTACATCTGTACAGAGCGTGGTACTGAGTAAAGCTATCAGTGCCAATAACATATGAAAATGTACTAAACGTCGCAGGCGAGAGCAATAAGTATAATTATAGCGACATCGGCGGTCTACTTCAATTAAATATCACTATAGAAGAATGAGAAGCCTCCGAAGGCAGCTTCTTAAACTGCGTTCACATTAAATATGTGATTCTATAGGTATATTTCATTTCTAACGCATGTGAGTAAAAGTTGATAAACTTTGAAAGTTCTGTTGAAAAAAAATAAATACGCGCTTTGCGTAAAATGAAATGAATTTTACAAATCAATATTGAATTCAAAGTAGGTACATATTTTATGTATTTGCAAACTGCCGATACTTGGATTTGCACTTCAAGTGCTGGCGTTAAATAAACAATTGTTGCTCCAATATTCCACTCAAACAATAAACAATTCTCTGAATAAAGCACCAACAAAGCCCCGGAACAAAGCAGCTTTTGTTTGTTTTAAAATATCAATGGTCAACAACTTTTACAAGCTTTTGTAAAGGAATTGCTTCACAATAATTTAAAATATTTAATAATTATATAAGATAATAATTATCTTAAATAATGATTACTAATAATATATATAAAGGAAATTTAAATATTAAGTATCTTTTTATGCAGTATTACTAATAATTTTTAAGAAAATTTAAATAAAAGAACACCAATTTGGGTTTGGTTTGTGAATAAAATAGTTATGGGTTCCGTAAAAATTATAGTTTCTTGTGCGTTTTTTTTAAATGTCACATGAACACGTAACAGCAAATTGAGCATATTTTATTTTGAGTACAAAAATCGGGTTTAGTCTAACTTTTTCTATAAAATGCGAAACTATTACTTAATGAAAAATAATGTATTATATTGTTTTACGTAAAATTGGTTTTTTATGTATAGTTTTACCATTTCGTCCTTGGTTACGCCGTTACCAAGCGAGGCGTACTTAGAACTTAATTCATTTTACGTGATGACTTTATTCACCGTTGTTGTTTTGTAACTTTGTCCTAAACGGAAGAATTAAATGAGTTGAAGGTTCTCGCAAAAAGTTGTACACGGTCACTGTAAAACGAACCAAAGTATTACCTATCTTTATTGGTACCTTATATGTAAAGATAACATTTTTCGATTAAAGCACATATATAAATTATTACGATATTAAAATGAGGTGTAATTTAATAATAAGAAAAGGAAAGTTTTCTTAATTTAATAATGTTTAAAGGGCACTTTTCATTCATGAACCAAAAACCAATGTAAATTACTTTAATAAATGGACAATAAAGTTAGTTACAGTTACCATACAAGTTAGCTAGTCTCTCGTTAATAATTAACATCCATGGAGGATTATCGGTTTCTTATACAGGAAACTTATACACGGTAATATTTTGTTAACAGTTGGTATAAGTTAATATATTAAAGTATTAAATATTACATCGGTACATACGCGATTGAGAGAGTTCGACATTGATGAGCTTTTTAGCTAAGCTTTTCCTAGTTAAAACAAAGTTGTTGGTACTCAATCAAAAAATTACTTACGCGAATAACAAAACGAAAGCGAAAAAATCTGCACGGTCGACCTAGAAAAATACTGAGCATATACTTCAAAGTGGAATGATTCCAATAAAAAGAAATAAACACCCGCAAATGTGTACGGCTACCTAAGCCCGGCATTCGCTCTCTATCGAATTTCGCAGTTTATTAATCCCCGCGCCTCGCCCACCAACAGACCCCCCCTCTGATATTCTTCAGCCCATATCATTCAACAGAGAGTTCGTAGTTTAGAGAGCCTTGAAATTACACAACCTAGCAGCTATTGCGCAGAGGAGGGGCGGAGGGTACGCGCAGGCTAGGCAGGGTGCCAACTTTTCAGTACCAGTTGTTATCCAGGACCGGTGCCTCTAAAAGTAACTACTCTGCCCCCCCTAGCGGTGAATTATTACTACGCCGCGCTAAGAAATCAAAATTAAGTGTTTTTTTTTTGTTTTTTGTCGTGCTCAAGCTGTTTTGTAAGTGTGTTGTATGTAGTGTATAACGGTACAGCCATTTATAGAACATCAGTACATAGTCCGTAGTTTAAATCAGCTGACCGCGGTTCGGTATTCCGAGGTTTTTCGGGTTTTCTCCGCTAATAGTTTTCGTATTGCATTCACCACGACAAGCCTCTTTGTTTGGTTTGCAAATAGTATTTATTTTATGGCGAAAATGGTGACCTATCTAACTGGACCTGAGTGATTTTGTTTTTATTTTAATTTTATATTTTATACCAAATCGACCAGTTACTTAACAGGCAGATACATGATAAAACATTGACAACTGTTGGATGATGGATGAGGAACGAGTTACAGAAGTGTTGTTACAGAATTTCTTTTAATAGTTATCTTTTACATCTATAAAAAGATTATTAACTTGATATCCAATACTGTCATTATTTAAAGTAAAAAATAATGTAAAAAAAAAAAATGAAAAAGATAAAAAAAAGATAAAAAAAAAAAAAAAATGAAAAAAAGAAAGATAATAAACAAAATCAAGGTTATTAAAATTCTTTTAAAGTTAAAGTTAAAAGTATTTTTTCTTAAAAATATGAATTTTGTCATGATTAACCATAATGTTAAAGAAATTATTCAACTTATATCAGAAAAAATATAAATTTATAAGGTAAACATTTAATACCATATCTTCACGCTCTATCCCTGCGGGTAGTCAGGAGGAGGAGAACGGAGTAAGGTAGCGACAAACGCTGGCGGTTCCCTGCTGAACCTTTTTCGCCTGTACAATGTCAGTAACCTATTAATTCATGCACCATGCTCACGGGGAGCTTGCCCTCATGCGCCTGTTTACGTGACCTCCTTCAAGTATCTTCGATAATGGTTCGAAAGTCACCGAGGTCTCCCCTCCTCTTTACCACTTCAACCTTTTCATCCGTATATCTTTTCCACCATTACTTCGTCACTCATCTTATATTATAAGTACTTACATCTAAAAGCATTTTTTTTTTAATAAACAACATCTACCGAGCGCCTCTGTTACCTAATAAAATAATTTATTATTAGATTTAATTATTTGAATTGATGATTAGTAGTAATTTTATATATTTTAGTAATATTGCACACATATTCACAAATTCAAGTATGGATAAGATTGTTTACGATTATAAGCTATAAGTACTACTATGTGCTTTTTGAAAAATATTTTGAATATAGTTCATTTTTAAATTAGGATGTACTACTTCAATAATTTGTTAATCCGTTCTTCTTCACTCCAAAATATGCTATTGTTCCAAAAGAAAGACTGACATTAATTAAAATAGGAAATAGCAATTTATCTAGATGTACTTGCAAAAAGTGCCTTTTTTGTGCAATACTTAGTGTTATAAAGTTATTAAACTTGTATTAATTTGTATTTGTTAACAAAAATGTTATTACGAAAATACAATAGAACATTAGAATTGAGAATATAAACAAGTTCAGATTTTCGTACTTTCGACCGTCGTTCGTTTTAAGTATATTACAAGGGGAATTTTGAATATCGTATTTATTAGAGGCAGAACTGTAATCTGTATATTTTCACATTTATAATGTGATAACACAATAGTTAACAATAAATAATAATACTATTAACTAGAAAACGGCAAACACGTAAAAGAAATATGTTTTTTTACAAAACCACAACAAGGAGAAAGTTGTAGATACAAAGAACATAAACCATAACAAAATATTACGTGATACATAGAAGTCTTAGGACCAGCAGGGCGGACTCGTACGATTGCTATAAAACGTACCGTAAATTTTATGAAACGTTAAACTGGAGGAACTTACCTCACCTAATCGAAATATATAGCTTTTAAATAGAATAAATGAATTTTAAGATGACTAGAAAAGAATGTGTGCCAATTACAAAAAAATGCTTTCTGCCATATTAGGAAAAAATTTTGTTTTTTTCTTTACAGTATACGGAATCTAGTGTTGCGTTACAACTATCCCGCTTAAAAAATTATCTTCGCGCAACCGGGGCAAAAAAAAGCTTAGAATAACAACCACTTTTGTTTAAGACCAGTAGTTTCGATTATTTCGTCGAATTTGAAGCATTGGGTATTGAATAGGCGATATTAAGTCGGCTTATTTCATTTTAACAACAAAATAATTGTTTAAATATTTTAGACAGTTGAATTCGTTTGTAAATAGCTATTTTCTAGCCACCGGTTCAGTAAAAAATCAAAAGTATTGATATATTATATATATATATATATAAATATATAATTTCTATATATATATATATATATATATATAATATATATCTATATATTATATATTATATATATATATATTATATATATTATATATATATATAATATATATATATATTAATATATATAGATTAATAATATATAATAATATATATATATAAGATATATATTATATATATTAATCTTTTTTTTGTAATATAAAATATTTTGTACGTATAAGGGAGTAAACCAACACGCTTACCATTCTTACTACGCGTGAGATATTAAGATAAATTTCTCGAAAGAGTAAGAGTAAGGTTATAATTGCAACGTTTCTTTGCAAAGCGGTTTTTTTTAAACTTAGCGAATAGGGTCGGTTGTCTTCCTCAGAAAAGAAGGTTCTACTAAGAAGAAATTTGTTTTGTCAGCGTTTTTTCAAGTTGTTTAAAACCGAGATGTGCGTTTTAATTAGGTATATATATTAAGGCAAATTTAGGGAATTTCTTATCTAATATAATTATATATTTGCAAATATTATTACATATTTGTTTCAAAATGACATTATTATGAATACATACGATTATTGTTATCACACATTTACACTTTTATCTCTCTATTTTTACATGATATATTGTTATATTATTAATCGATTGGAATCAAGGACTCTATATAAGAAAGTTATTTTTTTATTATAGCTTCACGTTTTCTCCAGCAAACATGTTTTCGAGGGCTTTGCGGGTAGGACCCGAGGGAACAGGAACACTGCAGGAAGCAAAGGGTAACCGGGAGATAGAGGAGATAGTCAGGACAACTCCGTTGCTTCGTATGCTTTCCTTTGCCGCTCTTTTTCCAAATCAGTATGGAGATGGCAGGAGTGGGCGACGACGAAAATCCAACCGCCACATTGTCCCTAGTAGCAAAGAGCCGATTGAAATGGTCGTAGGTAGTAATTAATCCAATCTCCTCTGAATGAGGAATCGAACCCACAAACAATAAAAATTGATAATTAGTATTAAACTAATTGATGATTAGTATATGGAATATATTTTCTATTTAATAATTTATCATTGTTTCACAGGGAAACCAATATGTTGGTATGTTCTGGATGTGGCCGTGGTGGCCGCCTGTGCGGTTATATCTGTATGAAGGAACCGAACCGAGCGAGGAGGCACAAGCCCCGCCGACCGAACCCGACCCGGCCCCGAGACGAGGAGAAGGACCGGAGGGGATACCTGCGCGGGCCCGCACTCGAGGAGCTCGCTTACAAATACAACAGACCGTAGCGTCGTGGGACGTGGCATGCGCCGAACCGCTCCCGCTTGAACTCAATCTGATTCATGACAATGCTGTATGATTTTCGTACAACCCAAAACGTATATTGGTCGAATCTATTTTCTATAAGGAATATTTGAAACATTCCACAAGAAATTAAAATATCTTAAGCTTTACTTTCAATTTCTTGTTACAGAACCTGATTACGGTTGTAGTGTAGAGTTGAGGGATTGACTGAAGAGCCCCGACGAAACCAAATCGATGTTTTGTAAAAAATGGTTAAACGGTGCTAACTAAAGACCTCTTCCAAAGGCCTATGATATGCAAATAATAACAAAAAATTACCATCGACCTATGCTACCGGCAACCGAGAAGCGGCTTTCCGCGAAAGAAGACGTCAAACATTTGAACATGATCCGCTTAAAGATTGGTTTAGGATCGAAAATAATAAGGAGTGTGAAAAAATGATTTATAAAGATATTACAGCAAAAGGATGCACAGAGTATGCATATTATTAAGTGAGCTATGGGCCAAAATATACAAGCAACAAATGCATGCAAATATGATGATAATGCACAAGGTTTTTTGTACGTTACATTATATAAAGATAAATTGTTAAGAAGGATATCTCACAGTGGGGTGGTCCTATAGCCTTTGAAGAGGAACAAGTAGTTCAGAAGAATCAGATTAGAGAACCACCTATGTGCAGTTAATTAATAATGGGGATAATAATAATAAAAAGAAGGAAAATTGGAGGAAGCTAACCGGGTTCTGGTATTCAAATTAAAACTCGTTCTGATGCAAGTATCTGAAAGGCAGAGAGGAGAGATCTGAAGAGGAGGAGATCGGACGACGAACAAAGATGATATATGCCGTAACGGAATCTGCTATTGCTTTGAATGCCACTCGATTGATGACAGTCTCTCTGACTTCTACTAAGCAGACCACGAGACGAGAGGATCCATACGCGATTATTGACTACTATTGAAAAAAGTTTTCCTGTTACAAAAGAGAAGTACGTGGACCTTACCAAACTTCAATACTCAAAAAAAAAAAAAGATTTTGTTACGGAAAAAAAAAAAAAAAAAAAACCAAACATGATCAAACGCAAAATTTATTCCGAAGCAGCTACGGTACCAGATTCCAAAAATATAAGAGATTTATCAAAAATTATTTGGATGTACTAATAATATATTATCAAATCACCTGTTAAAGCGCAAGAGCGCCGCGATCGAGGAACTGTGGGAAAGCCTCATGAACCAAGGCCACCAACTTGTTACCTGTCAGGTCCATAAACCAACACCATGATACGCTCAACACAACACTACAGATGACGCTTGATCATGAAAGGCACGCGGGTTCCCACAAATTCACCACCGGGAATATTGGTAAAATTAGTGTGCTACATGAACACCCCTCACTATGATCATGCATCGTAGAACATGAGAACACTCATAATAGCGATTGGTGATCACACACAACAGCCATTAATTCAAGTTAAAGAGATCATGATCATGAACACAAACAAGAGAGATCCTATTAAAATCAAACAAGAAATCGATGATTGGTCTTCTTGACTATTTCGGAATTGATAAAAGATTGAAAAAATCGTTTTGGTTTGCTAAACAATCTTATGAAGATGACTCCCAAAACACATTACTGCAACATCTTCTAAGGAAGTAATATACAACCTTAATTTCCTTTTCGAAACATAACTAGTAAAAAGAAATTATGTCCAGGCACAAATAATGGTATTGACATCCGAATACCAATGATGGTGCGCAGCTCTAACAAACGGAGAAGACAAAAGAAGTCTCACCTCTGGAATCGGATAATGCATCTAAAATTAGATAACTAGCGACAAAAAACTAAAAAAATATAGGAAGGGCTCTGATTGTGCTGCAGTCTTTTCATTACTACAATATTGGCGAAGAAAATTGATTCCGAAGAAGAACATAGAAATGAGAAGAAAACTCCTTTCACGCCTTGCGCAGCTACAAGCTTAGAAAAACAATGCCGACAAAGCAATTAAACAGATTTCAAGCAACGTATACAGAGCAGAGTGGGAGCGCCTCCGCTCTCATTCTCTATCGAGTCTACGGATATGAAGATAAAAGAGTTAGCAAAACAAAAAAAGAAAAAGTAATAATGGAGTAATTGATTCCCTAGGGTCTCAACATAATGAAAAGAATAACGATTTGGAAGATGAAACAAGGGGCTGGTCATTACTGAATGGAAAAATGGTACAAAGAAACAAGCTGTCGCCGGGGCTATAGGTTGGCCGGTGGAAGGCACCGAACTCAGTTGTGTCGGATGGTGAGAAAAAAATAACATTAAATAACATTTTATATTTTAGTGGTATCCTCAATAACGATTATGGAAACGCGGTGGGATTTAAACCGCGACCTTGGAAAACCATTAAAATTACAAAAAAACAGAACATTAATTTTAAAGTGACTTTTATAACATTTTTCTTTACAGGTAGCTATACTGGCGCGTTTGCCCCGCGGTTCTAGCGAAAAATTGTTACAAAGATGCCGTGGCGTCGATTTGTAGCTGGAGATCGTGGCAATGTTCTGCCATTGTGTAAGTTTTACATCAAATGTGACCTATCTTTGTGTAAGTATCAAAGTCTAACTTCTAAACCTTAGTAATAACATAAACCAAGCATTTTCACTCACTTTCCTTCTTTACAGGGTCGAAGCTCCAAACGACGTGCGAATTTAGTATTTCTTTCAGAAGCGGACTCAGCGTGCGAGGGAGATATGAGTTGTCAGCGCGCCGCACGCTCCGCCTTAATGGCCCTGAGAGAACTTCACGACAACTTGGCTGATGAACTAGATGGAGAATGCGAGGCCAGCCCTTGCCTGACCGCCACTCTGAAGCTTAACCTAGGGTGGCAAAGAGCACTACAACGATAAACAATCAACGGAAACCGATTATTTCGCAAAACCGAATAGTTACTAACACGTGTAACGCATTACGATGGAAGCATACTTTTATGAGTACCATAATAGAGTACTATTGTCGAAGGCTTCACTTTGTATTGATTAAAATATTATTATCGTAATAATTTTTAAAGATTTTAATAGTTGTATTTTTTCTAAGTGTCACAGAATTGTAGATTCCATTAGTAATCACCGATCGATTCATGATATATCCAGATCTATGTATATATTTTATCTATACGCGTTTAGCCAGCCATAAAGGCGAATGGATAAAATTGATATATTATAATGAATCAGTCGTTATATTTGGCTCTTTGCTATAATGTATTTGATCATTTTCGCGATGTTCTTACGCTTTCATTGTTAAATGTTTTCGGTTAAGTATTGAATGTTTTGAGGGATTTGCCGGTAATACTTTGCAGTGTTTATCTAATAGTTTGTGGCAGAAGGTCGATGTGATTGGATTAGATCTGTGTGAGAAGTGTCCAGGAATTAGTAGGTGGCGTTTATATTATAGATGTTTTGGAAAAGTATCTCTATCGTTGTTAAATATTTACTTACATATACAATATTTATGTGTGTCATTGTAAACTAAGTATTACATTAATATTAAACTAAAGTATATAATTATATTGATATAAAAAAATGAGCATTTAAACTTTAAAAAAATATATAGAATCATATTATATAATGAAATTAAACAAATGAATCCACTAAACATATATGGTAACCATTAACAATGAATATTTCGAGTAAATTTACATAATATATTTATACATGTTGAATATCAACATATAATGGTGTATGATGTGGCGGTACATAGCTACTGATATGGGAATATAGGAAATGGAAAGCTGCTTTAGAGATTTTCTATATGCTGTCATTAAATAGCACAGTATCGAGGAGGACTCACATGGCTTGGTACGGTTTGTGAAAGTCATCAATGAAAATGGCAACCAAAGAAGACCTAACGAAGGATTGCGTGTTGAACGTCATGTTGGTCGCCTCTGATATAAGGAGAATCTTTGAAATGTAAAGCACAATTAGCACTAGTGCACTACTCTAGACTATACTAGGACAATAAAAAATTATTGCTTTCACAAGACTAATATGAGATTTTAGTCGAATATTCTCCGAGGAAAGACGACTCAAGGCAAACGCAGCTTGGGGCAAAATAATGAATAATAGAACGACAATCTAAAAACCTCAAACTGTTTTTATATAATACGAATTAACGTATAATTGAAAAAAAACATACAGCACTATCTTTTCAGTCTTCCGGTAACAATTTGGGAAAATACAAATTAAAAATATCTATTGTCAGTTTACATCTACGTACATATATCGTCATTAAAAGTATGTATATGTTACAAGTAGTAACTTTTGAAACTAATTTGAATAGGCAACGACTTAATATGCCAAAGATATACTATAAACTTGAATGTTATCACTTTATTCGTAATAATGTTCGAGTACATGATAACACATTAATATAAATGGTTTTCAAACTATTTTGTTTTATTTTTTTAATCCTATTTGTGTCAACTTTCATCTGATTTAATTAGGAAGCCTACGGCTAAAACTTTAAAGTTAAAAAAAAGAAACAGAAAACAGCCTAATAATGTTTCAAAATAAAATATGATTCTACGACAGAACACTACATAACTATTTTATTGGTGTGAGGCCTTAACAAGAGCCCTTTTCATCTTGCTAGAATATGCAAATAACACTTTACAATAAAATAATTTATATAAAATAATATTATATATATTTACAATCTTATCATATAAGCAAAAGATGCCCAAGTAAACGGCGTTTGTTAATAATCCGTTTAATTGGAAAAAAAAATAACAAAAGGACATGAATGAAATTTAATTTATGACCTGTCTTTACTTTCTTAGAAACAATTAAAAAAACTATTTCCGGAGATACTGTTTCCACAGGAATATTACAAAAGGGATTCAGCTGCATTTAAATGTACCGAAATGTCGATGACACATTACTGTGTAGTATAAAGCATTAAACACACCATGAGCGCTGTACATATTTGATAATGATTTATCTCTAGATAACTGGCGTGGGACCGATTGGTTTTGATATCAGTATTGTGTAGTGTTAACAACAAATAACATCTTAATAATACTTATAATACACGGTTCAAACTAAAATAATTACTCAAGGCAATGGCAAATACTAGAGGTGAACGAGGCGTTGACAACCCCGCGGCAACAGAAGGTACTTTGAGACTTTTTTTGTAGGTTTTGTTGATTTCCTTATCTGTAACATAAAGTGTTTCTTTGTATGACGATGAATTGTTTTGTGTAATGTAATGTTTAGTAAGCGGCTTTTTGATTTTAATTATTTTACAGTAAAAAAGGTTGACTATATATGTTAATTATAATTTACTCTACAGCCAGAAACAATTTTTTTATTGCCGATAGCAATAGTAATATTTATTTCAATAATAATATTCTTAAGTAAACAATATCATATAGTAAACAATATTATTTTCTAAGATGACGGATCTTCGCTGAGACCCGATTTGGTGATTAACATTCAACCACAAATACAAGGTCAGTATCAGTATATTATTTTTCTTTCTTGGCCTTCTGTTTTTTCTGTAATTACGTTATTCATTTAAAACTGAAATACAGGAGCTAACCTATGTATGTTCCACATCTCTAAAGAATGTTTATATTATACCTAAAACTTTAACATGAATGATTGCAACCTTATCATGGTAAACCAAAAAAACAAACGTCACCAATATTTATTTCTAGAAAGGAACAGAGCCGAACTTCCAGTGTCAACAACGGATTGGCATTCTACAAATACAGGACAGTTTATACCCATACATGGCTTGGACTTCCTCATTGGAGCTTCCAGTTTACAAATTCAACAAACTGTGGAACTTAATGACCGTTAGTATTCATTGTTGTTTGTTTATTATAAATAACTGTTTTATTCCAAAATACAAATCTAGTACATTAAAACAAAATTATTTTAATGTTATAGTGTAACGAATTTCATCTAAATGCAGGAAATTATAACTAGTAGATTTGTTGGTGTTTTCTAAAAGCTTTTGATTCGAACCTAAAGCTTCATAAGCGATTTATATTCATGCACTTTTTATGTTTAATTAAAATAATACTTTTTCAGTAACATCTAGAATAAACTCAGAAAATAGATACATAGTGAGGGTTCCACACGGTGAGTCGCTATATATAGCCAGTGAAGTTTCATCACCAACACAACGAAGCTTATGTGGTACAGGTCGAGGATTCAAACTACATTTACATGACAGCACCCGACAAGAGGCCATGGTCCTACATAGAAGACTTGCTGGCGCATCTTGTTTTTTTCCTTGCAGATTGCAGGTATCGTATTAAGTTATATTTAAATATTTACTTGCAATATGTCTCGATAAAAAAACTTATCTGTGTCTTTCTTTATTGTATTAGAACTTTTCGTGACCTAACCTAGCCCAATTTAAACTACCGAAACTCTATAAAAATTTTACTTTACTATGAATATTTCAAACAAATTAAATGTTTATAATAGCCATATGTACAATTTTAGGAGATGAAAGTAATAACACCACCTGGAGACTACATAGGCCGAGTGCAACAACAGTGGACGTTTCTAGTGCCCTTTTACCTTGTTCGAGACGTAAATGATGATGTGCTGTTCATTATAGAAGGACCTGCTGCATGGAGGCGAAGTTCTTTAAGATTATCAGAATTTAAGGTAAAATTAGTAAATATTACAAAAAGCTATAGTTCCAGCCATATATTTAATCAGCGTTTAAATATAAAGCTTAACTATTTAGTATTTTAGGTTAGCTTTAAAATGTAATAATATTGTATATACTTTCAAAAAACTGGAACAAATATTGTAGAAAAATTTAAAATCAAGAAAGTTTGAAAACTGAAAAATTTTAAGATGAATTCATCTTTATCATGTTGCTTGGTTTTATCTCATCCGAGGAACGTTTTGGTGCAGAGGCGCAACGTCGGCCTGTAACGGTTTCTGGGTTCGTTCCACAAGTCGGGAAAGATGGATTTCTCTATTTATTATATTTATTCTCGAAAAAGGCGGAAAGCGGGGACGGAGAAAGCAGGGACTAAGCGACGGAGTTCCCTTTGCCTACCCTGCCATGTGCGGGAAGCGTGAAGCTAAAAAAAAATCTCATCCTAACTAAGAGCTGCGTCAATAGATAAAAATCAATAATTCATCTAGCAAATTAAACCTTAGTCGTGGGCGAAGAAACTTTACTTATTATGTTATATTTTATATCACAGCGATGAGCAAACGTAATTACTGTTTCAAAGCACTTTAGCGATATTAAAACAAACATTAAATTTCTTAAAATGAAATATCGATGTTTATTATTATTATATTATAATAAACACTGATATTTCATTTTAATATTATTATTTACCATTTTCTTTCCTGAACATATATTCTTAGTTATCATAGCGACTTTTCAGGCTTTATTTTAATTTCTGCATGTTCGTCTACTCTCTTTTATTGTCTTTTGTTATAGTGTATGTCACAATATTTTTTTTATGAAATTAGTAAAAGTTAATGGTCAATAACATCTATGCCATTATGTTAAGGTTAAGATGTGTCTGATTAAACCGTAAATATTTTAGATAAGTAATATCTTTGTTATCGAGAAGTCGACGATATAATTGACGACAATATAGTATATGCAAAAATGTATTATAAAATTATAAAAAAGTACATTCAGTCATAAAAATGTCGGTCAAATGATCAGTACTTGTTTGTTCATCATTATTGTAGATCAGCTGAATAAGAATTTATAAAAAAATCACTATTTAAAATTGTGTGCTTACAACAATATGGAAATTTCAAAATTGTAGATCAAGGAAAAGAACAAGGTTTTGGTTATGCAGCAGGTCATTTCATACAAAATGCCGCAAAAAACGCTAGTCTTTTTATTGTAAGACATAAAAATTAATTTTTTTATTGTTATTATTTATTTGTATTACTTTCAGCTTGGTATTTCATCGTGAATTTTGACAAACTAAGAACAAACTAATTCCATAAGGGATTCATTCTTTCCTTTTGAAATACGGGACCTAAACATTATTAAAACGTAGATAAAAAAATATTCAAATTCTAGATTTTAAGTGGCGATTCGTTGCGAGAAGTAGGCAGTATATCTCACGAGTGGGACAGAGAACTTGTTAGTTTCACTACAAACGTCAACTATCCAAGTATTGCGGTACAACCGAAACATAAAGCACTTATATTAGCAGCAGCATTTCTCTTGGTAAGCCTATTAAAAATAAAATAATATAATTTTGGTATATAAGTTTATTAAAAAATAAAATAATGTATTTTTTCTCTGTTAATTATATATTTAAAAATATACATGTTATATTATTTGTATTCTTTTTAGGAATATACGTATTTCGAGAAGGCGCAGACGAGTTGTTCATGCTGCATTTGTTGCTGATTAATTCGATTTCTTTGAATAGTTTTTCAATATTTGGAAACTTTACCATACCTAAAAAAATATTATTATTTTGTTTACTTTTATACTGAGCTTAACAAAGCAAAATTATTTTGTTAAATAAAATATAAAAAATAGTGGCTTGTTTTTTCTGAAAATCACCATCTTAAATACATACTGTTTACGTCTATATTAAAAAATAATAGTATTTTGACAGTAGTGTTTTAGGATATTTTTAATGTTTTTATTTTTATTTAAATATTTTTGAAACAATATATGTTATCATAAATACATGAATTTGAAATGTTAAAAGTATATTGTTCACCAAACACTTTAGGAGAAAAGAAATGGCCCTATCATCAATATTACAAGGGAGAAAAGGATAAAGATGGTAGAAAATGTGGGGAAGGTGAAAATAACTGGTCTGGAGCTAAAGTATGATCGTATTTATTTCATCAGCTTTTTTTTTATTTAAACATATAAATGTATAAAAATTTCGTCATTATGTTCTTAAAATTATTTTCTAATTTTAGTGCTTGATTACCACAGAATATTTTTTATATTATATTAGAAATCATAAAATTGTACATGTTATTGTTAATTAAATTAAATATTAAAGAAAACTGTTTGTTGGTTATGGACGCACACACTCACGTTTTTTTCCTCTGAAAAAAAAAGCGTTCAACAACAACGTTTAATACGCAATGCCTCAAGTAGTGGAAAGCAAAGAACGAAATGTATTAACACTAGTTTCTTATAATTCCCTATGCCTACCCTGCTATGGGCGGAGTAAAATATACATTCTCGAGCTAACTACAGAATAGTAATTTCTTAATGTAACAAGTATATTTGTCTAGTCACTTGAATGTTACAATGGTCAATTACTACGTGATACATTGCACGGAGTTGGAGACTACAGATGGCGATATCGGGGACCGGAAAACACATCAATTACATATGAAGGACATTTCTATTGTAACAATATTCATGGATATGGGACCATGTCCTACGATGACGGCAGCACTTTCAATGTAATTCTTATGAGTAACCCTTTAGTTATATTTTGTCATATTCATATATAAATTACACATAGTATTTGTTTTTGAAGTAGGTAATGTATATCCCAAATCATGTATCTTTATATTAAATTACTAAGTGATTAACCATATTTAATAAACCATATCATATAATTAATTTAAACTGAATAGTTTTATTATCGAAGGTTTAAATATTTTGATATTTACGAAAAAAAATTGTTATATATATATATATATATATATATATATATATATATATATATATATATATATATATATATATATATATATATATATATATATATATATATATATATATATATATATATATATATATATATATATATATATATATATATATATATATATATATATATATATATATATATATATATATATATATATATATATATATATATATATATATATATATATATATATATATATATATATATATATATATATATATATATATATATATCTTGTTAATATCCAAGGAATTTATATATTAGTCTTAAATTTAAACTTTCAGGGACTCTTCGTTAACAATGTCAGATGGGGTCCAGGGGTAGAATCTCATTCTAATATGCAAGATGATGTAGGGCTGTGGCGAGGACGTCAGCTTGTGAGACTCGCATGGCGGCCGGTGGCTCCGAGTATCGTACCAGAGTTTATGACTAGTGTTTCTGGTCGAGCTATTGTGGAAGCACACAGAATTTTATTGAAAAATAAGAATGAAAATGTTAGATTTCAGCGGTTTGATTCATTCATTCATTTAATAAAACATTAGTATCTTTTCTATCTCCTTTTAGTTTATTAAAGCCTAATTAATTTTTGTAGATAGGTGAAATAAATAGTGCTATAGAAATGCTCAAAGAATGTAACGCAGATCCTAGAATAGCTGTTGAAAAATGGAAGAAGTTGTATCCAAGATTTTGTACTGACGCAGCCAGTCCATTGTGTCAGATAGATTTGTTTAACTTGCATTATTATGCTGAAACTATTGAAACTTTGGAAGAAATCGATTTATTGAAAAGTGAAAATGTTTGTAATATTTAATTTATTAAATATTTTAACTATCTTTTTAAGTGTAATTTTAAATTGTAGATACTAATTTTGAGCTGAAGATACTTTTTTATATATTTTTTTTATTAATAGACAGATATGGAAGACTCTATAATGTATTACGCATGGAATAATAGCAAAATGATAGTAGACATGATGAAACAGAGTTTTAAGCACGATAAGCAGAGGGATAACTTGATGCCTGATGTGAAAACTGTACTTTCAGGACCGAGGACAGTTTTTAAACCACCTGGCAGACATGAATTGGAATGCAGGTATATAAATATTAAACACTCGTTGTGTCTTGTTTTATACCTACAATGTTATATTGAGGACCGGCGTAGCGCAGAGACGTAGCATCTGTCTGTAAACGCGACGGTTTGTGGGTTCGATTCCCACATGGGGACAATGGTTTTTTCTGCTTCCCATTTCATCGCTCAGTTTTGCCGAGTTGTAGCGTTGAGTTCAGTTCACTTAACAAGCAATGCTTCGGAAAAGGTGGAAAGTAGCGACGGATAAAGCAAGGACTAAGCAAGGGAGTGTGTTAACACTAGGTTCCTGTGGTCCCTGCAGTTCCCTCTGCCTACCCTGCCATTTGCGGTATAAAACGTGAAGCTAAAAAAAACAAAAAAAAAAGTATTATATTCGGAATGCTGAGTAAAAGTAAAGAAAATATACATGTATTTTAAATAGATAAATAAGTAATATTGCAGAAGTCTGCTAATGGCGTGTTACTTGGGAAACAAAATGGATGTTGCCGAGCTTATTAATGAGAGCCGCATCCACCCTGACATATCAGATATACAAGGGAACACGGCCATCATGTACGCTACTGTGAGTTGTACTTATGTCTCGCGAGGTTGTAATGACGCATTTTTATAACTTTTATACGTAGTATCTAAGATAACCTCAGATATAATGGATTTTGATGTGCTGTACAGAATTTATTTACATATATCTGTGTCTAATTGCAAAAATTAATTTAACTATAGGCTTTATTGTGAGTTCTAAAATGTGGCACGAAGGAGTTTTTTTTCCACTTAATTTTATATTATTAATTAAACAAGTAGTGCGCCACTGATTAGTACGTACGTACGTACGTACGTACGTAGATTTGATATCGACTTGAGGAAATTAATTCTTTAAATTTTTCCATTCTAATAAGATAGATTGTGAGGAATTCAGTCTTGCAATGTTGGAACTTTGATACTAGGGTTCTTTGTACCTAATCTCCTACTTTTGCTTAAAAAAAGCTTAAAAATATTTTCTATATACTTAATCTGTAAAATTTCTGTAAAAAGAGATATATATGAACTGAATTGTTACAACAATATTGACCTACTGAAGAAAATATTGTAAAAATTTTGTATACGGTATATTGTATACTCTAAAATATACAATATTATAGAATATTATAACATATTTAAAGCAATTCTTCTTCTATTTTCTACATTAGTGCGGGGACCAACCGGAAATTATTTATTTCCTTAAACAAGCCGGTGCTAATATAAATGCGTACAATGATTGCTGCTGTACAGCCCTTGGTATCGTTCTGTTGAGATATATTTGCTATCTAAATGATGTTTCTCCTGGTGAAACGCTTCAAGCTTTGCTACCACCGCCACTGCCACCATCGTCACAGAGTAATTTTTATCTATAATATCCATATATATACGTATTATTTAAAAATTCTATAAGACGTCATTAAAAAATATTTGATGAAAAATATATTGGTAAAAGGTATAGTAATTTTTATATTTTTATGATTATTAATAGTGTCCAAATTCATATCAGGGATTCGAATCTCTTTGCGGTCAAATTTTTATATGTTTGTATCAATTTCATAGCATCTTTATTTTTCACGTAACTTCAACTTAAACCCTAGCGGTGTAGTCAAAGAGAATGAAGCGCTAAACGCTACGGTCTCTGCCTACTTCTGTCGCCTCATTAACTATCATTAATCTTCTTCATATATGCTCTCTTTATTGTTACGAAATTAATTCCAGTGCCAACAGAGAGAGAAATATTTGAATGGAATATGATAAGAGATGTAGCAGCAGCCAATATTGGTGGAGTAATGCCCAAAATTCCAAGCAAAACAAGAAATCTCAGTACAAGAAAAATTAAATCATTACTGTCGATCGATCAAGTTGTATCGAGAAGAAAAACTACTGCCCAATCTACTTTAGCAGAAGAAACTATAAATTACTTAGAAACAATTTCTAAGGAAAGTAAATTATACAATTGTTTGACTCGAGAGTATAACATAAAAGTTACTGATAATTTTACACTATTAAACAACTCAAGTCCAACGTCCTATCTTTTTGATCTCAACAATATGGTGAAAGAAATCGAAGCGAATGAAGAGCCAAAGAAGCAAGCTGATAAAAATGTCAAGAAAGTGACCTCAAAGGTATTGAAAGACACAAATAAAATACCTGCAGAACTGATACAGAAAACTTTTGAAGAAGAATTATCACTAACTAGTGTAGAGAGGAGAAAAATCGATGGGTTAGTATTTTATTTTCGTCTTTTATGTGAAACTGTAACTTATTATCAATTTTTTTTTTAATTTTCTAAGGTGTTTTATAATTAAAAATTAATTTTATACAGTAATTAATTTTGATTGTATTACGAACAGGTTATCAAAAATAATGCTGACAATTTTACAATTATTGTCAAACGGTGCTAATCCAAATTGTGTCAGATGCCCTCAACCGGCTATGGTGATAGCTGCGCGTTCAAGTAGTCCAGAACTTGTGAGACACTTGGTTTCTTATGGGGCTAACGTAAATGATACTTTCAAGCAGGTTAGACTGACTGACTAATACGTTCTATTATAAATTTCTAGTGACTAGAACTAAAACTAGAATAACAACATTAAGTAGATTTTAAAATTATAATTTGGACATAAAGCTTTATAGTCACTGATCACTAATTGTTATAGCTACGATTTTGATCCTAATTTGTGAAAATTTATTGATTTCTTTCTCTGCTAAGACTTTGTACTACATAGAGTTCCGCCACTTAGCACCATATATATATCTTGGAGCGAATATTGATATATTTTGTATGTCATCTACATTGTACAGTGACTTTTGCTGTTGCAGGGACAGCTGTAGACATTTGGCCATGATTTTTTGTTTCACTATATGTTTTCTTATTGTTATTTGTATTGCAATTTTTATTTTCAGTTTTATAACTATTCACCTCTTGACATAGCAATCTCTCGTCCATTCACAAAAGATAATTACAACGTGATTAAACAATTATTAGAATGTGGTGCAAAGACTCAACATAGACTTTTATATGAATATGATCCATTGTCCAATGAAGCAGTTCCCGGACCAACTCTATTACACGCCGTATTGGGGAAGAAGACGGATAGCGAACTTGGAGAATTGGTAAGTTCTAGAATTTGAAAAAATATGTACCTACCCTATGTCAAATAAACTGAATGTAATGTAATAAAAATTAACATTAGTTTTTTTTGGCTTTGCTCAAATTCCTAGTGGTCTATATTGATGTATAAATAGACTTTACATACTTCTTTCTTTCTAATTATAAAAACTATCTGACAGATAAGACGACAAGTTGTAGAATTATTGTTGAAGTATAATTGTGACGCAACGGCACAATTTAAAGGACGATCCGCGATAGACGAAGCGATGAACAAGAACTTAGATATTTTTGATGTCTTCATAAAAAGTCCAAAAGCCAATCTTAACACTGTTATAAATGATTTAAATCAAACTATTTTAGTAAAGTTTTTTAGCATCTCTTTCTTTAGGAGCGTTCCAAGTGGGGAGAGATTGCAAATGGTAATCTATTACGAATATATTTGTTGTATTATTTAGATTTACTTACTTTCATTTAATATATATCGAGATTTTGTGATACCAAGCTTCATTTGCTTCTTGTCGCTAACTTTAATGATATGTTATATAAAAACCAACGCCATACTTTGTCGAAGTCCACATCCAAAACATACTAATATGTTTATTAAATATTATCTAATCTAAAATTAATAGAAATCACAGGAACTATGTAAAAAATTATTTAAGCATCTCCCTTATACTAGTATAGTACGAGTAATATTTTGTTATACATATACAGCTCACCAACTTATTGCTTCACGGTTGTGACCCACTATTACAATGTCAAAATGGCGACGAAATATATGAAAATATTTTTATGTTTATAAAACAAGCCTTAGTAGATATGGAAAATATTCAAAGTAAATCTACTGCTGTACCTGGTAAGATTTATTACACCATTAAATAATTTCAGTTTCACATACAATTGTAATGTTAACACACTTTATTCCCGCCGCTTTGCTTTTCCCCTATAGTGGCTGACACTCATTTAGAAAACGCTGTTAATTCACGATGTTGGTGGAAAAATAAGCCGTGGAATTTAAATTTTGTCCAGTCGTACCTATTTTTTATTATTATATAGGTATAATTAAATTTTTGCTATCTACATAAATAACTAACGTTTTCTTGTGATATCAATTATAAATTTCTCGAGTTAGCATCGTTTTTTTCTTCGAGGCCTCCACATCTGCCAAAAGACGAATTTCCCGATATTTCTCGCCTCGATAATTCCCGAACAGAAATGCTAATTACAAGTAATAAGACAAAATATTAAATAATCACTTTAAGATATTAAATAATAGGTACTTATACAACACTAAACGCCATGAATAAAGAGAAGAAAAAGAGCACTTATACTATAAATATATAACAATAATAACTGAGTATTTCTTTTTTACAAGGCGCAAAGCAAGAAACAAAGGCCAAAAAACCTGAAAAGCCTAAGAAAGATGAGAAATTATCAACTAAGTCAACTGGTAAGATGACTATGGATGAAGTAGAGGATTATAAGCAAACTGTTGACTTGGTGACCGATTGCGCTCGAACTATTTACATACGATGGTTACAAGCAAAACTAATGAAAGAGGTTATAGAAATAATTGATAAGTGAGTACATATATTGTAGTATTTATTTATTTGTTGATGATATTCTGGCTTTGATAATCATCAGCATCTCTTCATCCACTACTAATGTAGGACAAGTAATAATTTTTATTTTATTATAGTACCTTAATCGTTTTATTACGAATTATTTCCATAATAAAATATTTTTTTGCAATTTTTAATCAAAACTTTAAACACTCATTTGAAAATTTCAACAGATATAAACATCGCTTTTGGAATATAATACTACAGCAATTAACTGGAAAGATGAACATTGGATTATGGTTAAATCCGTCTAGATGTCTTGAAATTTGGAACATTTTGTCTACTACCAAAAATAAAACATATAAAGATAAAAAAGTATTGAAACATTTGATTTCTATAATTATTTTTATGTCGTGGCACAATTACGGTGGTAGAGGCTTCGATCAAAATATAACGGCCAGCTTAAAGGACGCCATTGAATTAGACACGAAACGTTTTTTACATCAATATAAAGTTGGTACATATATGAAATCTGAAATGAGTTCCTGGGAATTTATAGGTTTTAAGCCAGAATTAATCAAAGATGTAGGTATAGTTATATAAGTGATAAAAGTTTTCGTTTTATATAATAGTTGCTATATTTATATATCTTTCATATTTTAGACTGAAAAATTTAACGTGTGCTTTGAATGCATGCGTACATTAAAAGATGAAAAGGTGGTGTGCCACTGGTGTGAATTTGTTTCATTTTGTTCGCAAGAATGTATAGAAATAAATGCCAATCGGGCAAACTGTCATCCTTGTAGTGTTTTTATGTCAATCAAGCACAATACAAGTCCAAATGGAACATAAGTACATAACAATTTGAGTAAACTCGTGTTTTACATTATATTAGAGCATTTACCTTACTTTAATAAAATTATTACATTTTTACTAATATATATTTAATCCATTTTGTAATGTATATAAAAAATTTGAAAATAAATCCAAGTTTGTTTTTCACTGTCGTCCTTTATTTTTTAATCAATTATTATTGTTATTTTTTAATCAATTATTTACCAAGTATTTTGTACTGTTAATTCCGACAACACAAAAAAATATTAAAATGTCAGATGTGTCATAATAAACCGCGTTAATATGCGCCTTGCGCGAAATAATACAGCAGTAAAGTATTAACACGAAACTTTAGAATATATATAAACTCAATAATATGCTATACTAAATGAAAATTACCAATTTCAAACTGCCTGTTAATTTAATAAGAATGGCATCGTCAGCTAAAAAATTTAAATTATCAACTCCATTTGAGAATACTGAAACAAAAGTTAACATTGATGAATTTATGCAACAAATACACAAAAAGCGGGAAAATACTGCAGATTCAATATTAAATTATAAATTTAATAGAAAACGTTTACGAATTGTATCTCAAGAACAAAGTGTACCTGAAAAATGTGAGGGAATTGTGTATTGGATGTCTCGAGACAGCAGAGTGCAAGATAATTGGGCTTTCTTATTCGCACAAAAATTAGCACTCAAGAATGAAGTACCTCTTCATGTATGTTTCTGTATAATTGCCAAATATTTAGATGCTTCTGTCAGGCAGTTTCATTTTTTACTAAAAGGTAAAATCGTATTTAATATTACTACAATGAGGAAGTTTTATGTATTAAACATGCGTTACTTATAAAAGTGGTGGGTAATACATTTCTATTTGACATCAATTTCAGGCCTTGAAAAGGTAGCAACTGAATGTAAGAAACTGAATATATCATTCCACTTATTAGAGGGAAGCGGTGCAGATGCACTGCCACAGTGGGTGGTGGAACATAAAATAGGGGCAGTTGTGTGTGATTTTAACCCTCTTAGAGTTCCCCTGGGTTGGCTCGAAGGAGTAAAGAAAAAGCTACAGAAGGATGTGCCACTTATACAGGTATCAATATTTTATTTTTCAATAAGTCCAAATTTGAGGATCTTGTGACAAAGTAGTATCTGAATGTAAATGGGATGATTATGTGCTCAATACTCAAGTTTCACTCAAGTGAATTATTATGTTTAAATTATTATCATTTCTCTATCACTAGAATTCTTCTGTAGTAGGATTAACATGCAACAGGTATGCATAAAAAAAGTATTATAGTGCTGTTTTTAATATTCATATGTATATTATAGACGGAGAAATAATTTTTTTATATATAAAAATAATAAATTTATAAACATAAAATGATGAATGATGAAATCAATTATATATTACTTATGAAATTATCACAAGTATATCATTAAAAATGCTCTTTAAGAAACTATAACAGATTATATAAATTAATAAGACTGTATAGTTACTAACCATACTATCAATTATTTTTCCAGGTAGATGCTCACAATGTGGTCCCCTGTTGGGTTGCATCAGATAAACAAGAATATTCAGCAAGAACAATAAGAAATAAAATTAATTCAAAGTTAGATGAATATCTCACAGAATTCCCTCCAGTTATTAAACACCCTTACACAAGCAAATTTGAACCTGAAGTAAGTGTTTAAATAATAAGAAGTGACAATATACTTTATATTATAGAAACATAAAAATTATATGTTGCTGAAATGCTCTCTTGCTATCTCAAATACTTGAATATTATTTTTCAAATTGGCCTGATTGTGGTGGATAACCACTACGATTAAATAGTTTGTTTACTTTTTAAATATATAAACACAGGTGGAATGGTATTTACATTTATAGTACACCAATTATTTATTTAAATTTGATTTCAGCCTATAGATTGGGATGAAGCTATTGAATCGCGAGAGGCAGACAAATCAGTAGGTCCAATTGAGTGGGCCTCACCAGGTTATGACAGTGGCATGAAAGTATTGAAAAGCTTTCTAGACAAACGTCTTAAGATATTTGCCAGCAAACGAAATGATCCCACACAAGATGCTTTAAGTAATTTGTCACCGTGGTATCATTTTGGTATGTTGTTACTTTTATTTTCACTTCCTTGTATCATAAGAATACATTGGTAATTGAAAATGTACTACTAATTTGATAGATACTTGCACATTAAATTTAAATTGCCTATTTTTTAACCTTATGTAAGCTTAACTTTTTAAGTATGCAACACATTGTTAATAAACTGATATGTTACAAGGCAAATATATTCTTTTTAATGAAAATCTGTTTCTATTGTCTAATAAATTACAATAAAGCTGTGAACTTTGTATATCCATTAAAATCTAGCATTTTATTTTTTATATTCATATCCATTCAAATCTAGCATTTTAATAAATTTTTGAAAAAACAAAAATATTAGATTATTACAATAATCCGTTTTAATATCAACATTTTAAATTCCAGGTCAAATCTCAGTCCAGAGAGTGGCCCTCTGTGTCAGAGAATATAAAAAAACTTACACAGAGAGTGTTAATGCATACCTCGAAGAGGCTATAGTGAGGCGGGAGCTTGCCGACAACTTCTGCTTTTACTGTGAACACTATGATAGTATTAAAGGGGCTAGTGCATGGGCGCAGAAAACTTTGGATGATCATAGGTACAAACTCCTTTTATGCTTTCCCTTATTAAATCATAATAGAGGAATTTAGTATATACATAATGTACTTTTTAGGTTATTGCTTTTCTTATTGTACCTTGTACAGTTTGACTTAAAAATAAGCTTTTAAACATCTTATGAATAAATATTTACATAGCTCAGGTAAAAAAAGCCAGCTAAAGTTACCCTACATGTTTTAAATTAGACAGAAGTTAAGTGATAAATGAAATGTTTTAATGGTGTTTCTTTGTCTACTTATTTCAACACTAAGGGATGGCACTCAGTTTCTCTTCTTCTATCTTAATCATATTTGAATTATGCCATAACTAAATATTATGCTTTATTAACTCACTCCATTGAAAAACTAAATTCTAATATTGACAGGAAAGATAAAAGGAGCCACATATATACATTGCAACAGCTGGCCGATTCTAAAACACATGATGACTTATGGAATTCTGCTCAAATACAACTTGTCAAAGAAGGCAAAATGCATGGCTTCCTACGCATGTACTGGTGTAAGAAGATTCTTGAATGGACCCAATCCCCTGAGGAAGCTTTGAAGTTTGCCATTTACTTGAATGATCATTACAGTGTTGATGGTAGAGACCCTAGCGGTTATGTTGGCAAGTATACTTTTATTTTTATAGCACTGTGGTTATGTTATTTAGTTATTTAAAGAGAACATATAAAATTTTAATGCAGCAGGATTTGAACCCACTCATCATGGAAACCGTCCAAGTATTCTGACCACTTAGCCATGTGTTTTTCATCGCAAACCTAAATGCAAAAAACAATCATTTGAATAAAAGAGCTAAATTGCTGCGTTAATACTATTTTCCTCTCCTTAGTGTGGGTTAACACTTTATGAATCATAAAAGTAATAGTAATAGGTTCTTTTTATTTCAATATAACGGTAATTAAAACAATGGTTTATATGTAAAACATTAAAGAAGTTATGATTATGATTCTTGTGAAAAAAAAAATTTAAGTCTTTTCATAGGCCTATTGCTGACCTTGAGTTGAGGATAATGAAAGTCACTAACTGGTTCACGATTTATTAACGAGACGGTAAATTATACAGACTGTGACGCACTTTTATTCATGATACTTCGACTTTTATACATGATATATGCCAAAGAATATGAGATACACAGATGTGAAACATTTTAGTCATAGAATATGTGAGCTTTATCAATTGTTTACTTTAATACCTATAACCTAGAAAAATTAAAGGTTATTTCCATAAAAGGTTATGTTCCCTAAGGTTTTAAGCCCTAGTTACTAATAAAAAGTTAGCATAAGCTTATCAATTATCGCAATATATTATATTTTATATATTTTTCTTTAGCAATGACTATAAAAGTATTCATTAGAACATTTACTTATATGGAAGCTGTATATTAACCCTTCTGTGGATGTAATTTTTCCATTTTCATTTTAAGTTGGCTTTTATATGAAATTGTATTAAGTAGATGCTTAAAAATTAACAAAATAGAACATTGCATTCACTAAAGGATATATTTGTATGTGTAATGTAATCTATATGTCATTAGTCTCGTCCATGGTAGAAGTTGCATGGAAGAGATATATATTTACACCACATTTTTTTTCTTCTTTATTATCCTTATTCCTTGTATTGATGTAATAAAGTATTAAATAAACTAATATAACTTTTTAATACAGTATGATACGATTCATCTTGCATTTCGCAGGGTAGGCAGAGGGGACCATAAGAACCTAGTGTTAAGACACTCCGTTCGCCTTTCCTCGATACATTGCGTGTTGCGTGGCGGAACTCAACGCCACGCTTTGCCTAGTTGCCAGAGCGAAGAACATGCAAATAAAAAATCCATCTTCCTCGAGTGGGAATCGAACCCACAAAGCGTCGCCACAACAGACCTCACTTTATAATATTGATATAGACATACTATAAGCGTTATTCTAGGTATTCTGAGGTATTTAATGAATTTTTCTCTTCAACTAGGATGCATGTGGTCTATCTGCGGTATCCACGACCAGGGCTGGGCAGAGAGACCAGTTTTTGGCAAAATTCGCTACATGAACTATGATGGATGTAAACGCAAGTTTCAAGTGCCTGCTTTCGTCGCCAGGTACGGCGGGAAAGTGCACAAGTATGTGGCACCGAAGTAATGTGTTCAAGTCTGACCTTGATCTGACCTTAGTACTAGTTGTATTTCTATAATAATATTATAAGTATTTTTGTTGTTATTGTTATTGTCTTATTATTATGGAAATTTTTAAGGTAATATTTGATGTTGGTAACATTTTATTGCATAAATGTAATTTAAAAGGTCTTGTAATTTTTGTTACTTCTCTTTAAGTGTGAAGGATAATTTCTATATTTCTTATTCTTCTTATATATTTATATATGTACGTGTTACAAATAGCTACAATCTTGTTATTTTTTTACTTGATCATATTAAGTGTTTTGAGATTAAAACAGATTATCTGATTTTTATTCAAATCATTTCAATAAATAATCTTGAACTATTTAAATTATTGTATTGTGGTTTTGGGGAAGCTTAAAAAGCTTTATAATTTTGAGTATTAATGAAAAAAATAATAAAGATAAGAAAAAGGTTAACAGGTTCATAGCTATACATTAATTTACATTTAGTATTGCATTGAAAATTGCAAGTCTATTTTTAATATTCTAAGATATGTTGTTGTATTTTGTAATTTAAAATTTAGTAACAAATTTTATGTACTTACTGTTTACAACTTTTTTTATATCGTTTTATAAAAATAATTAATAACGACCATACTGCCACTAATTAATCTGGTCAATTAATAAAGAAAATAATTTACAACACAGTATTTAAATGTCTAGATAGTACTCCACTGATATAGATAAGTTAAAGGTCAGTCAATAATATAGTAATAATATTAACAATATTGATTCTCACTAAGGCACTAATCTATGCGGGTTTTGGAATTTGGTATTTTATAAAGATGTTTTTACACAATGTTTTGCACAATTCTTACATTTTAGCATTTACAACTACATATAGCACTAATATATATTTTATTGTTCAGTTTTAGATGTACCGTATCATAATAAATCTACCTCTAAGTTTGTGTTTTTTTCATTTACTGAAGGTTTCTCTAACTTATATTAACCACATATTGCATGTAAATACGCAAAGTAGATTGCGTTTTTCCTATTATTTTGTTTGTTGAAGCTTCGAATTAAAATGGATACATAAGCAATATTTGCCACATTCACGTATAAAACTCAACAAGCAACTTTTCCTGTTACTTGTTATCAGTACTGGTTCTGATATAAAATTTAGGCATAAGGATTAAAATCAAACATTGGTTAATTTGCTTATAAATATTTTTATTTATGAATGTGACTGTTCCGCGGTTACACAATCATATATTTTGATTAACTTCATAAAATCAGAAATAGAAAAATAATATCAAAGAGCTATTTTCATTGGAACATTCAGTGAGTCAAGTTATCATTTGTGTCAGGATACAAGTAGAATTTATATATTTTAGTCAAGGGTTTGTAAAATATTCACGATATAATAATAATAATAATAGCTTATAGGAATTGCACATTCTCATTGATAAAATAAGAATACAAATTAAAATTATACAAATCGGTCGACGGGGGCCGTGCCGAAAACACAAAAACCATTTCTTCTATTATGTCTCAAATTCTTACAATACTGCGTCTACAAAGGAAATAATTAAAAAAATATATAATGATTTCAACACACAATTAAAAATAAGCGGTAAGGTGCGGAGTGTGGCCACCCCGACTCAGTTTATTATGGACATTAGCTTATTATGATGTTTTCATAAAACCCAAGTAACTGTCGACTATGAACACAAACAGTGGCTCGCGACTACATGTCCCACCGCACCACGGCATCGGTATACACCTCTAGTTGCATATAGATATTTGTACAAGAGAAAACATACCATACAATTCAAAATTAATTTCATTAAAGACCATAACCGAGTGGACGTTCTGTAAATAAATCAGCTTTGCGCCTGTAAATGGACGATTTGTTATACAATTGCAATGCAATAATAAATAAGACACAACATTGGAAATAGCAAAGAGTATACAAATTTTGAATTGATAAAGTAAAACGATAACTAATCTTGTAATTTATTTTGGTCATGATCTTTAGCAAACAGGGGGAAAGGATAATAGAGGGAGTAAAGGGGGGAGGGGGGGTAGTTAAGTTACAGCTAGTTAGTCGTGTGTGTATGTGTGTGTGTGAGTGTGTGTGTGAAAGCAGAGCTCCATTCGCCTACTGGGTCTACTGCACGCAACACGAGTTCTTGTGGCCGTTCTTCTTCAGGCGCGACTTCGGCCGGTACTTCTCCAAGTACGAGAGCTGCTTCGCGTTGATGGCGCCGCGACGCTGGCTGCAAAGTTCGTGATAAACGTTTAGTTTTATACTCATTTTGTTTATGAATGTCATATTAGTGTGGAGAACCTACTGGCAAAGACAATACACCAAGGGAGTCCACTGAGGAAACAAAAGTATTTATATACATCCAAATGCAAATACATGCAGTGTCGTCTAAGATTGAACTTCCTACAATGTGATAATAATAAATTTTGTAATGTATAAACAACACAACAAGATCTATAATCTAACAATGCTTAATCTAATTGTAATGCATAATAGAATACATTAACAATGCGCAAATGTCCTTGGTATTGTTTTTATGGCATTAAACCTTTAATTATGTGATTAAATATCACATTATATATATAATTTTATTTGTCTAATCAAAATAATATAAGCAATCATATATTTAATATATTTCTTATATATTAAATTTATTATTTATCAAATTAACTTTGCCAATTGCGCACAATATAGAGCACTGATAAAATTATATCTTAATTAAAAGTAGATATTTGAAAATATATTTTTTAAATATGTCCAAGCGATGTTGCTACGACATAAGCCAAACCTATTTAACAGGAAATCATTTACTTGTTATAGCAAAATTGAAAATCACGATAAATCTCAAATGTAACATACAAAGCACTGAATTGTCTATACGTATAGTACTCACTCCCGGATGGTCTCGACGGCCTCCTCGTACTTCATACCGAGCTCGATGAGCGCGATGGCGACCATGACGGGCGCGCGGCCGAGCCCCGCCACGCAGTGCACCGCCACCGCCGCCTCCGGCTTGTTGGCGGCCCTGGAGGAACACAACATTAATAGTTATTGTAAATGTCTTCACGCTGTATCCCGCCCTTGAGTAGGCAGCGGGAACTGCAGGAACGATAGGAACCTAGTATTAAGACACTCCCCACTTAGTCCCTACTTTCCCTTCCCGTCCCTGCTTTCCCCTCACGTCCCTGCTTTCTGCCTTTTTAGAGGCATTGTTTGTTGAGTGGCGGAATTAAACACCGCGCTTTGTCTAGTTTCCATAGCGAAGTAAATGGAAATCTATCTTCCTTGAGTGGGAATCGAACCCACAAACCACAACAAAAAGAATGTATGTGATATAGTTAAGTTACGCAAAGGGTCGATTTATATCATTCAAAAACACTTTTATACACACACACTAATATTAAGACATTCTGTATATTTAATAATTGTATATAACATTTTAAATTCCTATGAACAAATTACTCTTAAAAAGCACCTTAACTAAACTTTAGTATGCGATAATGTTATTTTAAAATTAATTCTTATCTATGCTTCAATATTAAAATAAAGTAATCTTAACAGAAAGATTGCAAATAAAATGATTATTTTGTAATAATTGACCTCTTTGCTGTCAAGTAGAATATTATATTCATTACTCGTGTAATCTTTTTATATAGGATCAAAAATTTGTTTTATTTACCCAAGCTATCACTCACTATACAAGGTGTATTGTGAGTCAAAACTTACGTAAATAATCTTAAACGTAAATGTAATCTTAAATAAAATTAAAACAAACTATAAAAACCACACATGAACATTAAAATCGGATATCGTATGATATACAAATTCATTCTATTAAAGAAAATAAAAGTATTTCCATACGCATCAATTGTCTTAATTTCAAATACAATCAGAAACAGATACTTTGGTAAACGTGAAACTGTATCATTTAAATCCAAATAAAAGTAATTTAAACAATTAATGTTTTCACATTGACAGCCTGGTGTTTCGTGTATCATTTAAAAATATGGAATGATTTCAATAGTTTATATATAAAACGAAGTACACTAGTACACTTAAAAAGGTGTTTAATTTGGCTTAACAATTAGTGACGCAAATATTATAAGGATATCCTCCTACAATTTTTAAAAATCTAATATATATATATATATATATATATATATATATATATATATATATATATATATATATATATATATATATATATATATATATATATATATATAAATATATATATATATATATATATATATATATATATATATATATATATATATATATATATATATATATATATATATATATATATATATATATATATATATTATATATATATATATATATATATATATATATATATATATATATATATATATATATATATATATATATATATATATATATTCTCTAACTCATATGTATATATGGTTTCACTAAATACGTTTTGTGATATCAACTTTTCTATGTAGGTGTGACACGAATACATACCCCAATTAAATAACCTATTAATGAAATTAAAATACAGAAATACAATACCTTTTATTACAACGTTTGTGAGATAAGAATTGGCAAATTAACAACGCAATTAAAAGTTACATCATGTTAATAGCACAATTAAAGTATGCGCTAATCGGTGCGAATTTTACATACTGTTAACAAATAGTGTTCATGTATTAATAAATAAAACCAATACAAAGCGACAGATGTAATGATCATGTATTAATTAAAGTAAGCACATATACTTAAGGTAAAAGCACCAATGGTGGACAGTGTACCAAAAGACGACACTTTCAATAATTAAGTTCAATATTAAGAATAATTTTACTTGCATGTCAGAATTCTTAGTACCAGTAAATGGTTGATTCACCTGTTAATCAAATAGCACAACCATAACAACGGTCTTTTGTTTAAAAAGTTAAAATAGCATCAACTATTGCGAGCAATGTGACGAAGTCACACATCTTTAGCCATTTCTTGTGAGTTTAGCTAAGGACACCGCAGCGGTACAAGTGATTTTAATTAATTTTATAAAGATATTGCTTTGTAATTTGTTATATTTTGTATTGATATTTATATATTCTAAAGATTAGAACAACTCATTACTTGTTCAGATATTATTTTTCTAAAAAATCATAAGTGTCTACTATTGGTTCCGAAAATAGTCAGATTACCCTAAAGATGACATGTAAGTCTACTTTTGGTGCAGTAACGAAACCTATTCCTAAGCGTAGGTTTATGCAATTATCAACACTATTTTCAACAATATAAGTACCTACTGTTAAAATTGTGACAATATTAAAACACTCCAATAGTAAACAGGGTGTCAACTTTTGGAGTATATTTTTGATGGTCGGATTTTTCAAGATGCCATCTATAAAAGGCCAGAAGTTCAAAATCAAAGGAACTGGAACATGACTAAAATTTTATTCTTATAAAACTTTTGATATTTAGTCAAGGATTTCAGTTAATGCTAATAAAAAGAATTTTATAATATTTAGTTATGTCATTTTAAGCTTATTTTAATATATATTTGATGATTGTTATATTCAAGCTTGCATGTCTACTATTGGTACAAATAAGTGTCCACTATTGGTGTTTTGATTTTTGAAAGTGTCATCTTTAGGGTCATTTAACTTAATCAATAAAAATGGAATTTCTGTTTTAATTTACGTTGATTCGGTGGGTTTTTAGTTTAAAATATACTTTTGTATTAACCAAGGTGTAATTAATTTTTTTGTTTCTTTTGTATTTCTTTTCCAAAAAAAAAATATTTTTGTTTAAATCTTGTGTCATCCTTAAAGTGTCTACCATTGGTGCTTTTACCTTAAACAAACTTAAAAATCTATAGATAGATGATATAAATAAACAAATAAATACATAGACAGATATACTCACTTGTCACGCAAGATCTCGAACCAATCGTCGACAACGTTGGCCGGCGGGAAGGTGCCGTCGTCGTAGGCGAGGTCGCGCACCTCGATGCCCTCCGCTTTCAGCGGCGCCGTGTCGTAGCTCGGCTCGCAGACGCGCACCACCGTGCACACATTGTGCTTCCTTAGCTCCTGAAAATTTTAAACACACGTATTTGTTGGATGCTGTGTAACTGTAAGACTGTGGAAATTACTATGTAATATGATTACAGGTTTGACTGAATTTCTTCGCATTGGCAAGAAGAAAATCTCGAAAACTTGACAGAGAACGGACTGATCACTAGATTTGCTGTTTGCCCTGCGGTATGTAAAAGTTTATTTCATTAAACATTTTGAAAATATCACAAAAAAGTACACATAGCAACAGCTTGAGTATTATTCGACAACAATCTACGAAATTTATATTCGTTCAGTATTCATTCAGTTTTCACTATTCAAAACTAAAACTCCATTGTGATAAGCGTCTCCATTAGCCGAAAATAAGAACTTCTAATACGTCTTTTGTACGTGCGTAGAATAACTAATAATGGGTTTCCCGGAAACTGCACATTTACCTGCACTTACGTACAATTAATTGTTTGCGAAGTCTTTGTTACTCAAATACTAAAGGGGTACAAACAAAGAGTACTTCATGCACCTATTGAATCCCTAAACTTTTGAAGCACAATTAGTGTGAAATTTCATTACAAGAACAAGCAATTTTATTATTACTACTTCCCTGAAAGACGGCATTTAATGTGAAAAATGTAAAAACTTAATAGATTTTTGTCTTAAAAGAGTTCTTGTTCTAAAATTTAAAAAAGATATATGTATCAGTGGCCAAGTGGCAATTATAACGTAAATCAATTAATAAATACAAATTAATAATTAATAATCAAGTACAATAATGTCATTTTAAATTATTTTTATTTCATGCTGCATTGCATACAATAAAAACAATTTTTACTCATATATTATTTATCGAGTAACAAAATATGTAATTTTCATTCGAAAACAGTTTACCATTATAAAAATTAAAGTCATCGCCACTGCTATGTGTATAATGTTATACTATATTCTGACATTAAAGCCTAGTACGATAAAAAAGATGAGGCAAAAGACAAGGGGTTAATATACATTACTTGGCAAGTCGCGTTGAAATCGAGGCTTAGGTTTGTATATCATTGCAAGGCAGCGTTCTAACAATGGAGATGGAGATTTATTGTCAAAAGTATGCCTATTGTCTGGCCTACAATGGCCACCACTTTGCGCCCTAATCGACAGGACTTGCAAAGTTAAAAACGTACTTCGTTTTATTATCGTGAGTACTATTTTATTTTCAGAATTATTTCTGAAAAAATGGCCGGTGGTGGTAAAGTGAAAAGATAAGTATTTAAGTGTAAATCTATTGCAATAACGTCCTTCTAGTGCCTTGATAAGGATGGCGATGCCACTCGAGGCGAATTCAAAGGATCCATTATGTTCTAAATAAGAGGCGCGCAAACAAGAGCATAAAACATTCAGCGATCGACGCGACGGTTCCCTCATCTTTTCGGGCAAATTTAGATAAGGAAATTCGAGGGGCCAATTTTCTTAGTCATAACTCGTCTGAGAGACGTATCAAGGGCATATCCTACTACAAACAATTTCAGAACTTGACTTTAATTATTTTAGCAATACAGTGTGAAAATTTCGTACAAATATTTAGTATATTGCAGAATTATTATTATGACCTCATTATAAGCACCGAAACTTCAATGATTGCAAATATGCATTTATTTTAATGAACTATAGTTTTAGTACCACTTAATTGTTGTTTCTTTAAAAAGAAATTGCTACTAGCTAAAATTGCTTATAGACATTAATATACATGCAACTATTCTATGAATACAAATACGAGTGAGAATTTGGAAGTATTAGGTACATTTAATTTGCATAAGGTAAGTACATACCTGTAAGTAACCCTGGATGGTGACATCCGATGGTCGGTCGGTGATGAGGAAGCGCATGTTCTTGTACTCGATGAGAGACGGCGCCGGTCTGATGTCCTTCTGCTTCATGATGACCACTTTACTTCACTGACGCACAATACACAGTTAAACTCTCGTACCAAGGTGGCAAATCCGCGTCAAGTAGCGTTTCGTCAGAGTCTAAGACAAACTGTCACTCTATTTCCACACAACACACTACAGTTTCGTGGCTTCTGTTTAAAAAGGGTCCAATTATATAATTAGAACCACCCGCATGGATGACGCTTTCAACCACTTGAGCACATACGACGACTAACAAACGAAGATTCCGAATTGGGAAACGAAACTAATAAATTATGCGACAAAACATAAGACGACGCGTTCCGCAAACTATATGCTTCAATTAAAAGTGGGATCCGATTTTAAGGTAACTGAAACAAAAATAATATCATTAATATCTTGATAAGTAGGTAAACAGCTAAATCTTCGTCGCGATATCATATTTGTGTGTTTGCGATCATGCGCAAGAGATTTGCGACTGAATTGAATTAAAAAGTTTTTAAAAATAGCATACAGATTTCCAAGTTTAGGTCATGTGAGCGGGCACGTCCAGTGGTATTTGCGAGCCGCTGATCCAGTGCCAATAGCGCATCACTTGTTAGCGCGTCCACATCATATATGTACACATAGGAGCGATAATATTATTGTAAACACTGTGCCACAACACTCATGTTGTGTATATTTTGATTAATACCTCTTAATCAAGTTTACATCGCAACTCTATATAAAACATACTCGCACGAACATGGTAAACACTATATTATATCACATAATGCGTAGCTTTATAACACCTCTGCGGTAGTACAATTGTATCTAATCAACTATTGTTGACAAAAAATATTATTTACGTGTAGTTTTCAAACTTTAATATATTATAGTTCAGTGCAAAGTAAAGACAAAGACTTTAGACAAAAGGCCAAAAGTCACGTATGAATAAATAATAATTTATTAAAATTAAAATTGTCCCTTATCTTTAAGTTTTACTTACAAATGGGTGGGTGTATATCGCAAAGTGCTTAGGGTGCGTGAGTCGCGCGCTACCGGCAGCATGGGTCTAGTCGTGGCCCGCTACCTCGCCTCCACGGAAGCCCGCGAATTTATTTGTGTTGGGCCTGGCAGTACTCCGCGCTGTCCAAGCGGAACTCCATCAATGTCGCCACAGAACAGTTGCCCAGCTGTAAACAATTTCAATAATTAAGTCTAACTCTGGTATACCTCGAAGCCCCTAATTACAATCTCTATTCATAGTCATTAATACAATTGGGACATTTATGTTTGTTTGTATAAAATTACTAATGGCTCCGTTTTTAAATGTTTATATAACAAGATTGTTATTTTATAGAATTTTATGGCCTGAGCGATAAATATGATGATGACGCACATCAAATTTAACCTACTTTTATGCACTTTAGTAATGCCTTACATTACTAATAGTTTTTTTTAATCCTATATATAAAGTATCTCCGTGCAATACTATATAAATAATTCTTTTTGAAAAATGTTAAACAACGCGTAAAACAATTGTCACACGTAAATTGAATTTTGTTATTTTCGGTAACAAACAATTCGACTAAAAATAGCATTTTCTGGGTTACTACCTACTGGCTGATGCGCAAAAAAGTCTTCAGTAAATTTGGCAAGCAATAAAGAGAATACTTAAATAATATAATTTTATTCCCAACCTGAGTCTTAATAACAAGACATTTCACTGATTCAAAATATTACTACGTAGATTAGTGGTCTATTTAATCGATGAAATATTTAGAAAATATTTATTTTTTCAAGATTCATTCAAGGAGAAACGCCCAGACTTGGGTGATAGCCAAACAGAACGCAGGAGATAGTCGACTGTGCGTATTTCACTTTAGAGAATTTAGACAGCTCTATATCTCCAGAAAGATTAAATGCCGGTTTTAGTGCAGATATTAACATTATATTTCTTAATTACGGTACGACGAATCATTTAACTTAATTACGTCTTATGATAAGAAAGAACAAATTTTGATGAATATATTTATAATGTAAAAGATCAATACTTAAAATTGCCACGAAACTGATCATCTAATTATTATTAACATTAATATTGTTGTACATCTGCATTACAATAATGTTTATTAGTGTGGGATTGAACGATCCAAAATATAGAGATGCAACAGTCGATAAACTCCGGAGTTCCAGACCACCTACTCATCACTTAATACAGACTTTAACAATTTTAACGTCTTCTGAATTACAGGCATTTTCAATAACAAATAAGCGACAATTGAATTTTACACTATAAGAAATACATTTTCTATTACAGAAATTAATTGCCGTCAAAGTTGAAATCACCATGTTTACAGTTTAGCACTCAGTGCAAACATGCGTCAAACATGATCCACGGGGCCAGTGCAACATGCGTTGTTTGTAAATTGTGTGTATTAATAACATACTGAAGCAATATATCCAGCAGAGTTACGATCAGTTTGGGATTCTTAAAAAAAAACTATATAAACTTTTGTTAATACTAAGCCACTTTGAATTATTTGTATGTTGAATGTAAATTATCTTTTTATCATAGGATTAACAAGTGTAATATCTTCTGCAGTATAAGATTACGGATGCAATTTAAATATCTAACATTTTAAGCACAACATTAAGAAATATTACCCCACAGCATATTTAGAAATACCTATATAACAATAGAACTTGTAGCGGAACCATCCGATCGAGGTCGACCGACCACAACTACTGTACTATGCACTTAGTTCTTTAATAGTTGCTTTGGTTTATTGCTTGTAATTCTAGGAAATTAACGTAGCCTTCATCGTTATCGCGTACTATATATTTTCTTTTCGATTTTACTTAATGTTTTAAAAATGTGTAATCTATATATGAAATTAACCTGGATTTTACTTAGCCGACAAAACATATGAGGAATAATCGATAATAATAACTTAATAAATGAAATAACTGGGTATTTGCTTTAAATCTTTGCAATATTTGTTAAACAATTATCAGATCCGTGGCTTATCTCTCTAGTATAACGACTTGAAAGGCATTCAATCATATGTAACTTAGTCACGTACTACCCACCCAAGATGGCTGATAAGGTATCAATGTCATATAATATAATCCATATAAAATATTATTGTGTCATGGTAAACCTGTAAATGATATTATGCCCCTATTAAATTGCTTATTAAGTAGATTAAAATTATTTTTAAACTTAGATAACAGAATTTATCTCATTAACACTATTAATCTAAAATGTTTACAGTTAAATATTAATAAATAAAATGTAACGTGTATAATATGGTATGTCCAAATGTAATAACTAAGTAAAATAAAGGCTTATAATAAAAATGTATTTAAGTTTAACTAAATATAGCGAATAATCTAAATACATAAATATAAATTTTATATAAAATTACAAAATATCATATGTTTATCTTGCCAAAAGAAACATATAATATTACTTAATGGAACATATTGCAGTGTCATTATTTTTAGCATATAACAACGGTGCGTTAAATATAATAGCCTAACAGCAAAAGTAAGAAAGTAGGTAGGTGCAACAACGATTCTTTGTGTAGACACTCCCAGGAGTTGCTACTCTAATAAAACTAAGTGTACAAACAACAGTGTGAAATGGACAAATAGTGCGCTATAAACTACCAACACAGTTATCGTCCACTTTCTTTTAATTAAAAAGCTTCTATCTAGTGTACACGTCCTACTTCAAGTAATGTAAGTAACTACAAATAACAAATAAAAAATATGAAATTGCTCGATAAGTGTCGTATTAAAACTCTTTAGCTAAGTGAATATAGCAAATGTATGTTCTAAAAATATAGGCAGCCAACAACGTAGTTAGAAACTTCTACAAATATAAAAACCACTTGTAGAATAAAAAAGATAACAAAATGCAAAAACTATAGAAGCATCTGGGATCTACCTTCACTGGTAACACGTAACATTACCTGACCACTTATTCTGATCATATCCAAATAACGAAATTGGGTAATAACAATATATTTATTTATATTAAATCCCGGAAAGTTAGTTTCGTCACAGCGCACTCGCCTTCCTCCGTAAACGTGTCAGCGATACGGAGCACCGAGGTTAATGATGACACAGAACGTCACTTACTCTTTATCCACAGAGCGGATGAAACTATGAGAGTCGGAAACGCAAAGTTAATGGCACAAACAAGAAGTAGCGAATGCACAAGCAACAAAAGCTGCCGTCGGAGACAGTGGAGTGAGTTAATCGTTCACATCGCAGCGGATGTACACGGTCCGTGCCGCGTTCGAGCAGAGACTGGCGATTAGCGAGTGCCGAGTACGAGCGCGGACACGACGGCCGGCGACCGACGTCACGCGCGACGGCGGCGGCGGCGGCGGCGGTGGCGTCATCGCCCCATACATCGCACACGGTCCACCTCCACGCTCACACACTAACTTATCGCTCCAACTTTTCGCGGTGCAAAACAGCGGTTGGATCACGAACACGAAGACCGACCGACCGACCGTCCGACCAGACCAATAACAATATTTTATGACAGGAGTGAGACTAAACAAATCTAAGCACAGACATCAGATACGAGTAATATTATGATGAGAGGATGTTTAGACTGTAATATAAGTATATATCGATTCTCGAGAGAATCTACATCAATTTATATTAAGAATAGCATTTGCAATGCGGGTTAGATTGTTTTCAATATCGTGCAGGGGAATTCCATTATTGGCATCTGTATTCTAATTATAGCAAATCGAGAAAGAATCCGAGTGAACTCCCACGCAGCTGCAAAGCACATCTGTGACACCGCGCAGAGTAAAAACATGTCATCAAATTGATAGCATAATTCAACAATCAAATTTACCTTAAATAAGAATATATCTAGTTTGCATTTATGCATTTTACACAATTTATAAGTTGTAGTGTTTCTTTTTCTCAATCGAAGTCTATTTGACTAAAGTAGTAGTACATTTTAGTATTTTACCTGTTTTATATTTGTGAGTCAAATAGTAATTATTTTAAAAACTTACTTATGTCATAGCTTTTATCTTAATTGCAATTTTAAATATTCTTTAAAGTTGAATTTATCCATTTTTAATTTGGCAAGTGGCATTGACTTACATTTTTTTAAATGGAACTGAATTATTCCTCCGAATGAGAATTAGCCTCACAACTACCGATACGTCCTCGATACGCCACAATGACAGTGATTTTAGGATGTATCATATTAATAGTTTACTACTTAGTTTTTTTTATTTTTTTTTTAGCTTCACGCTTTATCCCGCACAAGGCAGGGTAGGCAGAGGGAACTGCAGGGACCGCGGGAACCTAGTGTTAAGACACTCCGTTGCCTAGTCCCTGCTTTCTCCGTCCCCGCTTTCCGCCGTTTTCGAGGCATTGCGTGTTGAGTGGCGGAACTCAACGCCGCGCTTTGCCTAATTTACCAGAGCGAAGAAAATGGAAATAGAAAAATCCACCTTCCTCGACTGGGGATCGAACCCAGAAACCGTCGCGTTACGGGCAAACGTTGCGCCTCTGCGCCACGATGGTACTACTTAGTTAAATGTAGGTAAATAAAGACAATATTTAGAATTTTTTTGTAAAATATGTACAGAAACAAAAACAAAGGTACTTCCATGGTGTGCAATCAATATATATCAACGACCACAAATACATCCCAGATATTTCTAATATACTCAGATGATTTGAAAATAATGAAGTAGTATATTTAGGAAGTATTGCCCAATAATGTAGACTTTGTTATTTCCCTTTCTATATGCTACTACTATTTCTTTCTTAAACATTTTATGTTACATATAGAAGTTTTTATGTCATGTATAACTAACATCACTAACGTAAATGCTACAATGATTTTTTTCCATTATTATGTAAATTGAATAGGCTAGATTAACTAGTCTTGGCGTGCCGTCTAAATTTATCTGTTTTGTATAATACCACGTGACCAGTTCACGTGGCCCCTTACAACGTGCACTCCTTCTACAAACAATTGCTGGCTATTGTTGTTCAACTATAGTACTCCCACGACAAACGTGCGCGTCTATTTCGAATAAAAAACTTTTTGATTGTACTAAGAAAGAACTTAAAGGTTTTCGTTGACTAAATCTAGAACTTTGCAAATTACTACATTTGGCTAAAACAAGTTTTTATGGCTTATCATGGCATATTTTGAAATAAATCGTGTTACTGAAATAAGAATCTTAGCAATCCAGACAGGAATAAAGATCGAGTCGCAGAACGATATATAAATAGGACCGCAACACAACCGCAATCACGTTGCTCTAATAACAAAGCCCGAAGGTCGGTTCTTCAATTAAAACTTCTAAGAAACACAAATAAATATGTATTAACAACAATTCCAAAAATATACGACAATTCCTAAGTAAAGTTAAAATCTCTAAATGATAAAAGGATAAACGATACATCATAGAGATATATATCGAGAACATTCCAATGATAATACTGTATAAATTATAGTCTTATCACAACTTATAGCTTATCTATTATATTACATAACAGATATACATATATATAAAATATGAAGCTATTTCCGTCGATACTATATAAATCTAGGTATCTTTCAAAGCCACTAAGGGTTAGCATTCCGTCAATGGAAAGTGAATGTAACCTGAGCTCTTTGTGCAGCAGTGTCGGCTGGAGGGGGACTCGTGCAAATCAACTTTCACAAACCCAATGTGAATCTATCGAGAACACCCACAATACGCATACGCATCACTTCGTAGGCGATGCGACTGTGCTACATGAATATTGATAGGAGGAAAGGATTAAAATTTACTAGCCAGATAAAGATATTATACCTAAAACCTGTCCTATCCGTACAAATAAATATAGACTAACTCAACAAAGTTCGGGAATACGGTTCGTATCAGGCAACATTTTCGTACCGGTTACGAGTTATCTCGGCTTTACGTGACTTAAAGTTATTTGCAAAATAAGGACACGCTGTCGTATTTAGTGACTTACAACGATAAGGAAACTTGAAAATGTAAATTTAAATAAAACGTTCACAAATATATTATTTACTATATATGACATACTTTGTATGGGCAGTTCACCGTAGCGGTTTTAGAGCATATATTACATCTGTTTATGTACAATGTTGTCTGACGAGACGAGCGGTGCAGCCCTACCCGTTTGTATTGCAACGGGAAACGGGTCGCGACCCACTTCGTTGGGATCAATACTCGGTCATCGACTCCGCCTGCGCCTCGTATACTCGCCTGTTTCTCCCTGTAGAATAGGTAGGATCCGCGACCTTCTGGTGATACGATGCTAAAAATAGCTACGTTGGCGCAATGTCAGAACAGATAAATAAAGAATGACCTTTCGGTTGAAGCATCTTTCCAAATTGGGTCATGTTTCGACTATTTCCACTCAGTGCAAGCTTGTAAATACTTTTAAAATAATACTTTAAAATAAAATAAGTATTGTATAGGTATATGTTGCATACCTAAAATATAAAATATTTTTAGCTGCGCAGTTTAATACATAATACGTCATAAAAATTACCGCAAACATACTGCATCAAAAGATTATTTGATCGATAACGAAGGTGTTGATATAATAAGCTGATATAAATATTATGAAAACTCTAATTTACGTTTAATTTAATAAGTAATTACAAATCCTAAGGACAAATACGAAATTATTGTTCTATTAAGGTAGATTATTATTAAATAGATATAAAATACTAGATAGCTATCGGTAATGAAACGTGAACCATCAGATAAGCAATCCTAAGTCCTAACGCCCACTTACGAAAGACGTAAATGACACAGATAAAGTTCAGTCGGGACAAAACGGTTAACTGTGACGTCAAACACAAAATAAGAATGAAATATAGGTGGATAAAATATTTTAACAGACCTACACAAATAATGTTGGCAGTTCAGTCCATTTTTTATATGCACTCTCACTTCTACTATACGTCCTCGTAAACCACATTTGTTTTTAAATTTAAAAAAAGATTGCACTCTATAATTATATTTAAATTACATACTTTATTTTAATTGACCATAATTATAGTATAACAATAAAAAACGGATCGAATATAACTTCACTGTATTTTGTTTTAATAAACTTTTGGAGCATCACTTTACGGAATATAATCGTCGACCTTAAATATTTAAAGCGTTCGAAGGATCAATATTAGTCGGTTTCGGCGTTTTACCAAGCAAAATCATTAACGTGTCCTGACCGTGGCAAGTTACTCCCGACGCGAGTCGTGACCTAGCTCAGTGACCCGAATGCAGATAAGGTTCGCTCGCTAAATTTCTAAATCAAAATTGCACACTTGACATTTAAAAGCAGTAAATATATTCAGTAAGCTGCGAAAGGGCAAAATGCTTTTAGCGACTGTAAATCCTGTCACGAAATGTAAGACGAGAATCACGTTTATATAACGTACGTATCTTTTATTATGTTAATAATATTATTTACGATAGTAACAATACATCTATACATATATAATATAACAAAAGAACATAAAAATATTTACAAATCTGCTCACTTAGTTTAATATTTTAATTTAATAACGTAACATATAAAAAGACAAAAATAATTTTATCACCATTTTTAATGTAATTTTGTTTGATCGAAGCTTATGATCATAAGATTATATATATTCAATTATATTAAAAATTAATAAGCCGGGTGATACAAAATACATGTATATTGCATCATTATGTATCTTAAAAAAACTGTATGACAAAGAAATTAACGTTGTATGTGTGGCTGATAATAAATGCCGTTATTAAAAATATATAATATATAGAAAAAAGAATATATAGAATTCATTTAAATTCATCTTATATATTTTTTATAACTATACAATATTATAATATTATTAAAAAATTAATAGCAAACAAAAAGGTAAACGAAAGTTTTGAAGAAGTCAAGTTTCTTTTATAAAGCAGAAAAATAACAATATTTTTTGTTCGTTAATCTTTAAAACTTCCGGGCCAAATAACTAAAATATCTATTGGAATCATATCTAATCATTTCTTCATACTTGTTAAGATTATAAAGCAACGTTCGTAACATGTATATCTATATATCTATATACTTTTAGGGAAGATACAAAATATATTGAATACAGCAACTTAACAACGTATTTATATTAATTTTAGACTATAAAAATAACCTCACCTTTCCGTGTACCTGACATTTAAATAATCCACTCAATAGAAATGAAGTTGTGAGACTTGTTTACATTTTAATGAATATTGTTAAGGTGTGAGAATTGTAAAGACTCGCATTATGACAATTGAAGTTTCAAAATATCTGAATTGTATATATGTATCTAATTTACAGCTATGAAATTGAAGTAATCTATTAATATCACAGATTTATAAGAATGGATTTGGTTTTAAGTGTTTGAGAATGTTAAAATTTTAATTTTATGTGCTTGTTCCTTTTATAATATTATTTTTTAAATAATGATTTTAAAAGAAACAGTACATTTTAAAGAGCTAATGAATACTAAGTAGCATATTATGAAAATATTTATATAATACATTCTAAGAAAACATATTTACATGGAACGATATTTAAATACAGTTAAAAATAAATGATACCTTATAAAGCTATGCCACATCGTTAGTAAATCTTTCATACTCTGCCTACGTAGGCCTTCATTGACAGAATAAAAGCAAGTGAACTCATCAATCATGCCTGGTGTGTCGTGAAGAAAAGACGCAGAAAGAGCGTCGCCCTTAGGTTCGAAAACCCGCCATTCGGGAGCTGCGTACAACGACCCTAGAGCCCTTACGGACTGCGGTATAAACCGGTGTACATAACCAGTTGACTGGCCCTCCCTATTCCAATAGGCGGCACGACGCGACGGGAGGGTACAAATGTGAGAATTTCTTAGTAAAAGTGCAAGTTCGTTGAATCATGAGGATCTTAGTAATGTTGTTAATATTTGGTAAAAATAGAAATAATTATATATTACAATTAGATGAATGTAGTCGATAAATATATATGTAGGTATTCTATATTTCGATGTTACTGTCTTTGTTGTCTGATTATACGTTTACTTATCAAGTTTATATTGATAAAATTATGATCGATACGCTAACGATATTTTTACACAGTTTATCAAATTTAATAACATTTATCGACCGAATATAATTTAACAGAATATTTGAAATAATAATATAGTTCTGGAACGCGGATTACTTACATACACACTAATTTCTTAATTAAAACTGACCTAAAAATAGCATGCACAAAGCTTTTTCTAGAACTATGTTAGTTGTTTCTATGCCAACGGAACGATATTTTAGAACTGATGACGACACAACGTTCGTCAAGCCTAAATAGGCTGGCTACTAACATAATAAAAGCAAAACGGCTATTTGACCCGTTACATCTAAACGCAATATTATATTGAATTTATTTTTTGAAAGATCCTCTTACACTATAGTTTAGATTTCTTTAATTCTATTTCAAATGTATATGAATAATAAGACAAAATCTCTAAAGATTTCACTAACGGACGAGTATCGACGTGTGCGCCGGGTCAACACGCTTGCCAAGGTCGGGTCGATGTTCTCTACCCTAATCTATAGCTATTATTTTTTTTAAACAGATTTGTACTTTTTTAAATAAAAGATGCTTCACAAGAATTTCACAAGTTGCTATTGTAATGCAAAACCCATAATATGTAACTTATTATCTCGCTTTGACTAGCAAAATGCGTATGAGTTACGCTACAAGTATACTAGATAATTCAGTTTGACGTCAATACTGCTCCATTACAAATTGAATGATCTCATTCCTAGAATAACAGCAGTAGACTTTAGTTGAAATTTTAATTACTTGATAACTTATCGCTTTATTTAATCAAAGATATTACATTCATGGCATGGTATGAATCATGCTTCTAAATCTAATATTGCACTTTTCAATATTGTAACATTGTGAAACACATTGGACCTTCATTTATGAAAAAAAGGGAATAATATATAAGGAATAATATATAATATTTTTGTAGGGAATTCAAATTTTGTAGTGTATATAATACTGTAAATGCTAACTCTTAAATATTGTGTTGTTAAAGTTTAGCTTGTTACCATACAAATACACATATGTTTTAGAAAAACCATTATACAACAAAACTATTTTGTAGGCTGTTGATAAAATTGTAAGAAAAGTGAACCTTTATGTAGCAGGTAGTTGTCACACAAATCCCTTCACAGGGTTTGGGACAACTACCTGCTCAAAGGCAATTAATTATAAGAAATTTGTAGATGAAACATGTCTTTAAGTAATTTTACTATTTTAAACAAGTAGAAATAAAATAAACTGTATGTTGTGTTTTTAATTAGACAAAAAGTTATTACTGATATTCTATAAAAAAATAATGCACCTATAGCTGCTTCATAACAGATTTTATTAAAAACAGTATCATCCATTAATAAATGACATTATTTTAAAATGTACATTATTTTTAGATGTCACTTAAGAAATTTATGATGCAACTTGTGAGTAATATAATTCTTATGAGGGTATCTAGTATTAAATAGTTTAAATAATATAATTGTTATTATTAACTTTAACAACAAGTTAGGTTAATTTTTCTGTCAAATCAACTTGAAGTTACATTATGCCACTCTGATCATAGTTATAATAGGGTGTAGTCAGCATTTTATGGAAATATACTAAATTATAAATTGAACAATGTGAAGATGAATATGAATAATTAATTTTTATAACAATACTAATGTGGATGTTTCATATAACTTCGAATTTTCTCTTAGAATTTTAATTGTATAAAGAATACACAAAAGAATTCTTGAAAATAATGTGTATTATCATGTATGATAATAAAATATCTGTGGAAAACTCCAGAATCGTTAACATTTATAGAAAAATGATAATTATAACCACGACGCCTATACTGTGACGTCCTTACTCAGGGTGGACGTGACCTCTGTAAGTGAGTTATATGAATATGAAATGAGATCTTATTTCAGAAAATTTTCGATAATAACTTACCTCCACAGCCATACACATTGAATAAAAGTTGAACGGATTCAGCCGTGAACAGCTAATAAATTCACCACACACGCGGGAAACGTGTGCACTGCACAAAAAAAATTGTGATACTGATACTCAATGTTGCCAACGAAGACACTATGGAAAGTTGCTAGTAATATAATGTAATTGTATACCATTTTCTTCCATTTCCTACTGTTATTGAAATTCATAATAAAAAAATATTAATAAATATAATTATCCAACAGAATATTTAAATCATTTCTTAAAATATAAATACGTGACAGTATAAAATATCAGTCAAGTGCGAGCAGCACTTGCACACCGACAGTCCCTAACCTACTTCATGCTTATAAAATTGCCTTTATTTCGAAAACTTGTCTGTCCGTCTGTTTATATTTTAAACTTTAGAACAATATTTTAAAGATCTCGTAAGAGCTAACATAAATTACATGTGCTGTCACAATTTGAAAATGTACTATGAAAACTAAAAAAATTATAAAAAGTTAACACTTACTGAAGAAATAATGAAAACAACCGAAAGTGTTTAGCGTAAGTGTGTTGCATATCATAAAACAAAACCATTGCAATTACAGATCATTTTATCCGAAATTAGTATACACGACCGCAAATATTAGTTTTACTATTAATTACTCCGTAATTTTTACTATTACTTATTTTTTCAGAAGTTTTGTGTAGGAATAGCTAAAGTAACTATAACGGCCAAATAAAATCTAATTTTAAAGTATTTAACAAATTACTATATAAGAGATAGCTAACTATGGCGATGGCCTATCATGGAAAATATTCCTGCTTTGTTATCACTAAGTATATAGTTAATGTGCATATTTTTGGGCATTGAGCAATATGTAAATCACAAAAATACGAAATATTTCAACCCAATCTAACTTTTTCTACTCTATTTATTATATGGTTGGGCACTTATTTAACGCCTCCACCACTCACTCCTCCTTTACAGTCACATTATTTAAGAATTTTCTGTCCTGTACAATTGACTTAGACACAAAATCAAGTGGGATTCGGTGCCTGCAATACAATACTCAGGTGTGTCAATTCCTTACCGTAATGAAGTTAGGAATTTAGGTCTTATAATTGATTGTAACATGTCTTGGGCGTCTCATATTAATGCAATCAGCAAGCGCATGCATTTCTCCTTCCATTGCCTTAGGCGTCTCCAGTACTTTCTTCCTCATAAAACCAAAATTATGCTAGCGCAATGTCTTCTCCTTCCCATCCTCGACTACGCCGATGTCTGCTATTTGGATGTGACCGAGGAGTTACATAATAAATTAGAGCGACTTCAAAATCTGGCCATACGCTTTGTTTACGGTTTACGTAAGTATGACCATGTCTCTGAATTTCGTGCTCAACTTAATTGGCTCCCAATCCGACTTCGCCGTGATATGCACATCCTTGTATTTCTTTTTAAGATCCTTAATAACCATAATTTCCCCTCCTACCTACGTAGGTAGGGGAAGAATATTGAAACGGGAACGTTCCCGTTTCAATATTCTTCCCCCTCCCTCACGCTCTAGGCGGTCTGGCGTGGTTCCGTCGCTTAACGTACCTATGAGCAACACAAAATTTTTGCAAAGATCCTTTTCGGTGTACGCTGCATCCCTCTGGAACAAACTTCCCAATCCTATCCAAAGAAGTCCATCTCTTATGTCCTTTAGAACCCGACTAAAAAAATATTTACTGGATTGTCAAAACAACTAAATTAGTTCCACAGACAGTTTCTAGCTTATTCACATTATGATTTTAGCATTATATAAATTGTTTTATTTAGCATTATGTGTATATTTTTACTATGTGTATATTTATGTATGTGTTTATTATGTATGTATGTATGTATGATTTAGTAGATAAGTATGTATGTATATATGTATATATGTGGATGTTTTAAAATATATTAATTATATATATAAATTAATATTTTTCTTATTTAAATTCATTGCAATATATATTTTTTTTTGGTAATTTGCACTATACATTCCCGCTGTTTGACACTTATCCACTTCCATTGGTTGGCTGGAAGAGATTTCTATCAGAAATAAGCCCACCTTTGTAAACCAAAATTTATTTTTTATGTATCTCCATTGTATTTTTTGTGTGCAATAAAGAATATATATTGTCAGTTCCTATAGAATTGTAAATGAAAAAATTTCATTTTATCACTAATACTCGAGTCTCGAAATCGATTTAGTAAATATTATTATTAAAGAAATCCTCGTAAATCTTAAACACTATAAAATAGATAATTAGATAACCTTTTCTTTTTCCTTTTCTTTAATTTCTGTGACATGTTAACAAAAAATAATCTTCATATTTATCACCCTAAGCATAAGCCTACTCTGTCTGCTGAGAAATATGTTTACTACTAAAACTATCAAATATATCCACAATATTTCTATCCTTAGCGTAACATTTTAAAAACCATATAAATATTATTTAATACACAACTATAAATGATTTATTTATTTAATTATCATTCCTCAACATTTTGTATCATAAAATATTATAGAAACATATTATCATTGAACCCAGGTGGTGGGAAGTGGTCAGCGTCTGGCGGTGGAGGGCGACGTCCTGGGAAAGGGCCCACACCAGGCGGACCAAATGGATCGAAACGAGCTCCAGGCGGCACTGCTCCTCTGTAATTTATAAAGTACTACAGTTTAAGTCAGCAAATTATTTGTTTATAAAAAAAATTTGTTTCAATATCATTTAGCAGTAGTATTTATTATGCAGAAATTGAAAATATTGTAAACTATAAGCTAACATTTAAATTCTGTTAGCAATATACTTGTTAAATATCGTTTTACTTTAATTTTCTTTAAAAACATTTATTTCATAAAAATATTTAAGTAACCTTGGCAATCCCCCAGGAATACCCAAACCTGGGTTTTCAATGTCTCTACCAGGTTGAAAAGGGTTAAACAGCATGCCACCACCAGGTGGCGCGAACGGATCTAGGTCTGAACGGCCAAGATTTCGTAGGTTTGGAGGTGGTTGTTCCCTGTAATAAGGTACTTAATTAATTATTATATATATGATATTTCAATAACACAATTCATTTACAACTTACGTACAAATGATTAGAAATTGAATGAGATAGATAAGATTAATCGAAGTTAATTAATCTTCTAATATAGCAATTTAATCAATTTATACATTTATACATAACACATTCTAACTCCTTCTTAATTTCACTCTTTTATGCAGCACATGGCAGGGTAGGCAGAGGGAACCACAGGAACCTAGCGTTAAAACATTCCGTTGCTTAGTCCATGCTTTGTCCGTCTCCGCTTTCGAGGTATTGCGTGTTGAGTGGCGGATCTCAACACCGCGCTTTGAATAGTTGCCAGAGCGAAGAAATAAAATTGAAAAATCCATCTACCCCGAATAGGAATCGAACCCAGAAACCGTTGCAGGCACAGGCAGACGTTGCGCCTCTACGCCACGTCACTTCCTCTGTTTCTGTATCTGTTTGCTATGCAAAGGCCACCTTTAATCTTTTCCAATTTGCTATGTAACATAATTAAACTTAAAATATTCAACAATAAAGTACCAAAATATTCAATTATTCTTTTTATATAAAATTACTAACCACAAATTTCGATTGTCAGGTACAACTTCAGGCCGTGGTCTTGTAATCCTCAGTCCTTCGTCACTATCATTGGCGTTAGCTAAAGTAAAAGAATGTCAGCTTTAGATTTGCACCAATTTACTAATAATATTTAATAATTACATAATTTTTGAGCTAAGCTGACATAAAATGTGGTTAAAATTGACAAGAGCAGATGTCCTAAAGCTTTACTTCTTGCATCTTGCATATAGCAGATATATATGGTAAGAAGATGGAATGCAGAGGGAAGCCAGTGTTAAGGCACTTTCTTCCTCAATTCAATATATGTCTAACTAACTTTTTCAGTTAGGATGGACTTCCATGAGGTAAAGCCTGATTCTATTAGCCATTTATGACACTAAACCTTGATTTGATAAAAAGTATTGTTTATATATATATTATTGCAGTTGTATATATCATTATGTTAAAAGCCATTAATTATACTAACGTCTGTGTAAAGTTTGTGTTTCAGGCTGAACTTGTTGGTTTGTCAGCAACTGAATCTATTAAATCCCTTTTGATGTGAAACATAAAATCCTTGTAGTTTGGTAGAAGATTCTCAATAGAGCCCTTTGTTTCACTAACTGTATCTTCAATGTTAACTGCAATGTTCGATACAGCTAAGTCTTCAGACCGCTGTAAATTAAATAACAGTAAATATTTAATTATTATTACTTTTAACTAACAATTAGTATTTTTTTGCTACTTTATTATTTATTCTTTAAGTTAAGTAAAGGTTACTTTTTTTATATGGTTTCAACATATTCCTATAAAAAGCATATATTAAATTCATATGATATATATTAAAGTCAATTTTGGAAGTACATGTTTACTTTCAAAAGCAAATCGTTCTCATATTAATATATGACAGAGTATAATGAGCATATCATATAAGACTTATACAAAAACTAAAAATAATTGTATACTTGTTTTTGGCAGTTAATAGTTATGTTGATTATTTTATAAAATTTGCACTAAATATTGTATGTTCCGTTTTTTCTGAACAAATGTTAAGTAACAATGAAATATAAAAATATTATCATAATTATAATTTCATTATGAATACTACTTCTTATTATTTCCTTAAAATTTTAGATTTACCATAAGATTAACAATCAGAGTTCCATTAGATGTAACACCATGCAATATATATAGTTTATTCTCTAATACATATCGTAATGTATATTTTTCACTTTCATTCCAACCAGGAAGGTAATAATTCACTTTTGGATTCATCTCCAGTAAAACTCCTCTGAAATTAAAACACAAAGTTAAATGTAAAAATATAAATAATATACACTTTAAATTATTTTATGTTACACAGAAGGAATGTTTCCTATTTTTGAGACATTATTTAGAAGGTGGAAGAAATATATGCATAGTTGGTCTACCCTACAGAGAAATAAAATTATTTAAATATAGTCATACCCTTGAAAGGGATGAACTCACAACCCTTGTGTGTTAACCCAAATATTATCCAACCTGCACCACTATAGTGTAAATATTAGAAATAATGTGGTTAACAATACATCACATATTGTGCAAACTTAGTTTATTAATATTACAAATTTTTAAAAGGTTTTTTAAATTTAAAAAGTCTATTTAGAAAAGTAAACACAACATATACTTCGTGCTATTATTTAAGTGTAAATTTTTACTGTAAAATTAGGCAATATTATTTAATATAAAGAAAAAAATTTGAAGTTATTACCACTTTATAGGTAACACAAGAGTTAAACTATGATTATCATCTAAATTGTGTACGATCTTCATATAATCAATAGGTGTATGTTATTTTATTATATATTTTAACACTTATTTCTAGTATGTGTTATACCTCATCTCCCACTCCTATGTTACGAAATCCACGTTTTATTAAATTCCAATGAAGAAATGCTATAATAACATCAGATTTATGTTTTATATCCTTTTCTACGGTTTTAAAAGTTAGGTCCCATCCAAATAAAGGATCGGTTGCCATTATAACAAATGTGCAAATTCGTTACGAGATCTCTGCAATAATAAAAATAACAAATATATCTTTTATTAGTTAAGTTTTAATATACACGGTGATATGTTGTAAATTATTAATTGCGCACCTAATATATTTTTTAACCTTATGATATTGGATTAACAGAATAAAAGAAGTGATTAATATAAAAAATATACAAATCGGCTTTAGTTATTTGATCACAACGAAAAGTACAAATAACGCTTGTCATAGGTCATGTCATACAGCTGACAGTTGGCAGCTGCCAGCTGATGACTTTGCAATGCTGTCATATTTGGAGATATCTACTTTGACTAAGAACTGTAAGTAGATAAATGCAGAAATTATTAAACTATACATCTATATTTCACAAATCTTGAGTAGTTTAAATATTTATGGCTAATTATATGCTTTAAAAATTATCTAAATAACGCCATCTTTTCAAAAGTACTAATACTAAAGTGTTAAATTGCAAGGTAAAAAAATGTGTATAGCCTATTTATTAGTAGTGAAATTTAAAGGAAAAATTTGAAGTTGTAAAATTTTATGGAAAAAAATGTTTCAAACTGTTCATTTTTTATACATGTAAATATATATTTATATAATGAAAATGCTACCGATTTTTAGGTAACACTTGAAGAGTCAAGCACTATGGACTGTAAAAACAATATGGCGGGCAGTGTCATCTCAGGAACGTCGTGAATATAACGTGAAATAATGAATTTTGTTGTTTTAGAATATGGGTGAATATGTGCAATAATCTGTTTAAATACATAGTGAAAAGTGTTGTGTTTTAAATATATTTGTGTAATTTGATTGTGAATATGGCCTCGGATAAGATTAAAGTAGCTGTTCGGGTTCGTCCTTTTAACAGGCGAGGTAAGCTGGTTTCATACTGGTAATAAATAAAGGAATTTGCAATCTTACAGGTGACTACGTATGCTTGATATTATCAATGTAATGAACGAGTTTTTCATAAAAATGATTATTTAGTAAAGATACTCGTGACAATTGCAGTAAACTTTTTGAAATCAATAAAATGTATTACTTTATTGTTTTAAAAATAATAAAGAAGGATCATCAAATGATAAAAAAACTCTAGTAACATAGTGATATTCTTAAAAATTAGATGTTATTTATAATTTAACAGTAAACATGGATAGCGAAAATTAAATTATGGTCAAAAACAACAAAAACATTTAAGTATAACATTTTTTTCTGAACTTATTACTGTTATAGTTTTTTACTGATATGACAATAGAACGTCCAAAAATATAAGTATATCCATATATTTCTATTATTATAACATATTATCAAATAAATAGTGTAGACAATGTTTAGTAGGTATAATCTTTTATTGATATCAACTTTTAATAACATTATATATGACAAGAATTATAAATATATTTTTTTTAATTAATATCATTGTACACTGACTATCTTGACTAATGTTCATTTTATAAATCTTATACAAAATATGTATATCTTTATACAAAATATATTAACTAACTTAAAGTGTAATTGGAAACAACAATTAAAATTCTACAGACAACTATTTAATTAAAAAATTATAGCCTATACCAGATGTTGATTGTTAACAAAATTAGTAAGCTTGACAAAAATATAAATGAATACATCTTATATTTCACATCAATAATCAGAGACTGGATCAGAAATTACAATTTTTATACACATGTAAAATTATAATCTAAGATTACAATATTTTATTTAACTTATCATATCTTATCACTCATATTATGACAAAGAAACAGAAATTTACTGTGTACACTAAATTTACATTTTCACCTATATATAGCTTAAAACATATTGTGGCTTTGTTTAACCTAGGTCCTCTAGGTATGTTTTAGAAAATAAATATATGTATGTATAATATACACTCTTATTAAAGTCAATCATTTATATTCATATATTGTTTATATAATTTTATTATGTTTAAGACACAACATATTTACATTTCAACACATTATAGCCTCAAATTTCATTTGCATTAAGTGGTTACTTTAATCAACTTGTAATAGTTATTTTAACAGTTTTTGTCTCTAATGATAATCTTATTATAGTCAATAAATAGATCTAAATATAAGAAGAAATATTCCGTTATGCATTAGCCTAAGTCAGTACAATAGCCTAACATCAAACCGGATTCGAAAGAATTGCGGACGCACACCGACCTCGCGTTGACTCACTTCGCGATGTTTTACCCGTTTGCTTGTTTGTTTGCGAAACTGTATAAAAATAACGCATTATCAATCTCTCTTTCCCTACCGTTTATTATAAATAATAAGCTATTAATGTTCGTTGAATACTTTACTATACATACGTCGTAATACGGATAAATACTTTTTGTGTTTACCGCTACATTAGTTGTAAATTTATTAATATTTGCATATCAAAAATGATTTATTTATTTATATATAACTAAAAGTATATAGCTATATTGGAATTTAGTCACTACTCACGGAAACGTTCTTTATACTCGTAAATTACATCATCGATGTTGTTGACGGGGTTTGGCGAGTTTGTGTTAATAACATAATGACATACACATGTCGCGTTCAGTGAAAACTGGTTTTTTAAGTCATTATGCCTTCTATAGCTAGAGGATATATTAATGTTACACATATTTATTTATAGATTTTACTTCTCATATTCCTTAAATTACTGTGTGATATAAACTATAAAGATTAAACCGTTAATATTATTTTATATAATGAATTAATTTTTGTTTCAGAACTCGAATTAGGGACACAATGTGTGGTCGAAATGGAAGGGCAACAGACAGTCCTCCAATATCCTCAGTCGACCCATGATAAGGAAAGGTATGCTTAGTCAAATAATTTTCTGCTTTTATGTACAATGATTAATCATGACAACACTGGTCTATGTTGATAAATATATATACAACTTATAAATGATAAATTAATATATTTTATTGCTGTTTCGCTTAGAAACTTAACTGCATTGCAAATTTGTAATGTAACACATATTAAACTTATTATAAATAAAAGGAAATTTTTATAATCTTGCAAAACTATCTTGTCACGGTCATGGAACCAGGGGAATAAACCACAACAACCACTTTGCCTAAATTGTATGTAGTCTTAATAAAGTATTAATAATTATTTCTTTAAAGACCATGTACATGTCCATAACATAGTTATAACATTTTCAAAGTTAAAAAAAAAAAAAACAGAAGAAAAACGTTTAACTACATTACTTTAAATATAAACAAAATGCAAGTACTTAAATAGTTAATAATAATAAAATTGTCGTTAATAACGAATGTATAATTTTCTATAGATAATGTGTCTTGTAATCTTTAAACCAGACTGTAGATTCGAGATCGGTACTTATTAGTTTAAACCAAGTCGCAAGTCGTTGAACTCAGTTTTTATAAATACTTGCAGACTCGAATAATTTTAATAGTGCTAATGTAATTTTTAATTTATATGCTCATTACAAAGACGTCTATTACACATTTCACATTTGCTTAGATTAGTATTTAAAGGTAATAAGTTCACCCATTGTGCACAGCAAAAAATATTTATCTGGAATTACTTACTTAGCTTGTGATCAATTACGGAACTGGCCTCATTTTATCCTTGCCCTAGATAAAATGGACAATGAATAACATGTAGGAAGAAGAGGCGGTTAACAAGGCTGTAAATGCTCTTTCAGAACATTTGTTAATTACGCAGTGAGAACATTGTACAATAAATGAATAAAATTAAATTTTCGCCTTTAAGTGAAGATAGTATAGATAACTCTCTGGGGAATATAGTCTTACGACTTTTTGTTTATCTCTCGAGTCTAAATTTAAGACACTTTTCAGAATTATAATATTATACGACAAAATTTATGTGTAATTAAATTAAACCATTTAAAATATTTAAGCCCCATTAAAATGCCACTTTATAGCGGAGTATTTTTTGTTATAATTTACAGCTTGTAACTATTTTTTTCAATATACAATACAATACAATAAATTGTGTGCTTAATTTGCACTCTATGGTGAGTAGACGTATTACAGTTTATGCTTCAACTAATTATATTGTAAAAGTAATGAAAAAGCTAAACTCTTTTTAATAATAATTAACACTTGAAAATTAACAATTTTTGTATTATTTATGGTACAATAAAGATAATGCCAAACAGTGATCACTATGTAATGCTTAAATTTATTTTAAGGTCAACGAAATCGGAGTCTTAATAAAATTGACTGTTCAAAAGTATACAGATAGCCGAAACGCTCTGATTAGCACTTTGCCTCGGTAGTTTACGCAAGCGACGCGTATGATGTGCGCATGCGCATCCGTAATGAGGTACCTAGGCATTGTTTACTAAAAATAAATATGATTTATTGTCAATGGGATATAAAGGTTTTATATTAAATTCATGTATAAATACTATTGCTTACAGCATATTGAATGTTCTTACATTTGTAACAGTAAACGATGTTTTATACAATTTTATCAAAAAAAAACTCGAAGTATTTTTACTTTACGTTGCTTGTTTCAACTTATTCTTCTTGTTTTAAACCAAGAAAATTAACTTATAAAAAGTAAAGTCACTGAGAAGCTACGAGAGACTTAAATAACATACAATACAATGTAAATACTCAAAAAACAATTCTTAATGGCGGTCGCAAAAAGCATTAGAAATAAGAAATAACGCAATGTGGAGACAACGTGTATCTCTACGTAATCATTCCTGTAATGCATTACGAAATCAATGTTTTACTTTGTTATTTCCAGTTAACGATTACGTTATTTTTATAAGAAGAGTTTGTGTGGCTCATTTTTTAGAAAGGGAGGTTAAATTTATTTTAACCCTATGCCATTTGAATTTAAATGCTAAGTTCGACGGAAATAGGTTTATTTTAAATGTTGGATAACCTGCGGTTTTATTGCGGAGGTGGAGCGGAATCTTACTGAATATTCTGCTTTCCGTCGCTACGCCGTACAACCAGGCTGCAGTGTCGCGTAATAAATTACTTTTCTTGCGCTTTTTTCTTTAATATTACATGAACTTTATTTTATTTTATTGTAAATAGTTTACATAATGAAAAACGTTTGTTACATTAATTATAAACTTTTTTCATAAAATTCTTTAAAATGAATAAATTAGCGCCTAAAAAGTATGTGTTGTTTGTGTTTGTGGATTTTTTTTTTAAATATAACACTTAATATTGTTGTAAGTTTTAGATATCTGATGAAAGTATTTTATTAAAGGGTTACAGATAAAACTAAATGATATTAATAGCGAAAATAAAAACTTATATACACCTACTTATTTATTTTATCGTATTTGTTCAGAAATTAATTTTGCATAGTTTATAAAACCGAACCTAATCAGCCATGAAGTCTGGTATACTCTGATATAAATTAATAAAATTAATGCTAAAATCTTCCAAGTCTTGTCGCGTGTCAATCGTGTCGAACGTGCCATGCCATGTCGTGTCTTATTGATTGACCTAAATTTACCTTATTTTTTATTGATTTACATTACTATTGGTCTTTCAGTTACAAAGTAGCCAACTGAAACAATGGTAATAGTTGTCTTAATTTGATACACCTGTTTGTTGATTGTAGATATTGTTCCTGCAACCTGAATCGGACTGCGTCTTGATGTTGTTCAAATATAATGAACTTGAAATATATGAATGAATATTTTGACTTGAAAATGTAATTTAGTGACGTTGTTATCGTACAAATGTTTATAACTAGGCCTAGAATATTTTAATTATGTATTAATTTAATTTCCTCGCTGCGGTAAAACAAAATGCTGCGTTAAAATCTGCCATTCAAACCATAAAATCTCCTCTATGTTATCTCCGTCATTTGTTACAGTATCGTGTATTGCAAACATATCTGGAATAATTCCCCACACGCCAGAAGTAAAATTTAAAAACTACCGAGTTTTAACAGTTTCATGTTTTATCACTACTCTTAAGTTATGAATTTGCATCGTTACACACTATTGTCACTAACAAACTACTTAAAATATTACGACAGTATCATTATAAGTATATAGGTACTTTGTCTTTGTGTAGGTTATTTTTCGTTAAATAAATAAATGAATTATTCAATAATTGTACACCACGTGAAAATTAAGCCTAAAGTAAAATTACCTACATAGATCCTACTATAAATCTTGATACTGTAACACAAAGGAAATGTTTCAACGCTAGTCGATTCACGTTTCATTATACCTAAGACTCCCTTTGTATCCTGCTCCCGTTCCGGATATAAACTAAATTATTTCATCTCTGAGGGGTTGGAATGAACGCCGCAATAAACCAAGCTACATATAAAATAATTGCATCCTGTTCGTAACATGCTGTTTTTAAATATTTTTTAATACTATTTACTTATGTAAGTAATACAAATAGTTACAAATTAGAAGTTTTATTTTACTTATTATATATTTATTTACTTTTATATATTTTACAGCATTTGATTTAAATTTTGTTGCACAAGCTATGTGCACTACCTAGACGTATTATTAGTAAAGTACATAAGATCTAATAAGATCAGAGGATCTGTTAAACGAAATATTTTTACTAGTGTTATTTAATTTTTTAGGTAGAGCCTAACTATGCGTTGTCATACCCACGTTAACAATACTAAATTTTAACACTAGGTTCTCTATTTTTACGTAAGGTAAAAAGCAAAATAAAAAATGTATCAAAAAACCATCCACCAATTTTAATGATCACTTATTACCATAATAAACTTAATATTTTCCTCTAATAAAGAATAAACCATAAAAGATTTTTACTGTAGGTACTTGACATAACGTAATGACTGTATGCAAACAATATTTTTTTTCGCAATACATATTAAAATCCATTAGCAACATGACTGACATAGCTTCAATGTTTCTCAGGGATATTGACTGATACGATGACGCAAACGTCAACCTATCAACAATTAATTTATTTATAGTATTTATCGATTCTGTGTGATGTATCAATACTAGACTTCGCATAGAAATTGAAATATTCTTCAATATTTCTTTTCTGAACGAAGGCGTGCAGTGCAGTTTGACAGCTCAAACTGCACCTCTAGTCTAACGGTATGGCGTGTGATATAGATCGTAACCAACTTGAGGTTAATTATCTTACAGGGCACTGTTTTACTTCTTGAAACATTGTTATTTTAATACAGTTAAAAATGAAATCTGGCTTTAGCAATTTTATAATAAGTATTACAAGCTTTACATTCACCTCAAAACAAAAAATTCAATGCTTGAAACTATTAACTATATTGCAGTACTTCAAAGTTATTGCGTCCGAATTGCATAGAAGCCACGAAATTCTCGTAATGAAATTTTACAGTGTTTGGAAATATTTGATTTCTTTACACTAAAAGACTCGTTGTAAGATACAGATTTCACTTTCTATAAAGATTACAAAAGGGCATATTCATAACGATGTTGACACGCGTGTATATGAATTTAATATTTAAATGTCAGCCAGTACTGGAAGATTACTGTCCATATGAGATAATTATAGGATTAAATAGCTCTTGGGGCTGTTTATTAATATTTATATAAACACATTTGTCTCATTTCACACAGTGTGCATCGTTCCGCTTTTAAGCATAGACAATGTATTTAAATTGCTGTAAAGTGATGAATGGACTGATTCATTACCTCTTGATTATCAAAGTAATGTGTGATTTAAAAATAATACTAAAGAACCTTGAAGAATACTGAAAATGCTGCTTTAAATTTTAATTTTATTGAACCATAGTATTACGAATTAAAAAAATATATAATCATATTAAAACAGCGTCCTGTTAATTTATGCGCAACAAATGTGATAGTTTGTTCAGAGGTAATTTCGTCACGTTTCAGATTACATCACAATTATTATTATTTGTCCAGTTTAATTTATATGTATATTTATAATGTATGCTGTAGATTTCAACCAATAAAATTAATATTTTAAATTATAATTAGTCGTCTTATTATTATTACATGTTACTTGTTTGTAAATTGTGATTTCCCCCAGTGGTATTAGAAGTTATACCTTTAAAACAACTAAAACCCCTATATCTTTTGTTAAGTTAATATAAAAAAGTTTTTTAGTAAATGTTAATGAATATTTCTTGAACAAAGTTTGTACCTAGAATAAATATGTGGCGAAAAGACGATAACACCAACCTAAATAAACCTATTGGAGAATAATTTGCGTGAGAAAATGAATAAGAAAATAAGTAATTAGGCTTATGCGTAAATATATATGCATTTCATTTAATGAGCGACTGACAGACAGAAATTATGAAACGTTCATTTTTCTAAAATGATTTTGTCATAAAGCTTAAAAAAGATTTGTCTTTCCCGCATTTTTAAAAGACTTCTTAGAATGCCAACAAGAGCGACAAAACAACCGGGATTTTACAATTATGAATACACGTCAACGAAGCAATAACTAGTTTTATACGAAATGTTAATTTTTTTAGTTATTAATTTGTAGTTTTGTAAACTGACGACGAGTTGTCATGAACAAACTTGGATTATATAAGGTAAAAGCACCAATGGTAGACACTATAAGGATGACACAAGATTTAGCTTCACGCTTTCACAAGATTTAAACAAAAATATTTTTTTATTGGAAAAGAAATACAAAAGAAACAAAAAATTTAATTGCACCTTGGTTTATACAAAAGTATATTTTAAACTAAAAACCCACCAAATCAACGTAAATTAAAACAAAAAATCCATTTTTATTAATTAAGTTAAATGACCCTAAAGATGACACTTTCAAAAATCAAAACACCAATAGTTGACACTTATTTGTACCAATAGTGGATATGCAAGCCTGAATATAATAATCATCAAATATATTATAAAATAAGCTTAAAATGACATAACTGAATATTATAATATTCTTTTTATTAGCATTAACTGAAATCCTTGACTAAGTATCAAAAGTTTTATAAAAATAAAATTTTAGTCATGTTCTAGTTCCTTTGATTTTGAACTTCTGGCCTTTTATAGGTGGCATCTTGAAAAATCCGACCACCAAAAAACATATCCCAAAAGTTGACACCCTGTTTACTATTGGAGTGTTTTATTATTGTCATAATTTTAACAGTAGGTATTTATATTGTTGAAAATAGTGTTGATAATTTCATAAACCTACGCTTAGGAGAATAGGTTTCGTTACTGCACCAAAAGTAGACCTGCATGTCATCTTTAGGGTATTCTGACTATTTTCGGTACCAATAGTAGACACCTATGATTTTTTAGAAAAATAATATCGGAACAAATAATGAATTGTTCTAATGTTTAGAAAATATAAATATCAATACAAAACATAACTAATAACAAAGCAATATCTTTATAAAATTTATTAAAATCACTTGTACCGCTGCGGCGTCCTTAGCTAAACTCATAAGAAATGGCTAAAAACGTGTGACTTCGTCACATTGCTTGCAATAATTGATGCTATTTTAACTTTTTAAGCAAAAGACCGTTGTTATGGTTGTGCTATTTGATTAACAGGTGAAGCAAGCATTTTCTGGTACTAATAATTGTGACATACAAGTAAAAATATTCTTAATATTGAACTTAATTGTTGAAAGTGTCATCTTTTGGTACACTGTCCACCATTGGTGCTTTTACCTTAACTAAAGAAATCCATAAAACTTTTACAAAATAATATTGTAATTATTACCTTTTTACCAAATTCAACAAGAGTTACAAATCTATTTAAAACCGTATGATGGTAAATATAAGGCATTACATTGTCAGATAACAGATATCAGTTAGGTCAGTCTCGAATCTCAATCGATAAGATAAGTGACGTTGTAACAATATAGTCCTATTTATGTATTTAACATTTTTATTCGTATACTTCACAAAAGTACATTATTTTACTTTATATACTTACTTTATATAAATAAATTCATTGAAAATAAAATAGTAGATATATTCATACATAGGGAAAATGAAAGTACGAATGTCAAAATATTTATACATTTATGCCGTAAAGAGGTTGTTTTAAATTAAAAAAAAAACACGTTTCACTTTTCATTGTACATGTTATTTAATATTCTACAAAAAATGTTTACAAGAATTAATGTGTTAAACTTGTACGTGATATATTTTACTTCAATGCATTTAAATGAAGATGTTACGTTTTAATACCCGTCTGTAGTGTACGTACGCTTTCATTTAGAACTTTTAAATAACGTTGAAAAGTGTTACTGCTATCGCATAAACTCGTTTCGGAAATTCAAAGCGAAATCAAAGTTTGGTGCTCCTGATTAAAAGATAGATAGAAATTGAGGGCGGCACTTCATGTAATATGGGTTTCTTCTCAAAATGGTAATGCGAGAAAACCGCAGCTCTTATCAGAAAAGGTTTTTATTTAGGGTTGTTCAAATAGTACGTGACGTGCTATTTATGTTCATAAATTTAATTTGCTATTTATATAAAGAAGTGCAGACTGTATTATACTTTATAATAGTTTTATTTTTTAGTCGAATGTGTGTCCGAGTTTGTAAAAGAAACTTTGATTACTTTGGTCTTGTACCGCCAAATCCAGGATTTCGGCTTACAGATCGTAAATGTGTCCATTTTTCGTAATGAACAACACACTAAAAGTATCAATTGGTTTGTTCTCGTACGAACTCGTAGAACTATGATTTTACAGAGCTCAACATTTTATGATGTTTTCGTATGACCAAATACTGTGATTCCTATGTTGCTGGTATAAGTAATTCCTAAAAATCTATTATTTTTGGAAAGACTAAGAATTCCACAATAGGTACTGTAAGAAACTTCGTTCTTACTCCATGACCTTTCCATGTTACAGAGGTGAATAGATTTTTTTGCTTTTTTGTTGCGATTGAGAAGATGAAAAACACTCCTTCCCATGAAAGCTAAAATATTTTTTGCTATTGCTTTTTTTACAAACTTTTCTTCTTTATTCACCTTGGTTACGCCTATGCATTAGGTTGTATCTTTCCTCCATTCTAATGCTAAACAAATTTATTTCTTTCTTTATTTCTTTCTTTCTTTATTTATAAGTGACAGCTTACAAATGAGAAAAATACACAAAAGGCGATCTTATGGCTTAGTAGCCATCTCTTTCAGATAACCTTTAGGGCGAAAAGAAATATTTTACACTAAAAGAATAGGTAAGAAAGAACTATGAACTATTACAAGTATACATACAAATTTAGTCTGAATAGATTAAATACATTTATATTTTAATAAAAAAGTTAACCAAATGTGGGATCCAACTTAAATGCCTTTACACCGTCTTTCTCCGTCCGTATACTGCAGAATATTTTAAAATATGGTGCAGTTTTCTCATCTCCAATCACTCTCTCGGTCTGAGATCACAGAGTTTTAACAGACAGAGCTATTTATTTAATATGTTACCTAGAATGTTGATGTTGTATAGGATGTGTTAAGGCGATATCCGGTTGGTTATACTGACTATAAAAGCTCGACTAAACTAAAATGTATAGTGTTTAGCGGTTAGTGGTAGCCCTGGCGGATGTGTGCTCATCAACTTGAGTGCTCAACTCCAGTCCTCCACAATCCGTATTACAGGTTGTGTGACGTTGTTCGCTTTTACGACTGCTCCCAAATCTTATCTTATGATGGACTTTTAAGATTGCCATAATACAACATAAATTACTCCATTTTTATCCGTTATATACTTACTTGTGTTAATTGTGTAACTAAATCAATTTAATTTCTTGCTATATATACTATAAAACATTTGTTGACTAAAGTAATTAAACTAGGATCAATTTTTAAATTATCTTATTTATTATGTTTTTGACGTGGCTTCCCTTTATAATAATTTTACACTTCACCAATGCCGTGAATTATATACTAGAATATATTTACCTAAATAGTCGACCGCGTAGTCAAATGTAGAAAAAATAAGAGTTATAAAATTCAACAATTTTTTTAACTTATGCCCGAGATGACCGCAGGTGAATGAATTACATTGAAACAATGAACATAATGTGGTGATATAGCCTTCCTGGTGTGACATTTGACAACGATTGTGTAAAAAGAATACAGACTATGACGATCTTTGAAGATGGCATTTATTTGGGGCTGAATAGTTTTGCTTTGAGATTGTATTTCAGTTATTGAGTAAAGTGAGCGAAATTCTAATCTGAATAGCGAGATGCGCGTTTCTTGATAAGTCAGATAAGTTGTTCACATATTGTTTCTATATTTGTACGTCGTGGCCGACCACTACTTTGGCGATCTTACAAAGTAATTGTCGTTACGATACGTTAACCATATAAGAATCGTTTTATAATGTACACTAAGTTACGGCTTATTGGCTTGTCCCCCTTATAAAGCAATTTACTGTCGCACGTATTTCTTTTCTATCCTCCATCATGATAAAATGTATACAATTGAATTCTAATACTAAATAAATTTCCAAATATACAAATAAATAACAATAGCTACAAATATTATTTTCTATTGTTTTATGAAATAAAAATTGTTTCAAAACTACTGTAATGACATAGTAAACTAACTCATAGTTAGTTACGAGTACACACGAGGTAATTCACGTGTATACAATTCAGTTTCTGATTAAGTCTAGAATATATTTTGAACCATTATCTAATATTAACTACCACTTGTCGCAGACTACGTTAAGCACTTTCTTCCTCGACTGAATTATACAACACAATACCCATAAAATGTTAATCCGTGTTCAAAGCGTCGTGTTTCTTATTCGAAAGTAATTTAGTAATTAAACTGTACCCGTTAGTGGCGCAGTGCAGTGTTGTACTCTGCTAGCTGGCAGTTGTTCTCTACAGTCACGCTGGGTCGACGTACTTGCACTATACTTGTAACTTGACCTTTCCACGACAGAGGTTATGTTAAACACTGACTGTTTTTAAAATGTTCGGGGCGAGAGGCAGAAAATTTAAAGAAGTGTGATATAAATACATCTTCGAAAATTTATTAAATAGTGTAGTAGTTTAATTTTAATTTATTAAATAGTGTAGTAGTAATCTTTTAAGATATGGATTTTAAAATTAATTAAAAATTGTACTGAATAAGTACGTGACTTACCATTATTTGTTGACTAATATTATTTTTACGATTACTGTTATATATATTAATGTTATATGTATCTGTATATCATATACAATTCCATGACATGCACTATTTAATTTTTTGTTAATTATACATATACATAATTTTTGACGTTACATATTTATTTGATTAATTTGATTTATTTCATTTAAACAATTTGTAATAATATATACGTGACGTATAACAGCAGCCATTTCAACTGGTACAAATCAATGTTAGCATGTATGAGTCATATGCAATATGCTAATTGCTGATAGTGGCATTATATTCCGCTAGCGATAATTCTGCTACTAAATCATCGCTTTGCATAAGACGCTTAGTATTGATTATTCATATTTTTCTTATTTAATGAAGAAAACCTGTTAAACTTATACTTATTTAGTTTTATAATTTATGAACAAAGGTTTTGCGTTTTATTACACAAATAGTATTTATTGACAGTTAGAAATTTAAATAAATTAAATAAAACTCATAAATAGTCACACAGTTCTAACGACAATATCTTTCAGGCACTTTTTGAGACAAAGGAATGTAATATACCTATATACAAAATATTATTAGAAACCAGAAGTGATTAGTTTGTTGTTCGTAAGTTTACTTAAAAGAAATCAACGGAACGCATCTAGGCTGTATATTTCGATCGTATTCAGACAGATTCTGCGTAATTACATTAAACGCTAAGAACAATATTTCAGTATAGTTCCATAATACGGACCGTTGCTTGCATGCAACAGCTCTGGTACATATAACATCATCTCCGACGTAATTGCATTGCTTTTGTAGTCTTTGTTGTCTAAGAATACTCTCTTTTTAAAAGAAGTTCCTAACTATATATACTTAAATCAGATTTCGTAGAGATCCAGTCAATGACGCGTATTGAGCGGGAAATGTTAAAAATATGTTATGTTGTAAAGATACACATTTATAAAAAGTTTTTGGTAGTTGTATTACTACACACAACTTTTGCAATTTTAGTTTCATTAACGTTTTAAAATATTATATTTGAATTTTTACAGTGCTTTATTGACCCAAACCAGAAACTAAATGCTGCTTCCTGGGTCTTCCTATCTGGGCAACCTTACTGCAAAAACGTTTACTACATTACATTGAACATTATTTATTTTACAAACTATTTATGACCTTTTCTTAAGTAATGATTATTATAATTGTTAGTTTGTTTAAAAACAAAATTTAATAATGTCAATGTAATTTTTTTTATAAATGGGCTGTAAATGACAAGGTTGTCAGCATCTTTTTGTTGAGTACAATAACTTTTGTAATATGTTAATTATTTAATATTTATATAAGTATTTAAGACAAACTACAACAAACATGATATCCCTATTGATTGATTACATCAATAAATCAATGTTGGAAATTTAACAAAATATGAAGTATATTAATGTATGAGAGAGGTTCAATAATATTCATTGCCGGTCTTTGTAACGTACTTTCCCCTTGTACATTTATAAAGTAACTTAGCTTTAAATATAATTATATTTTAGTCTTGTTTGTTTTTGAAATACAGAAACTACAAGTTTTTGCAATTACTATTTTTGTTTTCAACTATAACATTTTTTACAAAGAACCGTAGCAGCCCCTTAAAAAGGGATTTTAAGCCGTCTAATTTTTCCTTGAGTCAGAATGTAGGTCACGGATATCATTCAGGTTGTATGTAGGCGGCCCTGTTTAACATACTACACGTAATCGTACTCTCATTATTTGGTGAAGTAGACAAGAGAAATAGTAACGTATAACTATTAAATTTTATTGTTAATTTTATAATCGAACGTCATAAGAAATTATATAGCTATATTATACATTGAAATATATAAGTGTGAATGAAAGTTACTTATATAAACTTAATTATTTTTAAAGTTGATCATATATGTTATATATCTTTTTTATTATTTTTCTAGTACTTTTTACAGTATTTTTTACAATGAGCGATTCCATTTGTTTGGCTGTCGGATGGAGTTGAGTACTGCGACTATCAATACGCTGCACTGACTCGCTTTAGAAAATGAATTGTAGAATTGCTGCAATTCATCCTATGGGATTAGTTTTTCTGCTTGTGTAGTTTGCTATTATGAGCTAAATGTTTGAATAACGTGATGTAGATAGAAAGACTACTTTCACTGCGAGTGGAAAGAATTATCTACCCACTATCAACATCTAAAGATAATAAATGTTGTCGTGTCGAGTTTTGCGGCTTTTATTTTCAATTCCTCCCACACGTGTATACCTATAGTTTGAATCCATTTCATTTACAGCTTCTTTTCGTTTACAAAAATAAATGTATTTGAATTCTTTGATTATAAAATAAACTAAGTGTGCGATGTAAAGTTCTTTGTAAATACATTATATATATTAAAAATTTGCAAGATGTATGTACGTTGAGTTTCGTCTTGACTATTTTTTCATTGATTAAAAATTATAAGTCTGGTTTTGTCATAACCGCAAACAATATTTTATAAATATTATGTTCTTAACTCTGGGAAATCTCTTCGTTTCTCTTATTGCTTTTTATATTAAATAAGTGAAAACAAACTCTAACTCATTCAAAACATGTCAAGCAGCTGTCATATTATCTTAGCATGTGTTTTATGTATGAAAGAATCGTAAATTTTTTATGAAAAATGTGTGCCTATGCTATAAAAGAAGAACAGGGCGTTGCTTCGGGCTTTGTAGTCGCCATAAACGTGGCATTGCTAATGTCAAGGTTTTCACTAGCGAGACGTGTGCATTGTTGTTACTTGCTTAATTTGTTTGTGTTATCAGAATCGTATAACATTTTTTTATTTTAAAATATAAATTAAATGTGATTGCTCAAAATATTTGAATCGTATTTAGATTTTAGATTGTCAGGAAAAAAAAGATATATATTATGATATATATCAAAGAAAATTTGCATATGAACAAACTAATTATTTTATTTCACTTAAAACGCTGCTGAAGAGCAGACGTTAATATAGTACAAAATACGCATTATAGTATATATCTTTTTTTTATATCATAATATATATATATATATATATATATATATATATATATATATATATATATATATATATATATATATATATATATATATATATATATATATATATATATATATATATATATATATATATATATATATATATATATATATATATATATATATATATATATATATATATATATATTATGATATAAAAAAAAGATATATACTATAATGCGTATTTTGTACTATATTAACGTCTGCTCTTCAGCAGCGTTTTAAGTGAAATAAAATAATTAGTTTGTTCATATGCAAATTTTCTTACGGCCACGTAAGAATGGGACGGTAGAAGTTTGTGTAACAAAAACAATATAGGCTACAATTAACTTGTCTTTTTAAAAATACATATTACCAAAAAAGTCTTGTTAATTTTATATTACTATATCAATGTTTTTTTGAAATTATGTCATTAAGCTTTGGAGTAGAGCAATAGAGATTCAGCCCATATTATTTTATGGGCCTCGCCACGATGATACCAAAACATCAGCTGATAAAATATTACTTGAAAAGAGACAATTTTTATACGATCCTAAATTTTATTCGGTTTAAATGGACTTTTTAACATTGACAAAACAAATATATATCAAATTAAATTATAACATTTTTATAAAATATATCTAGCTCGCGATATTGGCGGATGACCTTGCATTAAGCCTTGGTCGTGCGTGACTATAAATCGTGCGGTTTCGATATTGTTTAAAATTTACTATTCAAAGAATTAAAATCTTCGGAAACATATGAGTTGCTCAAGATGAACATGTTGCCCACAATTCTTAACAATTCCAACATAACATTCATAGCAAAAAAATATATATATAATATAATATTACTTATATATATTTTTTTACTATTTGCTTTAAAATCGCTATGCTTAATAAAAATATTTGTATTTAAATTTATGCAACAATTTTATATGCAATAATTTATAAATCATTTTCCGAGATAAAAAGATGCTGCCCTGCTGCTGTATCTTTTAGTAAGAGTTTTATAAAAATCAGCGATCAATATTAATAATAATAAATACAATGATAACTATATGCGCCTGATAAAACAGTTATTGAGAATACTATACATTTCAATTTTATTTATAGATTCAGCTGTAGTTTGGTGTTAAGCTGAACCTATTGTAGCTATTCATTTGAGACGATATTTGAATGTGTAACTGAAATTGTGAAATACAGTACCTACATAAGCAGGTATATCTGTGTTCAAAATATTTTAAAGAACGGTTTTGTATTTCGTCAATTCATATCAGTGCAGACAAGGGAAAATGTAGCGATTAATTTTGATTACCCGGTAAAATTATGCAAATACATAAAGCTATAGCAATAGCAATGAACAATATATATAACAAACATGAGTTACACACTTGACTGACTACACTAAGCATTGCTGAAGGCATAGGCTTCTTGACGAATTAAGGGTAGCAATAAAATTCGCGTAGCACGAAAATCCTACAAAGACTGTTAACCACGAGACTTTTATGTACTTGATACATACGAAGATTTTATTGGATGCGTCAGTCACGGTAATTCTCGTCGTGAAATCTCTATATCGATACAATTTTACTTTTGTCGCTAAAATAAATATTTACTTTGGAAATGGAATAATCTATGTGTCGGAGTTTTCCTGCTCAAAAGAATATTTTTAAATGCCTGAAACATTATCATTTTGCTACAAAGTGATGTTTTGTTTGATTCTTTCAATATAAGCGAGATGCGTCGATACAAAAAATGTTTTAAAGTATATTTTTTTATATGTTCATTGAAACACTAGCTCTTACGAAACAGTGTCACAATTTTTGGTAATATGTATGTATTACCACTTATATTTGCGTAGCCGAAATGTTTTTATAAATGTTATTTTGATTACGATATTACTAGATCTCTTAATCTTTAAACAGAATGTAAGTAGATTAAGACCTTTTAACATTAATATAAAAAATTATACAATTATACATTTTATATTATATTTTCTTATATCAATTACTACAGCTAACATCAAATGATGTACGTATTCGGAAATTCTCTTTAGTTTATTATAATATCTTGATTTAAGCATTAAATCATTAAATACTTAATGAAATATTTTAGGTAAATTGCACACCTTATTACCTAACCAAAATATACAAAGACCGTCGTGGCGCAGAGTCTGTCTGTAAACGCGGTGGTTTGTGGGTTCTTTTCCCACGTGGAGAGGATGGATTATTTCTTTTCCATTTTAGCGGTTAGTTCTGCCACTCAAGCAAAGAATATAAGATATATACTAGGTCCCCACAGTTACTGCTGGTCCGTATGCCTATCCTAAAAATGTAAATGCGGTGGTCGAAGCTAAAAAACATATCTACATATACAGGCTATTCGTTTAAGTAATGTTTGTAAATCGATCTAAGGATACGAAAATCCTGTAGTAGTCAATAAACACACTAACAGTGCGATATTCTATAATATTTACTATAACATAATGTGACGAGGCAATCAGAATTACTAGACCTAAGATAAACTAATTGGATTTCGCCGCGTTAGCTAACTGCATACTATGACGAAGACAGTAGACAATCGCTTATATAGTCTGTAACTGGTTGAATATACTACCTAATGTTCTCCCTTAAACGAACAGTCATATGATGATTATAAATAGAACTCCTATTTATTTGATATTACGAAATAAAAATATTAAATAAATTTATGTTTTATTTATTCTAGACTAAAACAAAAACTGAACCGAAGTAAGGAAATATTATTTTTTTATTGCATTACAGCATTACGTCATGCTCAATCAGACCCTATCAGGCGTTTTTATTTAAAATAATTATTTTACCCACGACACCGAGCGCTACATATGTACATATGGACCATGGAACTATAATATATTAGATAAATTTCATCGAGTTTTAAAATATAATCGAGCTGAATCGGCCTTCAGGCTCTTGTAGACAGCGTGTCACCCGTTTCTCGTGCTCTGAATATATTATGATCATTGTGAAAGGTTTCTTCTGATGTGACGGCAGATCTCTTGCTAGTAATTTTGCGTTCGTCTATACCGTTTATAACATGTGCTTAACGTGTTATATACGGTACAGAGGCAAATATTAAATGAATACTTTTGCGGTTTTTGAATTCATTTATTTAGTTTGCTAATACTAAAATGGATAGATGCCCTTTATCTATGTTCTTTGTAAACGAAAAACTCCAACGTAATATTGAATACTTCCACTTCTGAAATCAAAACACATTACCTATGCATTTTTTTTAACTGTTATCATCATCATATTAGGAGTCATCTACTGTTGGACAAAGATTTCCGTAGCTCTAAGGGCCGTATCGGTTACTTTGGATGTTATTGGAATTGTCGTTGTTTGTTACAAGATAATTCTGATACAATTAATGGTTTTATTTAATTTTATTTGGCGCTCCGCTCTCTCTGACTACCCCGCAAGGATTAAATGTGAAGACGTGTATGTGTGTGTGTGTGTGTGTGTGTGTATATATATATTTTACTTAACAATAATAAAGTTGTTTTTAATTACAATTTAACTGAAGATTTCTTTTGTTTTTCATATTCTGATCAATACGTTTTTGATTATATAGGTGTCATGTCTGTGCCGATACTTTACATTTTCTTTAATAGATATTATAGTAAGTAGTTCTACTAAAAGATCTCTCTACCTAACTTGATTAAATCTAAATATCTCATAAACAAACTATACATAACAAAAAAGAATAATAAACATCTTTTCGTATTTGAAGCGGTAATAATAGCAAATACATACCTACAATCGATATTAAGTACATTTACTAATCTTTGCTTAGCATACAAGTTAATATGGTTCTAGGAGTAAATGCATTGAACTTTCCATCGTCGCCTTACGTAATTTATATTAGGAGAATAGGATTTTGCTATATCTGTGAATAATAGATGAAAATAAGTACGTGCTTAAATGTAGATGGATAAAAGATTTGCGCAAGCCAGGAAGGAAGCAAAACTCGTATAAAATCAGTAGGTATAATGCAAAAACGCAAAAGTAAGTATAATATTAATTTAAGAAACGTACTTATAAATGCTTTCTTATAATAAAAACACATTGTTTATACGGACGCTAAAGTAGCTATAAATATATATTGATATTATCATATTAATTGGATACGTAACAATTTTTACTCGTCTATCGTTCAGTGAACCGTAACGTTATACGTAAGAATTGGGGATCTATTTTATTATAGAAATTCCGAAATATTTCAATATAACTTTACTACGAAGTCCAATAAGCTAGCAATGTCTCGATGTCCAATATAAGTTACTTGGGATCGACAGCAATCAACGAACAGAAATTGTGCTTGTTCCTCATATTTATATTATATGTGTAAAATTGAGTACTTCCATTGAATTTATCAATTGAATTCTAGTTTTATAAAGTTATTTAATTTTTAATATTGCAGCAAACACAAAGTAAATTGCATTTCGATTCTTGCCGGATAGCATTTCATTTCCATAAAGGGAGGTTATCGGCTTAGTTTGCGTGGAGCCGTTCATTTATAACTTAGAAACTGAAAGGTCCGCCCACGACGAGTTGACTCAACGGTTCGTTTCAAAATCGTTAAAATATTAGCGCTGTCTTTAATGTACGATGTTTTTGTGCTTAGTTTTGATTGCTTATTACAATTTTCTAGTTGACCTCGTAATACTTTGAGAACTATTTCATACGGTAGTACTATGCTGACGCACATGCTGAGCAATTTCAGCACGTGTAGTAACAAAGGCAATACAGTTATTGTTCTCGCGGAAGATGAAGCTACACCATGTGGTACAGATTTTCACTTCCTCAAGGTTTGTTCATTGTACTTACAGACAGTAGATTTAGCCTTCTTTGATAATAACTGATGCTTTGTTTTATGTATAAGACCTTGTGTAAGAAACGAGATCATTCAGTGTGTTGTAATTTGTACACTCGTCATTCCTAAATTGAATACAAAGCTAATGCTAAAATGAAACATTGATACTATTGTGAATGTATTATCAAAGTTTTTCCAATTTATTTGGAGCAGGGGCGTAATAGCAAAACTGGCCTAATTTCAATTTCGCAGAAACTACGTATTGTAGGGTATTTGTAGCTCCTGTCGATGTTTTCTTTGAAAAGGTTCCATTTGGTCTCGTTTGCACGTATATTTTCAAATGAATTTTGTGAACCATACCCTCTTGGGAATAGAAGAATACAGCCAATCTCCAGTTTTTGATAACTTCCACAGCTTATGAATGATTTTACCTATCCGGTTGTACATACGGGTGTGTTGAAGAATTTTTTTGTTCGAAATGATCAAACAGTCTGTGCTGTCAATCACATAGAAAAACATAAGAATATTTTTAATTACTTATACATATTTTAGAATGAAAGATTCTTAAACTATTCTTTAAGAATACAATAAATAGGTAGATATACCTATTTTATGAATACTTGCTTTAGTACCTACCTATCATACATAAATATCGTCATAAACAATAACATCTCAATAATTACAATAAATGTTTTCACTTCCTAATAAAAAGTGAAAATATTCTCTGAAACACTGGCATTCAAATATATTCCATTGAATAAAATGGCGTAGAAAATTTCATTTGTGAGCGTTCAGCTTTTATTCAGTATTAGGTTTACACGTGAGGGTTATTTATATTTCTTTGGGCTTATGGGTCGCTTGCAGACTATAGGAGAAACGATTTACTGGACGGTATTGCATTAGGTTGTCGTGAATTGGGGCCAAAGCTAATAATAAAATCGCCTTATTCGTGCTAACATTGTAATATTAACTATTACGATGAAATAGGAAGGTCAAGTTTTATACATTTTGTTATAAATGGGTTAAAGACAGTAAACTATTGTTATACTTACGCTTTTACGTTTTTTCACATCTTTGTTTTTACATTTTTGTGTGACAATTGAACCATCATTATTAATTTTATGGCTTCAACGAGTAACGTTTATTTAATTACTCTTTGTTGTTTTTAAAGATGTTACTTTATACGGCGTTGTCTCGTAGAAAGCAGTTGATTTTATTTTTGGAGCGGACGCAGATGTTGAAGGTCGTCGCTGGTACAGCACGCTACTTATTTATTTAACGGAGCCCACACAACGAGCTGAGGTTTTGCAAAGGGAAAAACATTATTTATTTAGAGATGTTGAGCATTTACTAGCACACAGGACAATATTTATAGTCGTTTTATAGAACAATGGTTTTTTATTATTATTATTACTCTTATAGATAGTAATAATATTGTAATAAATTTTATACATAAATAAATATAAAATGATAGATTCACCGATGATTTAAACTATACCTAAGTTTGGACATGTCGATGACTTAAAATATCAACTTACTCTAGTTATAATAAGATAATTATTTACATCGCTGTAGGTTAACCACACGTAACACTGCTCTTCATTATTAACTCCTAATGCATTGACGCAAACCATACCATGTAAAACTTGATGTCCGGAAGTTTATAAACAAATACAAAAACATCCGAACGTGAGATATAGATAATAATAAAAGCGGCGGGAACAGGGCGGAGACTTGCGTGTTTGGCTTTCATTAGGGAGTCCACGCCTTCACAAATATACCTTGTCATATTCCATCGGCATCGGCAACGGGCGTAATGACTCATCGCGGACATTGCGTACTGGTGCGAGCTGTCTTGCCAATGTCGACATTTATGAGCTATCAAAATTTGTAGCTCCAAAAAGTAGTTTATAGCTGTTTAATGTGGGTTATTATAAAACTTCAGTTAATGTTTACATTCTTATATGTTTCAAACCATAAAGAACCTAGGGTAGTGTAATAAAATTGGCAGAGGTATTACCTGGTGATGGTTATTGCTTGTATAATAATATAATTTGACTGCCAGTTTTGTCGTGTTGTATTTTATATATACTTATGTATAAAGCATTCACCTTGTATTTTTCGATATTCTAATAAAAATGAATATTAATTTACTCTTTTTCGATTGTATATTTTACGTTAATACGTATTACGAATATAGTTTTCACTTTCACTAAAAATATTATTATTAGCTTAGCTTTTAGAATTCCGAGTGGGAATATAAAACATTTTAATTTTCTTATTATAGTCATTCATATTCATGAAATTACAATATCGTGACACCCCCGCACTGGAAAGGCGGGCACACCCTAAGGGTGAGCTGTAAAATAATACGGTTATATGCATAGTTGTTTGTCTAAATAGAATTGTATAATTTGTATACGGACTCTAATTATAACTGTGATTGTTGTTTTCCATATATCACGTCTTGCTGTACATAAAGTTTCTTATATATTAGGTATTAAGCAAATATTTCTATAACAGTAAAAAAATACGATATCTGTATGAATCTTTTAGTATGTTGTGTTATTTGACGATAAATATTGATGTTAATCATGAAAAAGATTTTGATCAAGATTTCAAACTGAATTGGTTTCAACGATCGATACAGTTTGAAGTTCGTTTGAGTTTTGGGACACATTTACGCCAAGGGAAATAGTTTCATTTCAGAAGTTTTTTTTATTGATCTACAGTTTTTGTTACTTTTGTAGGAAATGTGTTATTCTGTTAAGAACAGAATCTCAAATGTTCTTTATATTCACACAAATGTTGTCGTTGACTTACCAAGTGGTAACAAAATTACATAGGTAAATCATTCTTCTACTTACTACCTTTAATGAATTGTTTTCATCTCTTAGTAATATTGCACTATGTTAATATTAACAGACGTTAGGAAATATAAAGCATTTTGTTTCTTCATTCAAGGCTAATTTCGAAATGAAAGGATACCTAAATGGCACCTATTTTAGTTACATGAGTGTTTAGTTTTATACAAAGCAGACGTTTGATCGCGTGACCATGGCTTTGTTATGATCAATTATCGTTAATTTCGAACAGCTCGCTTACAGGAACCTTAAATACGCCAAATAATTATTTTAATTTCAAATATACCTAGAGAACATATAGCTATCCATAATCGTTAAAAAGCAGTATCGAAAATTTCTTGGTCATTATTTGTCATTTGTCGTTTAATTTAACTATTACTCCCTATGCTTAATTACGCTTTCATGTTAATTCATAGGTTAGAGTTTTCCCATTTGCTATGAAATTAATAAATTGTTATATGAAGACTTTATATGTTCTCTAAAAACAACGCTAGAATCGTTAAGATTGACATTTAATATTATGTATAATTCTGTTATAATTTTGTTCTCTATCAGTTTTGTTGTTATTATTTACGGTTGTTATAGATTATAAGAAACCCAAAAGATAGAAAATTCTAACTAGTATTTATGAATAGAATGATAATGACGTACAGGTCTCTGCGCCATCAATCGAGAATGGTTTAACCCTGTCGCGTCACTAGTGTTTGCACTAGCAGTCTCTACGGCGACCGTTTCGATTGGATTAAGGGGAATACTAGGATTTGGATATTATTACTACTGATATTTATGCTATCCTCTCTGCGGTCTTTGTTTCAATGAATATTATATTTTCTTTTAAATCGCCAAAGTATTTTAGATTTTCAGTACTAAATAACATGCAACTTTATTCAATCGACTTAAGTATGTAAAACCTGCGCGCTACATTTATTGTTGGATTGAATTGACTTATCTTTACATAATCCAAAACTTGAATAACTCGATTTTTGTTGGGTGTTGTTTTGAATTAATCATATAAAGTATCAACAAACGGGAATACTTTTGATTCAGATGATATATTTAAATAATATAGAAAAAATTACATTAATACAACTTGATAGAGTTACTTACGTCTTGTGCAATATAAACTCACAAACGTTGCTATTCATGTTAAATTCAGCTCAGTATTTCTTAGAAATTTACAATGGATCATATACACTGCTGGTACTTATGTAAATGTTTGCCATCGGAATTTTTGTCTCTGGCTGCATATCAGTGGAATGTGCATATACATCATAGTTCCGTGGAAAGTTCAAAGTAATTAACAAGAATTTGTTTGTCCAATACAGGAAATCTTCAGATTGTTATTTTTTGTGTGATAATGGATTTTTTAAGTGTATAGTAGTTAAATGTCGTTGTTTATGTGTTTTATTAATGTATCTTATACACTATTATAAGTTACTAGTAAAATTGAATAAAATACTCCACCAATGTCGCTACCTCAAAAATATGTGTAATTTTCTTATATCCCGGTATTTGTTCTGTCTACATGTGCGAATATGTAGATTTTTACAAAATTTTGCAGTTTCCAGTGGCCAGATAGGCCGTCGCGAGTTGCGAGATATAATAGATATTTTGATTTTCATTAATAAATTTGTCCAAATATCGAATCATATACTAAATGACAAGGCTCAAAATAAGAACGTTATAATATATGGTTAGCGCGTATTTGAGTAACACGCTATTAAAAGTATACAACTTTTAAGTTTTTATGCCGTAATATACACTTATAGCAAATCATCCAGGTACGTACATAGTACTACGCATTTACTTAGGTATATGCTTTTGTTACCGTTACCACCTTTGATTAAGCAAAAAATGTTATAAGTACTTTACATAATATATATTATTAACTTTTCTTAGAAAATGATTGGGAAAAAAAATTCTGTGTATATATTTGTAAGCAAATATTATGTCTTCAGGTATTACCCCTGATAATTGGTTTATCTACTTTTCGCCTATTTTCGCTACGTTGTATATTGATTGGTTAAAGTGACGCCACTTTTCACCTTAACGAAAAACGTCTTTCATAAAAATAAGTAGGTTTATGCTGTGCTATAAATATAGTACAAACGTTCTATTTACGTTATTGATTTTCTTCATCTGATATTTGTCAATTATTTCTAAGACTCATTATATTATTGTATACTTTTTGGTTAGTTGAATTAAAATGGTCCTCCAATTGTATTATTTGCTTAGAGTTTATAATGTCTTTGAAACAGAAAAGGGAATTAAATATGCTAGGGGGAACAGTCTAGTAAACGAAAATTTTATCTAATAAAGTCAAAAAGGTATAGTTTACCATGTCCGTAAGTTTGAGCATTGAGTATTAAACCTTGACATTTAACAGATAAAGATGTCGAGACAATGGGCTTTTTTATAAGACTTTCGAACTTCAAAGTGATACTAAAACTTCGATGGATGTAAATCTTAACTAAGTCTTAAAATAACATAAAATGGAGATTTTAATGCTGTTTGTTTCCAACCTCAGTGAAAGGGACGGTCGCAGTTCGTTCTTGGTTTAATCTCGATTTGAAAAATCTGACTGTTGAATTCCACTTGTACAGTCCCGAAAATTAGTTACTAAGAAGTTTAATTAGTTACTAGAGCTAAAAAATTGGTGGTATTAAAGAAATTTCTATCTTCTTTCGATAAATTGGATGAATGTATCAACACAACTTTATCTTATTACGTAAATATGGGTAAAGATATGTAGATTGTCTTTTTCTTCAGGAAAGATATTATGCAGTCTAAAACGAAGTTGTGAATCTACAATAGTGTCCACTAAGGTACTGATACGTTTCTATAAGTTAATTATTACAAATATTGTCATGTAAATTTGTCTGATAGATTTGTCATAAAACTATAATTAATAGGTATAATGGTCGAATCTATCTCAGTCAACGTTAATGGCGACGTGGCTTTCTCGAGTTTAGAGGTAAATAGTGCTTGATGAGAAATTTATATTAATTTTCCAAGTCGGCGCTCGTTGGCTGGTTCACGTTAGTGGAATTTCATTAGTGGTGAACAATTTTGAATACCTGAGCATATAAACGCTGGTAACATAAACGTATTCCTTTTATTATTTATGCTTATGATACGTTCTGTGCACAAATGTAGTAAGTAATTTATTCCTAATTATTGATTTAGATTGACGTAATATTAACTTAAAATTACTTTTTATACGTATAGTTTGTACGAGAAAGACTGACGGTAGCAGTGAATCATTTTATAGTTATCAATTTCCGACTATTGATCATTAGTGGGCTGTTTCATTTTCTTGATCAGCACTTAACTTGTGATTGTACAAGTCTAAAGTAGAAATTATGCTATAATTAAAACTCATTTCATTCAATACGTTACAATTATTTTTAGCAAAACTGCATTTTGTGTACATTCAATTATAACGTAATACACATGAAAAGTTCAAATATTATACTAGTTCATCGTCCTATCGGATGCGTATCAACGTGAGTATAGTTGGTGCGTTCCGAGTCACCGTGGCGCCCGTGACGTCATCGCCCCGAGCTTCTCCCCGTCAAGATATAAACACGTCCCCATCTTGTTTACCTCTAGTATCCTTCACTCTGTGCGGTCGTGCCCCCTTGCTCCCTTCGTTATACTCTTGCTTATGTACTTTTCTTTTTCCCCATCACACTTTTACGTTTTTTGATGCTTATTATTTGTTTCATTTATAGGCCATTATTGTAACCTTTAATACAGAAAAAAATTGCTACTGTTCTATTGAATACCATTATCTCAGTTTAAAGAAATCTTGAACTTAGCTCCTCATAATCCTTTAGACCTTTTCCGTTAAATGACGTCGCGGCGTGGGTGACTGACGAATAATAATTTGTAGGACGACGCTGAGGAAGGCTTACATTAAGTCTGTAAAACTTTGCGATGGCTCGCCCACATATTTAAGCATAAATACAAAATACAAATACAGGGTCAAGGACCGTCGTGGCGCAGAGGCGCAACGTCTGCCTGTAACGCGACGGTTACTGGGTTCGATCTCCAGTCGGAGAAGATGGATTTTTCTATTTCCGTTTTCTTCGCTCTGGCAAACTAGGCAAAGCGCGGCGTTGAGTTCCGCCACTCAACACGCAATGCCTCGAAAACGGCGGAAAGTGGGGACGGAGAAAGCAGGGACTAAACAACGGAGTGTCCTAACACTAGGTTCCCACGGTCCCTGCAGTTCCCTCGGTCCCTGCAGTTCCCTCTGCCTACCCTGCCTTGTGCGGGATAAAGCGTGAAGCTAAAAAAAATACAAATACAAAAGTTTTTATTTTCTCCCATTATTAATATGCTTACACAAAATGTGGTTATAGGATTTTTTTTTATACCTTCACGCTTTATTCCGCACACAGCAGAGTAGGCAGAGAGAACCGCAGAAATTTTTGTTTCGCAGAATTGCGTGTTGTGTGGCGGAACTCAACGCTCCGCTTTGCCTAGTTGCTAGAGCGAAAAAAATGGAAATGAAAAAATCTATCTTCCCAAAGTGGGAATCGAACCCACAAACCGTCACGTTTACAAGCAGACGCTGCACCTCTGCGCACTACGGTCGTCGTCTCGGTCCTTATACGAAATATATACTGAATAAATAATATCTACTATAATAAATATCTACTATCTAATAAATATCTACTATAGATTAAAAAAAATTGAATAATTTAAAATTTATTTAGTATTTATTTATTTTTTTATCTTGTTTCGTGGATTATATAAATTATTAACTATTGTACTTCTCTTGATAATATATTAAATTTATAATAACTATTTAATCGTACAGTGTAACGACAGGTCTTTGACTCGCAACAATATATTTGTTATTCAACTCGTGTTCGTATAAATAGTCTACGTCTATCGTCTACGACGGTCGTAAGTGAGAATAAGCGAAAGTGTAATCAGCTGTTATTTTTTATGTATACAGCTTTTATATTTTCATAAAAACAATAATGATTTGAAAAAGAGGTTTAAATTTTGTTTAATGAATATTTAATTCAGAATGGAAATTAAACAATAAAGGCTCTTCACCGTCATATTAAAGTATTTTCCACTTTTTCTCTTTTTTATAGAAATGTTAGATGCTACTATATTATTTAATTCACTAAGGCCTTGTTTAGGTATGTTCTATGTTCAAACACTAACTAGACTGCGCTGTATAATATGGTTCTTAAGTAACATCTTAGACGGTTGAGTAAATAATTTTTATTAGTAGTATTTATAGTTTATTTAGATAGAATACAACCTTGAGTTCTAATTCTTATCGTTCAATTACTAAATAAGATGTATAAGTTAAATGACCCGTCTCTTTAACAAAGAAAAAGAAAAGAATCTATTGACAGAAAACTATTTTATACATATTTCATTTTCAAGTTTGATATAAAAGCTTATATGAATTCAGAATAATCTATGTCCTAAGTACACGGTAGGTTTTATATACATAATTGCAATATTACCCAAGTCTATTCATTCGCAGACATGTTAATCTGTACGGGCTACATTATATAGGAGCTCCTTTCCTTCTAATATTCGAGGATGCTCGATTATTGCTTTTCACGGTCTTCGTAGCGCACTAGCTACTTTTATATTGTACAAGTTTACTTTGACTGACTATTGACGTTGGGGAAGCATTAAAATACTTGATCAGTTATTACTTTATGATTATTCTTTGTATAATAAATACTATAATATGAATATGGATTTACTTATCGGATTTAATTGTGCCATTTGCAAAACGTAATATTTTTTTAATTATGAAAGTTGATTAAAACTAAAAACCTAGTGGGTGATCGGTGGCTCGATCTGACATACAATAGTAAGTACTAACTACTCTTTAATTTTTCATAAACACAATATATATTCAAAACTTTTATAATGCTAATGTATCTAATTTCGCAACGAGCTGATTTAAAATCAAATGTAACTTTAAAGGTCGTTTACTAAATGCAGATTGAATTTACAATATTATACGGGGATAGTCTTTTCGGTTAAACCTGCCCTATATTTTCACTTTAGTGAAATTGTTCTCGGAAAATCTAATTTGCCTTTGTGTTTCAACCTCTTTCACTTCATACATACCATAATTTAATTCAGTATTAAAACTGGTGTAACCTAATATTAGGTACATTATTTTTATTTTTATACGATCTTGTTTTATTTAAAACATTTTTTATATTTTAAAATAATAATTAATATATTAAATAAAATTGGCTTTTAAAATTTCGATATTTTATATTAGACATGTTTTTCCTTCTTTTAACTGCACAAATATTATATCTATTAGAGAGAAATGAAAGCAAAAGAAAATATAATATGATACTATATAGTCACAAAGTGGGCGTTACAAGGAAGCTTCTACGCTCCGATACGAAAGGTGTTTTTTTACTGTAATTTATTGCAGCTTGCGGTATTTAGTCTCTATGGTATAAAAAAAATATTATAGAGCAAAAAAGAAAATTAGTATAAAAATGTTTCACTTTTTTGCTTATAACTTCTTTAATTTTAAATTTAGGCCAAAAAGTTATATAAGTTTGAGAATCGTTGTGGCGCAGAAGCGTAAGCGTCTGCCTGTAAACGCGACGGTTTCTGGGTTCGATTCCCATTCGAGGAAGATGGATTTTTTTTTCCATTTTCTTCGCTCTGGCAACTAGGCAAAGCGCGGCGTTGAGCTCCGCCAAGTTATATAAACATATTTGTAGGCAAAACAATTTACTACAAATTATGATCTTACAAATTTTTTGTACGACGCATAAAAGTCTTTTTCCCCCTTTTTCCAAGATGGCGGCCGAGGGACAAGGACGGCGACCCCACAAACTTAAAGTTAAGCTTCTATTAACCCCCTTATATGTCCCAAAAATAAAATTGCGTCCTCTAATAAATTCAAAGCAAATGTAACTTTTCAATGAACTAATTATACAATTGAGACTGTATATTTTTTATATACAGTCTCAATTGAATATGTATATATGAATAATATATTATAGGAATATATGAATTATAATATATTCTATATAAATATGTAATGTAGATTAAAAATATATAAAAAAAGAAATTAGCTCAATAGTCAAAACATGAATGCAAGCAAATATGGCTATAAACAAATTTTTTTTTATATAAGCTAATGATAAGGACGCTTATATTTTCAAATACATTTAGGTAGATACTCCTAAGTAAATCGAGAATACTCAGATGACGTCAGCGCGGGTCACTACTCGCTATTTATTTTAACTCAAATTACAATTAATGAGATGTGTGTACTACACACATCTCGTTAATTGTAAATTATAACTTTACGTACAACTACACACTGTGTAGTTGTACGTAAAGTTATAATTTACATCAATTTCATCATGTAGTCCTTAATGATATTGTGCTTTGTAAGATAAAGCACCAATTTTCTGCTTTACTGGCGCTCATTATATTCTCATTCGCATCGAAGCCGGGTAGTGCACATATAACATTGTATGACTTAATCTATTACCGTTGCTGGATTACTTGAATAAAAATTCAGTTAGCTCTATATAGCACGTTTACGTCTTCCAAATTAGCACCGTAAACATCACGTTACAGTTTTAAAAATGGTTATTTTGGTGTCATTGCTTCGCGATTTTGGTTAGTTTTATGACTGAGTGTTTGGCTTACCGCCAAGCTACTATGGCAAACATTGTGGTTCCTTTCGTCGTCCTGTGGCCGCCTAGTCGCCATTATGCCACGGAAAAATTACATACTGTGTGCATTAGTTTCCTGAGTATCAATTATAATGCAGTGTAATGAAAGAGGCTTAAGGCAGTTTATTTCAGCTAGGAATATTAATTGAGACTTATTGTAATATTTTACTTTGTATTTGATGTTTTGCGCTGACTAAAACATTTACCTAATTGCAGTGAAGCAATCATTTCCCTTTGTAATTAGTAAATCAATTAACACTAACCAATCATTGTTCAAATATTTCATTATTTTTTATTATATTGGCCATATTTAATATTAATACCAAAATATGGTAATCAGAAGCATATTAGAAAATATAATTCAGAGTTTGACCTATCTATAGAATGAACGTCGAAATTGTGGTTCAATGTATTATAATCGAATTACCGCTTAGGGTATTAAATGCCCCACTTTGGGGGATTAAAACACAAAAGGCTGGTGTTTGACCTCGACTGAACTAGGGTCGCCTCTTTAATCCACGGGCATATTTAAAGTATACACAACCATTGTATATATTTTTAATTCTGATTTATTGTTATATAAGATTTTATAATTTAAATCTTTCATAAAATTTGTTTCATAAACTATTAATACTAAAACTTAATAATTCCATAATTGTGATATAACTAGGAGAATTTTAAATTTTCATTCTGTGTTTTCAACTTACCAGTTTTGCATTACTCCATATTGCATACATAAGCGAAAAGTCGATAGAATAAGAGTAATTTAGCAATAATCTGTATCAACTAATTAATACTGTGGTTGCGCACAAATTTTTTTTAATTTGAAATCTATTACGTATATAATTTAGTAGCATAAGCCTCACCAACGTCCTTAATCTTCGTATGTTCTCAATCAATTAATCATTGTCAAGTCTAAAGGCTAGACGTTTTGGACATTGACTAAGTCCGAGCTTTACTAAGCACGACTTACATTTAAGTACATACGTACAGGTTATATTGTCGGTATATTTTTTATAAATATGTATATGTCTTTACAGTTTTTATAGAAAAATTATTTGTGAAGTTGTAATAATTTTTAAGTTAGTAATTATTAGGATACACCATGATTTCGTACTATAACAAGATTGAAGATATATAATAAGATTAATATTTTAATTAAGCGTAAGCGTAGTAAATAAGCTCTAAGCTATTACTCTGATAATAATTACAATTTGTTCACGGCAGAGATAGGATGGCTTGAAAGCTTTTAAACATACTTCCCATTGTGTTTTATATTTATTATATTTAGTTTAGTATAGTACTGGTATTACACAAGAGTATATGTAGCTTCGTGTTAAAAGCTTTATTTTTATTGATAAAACATATTTTATATATAGAAAGATAATTTTTGATTTAGAAACAGTCAATAATATAATTGTATAAATAAAACATTTTATACTAAAATGACTTGGTTTAAATGTGAAAAGTATGTGACAGTTCAATTTGTAATAAAAAAATAAATCTTTAGTATAACTCTTATTTTATAAAACATTGTAAATGTATTGTTGATTTGCTGAAAAATTATTTTATTGCAGAAATTAAATATATTTTCTTAGTAACATTATAAAATACCTGTTTCTTGCGCTTAAATACATTTCCCGTTTCTGTAGCTGTATTAAGATTTTTATATCACACGTTACCTCTCCCTTATCAGACCAAAGTCTGACAAATAATAAAATATTATAATATATTATTCATAATATATTATTCTGTATTCTCTCGCTGTATCTCCTGACTCATTTTAATATGGATTTGTCATGGAAATGTCATTTAATATGTAAATTCGGATTTTAATGCAAAACGTATATGAGACTTTTTACGTTTAAATGTTTGTTTACATTTACATTACAAAGATACGATGATTAGTTTATGAACAATTCACTTAACGTTATTGAAGTAAAATTGCGATTACCTGAATTTCTACTATCTATTATCATTAAATGTAATAATGAAACATTTGAATAATTTAGCATTTTTTTATTAGTTTGCAATTTTTGTAATATTATTAAAAATATAAGTAATTTTTATAAAGATATAAGAATACATCTATATTATTATACTTAAGATATGTTTTCTTTTGTTTAAGAAAATGGTTTACATGAACTTCACGTAACATTCGGATATTCTACTTAAATAAATATATTCTGTACCTTTTACACAATTTTTTATCAAAATTGTATAAACTCTGTCCTTGGATTTGTGTATGAGAATAAATTGCTCGGCATAGATATACTGTATAATTGAAAAATATTTTGTTTTAGGAAACAACCAAAGACATTCGCATTCGACCATTGTTTCTACTCTCTGGAACCGACGCTGCCCAACTTTGCTTCACAGAAGACAGTTTTCGAATGTCTTGGTCGAGACATTCTTGACAATGCCTTCGAAGGATATAACGCCTGCATCTTTGCCTATGGACAAACAGGTAAGATAGAAATGGTTTAAAAATACATAGTAAAATCGTAAATTTCGAAATATCAGACGAAATAAGTCTATTTTCTATTTCTTTTATAAAAAGAAAGTCATTCTATAAGATTATCAAACAACCTGTAAGGTTTCAGTTACTAAATATACAATGTTATGCCATCAGTAATACCACCGTAATCGTATATTGTGACAAGTTACATCGTTTGTAACTTATCTAGCTTCCATTTGGTGCAGTTTTCTTTTTTACATTTATAGAAAATGCTACTGCATATTTTGTAACATAACACAAACTTCAATTTCTGCTACTGTACTGCTGTACCTATAGCATACTGTTATTGTTTAGCGATTATACATTTATTTTACACTATACACATGCCAACAGAAATCGTTTATCGTTTCCAGATTATCATGTTAAAATACTAAACATATCTAAATAATATGTATAGTTTACAGTACATATGTATGAAACAAACATATATACTGTAAATTATTTTCGGAGATCTCTATTCTGAGTCTATTTTTCCAAACATATGACTAGCACCAGTACACTTTTTGCTAATCGAATTTCTCTGTCACTAAACCCCAAGGGATTGTATACTATAGTAGCGAGCCAATTCAATCTAACTATATTTGGGTTCCGAGCTCTTGTAAGGAAAAATACTCGTTGCAGATTTCGACGAAATTCTGTAACAACACGATATTGATCCAAAATTTCTAGATTGAACATGTTTACTATGGTTAAAAATATTAGTGGGTTGTAATCTAAATACCAAATACATTCTTAATATAATGAAGCTTAAGAATTGGTTTTGTAGAAATTGCCGATTCCAATGTAAAATATTTTTTTTTGTTGAATAGTCCATCTATCCAGATAGACTTGATGAAGACTATATTATATCACGTTATACTTGAACTTATCTCGGATACATAGAATGTGTCATGAGTATGTCTAGCCAAATCACCAAGTGAAAGCTAATAATATTTTACTTTACATATTATATTATTTTTTTTTATTTTTTTTTTAGCTTCACGCTTTATCCCGCACAAGGCAGGTTAGGCAGAGGGAACTGCAGAGACCGTGGGAACCTAGTGTTAAGACACTCCGTTGCTTAGTCCCTGCTTTCTCCGTCCCCACTTTCCGCCGTTTTCGAGGCATTGCGTGTTGAGTGGCGGAACTCAACGCCGCGCTTTGCCTCGTTTGCCAGAGCGAAGAAAATGGAAATAGAAAAATCCATCTTCCCCGACTGAGGATCGAACCCAGTAACCGTCGCGTTACAGGCAGACGTTGCGCCTCTGTGCCACGACGGTCCTCAATATTATATTATAATATAATATATTTATTACTATTTATAACTGTTCACTGAAGAGGTGTATTATTTATTACGTTTGTTTCTTCTTTCTTCTAATATACAGTATACGATGTTTGTGTAATATCTTCGCTAATCAACGATTTGTAAATCATACGTTTGTATGTAATGTGTGTTAACTTGTCTCACTGGGTCATTAGCCCTGTTTGCGCGAATTTCCCTCATATAAAAACTAAGCTTGAGAAAGATACTTACATACGTTTACGTACCAACTTTGTGATGAAAAACACGTGACGATTATTGTGAAGGCCAACGATATGATGAGCCTTTCTAATATAATCTAAGTCAAAAATTAAAATTTATTTGAATAGGTTAAAGTTATACTTTTGTGTAAATATATGTTCTTTTTAATATATATTTTTCCTTCGATTTTTTTATATTATAAGTTTTTTATCAAACATTTAGAAAACAGAAATTAGTGATTGTAATAAATGACATAAATTACTTATTAACAATATTTCCTCTTCCAATACGGACCGTTGTTGCATGCAGCAACAGCCCCGATTGACATAAGTTTGTCGCTTTTGTAATCTGGAAAAGATTACAAAAGCGACAAACTCTAATCTTAAATTAACCACTTTTTAAGAGAGATTCCTAACTAAATAGTTTACAGATAAAAAATTGATTCACTGTTTATCACCCTCCGCCACCGAATGACATATTTAAATATACATATAGGTATAGAGGAGAACTTTTTTGTGTGATTGTAACAAAAATATTTTAATTTTTTTTCTTTTATGATAAAAGTATGCAATAAGTGTACAGATATTCGATTTACTGAGTATAGATTACTGTTTATTGAATTACTGAGTACGGAGCACTACTATATTGCTATTTTCGACTTCTAGCATCTTTGTTTGTAATTTTACGACTAAGTTCGTATATTATTTAATTATAACTTGAACTTCTTCTTTATTTAAATATGAAATAAAATATTCTGATACATTCTAAGTATTATTATAATAAAAAAGCATTCTACTTTTCTGTAGAAGAGCGCTTAAGATTTTCACGCGCGCCTACGTTTAAAACGAGTTAACCTGAATAGATAAAGTTGCTTAAACGCCCGACCTAAGTAAATTTTTCTTTTTATATTTAACAGCTTTCTGGCTAAGCTCAAAATATCTTATGTTTTTTTACAGAAAATAATAATGGTGTGAATGGAATGAGAGAGAATAGTACGAAAAAAACTTTTTTGTGTTTTTGATCAAAACAATGCCGTAGCCAACCGTTCGGGCTTTTTGTGTAGCCGTTAAAACCCCGCCAGAACCCTGTCAGAGTCCCGTCAAGTTGGTTGGGTGTTATTAAAAATTCCCTCACGTAAATAGAAAGCGGCGAAGGGATGATACGTATAGGGCACGCGTTGAAGGGTTCACAATTGATTCGCAAAACAAAGTGTTAGGGAATTGTTCGTGTATATTTTGGTAACACCAAAAAAGAATGTAGAGATTATTTATCTAGGGATATGTATTTTTTTATTTATATTCTTACACATTATTCTTTTTTTGGGTTTCATATAAAGTAAACAATGACACAAGTATTTACGATGATGTAATGTAAAGATATTTTTAATCAGATCTGTAAATGAAATAAATATTTATCAACTTCTAACGAGCATTGGCTCAATTTAATAAATGTGAAGTGCTGCCTTTGAAGCAGTCTCCGTTATACGCTAAAGTTGTCTGTTTATCAAAACTGTTTCGAGAAAATCATGTTATACCTACTACGATTCGTAGCTTTGACTTTGCTTTTCGCTCTTCCGCTTCTGACGCTCGTTAAACCCTCTTCGAGTTTTACGACGCCTTGCTGATTTTATTTATAGCGTAATATGACTACTGTAGGTAAATGATCTATAAATTTTAACCTTTTGAACCCTTCTTTAGTAGATTATTACTACTAATGTAATTGCTTATTGTTTCCAAGCATTTTACTTTTCACAGGGTCATTAATAAAATATGACCGCATTTTCTACAAACACACGTTATGGTATAAAGGCATCTAAGTTCCAACATAATGGCAGACTAAGTTCCAACATAATAATCAAGAAAGAGTGAATTTCAAAATTATACGTTTTCGCATCATATTTTTATTGCACAAGAATTTGTACAAAAATTTACATAGAAATTAATGTACAGCTTTTGTTTACTTAATTATTTGTCCTGCTCGTGTTTAACTTCGATATTTCGTTATTTCAATAAAGTTGTATTATACCGAGCATTGTAATTGTACTTTCATGAGATGGATAAAATATTTTTAACATTTGAATTACAAGCTTTGTAGTTGAAATACACATTTGAAATTTTTCTTTTTCATCAAGTACTTGCAGGAAGGAAACCTTTTCCCCTAGTTTGATGTGCAATAAAATCCAACAAATTCATATACGCAGGATATTCGGAATTCGTCGTTTTCCTGCGAATGAGATACTAGTTCTTGGAAACTTTGATTTTTAACTTAGATTGTTCATTGTAACCAAATGATATATACTCACTTCACAAGAATATGTGTAATTACCAACAATTCTGTATAGTGACTGGTAGAGCTTGATCTCGCAATCGTTTCGGACGTCGTAATTGTGCCTCTCGATGATGTTGGATTTATATGGTGAAGTTACCATAAGCTTTATCTTGCACTCAGCAAAGGAGACAGAACTTAGTATTAAGAACTTAGTATTAGGACAAATTTTAGTAATAAAAGACATTCTGTTCCTTACTTTCCACGAAAGTTCGATTGTTCCTCAGGATTGAGGGGTGGTTTCAGGGCTCAGATATAGTTGCCAGAGCGGCGTTATGTAAATACTTGATTATAAGATAAGCTTAGCAAAAAATATATACAAACGATGATAATAAGAAATATTTAAACGATAAAAGTGCGATAAATTAATGTCATTTGATTCTCGTGCAGGATAGCTAACAATTACCGTGTTTAGTAAAGAAATATAACATATTTACAAGGAGCTCCGTGTAGTAGAGCAAGTTCAATTATCACTTGGGAGAATAAATTATTTTCATGTTTTTCTATCTGGCAACAAGGAAAACGCTCGGTGTTGAGTTCCCCGACATGCAACGCCTAGAAAGGGGAAAAACGGGCATTGGGGTATTTTAACGTTAAGTTCCTTGAGGTCACGTTTCCCTCTGCCTACCCTGCTACTACTGGGACACACCTTTCAGGTTTCACACTTTCCACGTTTCTCGTTGTTTTATTTCACTAATACTGCCTTTTGAACCTGAAGTAGGTTTCTGTTCATTTTAAAATTCTAAAACGCATGTAAAGTTTATTTTGAATTTGTAATTAATTCCCACGAGTGGACATGAAACCTGCAACTATGTTATTTCATTTCACTATGTTATATTCCACTGCACCAAATACTCATAAGTTTAAAATATTTACATTTAATTACAGTATCATTTTTAAATTAAATAGAGTGTAGTAATTTAAAGTATGTACGTAGCAAATAATGCAACTTAAAATATTTGCAAATAAATTAATAAATTAAACAAAACTCGTACGAACGTTTTCATCTATGTTTAATTTGATAAATAAATAATTAAGGAATCATTACAGGCGTAAAGTTCATTAACGCAAGGAGTAACGTGTGCGCGAGAAATTTTCAACCTGCTTTATTTATACAGTTATAAATAATTAACTCGGTAACTAGGTACGTGTATTTGTATACTGTAAAGATCGTTAACTCCTTATTAATATTTTTAAATGCTGGCTTTGTTTAGGGAAATTTTATATTACACTTAATTAAAATACTTTTTTGATATTTTATTAATATATCATATTTAATGTAGTAAGTATTTATAAATTATAATTAATCAGTTATATACAATTTTACTTTGTTTTAATCCAGCTCACAATTTTGAGTGGAGAAAATGAAAGTAAATTTCAAGCGATTCGTCTGGCCCATTCATTCTTCATTCAACACTGACTCACTCAGGCGGAATAACGAGGCTCAACGCAACAGTTAGTTTTTCCCTCCATCCGCAGACTTTAATATTTCACATAAAGGCTATGAATCAAGCTATACACGGTTTAAGCTATTTACACGTAAATAAACTAAATTTATATCTAACGTACTGAAAGAACGGCGTGCCGAAATGTAAGCTGAGGTGATATTAGAAGCTAAAAGGCTTTACGCGAGAAATTACGGCGATGGCCTGGGAATACCTTGCTGAGGTACTAAGACCTAATTTTCTATACGTATAGAAAATTAGGTCTTTATTAATTTAAATTTTAACAAAGCTTGTTATAATTTAATGAAAAATTTAAATAACTTACCAACAGTCTTAGTAAAAATGAATAAAAATTCTCAAACAGCTACCATTACGCTTATAGCTTAATTTTATTAAAAATCATATGTTATCATATATATTTAAAATAACCATGTATGCTATCATTTTTTACTTGCTTAATATGTTTTTCTTTTGTGAATGGAAGTGATATCAAACATATTAAAAAAAAATAAGCATGTGACTTCTGCCACTCTACACGTAATGTCTTTAACTCTGGCGGAAATTGGGCAACAGAATAAACACTAGGTTCAGGCCGGCTACGCTTCTACGAGTATATGGGGGATGCTGCAAAAAAAATTGAATAACTTTCTGATAATTCTTACATTTTCCCTATTCACAAACGAAAGAGGTTCAATGCGAAAATTGATCCAGGCAACTCAAAGACTGATGGCGTTGGAATTGAAATGAAACGTTGTTTTATTCATATCACTATATTTCACTTCTTCTGCGGATACTTTTGCGGTTATTATATTTATAATGCCACGTATAATGTGCTTCATGTATGCCACGATGAAAATAATGAAAATATTTAAACGTGTTTTTTAATTTTCCTGTGTGTTTAAAATCATAAGAGCGTGACGTTACATATTTGAAATAAAAGATTTCTCTTTTTATTTTACAAATTTAAATAAAGTGTAGGTTGTAAAATTAATTTTGAATTGAATTTAATTAAATTATATTTGGACAATTTAAATGCAAATTAAACAAGAAAACCATAAATGTGAATTGTGGACATTTTCAAATATTATTATAACAGAATATGTTAACATATTTAAGCATAATAAATATGTGGTGCTTTACGGGTTACATGTAAAATTGACTTCCTTATTACATAACATAACAATTTTTTGAGATTTCAGCTGTAAATACATAAGAACCTACATAAAGCTAAGAACGTCAACGTTTTTTTTATGAAGATAAATCTTCCGCTTGAATCACTGTCTTAAGATGCTCTGCTTATCTTATAAATAGGTAGCTACGTGCAGCAGACGAATGACAATAAAAAGTATTTTCATATTTATATGAATCAGCCATAGATGCAGTTTCGCTATTGTACATATTTAGAAATGATTTTGCTTCTATTTTCTCATATTATTTGTGATATACAGGTAAATAACAGTAAAATTTCCATTTAATTTACATTTATACAGCTTTTTTAGAGTAACCAGAGTAAAATTGATTTGTTAACCTCAATGGATTTAAAATAATTGTAAATAGTTCATATTTTTTATTTATTGAAGTAAGTAATACTCAACATATTTGTTAAGTGTCTAATGAACAAAGCACTAAAATTTCTTTGCTATATATTTTCTCATTAAAGCCAGCTTAATGTATCAGTATATTAAGTCTACGTACCAAGCTCTCTCTAAAGTTTAATTACAAAATTCATGGTGACCTTTCGCCTTGCAAATAGTATTCATTACTAAGTTTCTAAATTAAGTTGAGAATATCAATGGTGGGTAAATTTATATAAATATTTAGTCAAAATTACATATAATGTTATTAACATAATATTGCTATAAATTTATCGATACAAAGAGGTACCCGTAAAATGGATATATAATTAACTTCCATTTATAATGATAATGGATTTTGATATTTCTCTCTTAGCATTAAAATTAATGTTTTCTAACCTTTACTTGTTTGTTAAGGGATTTTTAATAAACCAGATGATAATTGAAACTAGACAAAATTGATGCTAAGTTAAAACAAATAACCTAACTAATAATATTTTATAGATCATGAAATATTCATATCTGGTGTTACCGAACCTACACGGGTTAAGATAACAGTAATTGAATTATAAATTTATAATTATATGATAATAAACGTAAGTAACCTACACAAGGCAATACTCCAAAGCAATTAAATAATATACTATGTCCCATTTGTGTCTAAAGCGAAGCGCTTTTCCGAGCTGAGTGCATTACCGTGTTTTTACGCTGTTAGCCCTCCATTCTCCGGAATACCGATTTGTTATATATTTAATGTATCTTAGAAAATTTCGTAGTATTTTTAAAGGTCGGCAGTATCTTGTCTAATTGTATTTGAGACATTATATGCTTATCACTTATTCTCAAAGAGAAAATATTGTTCTGAAAATATTTAAGAATTCCACATTTTATTTTTATCATTAAAATTCATTTGTAAGGATTTTATCCATTAGTTTATATTGCCGCGAAGTATTAAGTGACTTTTGGTTATATATTTTTTAAATTTTTAAATAAACTATGTTTTTTCTGTAATATTATATTGTTTTTAAATTTTGTTGTGTTGTATTTAATTTACTAATTAAGCATAATGCTACTGCATACAGCAACAGAGCATGCCTGTAGACGCGAAGATTTCTGGATTCTATTCAGACATCGGAAAACTAAATTATTTTCTTTTCTTCGCTCTGGATAATCGCGGCGTTGAATTCCATCACTCATAATGCAATGCCTCGAAATGTCTTTTCACTAGGCTACTTCTAGTTACGGTTAACTGTGCCTACACCCTGCTATGTGCGAGATATACAGCATGTAAGCTAATAAAAATAGAGATATTGCATTAATAATTACATTAAATGAGTTACGAGATACGTTTACTCTTGGTTTTTGTAATTTTGACATATATTCACAGAATTTTTTAAAACCATCCACCATTTATTATAATAAACAATGCGCTATATTATTTGTAATCTTCTCTTACTTAAACGCTTCAGTCATTTAAGAGACTATTGTCTCTTCAGACATTTTAAGTGGCCTTGAGAGTTTCGCTTTTCGTTATGTTCAACTTTTGTTGATTGACGATATTCTACGAAACCAGTGTTATTAATAAATCTGTTTGTGTATCTATAATGACAATTTGATTTAAAAAAATTGACGCAAAATTACAAGGCAAAATAAATAATAGCGTTCGCATCATGTCTCTTGTAGTATTCTTAGAAAATTAAGTTTATATTTTTTTGAACTTTTAATGAATCAATTGCTAACATTTATGTTTGAGGACCGTCATGGCGCGGAGGCGTAAGCGCTTGAAAGCGCGACAGTTTGAGGATTCGATTCACTCGAGAAAGATGAATTTTCTATTTACATTTTCTTCGCTACTGGAAACTAGGTAAAAGCGCAGGCGTTGAGTTCCACCACTCAACACGCAATGCCTCTTAAAATGCGGAAAGCGGGGACGAATGTCTTAACAATGGGCTCATATGGTTCCTGCAGATTCCTCTGCCTACCCTGCAATATGCAGAATAAAGCGTGAAGCTAAAAAAATTTAGTATCACTCTCCCCAAACATTTTTTGGTTATTCTGCTATGATATTAGTAAAAACATTACTAGATAGGTAAATGCTTTCAGAAATGGAGCATTTAAATGGGTAAGTGGTAGTTAACATAGGCAGGGGCGGCAATAATCACTATTACGTTAGTATATAAAAAAAATATTAAGAAACACTTCAATCCAATTAAAAATTTTATTAGAATATTGTGTGTACTGTAGAATATTGTGTGTATCATCCATATATCTACAATATAATAAACCGATAAAAGATTGCTGACAGTTCGTGATTCCAGGGTAAAGTTAAACACTGACAGAACTTGAATCTATATATTTTTTTTAATTTTTGTCTCTCTGTTTTTCTAAAATAAATGTTGTGTGATAGGAATAAGCATAGATAACATGGCGTTGCTTATATTGTTTAACTATTTATAAATTATGTAGATAAAAATAATATAAAATAGTCATTTTGAATGAGAACTTAATAGCATCATGCCTTATGATTATTGATTCACTTATCAAAAATATATATTTGAACAATATTTAATAATGGCTACTTATAATAGAAAACATTCAAAATCAGAAAAAATATTATAATTTGTATGGTATATTTTTCAAGGCTTAAAGTATTATAAATAACAAGCAAAACTATTCAGCTGAAACTCCACTGCCACAAAGTAAAAAAAAGTGTGATCGGCTTTGTTTCTCCTTGAGACGGCAAGGGACAGAGATAATAAAGCGGAGTGGGAAAATAAACAAAAAGGTCTTTGTCTTAGCGACACCAAGAATATAATGAAAGAGAACTGTGCCACTGAAAAATAGCAAAGACATGCCACATCGCTGTTATTGTGCTCATTTTCGAGAGCGGGGCATTTGTAATGAAAATTATATTAAAATGCAAATATAAATAAAGTTTAATAATAAATAGATAGCAGTAGTCTTTTATATAAGAAAATTTTTTAAAATTTAAATATTTAGGGTTTACTTCGTACAGTACGAGGGATGCGTGCTGATAATAATTTTCCATAAAAAAAATCGCATCGTATACATACGTATATATATAAACACATAAATACATACAACTAGCCCATGTAATATAATTTCTGTAAGTGTTTACTGCTGGTATCGATCAATGCTTCAGTTTCAAGGTAAAAAACCATTTAATTGCTTGCCGAGTAGCTCGTGCATTCATTTGCAAATTGGCGTATGGAAATATTAAATTGAAAACTAATATTTGTTTATATATCACATGTAACGTGGTATACATATTTCTGCTTAAAATATAAATTGCTTTGCGTGTTACTTCTATCATATTTATTGCAAATACTGCACTTTATTTTCGGTAATATTTTTTTCTCGTAAACCTAGAATATTCTGTTGTTGTTTGATATTACCAGTATAGTATTTCAAGATAATGTTACTACAGTTGTGTTGTAATTATTTATATTATTAGTATATCATAATAGTACAGTTCAAATATATCTGGATAACCATAGCGAATGTTACATATCGTATAGTTTTAAATGTTCTTCAATTAGTAATTTCGTAATGTAATCATAGACAATCTAGACACTGTCACACTACACTCTCATCATTCTGTCAATTCTAGTTAAAATAATTTTAGTAGAGTCAGCCAAAGGGTGTGAATCAGCCTATTTTTGCTCTATTCAACTGGAAATTTACTCAATATTTTTTTAAATATAAAAACAATAAAATCAATGTAATAAAACCCATTAAGCATTCATTCTGTTTTAAATACCTATTAGAATTGAATAGAATCAGGTCGAATCAACACTAGGTGAGACATGAAAAGCTCCAATGCCTCCCTAGGGCACTAGTAGCTTTTGTTGTACGCCCCAACTCCTGGCACTACTCGCTGTCAGGGAATCTAGAAATAACTTAATAAAATCTATATTCACTGTACTTTCATTCTTCTGCGAATGATTTTATGAAGTAATTTATAAAAATATTTTATAATATATGTATTTGTTACGTTTAGTATTTTTTTATGTCAAACATGTTAATGCATTCATACCACCGTAATACAACTAAAATTTGTTAATTTTTTTATTCTAAATTGAAATTAGTGATCAACAATTATTGATTCTTCCGTATGTATGTATAGATATACTGTGTATGCATTATATTAGTAAGCTGGAGCTTTGAATCTGATAAATGCTTGTTGGCAGCTTATCTAGCATCGGCTTATGGAGGCGGACAAGCAAACCGCATTTGTTACACCAAAGCTCAGACTGCTGATTTGTCATGCTGCTGCATATATTGCTTTGTACATGAAATCAATTCATCGGTTCTTCGAAAATCAATATAGATTGTTTATTTATTAAATCATTTATTTTAGATATAAATTTTAGTGTTTAGAAAAAGTAAAAATAAACTATATTTTAAGAATAACAAGTGCTTGATATATAAAAGTCTAAGATAAAAACAGCTTGAAGTTACCACCTTATTATTAACAACTTCTAGGAAGGCAAATGTGTATCGCATGACAATTGTATATTGTTACCTAGTGACTCCTAAGCCTTGTGAACCTGTGAATGAATAGATACTTCACCTATTTTTCTCAACAAGCCTCTAAGGGCGAGGTTGAACAATCGCCTCGGGGATACAGACTTAGAGGCGTTGCGATTTTTTGTCACGAGAATGTACTAGTGCCGGTACAATTGTACCGACATAGTACATTCTCAGCAATTGCTTTAATGCGTAAGCAAAGCAATATAATAAATTAAGTTTTATGTGATGATAATGACACTTAATTATACAGAGTATTCGATAAAATGTAAAAAGCTAGGAGGCTATACTAAATATTTCTTAAAAATTTTCTTAAAAATGTTCTTCCATTCCCTATATTGTCTTTGAAATAAATAAAACTTTATTTCACTACCTAGTGTAATTATTACTCAAAAAGATTTAATTAAAATATTCATCACACATTGAACTGTAACATAATGCATCGACGCGCGATAAACGAATTAGATAAGGCACCGATGAGTGCGGTAGCGCATTTATCATGCACGCTCTGCTGTAATTGTTTCCGGAGTTCTTTTAATAATTTAAATAAAACGCTTATAATGAAATAATATAATATTTATAATTTATTGAAAATATTTGTTAATAATATTTAGCGCGGCGATGAGTTCGGTCATGAAATCCTCAATATGTCATACAGACGGAAGGTAGGGATCAAAATGTCGCCTCTTCTTACTTAGTTATTAGTAGGATAAACCGTGAAGCGAAATTCAGCTATCATGGCGATTATAATATTAAAAGCTGCATATTATTGATAATCTGACTTCGAGTATAAAACTAGGTTGTATATACTTTGAACTTGAGACTATCATAAAAACGTTTGCAAATCTACACAAGGAAATGAACATTTCTTTCTCCACAATACACATTTGATGCTAATAACTGTCAGCTTGCATCGGGGGCGTGGTTTAATGTTGAAGGACTGCGCCATTTATTGAGCCATTCCGTGTTCGTTCAACTTGGCCCGTGGACATAATGACATGACGATTGCACTGCTTATGAGACGTTTAAATACTCATTTTTATTATTTACTGTTAAACATGGAAAAGTGGTGTTCTTAAAAGTAGTGACATAATGGGTACTATACAGATCTTTAATAAAACAGCAAAACCGATGAATTTGAACTTTTTTGTTTGTCTGTGTCTTTTTTACACGCATATCTTTGGATCTACTGGAACAGATATGATTGAATCTTTTTACTTTTTAAAAATATTTGGTAAAAGATTTGGTAGGTTAAACTAATCTAAAGCTAAATGATTTAGAAAACTGGCTCACTTGGTCTACCCTGACTAAAACTAACTTCTAAGAAACGTACTTTCAACTATTTGTATTATCTCAATAAATTGAAAAAAGAAACCTATCTTCGAAAATAGTTTTTGAAATTAATTATGGGATTACATAAACTTCTGTGTATACTTGTCATCAATCAATTATTCAGACCATTTTATTACATTGCAAAATATTTCACTCAAATACATATGTGCAAAATCACGCAGCTGGAATGTTGCCATGTACAATGTGGCAAATAGGTCTTATTGCTTCCGGGGACCCCACGATCCTTCTACGAGATTGCTGGGACCAGTGTTGGACTCTATCCAATCACGTGCTTACAATCCTATTAATCTAATTCAATGGTATATTTCGATTTATTATTTGTGTAACATTTCAACACTATTTATCATTTAATTAACTTCGGTTTGCAATTTACAATAATTAATATAAACAAACAAGTCGCAAGTAATTTAAAACAAAATCAAATAAACATATACAATGAAATTCATTGTATATATGAATAAATGGTTAACTACTCGCTATTTTACCTAGTGTTCAGAAATGTTGTTCCTCGCTTTAAACTTTTTCCAGACGTTGCGTGATAAGTGGTGAACTTTGTACTTTGCCTTCTTATCAGCTTGGGGAAAAACTGAAAATTAATTCATTCTATCCGAGTGGGAATCTCACACACCCGTTATTTTTACAGCCATTCGATTTTTATGCCACTTGCCACGGTGGCTCAGAGGTCCTACCCTACTTTTTTTTGCTTATATATTTTTCTTGAATCAAGAAAATTCATTACATTTATTGTTTGCTTATTCTCACGGTATTTGAATTGTACGCGGCCCACTTTTAGTTTATATCTTAACATTATGTATTAAAAACATCCTAATAAAGTTATTAAACGAGAAAGAATCTCGCAATTATTTCCAAAATTTTATTAAACCGTCAATCAACTTCGAATATACATAAGTACATGTTATGTCTTATTACTGTATTCAAAATAATTTACAATTTTCTAAATATCGGTAGATAGAGCAAATAATTAATTCGGACGAGACATACTATTTAGTTTGTAACTTTAAATAGAAAAGTGTCTAGCATTTGAATACTTCACATGAATGTTGGAAGTTAAAGTGGAAAAGTTATCGTGTTCTTCCTATGGCGACCTAATAAATTCTCATATTCAGTATTTGTTCTAGCCCTCTGTTCTTGAACTTTGTACTTGGATGAGTACTAAATGTAAATTACAAATCTTCGTAAACAATAGTCAAAGTCAAAAATTTATTAAAAAAATGTTATTTATGTACATATACTTATAATCTTTCGTTTATATTAGTATTGTTTAAATAAATTATTTATTATTAGTGCTTATATTAGCATACTTGGAATACACTTAATTTGATTTAATTTTTAAACGGTATTTAATTTTTCATTCATTTCTTTGGATAAAAATTTATATGTCATGTTTTATTTGCAGACCATTTTAATTTAGGAAGACGATAATTTTAAGGCTATAGTTTTGTAGTTTCACAGAATAAGATAAGGATTTTAGCTTTCATCCTAAGAAGGCGAGCCCTGTCGTTGTTAGAAAAGTGTGATGGCTACTGTCAAACAAACGTTCCGGTAATTTCTTCGTCAGTTTCAACTACTGAACATGCCGCTTAATTAATTTAGGTGGAATTTTGAATTATACTTTATTTATTCGGAGTATATATAGGATAAAAATAAAGTCTGTGTGAAATATTAGAAAACATTAACTGCATTTAATTTACAAAATATTTCCAACTTATTAAACAAAAGGAAATTGTACACAGTTGTGGAAAACAAAATGCTTAAATGAAAAATTCAGTATTTGATCACTCATGCTGGAGCTGGTTAATTCCCCATACTGATACGCTTCGTGAATGTTACGCACGTATAAATTTGTCAATTGTCATCAAACGTGCTGTACGCGATGGGCTTTACTAACCAAAGAGATATTTTTATAAATAACACTTCGTGCACAGGTTAAATCGCTTTAGGTAGCTCTATTTTAACTCAATTTAACGCTACATAAACGATTGTACTGTTTGTTGCGATGTATATAAAGTAATAATATATATTAATATTTAAGGAATATAAATGTATAAGATGCTACTACGGTAGATATTAGATAGTACTCTACTGTATAGAATTTTTTTATATTTTATATATGAATAAATATATGAACATAGTGTATTTACATAGTGAATCAAATAATACTTTTAGCATTTTAAATTTGAATACTGAATATTATGCGATTACATAATTTTAAATTTGTAAAAAAAAGTTGTATTTTTATTGAAACAACTTAAAAATAAGTTAATAATTTATATTTACCAAATAATTCATCTGCCTCAGAAAAGCATCTGCCTTTTATAATTAAAGAAATCGTTTAATGTTACAATTGTAATATGCATTGCCAAGAATACACTCATGTCGTGTTGTAACGTAACGTAGCATATTGTAATGAAATGCGATGTGCACTCTACAGTGCTTCAATTTCAAAAGAATATAAGTATTTTTAAGTAAAGCACCTATCGCGAAACGAGAACAAAGCGAGTTGAAAGCAGGTGCCGCGTCCGGGTGACCTAAAATGCAGGTGCCAGCTTATGTCACTTGTGAAGAGTGGTTCAAGGCAGCGATGAAGGCAGAAGCGACGAATGAATTATTATCGAAACGCTGACGATACATTTTAATTTTAGCATGTGATTGTTTGCTAATGAAGATATAGGTTTATTCTATTTCTTTTCTTTGAGAATGTGTTTTGTAAAATCTTTTGAAGTAATTAAATAACTAGGATATTTAGTAGATTTTTGTCATTAAAGTTATAATACATTTAGTGGCCATATTTTAAGATCAATCATTGATTGCCTTCCTTTTTGGATTAAAAATCAAATATGCTACAACATTTTAAGTTCCTGATATCTGTTATAATAAAACATTTAACATTTTTTTATCGTTGACATGCATTTGTACATTATCATAATATACAGCAGGCAGAATGCAGCGGAAACCCCATACATTACGCCAATGGTGTACGGAGCTTGAAGTTGGCTTTCCGTTATTTTATATTTAACCATCCGTTACTTAACAAACAAAAATAAGTTTAAATATACAAATGTACTTAATACTAAAAAAAATATTAACTAGGTAAAAATGAAGGAAACAATTATTGTTTACATTGTGTTGTTATAATATGGCCTTGTACTTTACGGTCGTTTGTATACACGCTACGCATTCACATAATGCAATTTGTCATTTCCATGTGAATTAATACTTAGTCATATGCAAATGACAAGCCGTTATTGGGTATAACGTGTTTGGCCATCCGTGACATGTTAACGCCTAATATTCATTGTATCAAATTATGATAGTTCAAATATATTATAATTTTACAGGTACAATGTGTAAAAACTATTTATATTTTTTTTCTCTAAAGTCTGTTGATAACTTATAAAGATCGCATTTCATATCTGTGTTGATATTTGGCTCACTGCCAGAAATCAAATTTTTGTGATATCTCAATTCAAAACCCTTCCGTAAGACGCGCTATCCTTATATGCTGTACTACATTTTGTTATATAATTATAGTCTTATCACTTATTAATATTGTTATTGCATTTTAAGTGAGCATTTGACTAGTGTTCCACTTTGAAACCAATGTCTAAGAAAAGTTCCCTCTCTTATACAAAAGACTAATGTTTGCCTTTGTAACGTTTATTTTATTTCATAGCCCTTAGAGTGCATCTTTTAACGTGTTTAATTTATTATTTACCGACACGTACTTCTTAAAAGCGTTATGAATTTTTTTCACTGAACTATTAATAAGTTGTTATTAAAACCTAAAATTGCAAATTTTACTTTTAACGCTCATAAAACATTCACGTACGCTGTTAACTACAAAACTATACTCCGCAGTATATTGTCGTAGTATTTATTTTTATAATTGGAGTTTGCTTCCACTGTTATGTCAACAAGCTATCGTAGCAGTCGGAATTTATATTCGTCATATTTATCGTGTTTTTTGTTTTGAATTTTTTCAGCTTTTTATATTTTTCCAGCTCAGATCTTTAGCTATATTAAACTAGTGTTTTTATATACGTTAATTGAAGCGCAAAATGTATGGGAGGTTGGTGAAGCTGTAAACTACATTTTCATACTAAGCACTTTTCTTAATGCGCCTCGCTACTCTCGTCTCGAGTTTCACGAGAGCCTTAGCGTTGGATTAAGCTTATTATTCTTGGCTAACTACGCCACGTGTGAGAAACTTTAACACTTATAGCTAATTTATAGCTGATTAAATTCAGAATAATGTTTTAACATTAGTAAGTTAAATTACATATTATTATCCACGTTTAAATAACATACATTTTATAAATATTTACAAAGAGAATAGGTATATATCCTATATATCCAATTTTCTACTGTAGCAGAAATGTTTTAGTCACATACATATTTGATCAAACATAATGTTATTTTGCTTTCATGTGTACACACTATAATATCAATTTACCTGCATTGATTTAATAAATAAAATACTATTCATCGAAGTAAACCTTAAAAATATGGATAGAAATCGTGATTTTATTCAGAATATTCGATGCTTTTGCATGAAAAGGATGTAGGTGGAGGTTCTTGTGACCTGGTCCTTATTCCGTTAGGGTCGAGCCCTTGATTTTGAAGCCATTAATATGCTGATGCGTGAATATGTGCATGTGCACTAATTATTATACTGATATGGTGCCATGCCCTTAAGAGCGCGTCTTGCAGGAACTAAATAAGTCCTCATGTAGGGAGAATATTTTCATATACTAAGAAAATGATGAACAATTAACAATGCTCGTCTCCAATTAAAGTAAAAATTCACATATTGAACGAAGGTTCAAGAAGTCCAACCCTTTTTATCACCCTCCCATTTCTTAAATTTTTATAATTAACTCCTGATAATTGGCTAATTATGAATGGTATTGGTAAATCCTATATATAATGACATCAAAAGAAAGTCACATATTGTGTAATACTTTTTTCATGCTAATGCTTAAATGCAAAAATTTACTATTTCTTACAAAAATAAGAAAAACTTAACATATTTCATTATGAAAGTATTTTCGCCTTGGGGTAGGACCAAATCAGTTGAAAGAGTTATCTTTATTTCCTTCAAATGAGGGAATGCGTCGATTTAACATTAAGCCTGTAATCTTACATTAAAATTTTACAGTATAGAATAATGTTTACATACATTTCAAATCCAAAGATTTCATTTCTTTTATTTTTTATTTTCAACTTTTTTTTATTCAGGTTCCGGAAAATCCTACACGATGATGGGCGCACCCGGTCCTAATGAAGGCGGCATTATACCACGCCTCTGCGATGCGCTGTTCGAAAGAATTGCCGTACAACAGTCGCCACCTGCACTCACATATAAGGTAATTTCAAGACAATATGTTATTAAACTTCATTTTCATTGTGTTTATATATATTTACGCCATAATTTGCTATTTAAGAGATTTAGAGATTGTGCTCTTAATATATATGAAAGACTAAAATATAAAAAAGCTTAAAACTGGTGAATTCATAGAAATCATACCTGAGCAAAATTGGTTCGTTAGTTGCGCTTAAGCTGACTTTTATACTTTGAATCTATGTTGACCCAGTTGAACATGCATGTAAGTCGTCTCACAAGGCTTTTGTACTTATGTTCTCTAATCACTTAATATTGAATACACGATCTTCCTGTATAATTAGTTCTTGTGCTTTAAGTATTCACAAGATTTAATAACTGTATTACTTATAATAATAAATTCAAATTTTCATATGGCTCTAATTTTTAACAGATTAAAGTTTATTTCAAATAGTCTTAATCAATATTGCGTTGATTTCCCAAATTTATTGAAATTACAATTCCAAAATATCTTACAAATGTACTTGATCGACCCAGGTGGAGGTGTCATACATGGAGATCTACAACGAGCGCGTACATGATTTACTAGATCCGGAGACCACGCGACGATCATTACGCGTTCGTGAGCACGCCGTGTTGGGGCCGTATGTGGATGGCCTGTCACAACTTGCAGTTACTTCATTTCAGGTAATTGCGTGTTGTCATACACACTCATCTAGTAATATACACTTTACTTTGTACTTTATGATGATACCATTATGTGCATTGTCTCATGGTATTAAGAACGATTTTTAAGTCAAAATATTTAATAAATGATAAATATAAAACGTTTTACATTAAGTTTATATATACAGCAAAAGAATAGTATACAGACACAAAAAAAAAACGTATTATAATATCTTAAAGTGTGGTATTAGGCTCTCATATATATAATGTAACTAACTTGATGTAGTGAAAGTAGAACCACGGCAAAACCATTTATCTCCGCTTATAATTTCAAACAACGAAGATACGAAAGACCGTGCTAGCGCAGCAATAAAACCCAATGTACGACAAACTAACGGTATCCTTTTGAATTTATCCCTGGCGGCTATGACGTGGGCCGTGATTATCTTGTATATTGTTAAATGAAAGGTCACGAAGTCTTAGGGACTTCGATAACAATCATTTGTCGTTCATTAAGCTTTGGATGTACTACTTAAAAATAAAATTTTACACTTCTTCCCCATTTAAATTGCTGACGTCCGGCCTTTTATTTTATATTTTAAACTTTTTAATTTTCTAAAAAAAATAAAAACGTTCAACAATTTGCAAATATCGGCAATATGAGTCTTAAATAAGTATTTAAGACTCATATTTCCGTCATTTGCAAACTGTTGAAAAAAGTGTAAAATATAAAACCAATAGCCGGACGTCATATTTGGAAAAATTGAAAATTGAGAAATATTTAAGATTCTATTTACTAACATTTTAACCATGTTAATCGTGACCATTTTAAGCAAAAAAATGTTTAGTCTCCTATTTGAGTAATGTTGTATAGGAAAATGGAAATTCAATAAATGTTGCTTGCGGCAACAAAAATTGGACCGTAGATGAAATCGTCAGTTCCTGTAGATTGGCCATTCTGACAGCTTCATTACGCTTAGTTGCAGCTCGAGGGCTTAACGGTATCCATTATTTCTCTCAATTCGCTTTGAACAACCCTTCAGTCCAACAGTTTTCCTTTCAAATTGTTTAATTTTGCCTCTGATACCAGTTACTACGTCAATGGTTTTCGATTTGGTGCTCTGTTATATTATCTTTCAATTAATTTAATCCGATCTTATTTTTTATTTTACATTTAATTTTCATTGTTTAATTAAACATACGCATTTTAAATATTTTGTTATATTCATCACTTCCGTCGTATTGAAATTACTGGAACTAAACACGATCATACTTACAATGTTTAAGCGCGTGAAAATTAAAGTCAATTTTATTCGTAACTTGTTACTTACGTGGCTTGCAGTTGATTTAATTGGGCATAATTGTGTCTTTCAATTATTCCCAGCTACTTCATCTCAAGGTGTAACTTCGTTCAGCATAAAATCGTGCTCTAATTCTGCTGTACTTGTGATATATACAGTAAGTGCCTTGGACATACTTTTGAAGATAAGGCGTTTATAGTTTTTATTTTAATTCGTGACGTTTCTGCGGAAGTTTATTTCATTCGATAAGCCATATTTAAAAAATTTAAATATCCAGAAATGTAGATCTGCTTTCCGAATATGTGCTTAACTCAATATTGACAAAAATGCGACTTACTGTGACTATGATATGCACAAAAGAAATATTTTAATCAAATTTCCTAATAAACTTTGCTCGATGTATTTCGTTATCACTTTATTGGAAAAATAATATATGAAGACATGAGTGGATGAAGGGGATATGTTACATTTGGAAATGTGGAGATAATGAACATTTATTGTTAAATATCTACATAACTATTTGCATCAAATTGAAATTAATATAATGAACTAATAATATGAAGTGTAAAGATAAGATAAAGATATACAAATTGGTATTTATTAAATAAAATATGTTTATAACTCCCTCATTTAGTATAAAAATCGGTTTTAACAACAAATGTTACATATCCCCTTCATCCACTCATGTCTTCATATGTTCTTTAAACTTTTACGTTTTATCAATAGGTAGGCTATTGATAAAACGTTTCTCTGCAATGTCCGTCGAGAGGACCGTCGTGGCGCAGAGGCGCAACGTCTGCCTGTAACGCGGCTAACGCGACGGTTTCTGGGTTCGATCCCCAGTCGGGGAAGATGGATTTTTTTATTTCCATTTTCTTCGCTCTGGCAACTAAGGCAAAGCGCGGCGTTGAGTTCCGCCACTCAACACGCAATGCCTCGAAAACGGCGGAAAGTGGGGACGGAGTAAGCAGGGACTAAGTAACGGAGTGTCTTAACACTAGGTTCTAATAGTTCCTGTAGTTCCCTCTGCCTACCCTGCCATGTGCGGGATAAAGCGTTATCGATTAAATTATTTATATTAAGTGACACACAACACTCCTATCAAAACGATGATATTACGCGCGTTTTTTTTCTTTTTGTTTAAGGAAATATTTTCACAATTTATTTTCCGTCCACAAACATCGACTCTCGAAGGAGCGAATCCAGTAACCACATATCTAACAATATGATAAATTTAAATGATGATTTCCTACATCAAACAATCTAACAAGCCCATGAATGGTATACTTTTGTAACAATGTTAAATTTTAGTATGTATAATAAAATAAATTCTGTGTGAAATCCTTTTTGAACGTGAATTGCCTTTATTATGGCTACTGCGGTAACGTTACTTAATCCATTAGGGCAATTGTTATGTTGGTTTCGTTCTACAATTATAGTAGATACGTTTGTTTTTTCTTAACACATTTCTTTTATCTTTGCTATCATTTTCAACCATTTATATAAACTGTAAGAGATGCAATATGGCATAATTCAACTCTGCCATACTGTTCGGAAATCTCACAAACACCACTAACTGTAATCCACATATTCTATTAATTAATTAGTGATTATATATAAAAACTTAATCATTATATATTTATAAAAAAATCATAAATAATATTAGTGTTATTAAATATACATATACATGTGCTTTAACGTTATTTATCATCTACAAGCCTACCAGCTTAGCAACAAAAGTTGCTTATAATGCGTTTATGATGGATTACTTACGTCTATCTTTTCTCCTTTATTTACTTTTCGGAATATGCTTTTGTATAGATATATTAATACATTATTTTAATTTGCGGAAATTCAAATTGCTGTTATAATATTTTTTAAAAGCAATTTTGATCTAAATAAATTTCAAATAGCCTAATGTTAATAAACATTGTTTTTGTACTAGTGTTCACATGTAAAATGAATATTGCTGTTTAAACTGAAAGTGATAATTAATATGTTCACCTCACCCGATTAATAATGAACGTAAGCAGACACTGCACTGCACTGGTCTCTTTACAAATTGCACATCAGGCTTAATCTGTTGCCAATTAAATAAATAACACCATTAAGGTTATTTTGAACAACGAATTGCCGCGTACATTGTAAATTTCTATAATGTCAAGTGAAATTGATCGAAGGGAAAACGGTACGCAAATAAACAGTTATATACGTAAAAAACCGCAGATTTACAACGAAAGCGACTGAATAAGGTTACGCGTTCTACTATACAACTTATTATTACTATTATTTATTTTTTTTATATGATAGATATGCCCAAGTTGAGTTTATATTACTTAACATGAGAAGATCTATATTATAAATATATTCAATTACTAATTTACTCTTTCTATATTTTTATATTTCTAGCGTATACAAAAGCAATAATTTGTTAAAGTTAATATTAATGATATTCTACACATAAACATTAGTTTTGTTGATTTTTAATCAGACTATGTTTTCTTATGACCTAAATTTCATACAGGGAGAAATTTACCAGTATAAATATTTGAATATTATAACGCCTAATAGGAAACGTGCCACGTTCCTCTCAGAGCAGCTAGTTTGTTAAAAGTTTGTAATGCTTTAATTAAAGGATGTAATATTTTACTATTTGTACATTGCAATTTTTTTTTTTCAATTATTTATTTTTTTATCATCTATATACGGAATCGCGAAATCAATGTACACACCGCAACTTTTTTTACTAACTTAGCAGAATAGGAAATTGCTAAGTTAGCAAGAGAAAGTTGCGGTGTTGAGTTTCGTAAAGTCAAAGTAAAGTCTCGAACTTGGTGTGATGCTAAAGTAAAATCAATCGATTTATTATTAGTTTGTATCCCAAATATTCATATTATACAATACATTACATAAACTTTTAGTGCAAATAAGTAATTGTTGAATCTTCTTACTTTTAATCAAAACGAAGACAGCGTCTGTTCTTATTACTTGATCGCGGCGTTTAAACTTTAAAATGGAAGAATAGATTCAATCTCAATTTCATTGCTGACTCCTGTACGTTTCGTAGAGTGAACTTTGTAAACCGCTTTCAAAGTGGTTAAGCTTTCTTATCGGACTGTTATATATGGTTTTGTAGAAATGTTTTAACATTAATTTGGAAGTAAGGAATAGAAATAATATAATGTTACGATAAAATCTATATTGTGGAACCTTCGAATTTTATTTGAGTATATATCTACCTAATTAAAGGCTAAAAATATTTACTAGATGTTCCCAAGATTAAAAATTGTAATAAGCAGTGGAAGTTATCTCGTTATAATTTACCGCACTGTTTTTGATTCATTATAATAAATTGATTGTTTGCCTTACAATCTTATTCAACTTCCTCTTCTAGATAACAAGTAAACACAATAGATGAACAAACTTTGTGGAAGTGCTATCGGTATAGCTATCGATTATACAACTGGCCGTGTCTAGGACACTTCTCCTGACCTATTTCCCTTAAACAGATTTGGTTTATTCTAATCCATTCAAGAAATCCTTTTACTTACTATTAAACGAAACTGAATTTATAAAATTCTATGTATATTTTCCTTCATATTGTATTACATAGCTATAATATATCCAGGTTATAGAAACTTACTTAAGCTAAAAATATCTAATTATTGTAACTAATAATATTTCAGTGCACACAATATTTCAGCTTATGACATTAAAATATGGTATGACTGAAAAGAATTGTGTGACACTTGTACAGGTAGATAAAATAGTATGTGTGGGATAATGTTGTGGAGGCTGTATATCAAAACTGCTTACAAACTATAAATAAGTAACAAGAAAAGAATGAGCCAGCAGTTTGTTACTCGGTCTGAATGAGATTTTGATTTATGTTCTATCTTGATATTACGCCAGGAAGTTGAAGTTGTTTTGTATTTATGCACCTATGTGATTTATACTGGTCATTTAAAATGAGAGTAAATATATTTAGTTTTTGTGAAAATTGTTATTAAATTTCATTATCAACATGAAGGATGCAGATTTGATTCCCATTTAAGGGGAAATTATTTTTTTTCTCTTCTACAAAATAAAATACGACGACGAAATTCCGTCAATAATGGAGAACGGAGCTTTTTGAGACTGTATATACGTAAGCGTTTTCTATTATTAGCGTAAACAAGAAATATTGGTAACATCATATAGGTAAAAAATATAAATTTTTAAATAATAATAAGTGGGTATGGGTATATTTACTAAAGAGCAAAAGTTAGAACAGAGTTACTGTAAATTAGGAATATTCACAGTGTAATATTTTCATTAGTGAAACATGATATTCCTGCGTAGAATCTCTCTGTATATACCTCCTTATACGGCACCAAGCAAGCATAACTTTATTTCTTATTAGAACTTCGTACAAGTAACTTGGTGTACCTACTGACTCTAAAGATCATTGAGCAAACTTAGTTGAGAACTTTATTGAATTTGTACGGCAGTCAAATGAATAAAGGGGGAAATAAACTCAGATACTATTTGGTTTTTTATGTAGCATTAAAACAGCTTGTTGGAATAAAGTTGAAAAAGAAACTTTATCAAATGACATTAAAAATGTTTTATATAAACTTCAAATGAAACAAGTTGGATATATTATTTAAAACATTATACTGAAATAGCATCTCACAAATAAATGTTTTAATTATACAGATCTCTTATTCCATTCACCATAAAATGTCACAAATAGCCTACAGTGCTTAATTGCTTTCGGTTTGACGTTGTTCTTTGAAAACGTTCATAATTATGACAGTTTTAAGATACAAAAGAAATTATTTTGAAATGAGATATTTCATATTTATTTTAGTTTTATATTTTAAATATTTTATTTTCTAGCTTTCATACATTTTGTTAAATATCTACTTCATCTCTAAATAACTTGAGATAATGCTTTAGGTGAGACAATATGATCGATGATGCCATAATTGATTAGTCGGAGTGAAGGATAGATTTATTTTCTAGATAATTTAATGTGCTATTACTAAGCATCTCTTATAAGATTTTATTATTAAGTCTTTTTTTATATTCGTTCATCGTATTTATATTACGCCTCGTGTGTAGAGTGTCTATATAAGTACTTATAAAGCTTTATTTTTACCTATTTTTAACAATGTATGCTGGGTTGTGAAATTCAATGTGTTTATTCAATAGCGATATTGGTATCGTGAAGTAGGATGCTAAATGATAACCACTGTGATATTTTGTATAAACAAAAATCAATACTTTACTTTAATATGTTACATATAATTAGTATAAAATATTATTTTATCAATTCTGTAAACCAGAACTTGTCAAACGCAGACGGACGGTTGTAAGATAAATCACTATAAGCAAAAGAACGATTGTAACAGGCTCCGCGCCGTCGTGACTCAGAGGGAGACAATTAAATTATATTATGTTATCTAGTCTGCTTAGCCTTAGAATACTTAAAGGTGGTTATGTCAAATACTACGAACTGGTTATTTAATAAATCCGCGTTCCGCGTAAATTGTTGTAGTGTTTTTATTTGTTTTATTTATATAATATTTGTATACAATGTTTATTTATAGTTCTATTTTTGATGAATTTGGGTCAGTTTTCTTGTTTTAATTTTAAATAAATAATACAGTCTTTATATTGACAATTTAAAAAGGCTTGATTACAACTTTTTCACTTTTTGACAATTTAGAATGATTTGAACAAAGATAACTTATATAAAGATATATTATATTTACATATAATTAATTATATGACAATCTTACTATACTCTTGTTATATTTGTAGTTTTAAATCATGTTACTTGCCCTGCAGGACATCGACAATCTGATGACAGAAGGCAATAAATCAAGAACAGTTGCAGCCACTAATATGAACAGCGAGTCGTCGCGCTCACACGCTGTGTTCAGCGTTGTACTAACTCAGACACTATGCGACGCGGCCACCGGAGTCACTGGAGAGAAAGTGGCGAGACTGTCACTTGTTGATCTTGCAGGGTCTGAAAGGGCAGTTAAAACTGGAGCCGTAGGTGATAGACTTAAAGAGGGATCTAATATTAATAAGTAAGTTAGATTTACGTTGGTTGACACTGAACAAATAATACTACTAATAAAAAAACTACAATGGTTATTTTTGTTTAATTTAAATTTAATTAAAGCGTTTAAGTTAAACCCTAGTATAGTGTATTTAGGTACTAGTGTTAATATTGTATAAAGCTATATATTTATTGTATATGCTTGTTTGCAGGTCTCTTACAACCTTGGGTCTTGTTATATCAAAGCTGGCTGATCAGTCTTCAGGCAAAAACAACAAGGACAAATTCGTACCTTACCGAGATTCAGTTCTCACATGGTTACTAAAAGACAACCTTGGAGGCAACAGCAAGACAGTTATGGTAAGTAAATTAAGACGTCTTGTTTACGTCCCACTGTCTGACAAAACATTTGTATTTCATATAAATCTATCGTTTGAAGTTTATTGAAGTGTACCCAAATAGAAACGCTCTTGACAACAAATTGACATTTGCTGTACAAAACCTACTTTATACAATCGATACATTATGCATTTACGTTGAAAAAATATTGTTAAAACAGATGAATAGGGAACTAGCGAGTACTTCGTTGTTTATTTTAGCTTTTGGCTCTAGTAAAATAATATTAATTATTTGTTTGCATTGACCTTGCCCTATACGTATGTAATATAACATAGACAATTCTATATACATATGTATATAGGTGGTACAAATGTTGATACGGGAATAAACATTTTCTTTGTTAAACTGACGTCTGTTGGTTTCTTCAGTTATTAACATAATATCAATTCGACAACTCCGCAGTATTAACATTTTTCCCGTATATTTTTAAGATACTGATGTAAAGCAGGTGCTCTGACGACACTGTGTTAGGTCGTCGCCTTATAAAAGCTACACCTGCCTATAACAGATGCAATTCCAAAATTCTGTTGCATTCTTTAAATATTTGTATGCCACTTAATCTCTTTTTTCTTCGCAAGACATCAGCTCAGTATAAAAAATATATATATATATATATATATATATATATATAATACATGGGAAAATAAATATGTTAAGACACGAATAACTACGCTACCTTCGACATTTATTTATAATGTATCTTGTATATAAACGTGATTCGCAAGATGTAAAAAGGATATGTTTAGTAATAAAATATTTATTTATTTATTTATTTATGTACCACAAGACAAAAGATGTATAGAATATGTAGGAATAGAAATGAAATGTACAAAGGATAATTTATCTCTAAAAGAGATCTCTTCCAGAAACCCTTGAATGTGAGTGATATTGTTTCTTAAAACGATACGGGTACGGTATCTATATTGTATAAAAATTAACATCTTATGTAACACTATATAGAAATATACATAAAGTAAATTGATATCATCATATAAAATACATAAAAAAATATATACCTACTTAAATAATATAATAAATATATACATATATACATACATATACACATACAAACATACACATATACATATATAAATACCTAAAAAAAAAATGAGATTATAAGTAAGGATAATGACAAGGATATAATGTATATTCATAAAAATTATTCACAAAGTTTGTGAAAATATTTTTTCAATCTTAATTTGAAAGTGTTTAAACACGGATTACCAACTAGGATAGTATTAGGGAGCGAGTTCCATAATCGTACTGCTTGGACCGTAAAAGATTTTTCGTAAAAAATATATTGATTTATTATGTAATTGCATTCAGGTGGCCACAGTGTCACCAGCTGCGGACAACTATGAAGAAACTCTCTCCACACTGAGATACGCGGACCGCGCCAAACGAATAGTGAACCACGCGGTCGTCAACGAGGACCCCAACGCGAGGATCATCCGGGAGCTGCGGCAAGAGGTCGAGGCACTTAAGGAGATGCTTAAGCATGCTACTGTAAGTTATATTTTTATTTAATGTATTTTTTTATAAAAAAATCAATTTTAATATTGCATTCTGAAATTTAAATTTGGATATAAATCTAAAAAGAAAATAAATTCTGAATACTCTATAAAATATTAAAATATTTTAAAATATCATGAAATTATTACATTAGCTATGCATTATTCTTAAGGATAGATTCAATTATTACAATTATATTATTTATTTAAGTTCATTAAATGTAAAAAGGAGAAACTTTGTTATATTTAATAAGTATATATTATAAATAAACAAAAGATTCAACTCCATAGAGCGAAAGGCTCAAAAATTTTGAATATCTATTGCACTCGGTACTCTTTGTGTTTTCATTATGTCGTTAGCTAAATTTAAAAAGTTTATAATGTAAAGTTTGTTTTAATTACAAGATTATCCACATAAAGCGTCACAAAGCGAGGGTTAAAGTGTTCGAGAAAACACTAATAAGATAAAAGTGTTCGCTTACTCAGTCATAAGTGGCACTTTATCTACTTAAAATGTATTAAGGGCGTCGTCGACGCTCATATATTATGCGTTTCTATCGATGTATCGAGATCGCTTAATGACATTGGATACTATACTAATAACAATTTTGTTAGCAATATCGATAGTTCTGTGAAATATTTTCTTCTATTAATCTTTCTCTTGAATCGATCTTGTAATAGTTGTAACACGTTTACAATAAAGGCATAAGAATTGCCATTGTTATTGAAACATACTATATATTTCAAGTGCGAGTTAGTACAATATTTGTACAATTTTTATCGTACGTTTGCGTTTCAGAAGGTTTTTAGGTACTCCCCGCGTGGTAATGATGATATTATAGTAATAACCTGTTCTGTACACTATTTGTGTTTTAATATTGAAAACAATGCTTCTTTTTACTGCTTAGATTTATGATCACGACACTTGACACGTGTTATATAAGATTGTCTACGTATAACACTTAAATAAGTATAATCAATTCGTTTGCCTTTTTTACATTATACAAGGCCATAACTACCATAAAGATACAAACCAATATTAAATGTTACGTTTATAGTAAATTATTACACTTGAAGTAGGTCTTTGTCACATCTTGTTCGCAATACTGTATTTTAAAAGTAATATGCCAAATATGTAATTTTAGATTCATTGAAAATCTATTTTTCAGTTTAATGTTTCATTAAAATATTATTTATAGAGTAAAATCAAAATTGGTTAATTTTTCTCTTACGTCGGGATGTTATGACAATATCGCTTTATTAGGGTGCATATTTATGAATAGAATTTCTTTATTGATAATCTGTCTGCTTGTCATACCTTTATACCGAATACGAAGGTCTACTGTCCATTACAGCAATTTAAAGTTATATGACAACGCAATCAAGACATACTTTCTTTACGACCACATGTTGTATGAAGTTTGTAGTGTGATGAAACTTATAGGGCAATTCCTGCTGCCTAGAGTTCAAAAATTTGTAAGAAGCAACAACTAAAACAAGTGCTTAAGAAAATTTAAAAATTTGTAATTTATATTACAACAAAAAATGTTAGAAATTTATATATGTACTTTGTTGTGAACAAAATGAGCGCTTACGCTCGCAAATTAAAGTTTGTCAAATTTAATTAGTTGTATTTCCCGTTGACGAATAGTTATGAAATGGCCAGTATGTCAGTCTAAATAGTAGCTAAACGGTTGTTGGTTTAAACCATGTTTCAATTGAAAAAAAATCAACGATTATTTATTGTTATATATTTTTAATTTTGATATATCGAATTGTTGTTGTTTTCAAAAGGGATCTCCTGTAGGAGAAGACGTGCACGAGCAATTAGCACAAAGTGAGCACCTGATGAAGGAAATGTCCCGCACCTGGGAAGAAAAACTCGTCGAAACTGGTCAGTATTTAAATTAAATAAAACATATTTATGCTTAATTATGCAGAAAATAAAAACATGTGGAACAAAAGGTGTACAAAAACGTTGGTATAAAAAAAATATGTGAATTTTAATTTAAGCTAGCAGGACTTATACGTTAAGCTCAGGTCAAGGACTCTAAACCCGGGTAAAGTAAGAGCTCCCGCGGGATAGCAAATGCGAACTCGAATTTTATTTAGTTTTCATAAAATATTGTTCGTTTTTTTGTATAAATTGTATAAATTCGGTCTATTTTCAATAAACGAAATGTTTGTTGGTATTCGACGTGAGGTTTTCTATATAGATTCTGACTGTGAGTGTGAAAACGAAACCACAGCCTGGTTTCGTTTTTTTCTTTGAGAAATAAATTATGGGACGGTAAGTGGGGAACGGTGTGTCTATTATACAACTTTGGTGAAAAGAAATAAGGTTATATACAAATTAGGTATACACTAGGTTATAGATTTGTTATATTTTTTAAAGAAATGAAATTTTCTCGTAATAAATGTTAATTTAAATTTAAAACGAGCGTATAATATGTTTTTACAGGTCGAATACAAAGCGAAAGGCAACATGCTCTCGAAAAGATGGGCATAAGCGTTCAAGCGAGCGGCATTAAAGTGGAGAAGAACAAGTATTACCTTGTAAATCTCAATGCGGATCCCTCGCTCAATGAACTTCTTGTGTATTATTTGAAGGTACTGTAACAAATACATTGTAGTAACATATATATTTTGTTTAGTATTTGTAGGAAATTTGCAATTTTTAATAAAAATATATTGTTACATTATGAGTAAAATATATAATGTATTTTTTATAAACGGTAATTTTTTTATATTCATTGTGGGATAAATGTATGCTTAATTTTATATATAAACGCAGGTAAACTTTTCCATAGTAAACTTACTAAAAATCCTGTTAATGTTGTTTTTAATCCTAAATGTCACCAGATTGGGCAAGTCTGGTCCAGTTTCAAGTAGGGAACAAACTGAGTAACACAAAAACTTTCTCTACCTTAACTCTCAGAGATTTTAGTTAATTCAGTTTAGATTCATACAATTATCTGCTACATGTTTGTTTATAGATTTTGTTACCTTATAGTAAGTAATAAGATTTAATCTGTAGCACTACTTGTGCAGCTTAAAAGTACCTAAATATATCATAACATGGTTGATAGTTATAGTTCACCACTATACTAATATTACAAGGATAAAGTTTGAAGTAAATGTTTCTTTGTTTGAAAATTGAAAAATTCTTTTTATTGTACACTCTCTTTATCGAAGTGTATACACGTATTTGACAACGCGGTCTGTGTTAAAACTACCTATAAAGGTAAAATATTTCAAGGCAAGCAATTAGCCAAGATGCACACAAAACTAATTGACAATTATCAATACTTTAGACACAGGATAATATTTCCCATTTCACGATATTTATACGTGCTGTGTAACGCGTGAGGTAGTCATCAATACATATTTATGACGTATAGATCTCGTACTGCAAGAATACTATTAAACGTTGTCAATCTGTCACCTTTTATTCAAAAAAATAACCGAATGAGAAAGAGGCATATTTCTTTGCCGCTTGAGTCGTACTTGACAAATGGCGGTTTATTTTGGAACTATAATTTAATTATCTATTTTGTTTGAGAAAAACATATTTTCATTTTTTAAAATATTACTTGTTTTATAATTTTACCAAGTTTATAAATGCTAGTTAATAATATGCTTTAAATTGAGATCGCGGTAACATCCACTCTATAACTTTAAACAAATCGACAACTGTGTAGGAGAGGACGCTGGTGGGCGCGGACAGCGAGGCCGACATCCAGCTGTCGGGGCTGGGCATCCAGCCGCAGCACTGCCTGCTGGCGGTGGAGGGCGGCGGCATCCGCATGGAGCCGCTCAACGGCGCGCGCTGCTTCGTCAACGGCACGCCCGTGGTGTCCGGCGTGCGCCTGGGCCACGCCGACCGCATACTCTGGGGCAACCATCACTTCTTCAGGGTCAATTGTCCTAAGGAGACGGGTACTGTGATCTTTGTGCATTGTTGATTGTTATATAGAAATGGAGTCGGTATTTTTGTGTTTTCACGGTTTTATTTGGAACACGGTTTTATTTACTATAGCAATCTAGTGTTAAGACACTCCGTTGCTTAGTCCCTGCTTTATCCGTCCGTGCTTACCGCCTTCGAGACATTGCGTGTTGAGTGGCGGAACTCAACGGTGCGCTTTGCCTAGTTGCCAGAGTGAAAAAAATGGAAATAAAAAGTTCCATCATGAAATCTTCAAAATAATTTTATTATATTATTTAATATTATTTATATATCCACAGCGGCTGCCGCATCAGAGCCTCAAACGCCTGCTCAGCCCATAGACTACAACTTCGCACGCGATGAGATAATGCTGAACGAACTCAGCAACGACCCCATACAGACTGCTATATCGCGTCTCGAGAAGCAACACGAGGAAGATAAACAGGGTATACTATATTATTATGTGTATTAATATCTTGCCTAATAAAAAGATTTTTTTGAATATTTAAATATTTAAAATAGCAACTGCTGAGTTTCTTACCAGCCCTTCTCGTAAGACGATTTATGAGTGTTGTGAAAGTCTGTATGAATAAAGAATGTTTTGAATTTTAAAGACATGCAACAGGTAGTTTTGGCATTTTTTATGTTTATATCAATAGTATTATTGCGTTTGCAGTGGCCTTGGAAAAACAAAGACAAGAGTACGAGAGGCAGTTCCAACAGCTCAGAAATATTTTGTCACCGTCGACTCCGTACGCTCCTTATGCGTACGATCCGTTAAAATTAGGTATGATAATGTGAAATTATTTAGAAGTATACGATCCAGTCAAACACGACTTTTAAGCGGAAAAGCGTGTAAAATATATAAACACAATAACGATAGCGAGGATACTATCGTTATTGTGTTTTTAACTTGCTGTGTTGAAACTACTATTGGACTGATGATCACTATTTGGAATGATGTTAGACTTAATAGCTCGGGTCTTTTCTTACTAGGGGCTCGTATTAAAATGGTGATGAATTAAAAATGGTGATATATTTCATATTATGTGAGGCTCTTGATAGTATTAAACGGAATGACGATCGTATTAAGCGTTAAGAAATTTATATGCCTTAATCCATTATACCTTAATTCGATATAAGACTCATAAAATAACTGTATTGAAATTATAGTATATTTTGGTATTTTTATATATGCTAACTGTGAGTATACCTAACTTTAAAATTTGAGCGCCTATTATAATTTTTGAAAACGTTAAGGATATGGCACATAGTATAAGATAATAATGAATAAAGACGCATTCGTTCGCCGCGCAGGCAAGATGACGGCGTGCACGCCGACGACGGCGGCGCGCGTGGAGCGCTGGGCGGCCGAGCGCGACGACACCTTCAAGCGCTCGCTGGGCCGCCTCAAGGCCGACATCCTGCGCGCCAACGCGCTCGTGCAGGAGGCCAACTTCCTGGCCGAGGAGATGCGCCGCAACACGCGCTTCAGCGTCACGCTGCAGATCCCGCCGCAGAACCTCAGCCCCAACAGGAAGGTACGACACTCGTGTAATATACGCGTAATATACCTATGGTATACGTGTAGTATACTTGTAGTATACGAGTGATATACGTGTAATGTACGTGTGATGTGACTGCCTCAGCGCGGCGCGTTCGTGTCGGAGCCGGCCATCATGGTGAAGCGGCCGACGCGCGGCGCGCAGGTGTGGTCCATGGAGAAGCTGGAGAACAAGCTGGTGGACATGCGCGACATGTACGACGACTGGCGGCGGCGGCAGCGCGACCACGCCGCCGAGCATGTAACTATTATTGTAACCATCCTGTAACTAATGTAGCTTTACGCCTTATCCCGCATAAAGTTGGTAGGGACAGAAGGGAGCCAACGTGTTGGCCTTCCCTTTTATTTGCTTTGCCTTTTAATATTGATTACAATATGCATTTGCTATTTATTAATAAAATAGTATACATGTATGTATTTTTTTGTATGTAACTTTTGCATAGAATTTGAATTATATTCAAATTGAATTAATATAATGTTATAAAAGCTGAGACATTAGATTTGTTGTTTATACTTAATTAATATTAAACATTAGTTAAAGGGATTGCTTTATAAATGTTATACTAACATATGCACCGTTAATTCTAATGCATATATTAATGATCACACAAACATATATAAGCGACCATATATCGTAGTGACTAACGCACCCACGAATTATGCATTTATTTCCAGGACGCTGTACCAATCGATCCTGAAACACCAACGGTGCGTTCAATATATTGTTGATAGATCACTTTAAATCATTCACTATTATATTTATTTATTTATTTATATATGGCACTTATTACTAACGATATATAGAATATTTTATATATTCTTTGTATTCTTTTTCTTTGTATATTCTAATGTGGCGTTATTATTATTAAGAGAGTAAAGCCTCATTATGTTTTTGTATTTCTTGAAGTATATTTGATATTTTGTTATCCCTTAAAGTTATATTATATTAAAGAAACATTAAGTTCAAATACAGCAACTTCATGTTACATACATATACCGTATTTTTTCGATTGCGCGTTAGATTTTATAATTTCATATATTTTTCTATATCATCTATTTAATTATCATTTTCATGGAAAATTAAGATCACTTCTATTGCTAAATATACATATTGGTATAATTAATAATATTTTTAGGAACCAAAGGACACAGCGCTAGATCCCTTCTACGAATCACAAGAGAACCACAATTTGATCGGTGTCGCTAACATATTCTTAGAGGCACTATTCCATGACGTCACTTTGGACTATCACACGCCTATTATAAGTCAGCAGGGAGAAGTTGCTGGGAGGTTACAGGTTGGTATATAGCATAGAAATAGGGTACTATCTTTTGTAATTTGAATGATATTTTGAGTAGAAATAAGAAATAAAAAATTGAAGTCAAAAGCTAATATACCTTTACATAACTAAAGAAATTAACAAATTTGTTTTATAATATTAAAAAGAATCAACAATTTTATGTCCAAGCCATTTAGCGTCATTTATGGTATTTAGAAGTAAAAAGCGTATAGATATTTTAAATTAATTATGTTTAGTATATTTTAAGTAATATTTTAATTGTGTCTATTTCCAGGTGGAAATAAGCCGCGTGTCGGGCCAGTTCCCGCAGGACCGCATCTGTGAGGCGGCGTCCGACAGCTCGGGCGACATGCGCGACGACGACGACCCCGGCGACTCCGCCACGCAGCAAGTCAGTGTCTATGTTGCATAAATACATTTCATGTCGAGTACAATATGAAACTACAGTACACAATATTAGTTACAGATTGTGTCTCAATTATTTTATGCTTATTTCTATAATATTTATACTAATTGTCTTTAATTTTGTCAAATTTCGCATTTCAACAACGTCACGAAAATTGATCGGATAGTCGGCTACAGACGAGGTCTCATTTTGTATATCCACTTAATTATTGCACAATTTGAAATAAAAAAGTGATCTTTGCACTCATGAAACTCTGTAATACCAATTCAGTTGTATATACATTATAATATTGATTATACAAATAATTGTAATGATTCATCTACTTAATCGATTATAATATGGCAGTCAATATTGTCATCGATGATAAATCATTTTGATTAAGGTTATTAGATAAGATACTGTTTTATTGCTAAAACGACTTGTAATCAATTACAAGATCACTTTCATAACTGGGTAAAAATATAATAATGACCAAACATACATCATTTTAAAATTATTTACTTATTTTTTTTATTTATTTATTAAAGAATAGCTTACAAAACATACACTTATTCTAATATAACAAACATGTTTAAATTAGTGCTGCTTTAATTAAAAGCGCCACGACATGGCTAGGAACAGTTTAATTTAACAGTTATAAAAAAAACTTAATAAATTAATGAGAAATTTAACTAAGAATACTCAGAAAGTAAAATATAGAAACTTAACTTATTATTATTCTAAATAAGTAATTCTTCAAATATGTGACAATTACTTAATATATAAATAATATAAATAGGAGAAGAAAAAATGGGAATAAAATAATTTAAAATTATAATAAATTTGTGCAAAAATACACTAATACATATGATATTATTTGTCATACGACAATATGAAACAAAATGCAAAAATTGCAATAGCATTTTAATATGTTTTGTCATAATTTAGGTAACAATCCGAGTGGTGATCAAGCAGGCCAGCGGTCTGCCGCCCTCGCTGTCCAACTTCGTGTTCTGCCAGTACACGCTGTGGGGCGGCGGCGAGCCCGTCGTGGTGGCGCCGCACGTCAGCGCCGACACGCCGCCCGCTCCCGCGCCCGCGCCCGCCCCCGCCTCCGCCTCCGCGCCCGCCCCCGCGCCGCCCTCGCCGCTGTCGCCCCGCCACCAGCTCATGACGTTTAGGTTCGATCACAGGCGGGACTTTACCATTCCGTTGACTGAGGAGTTTATTGAGCATTGTGCTGGTGAGTTCACGTTGAGGTTTTTTAAAAATGTATCTGCAGCTAATGATGCGGTTATATGTTTGGCAAGGCTCGGCAAGCGTCTATCAACATGAAAGTGTAGGATAATACGGATTAATTTTGCTGTTTATTACCTCCATCTCAAGCGAACTTGTAGTATTCTTTGATGTGTTTTTTAAATAATTGAAATAAAAATACGCAAGAACAAACAAAATTTCTACATCACTTGCTGAAACATACTGAGGCAAGCGTCTAAATTGCATTCATTCAACCGTTTAAAAGTATTAGTGCATGTGGAAACTTATCGAGTTTGGCTATGCCACGCACATGTGAATGCACTAACATTTATTAATAATATTTTGAAATATTACATAAATATAAATAATATTTGTTTCGATTTCCGACAGAGGGCGCGCTGTCCATAGAAGTGTGGGGCCACCGGTCGGCGGGCTTCAGCCGCACGTGCGGCAACTGGGAGGTGGAGCAGCAGCAGCTGGCCAAGGCGCGCAGCCTCGCCGACCGCTGGGCCGAGCTCACGCGCAAGATCGAGCTGTGGGTGGAGATACACGAGCTCAACGACCAGGGCGAATATGCGCCCGTCGAGGTTTGCAAACATTTGACACTGTTTTTTAGCTTCATGGCCTACTTCATGCCTCGAATCAAAGTACTTTGTAAATGAAGAAGAATGAACTAAAAAAAATATTTTATTTTCACTGGTGCGGACGAGATTTGAACTCACTCACAATAGACCCGCGTCTTAAATCGCTTGGCTAACAAGGTATGAGGTAAATCATAACAGTGGAAAGATATACTGACAGCTAACATATAAGCCACAATCTCTCATTCCAAGAAGAGCTACATACAAGTGAAGCTAATAAAAGTGTATTAAAAAGAGGTACTATGGCCTACCGACCACATTTTCTTGTAAGACTATGAAATTAATTATTTCTTTAAATGAGATTGATCTCAAACCATTTGCGTTTACAGTCAGTCATAATGATGTGGAATATTTAAAATTTTGAATATTAGTGTGTATGTGTGTGTGAGTGCAGGTGTCGCCGCGCGCGGACATCGTGACGGGCGGCGTGTACCAGCTGCGGCAGGGCCAGCAGCGGCGCGTGGGCGTGCGCGTGCGCCCCGCCGCCAACTCCGGCACGCTGCCCATCATCTGCCAGCACATCGTCAGCGTCGAGCTGGGCTCCGTCAGTGTGCGGTGCGTGCCTTGCGACTGTCAATCTTGTTTTTTATTTTACTTTGTTTAGTAAAAACTTACGTTATAATACTTAAAAAAACATAAAAATTTTAACGCAACAGGATTGAACCAACGTCCTCTTGCCGTGCAACTCTCACCACCGAACCATGCGTTCTTCATCACGCCACCTCGAAATTCTTACATGGTTTACACATCTTATTTCGTTGTTAGCATCTCTGTAAGGAGATTTTTACAAATAAATAACTTACGTTATACTCTCGGTTTCCCACTGTTCTCTTTGCATTGGAGTTCATATCGTAGAGAAGATTTTTTTTATTTATGTCTTCACGCTTTATCCTGCACATGGCAAGGTAGGCAGAGGGAACTGCAGGAACTCTAGGAATCTAGTATAAAGACACTCCATTGCTTGTCCCCGCTTTCTCCGTCCCCGTTTTCTGCCGTTTTCGAGGCACTGCATATTGAGTAGCGGAACTCAACGCCGTGCTTTTCCTAGAAAGTAAATATTAATTTTGCTTTTTTATTATTTTTAGTGTTAATCGACATTTAGAAAAATATTTACAAAGCCACACGTCAGCTCCCGCGATACAAAAACATTTAAATGACAATACTTGAAATATACTCTATTTATTACATATATTTATTTGTCATCTACAGGTCACGTTTGCAAAAGCCACTAGATTCATACCAAGAAGAAGATTTAGCAGTGTTGCGGGAACGCTGGAGTGACGCACTCGCTCGGCGTAGACAGCACTTGCATGTACAACTACAGGTGGGAAATGATTTTATTTGTTTTTAAATTAGATCTTTAAATAATTTTTAACTGTTTCATAAAACTTAACATGAGTTTTGATACCTACTACTAATCATATCAATTCTCATCGCATCGTCAAGGTACTGTATCTAACTTTTGTTTAAAATATATAGTAGTTTATACAATGTCAACTATATGAAGAATATCTAATGTATGTCTTTAGTCCAGTTCACTCAAAGTATTGAATACTTTATACATAGCCTAATATATATTATATAGTTAGCCTTATTTCAAAGAACTTTTTATACTATATAACATAATGTAATTAAAAATATAATTCTTTAATTTTACTTTTCTAACTTTTAAAACACATTTAATGTATACTTATTAGGAATAATTGCTTTACTATATTGTGATGATGTAAAGGTTACATCTAGAAAGGTATATTTTAATATAACATTCTAGTCGCAAGGTCTTTGAAGAAATATCATAATAAAAAATTATTTAAATAATAAATTAATATTTGTCACTATAACATGATTAAAATTTATTTCGTATAAATAATAATATAATTTTTTATATATCTTCCCAGAAACTGGTGAACATGTCGCCGTCAATAAAGAACGAGCGCGACATGGAGCGCGAGCAGTCCCTCGTGGAGCAGTGGGTCTCGCTTACCGAGGAGAGGAATGCGGTTAGTTAGATAGTACTTATGTATGTTATATTTTTATTTAAGCTTTGTTGTTGTTTTGCCGAAGTGAAGAGAAATTATTGGTGAAATACTTCGTTCTCAATATAATAACTCTATATAAATATTCGAATGTAAAGCAACCAGGGTCGCTTTTAAGGCATTACAGTGTATTATTGTTATTTAACCTGAATAATACGATAAAATCATTTATAATTTATATTAAAGTGGTGATGGATATATTTTTAACAGGATTAAATGAGATAGATTTTTTTACGTAGGTGTTAGTCCCGAGCCCCGGCAGCCCCATCCCGGGCGCGCCTGCCGCGTGGAGTCCGCCGCCCGGCATGGAGCAGCACATACCCGTGCTCTTCTTGGATTTAAATGGTTTGTATTTATATGTAAGCTTCTACTACAACTGTCCTATTTCATATGGCATTTTGCTTAAAATTCAAATTAAATTATAATTCTAGAATGGAAATAATGAATCAATTTCATCGCTTTTACGTAGCGTTAGCTTGTTGTTTGTATTTTATAAATTTTATAAATGGAATATCATTGTGCTTGTTTTTTTCATGTTCCATATCAATCTATTTCTATGTCCACGTACAGCGGACGACCTGACTACGCACTCGTCGGGCGAGGAAGTGACGGTGGCCGGCTTCCACTCCATCCTGCCGAAGGAGCACGGCAACAAGTTCTACGAGCTGCAGATCCTGCACCACGACGCCAAGGACGTGTCCGCCGTCGCCTCCTGGGACTCCTCCATACACGACTCGCAGTACCTCAATAGGATTACTGAGGGTGCGTGTTTTCTTTGCTTCTATATGTTGGATTTTATTATAGAAATACGTTAAGCAATATTATTTTATTTTTTTGTTTATATATGAAATTATACAAATAAATAAGAAAAAAAAAACAGCGAAATATATTTAGTGATGTAAAATGTTATTTATTTTTTTATATCTTCACGCTTTATCCCGCACATGGCGAGGTAGGCAGACGCAACTGCAGGAACCATAAAAATCTAGTGCTAAGACACTTCGTTGCTTAGTCCCTGTTTTCTCCGTCTCCTTGTTCCGCCTTTTTTCGAGACCGTATTGAGTAGCGGAACTCAACGCCGCGCTTTGCTTGATTCCCAGACCTTAGAAAATGTAAATAAAGTAATAAAAATAAAGCAATAAATAAAAAATCTTCTCATGGGAATCGAACCCACAAACCGTCGCGTTTACTGGTAGACACTACGCCGTTAGTCAATTTTTTATTTAATTTTATGGTAGTATCCATAAATGAGTGAGAATGAGTGAATAAAACATTAAATGGCATGAACAGCAAACGAGCGCGTGTACCTGATCCTGAAGACGACGGTGCGGCTGTCGCACCCCGCGCCCATGGACCTCATCTTGCGCAAGCGACTCGCGCTCAACATCTACAAGCGGCAGAGCCTCACCGATCGGATACGGAAGAAGATCGTGCGGTCAGTGCATGCTGTTGTCACGTTTTATTTGATTTTTAAAATGTCTAGTTTAAGGAATGTTGAGACGCGAGGCTACTTAATTATAAATAATACTCAAATGGTACATTTTTTTCAAATTGTAAAAAATCAGTAGATAATAATTTTGATGTTAAATGGATGTAGTTTAAATAGAAATCATACTAATTGCAAGACATAGTTCACGAGACCTTTAAAAGTTTAGTAAATAAATGGTAAATTTTTTTATTTAATGTAAAAGGTAATAACAGTACAAACTAAGTTTCGGCAGTAACCAAAATTTCCAAAACAGAATCGACCAACTGACGCAAACCGGCGTGACGTACGAGGTGGTGTCCAACATACCCAAGGCGTCCGAGGAGCTGGAGGAGCGCGAGAGTCTCGCGCAGATAGCGGCCACCGGCGAGGAGGCCAGCGCCGCCGACGGGGAGACCTACATAGGTATGTTGATTTTTTTATGTCCTCACGCTTTATCCCGCACATGGCAGGGTAGGCACAGGGAACTCCAGAACCATAGGAACCTAGTGTTATGATACTCCGTTGCTTAGTAGGGACTAACTACTTTCTCCGTCCATACTATTTTAATTTGTTTGCGATTTTAATTCTATGTCATATATTTTTATGGGAAGATTTAGGCTGTTTCATTTGTCTAAATTGAAAATTTGAATGTTTTACTATCGCTAACGCCGTTCATATGTTTTTCACAGAAAAATACACCCGAGGCGTAAGCGCAGTGGAGAGCATATTGACATTGGATCGCCTGCGACAGAGCGTCGCGGTCAAGGAGCTGGAGCAAGCGCGCGGGCAGCCGATCACCATGCGGAAAACTGCGTCCGTGCCCAACTTCTCGCAGGTGTCGTACATTCCACTCACTTACTATGTTGAGTACACTTCACTTTAATGAGAACGTTGATATCACACGCATAGCCGATGAACACAGTATATTGTCACGAATACTCTGTCCGTCGGCCGACATCGAGACCGTACGATATCGCAGCTTCGACGTAGACGTCGGTCCGAGTCCGCGACACACGAGGCGTAGTGACACCCAGTAATTGTGGTTTTCAGGGAAGTTTCTCACGACGCGACGCGATACAAAGTATATGCAACGCAACGCAATATGTCGTACGTTTGGTATCGACGTTGCAAGCGCAGGATGACTCGCGTGGCGTGGTGAGAACATACCCTTATATGCGTCCGCTTTACTGTCGAGTACTCGCGCTGTCCGTGTCGCCTCCTGCACCGGCACGGCTGTCGATGTCGCGCTGCACACGCGGCTGTGCCAGCTTACTGTTAAATATTACTAAACGCTTACGCTACCACAGTGTTTGTTACTAACGAATTAACATGTTTTACGTCTTATATATAATGTAGGTACGGATCGTCTTATGTAAAAATGAATACCTCTTCGCTAAATGTTGTTTAATCATGTGTTTAAATTGTGACTAGTCCACCCAATAAAAAATTAACCGAAAGATCCAGTAATCAGGACAAAATAAATTTTATTAAATATAATATTAAAAATATAATATATTAATTCAAATATTTTTTTTTTTATTAAAACAGACAGTATATTTCTCGTTTTCCGAAACGACTAATTCGCAATTCGTAAAAAGTCAAGATTTAGAACAAATAAACGGGAAAGACGCAGAAATTACTTCAATATGTGACATCTTTAAATATTCAATACAATAATCATCGTTACAATAATATAGATTGCTTCATAAACTGCCTCTTATGTGACCAATACAAGTTTTAATCGAGGGTAGTACAAAGAGTGAAGCAATAGTAATTTTTTTTGGGATATCAGTCATAAACGAAAGCGGGAAATGTTTCGGATGTGTCATGTGTGTGCGATAATTTAGTTGTGACATAGGTATTGTTCAGTTCACACCTTGCATACTTGAGTAAAAGATATTAAAAGACGAAAAATCTTCAGTAATTTCATGAATAATTAATTCTTTTAAATATATAAAAATAGTACTTCTTGTAATGATACAATTTGTATCATTCTATTATTTAAAGCGCCATATTTCTTATGAATCTTTTTTACTCTATATCATAATTTTTTTAATATTATTTGCCTGTTTCAACTACATTTAGACGATGATATTTTAAAAGATAATTCAGATTTGACGGTCTGTTAATACTCATTATTAATCTTTATTATTATTATAGTATTTGCCTTGAAAACAATAAATCAACGACAAATATGATAATATAACTTGTACGTGTTTGTAAACACAGTGGAGGGGCGTTCATTTTAACACTAGAGGATCTATATATTCATATATGTATACATAACGTTGGGGATTTATTAATTTTACTTTTATATTTGAAAGTTTCACAGAATTGCTTTATTTGTTTAACGAAGGTTATATATTTATAAATATTTATTGTATTTAATTTACAAAATATTAGGTAGTGTGCATTTAAAAAAATCTATTATTATTTTTATAACGTTGTTTGTATTTTATTATATATAATTTAAAAAACATGTAATTTGGACAAAGTGAGATTAGAGAAATATTAATGCAAATAATACATAAAAGGAAATAGTAACAGAAATATTATCTAATATACGCTTATTTGAATTCGACTTACAAATAATTAGAAATAACCTTTAAAATATTTACACATACACCATAAATATATGCAATTACTATTTAGAAACGGGTTTGTGTAAACAAGCGAGTTGATTTATCACAAAATGTTACATTGTACAAGTTGATTACTAAACAAATTTTATAATCATTTTTGTAATAGTTGTTTATATATTCAAAAATATGCTGTAGATTTAATTACAAATGGTATTAAATTTAAATCAGTATTTAATTAAAATAAAGTTTTTTTTTGGATTATAACGTTGTAATGGAGATTTTAAATAAAACTACTTTTAACGCTTTTTTCACATTTGTTGATTATTAATCTTAAATGGCTTCTGTTAAAAGTAGTGTTATTTAAAACTAAATAACCGCGTAAAGTATATATCTTTAGTAAGTAAATAAACTCGCTCGTGTACATGCTCTAATATGTGTTGTGTGGCCACGCACGCGGCGCAGCTGTCACAGGCGCTCGAGACCGCGGCCAAGAACGGAACCAACGTGAGTCGCATGGCCCTACCGCCTTGCTGTACTATGTTGCCTTTCTTACTTTATTTATAGACACCATCTTCATTATATATATTATCATTATATTGTATAAATTATGAAAATTATTGACATGTATGATATATGAATGAATAAATCGTTCATATGAATAAAGGCTTACTGATTTGCTCAATCGATTTGTATCATAATATGATTCATTTCAGTAATTTTCTATAAATGTATATATCATTGTGTAATATATCATCTGTGCTCACATTTAGGTGGAATGCTTCGTTACTAGTAGAAATACTTTAATGTAGTTGTTGTATATTTAGTTATATTCTAGGATAGGTGTCTTGTTTTGTGGCTTTGGCGATATATTGCGTCTAATGGTGGTGTTAGTATTATAATTATTTTAATTTTAATCAATAAAATTCTACTATAGTTTTAAATCTTAAAACTGAACTTTTTTCTTAAAAATAGACTCTAAAGAGGTCTAAAAGGCAAAAGGCTCTAAAGGGAAGCACGCACTGCACCGCAGTATTTATAAATACTGCATAAAATAAAGTCAATCTTCTGTCACCAAATCTATATTCCTGTATAAATTTTATACACGAGAAATAAACAAAAGAAACACCATCTTCTAGTTGGTCAATATTTTCAAATATGGTTTATGTAAAATTAAAAAGTAGTGATATAGATGTTACGCGTCATCCTTTGCCGCTACCTACCAAGTTAGAATACTATTTCTATATTGTATAACATCCGTACCAGGCGATACTATCGGTCGAGTTCCTTACATAATTTTTTTATATTATAATTATATCATTATGATGTTCCACGAATCAAAGATATAGTTTTTTAAATATTCCTCTTGCTCAAGAGCTTATAAACAAATCAACTTTTCCTTACGTCTGGTACGGATAAATGAATGCATCTATAAAACATATCGGTAACTTGCCTAAATACAGATTATGCGCCTGGACTCCTCGTTCGAGTCGCTATCGGGGCTGGCGGGCGGGCGCTCGGGCAGCGTGGCGGACCTCGCGGACGAGGCGCCGCGCCGCCCCGTGCACAGGCACTCGTACGCCGCGCCCGCGCACAACGATCCTGATATTGCAACGCCCACTAAGCCTTTTGGCCTCGGTAAGTTTTATGTTATTCATTATTATATATATGCTTCACGAAGTTGGCCTGCATATTTAAGGTCAAGGTTGGCGGAGGAAGCCTAGTGTTAAGGCACTTCGTTGCCAATTTTATGATAAATCTGCGAGGATTAATTAATAGGTTTTGTTTTTGATCAGAGCGAGCGAATGAAAATAATTAATATCCGCGTGTGGTAGTCGAACCCACAATCGTTGCGTTTGCAATCAAACGCTGTCGTTTGCGTTGGTTGCGGTGTTACTTTATTAAAAGAAAATTTTATTTTAGGATGTAAAATGACAATTTCTTTTTTTCAGTATGTTAACTACAAATAAAGCAATTTCGTATATAATTTGTACGACGGTTATTTTGTTTCACTCATGCAAATCTTACTATCACTTTCTATATCACAACAACTTCTTAGTCCTGTTATTTGTGCATCTTATCAAATGTCACCTTATATATATGTGTAACATATTATATGTTGTTATTAATACTTTGTATATGTGTATAAAGTATACATAATAGCTCGGATACGTATAGTGCACCATGTAGAATAGGAAATAAACTTTCGTAGCGTTTGTCTACAGACGATGCAAATGCACGATGATATATATTATAGTTTTTAAGGGAACTTACAACTAGTGTAGAGACAAAACAAGACTTAGACTAAATTTATAAATTAGTACGCGTAGTTCGCTCATAACGAAGACAAAATGGTTACACTTACTTACATACTCGTATAGGCGACACTGTAACGTTTCACAATGTTTTAACTATATCACATACGTATATTTCATAAGATCACCATGATTTAAGTTTTATTCCACTTGCTTTGTGGCAATGCTATGCTCCATACACTCACTCTTCTCCTCTATCTCATTTTCTTCTAGTAACTTCTTTATCGATTTTATAAAATTAATGAGAAATTCGATAAAGATGGCCTTTTTGTTCTTTAAGGAGTACTTATTTGAATGAATTTTTTGGCATCGTTATTTCAGTTAAGAAATTTTTTTCAAATAATGCATCCGAACTTATTTGACAAAATTTTCTACCCAGCTTTAACTAACATTGTTTTTTTTTTCTTGTATCTTGATTCCTCGCTCCCGTCAGGCTCGTTTTTATCAGGTAAAATGACAATGATTCGGAATGGCAACTGTATGGCAAAATTGTTAGACGTATGTTTTGTGCAACATTGGAAATAATGAAATAGTGCTGTAAAATAATACGATTAAATCGTTTGTTTCGAATATTGGCTGTTGAATTGGTTTAAGATTGTCTTGACACTAGTGATAAAATATGTTAAGAATTGTAAATGAAAATGAAATTGGAGGCACTACGTTAAAATAGAATGTAATGCTAAGGCTGTTGTAGGTACCTTAAATCTTTCGAGCTTCGAGCATCCAGATGGCTTGTGTTGTTGTGTTACCCTTTGTTTGTTTGCGGTGTATCTATGATTTGCATGAAGCGAGCATGACCTGTATTTAATTTCCTTTCCCACTCACCTTTATTTGCTGACAAACGCGGCGAAATGCTTTCAACTTATTACTTATTAGACCACCTGTAGTAGGTTCGTGACCAACTTAATCGTTACAAAATTTTACAACATGTTAAAAAATAATGTAAATACAGCCAAGCAATTTAATTAAGTATTCCAATTAAAGCGTAGGATTTTTACGAATAGATCAAAAACTTGAGAGGCAGTTTTTTATCTGTGTAAGTAGATAGTGTAAGTAGTCCTAGAATAAGAAATTGGTTGTAGGTTTGTGAATGTGTTAGGTACAAGGTGCATGTCATGTAGCGACACGTATTTCCTATAATATAATTATAAATAAAATGTGAATGGAAAATATGTAAATAAAGCATGGACTATACATAGATACTGTGATAAATATGTTTGGGATAAATTTGAATTATATAAATGATTTAAAAATGTTGACTGAAATTGTAATTTGAAAAAAAAAAATGGAATTAAAGGTTTTATTTTCTCTTTGTAACAGATATGTGTTTCAATCATACATTTCTTATTATTATATTTATTCTTTTTAGATTAAAGACTTTCTGTATAGCTAGGTTGGTATAACTTGTCCCCACTTAATGTTTGGAGGGTTAAATCTCGAGCTAGCTCAATCAACCATTGTGTAAGACAGAATTGTGTAAAAGACATTGTGTAAGAGAGAATGTAGGTTCGCTAATTGATAAGAATTTTAACATTTTTATTCCAGCCCGACCAACGTTCCTTAACTTGAATTTGAACCTGAACTCACTGAGACTGCAGACGCCCAACAAGTGTACGTGCAGATATTAAGTCGTAGAATCATTAGAGTGGCTTGTTTCGAAATGTTTTATTTTGTTATATCATATGTACTATTTTATGATTTTGTTCATTTTTTACACTTCAATTTTATACATACATATATAAGAGAGAACATGTAGATGGAATTTTCTACTTTTATTTCGTAACTTCGTGTATTATTTTCTTTTGCTCTCAACGACATTCGTTAAACATTGGCATGAAATCATTCACAAGTGAGCATGAAATTGGCAGTTACCAAATTTTTTTACCATCTGCTCTCTTTCTCGTACTGTCGTAATAGCCATAAGTTATTCATAGTCTTTGTTGTGATTATTCTCTTACTTGATTCGTTTATGCGTGATTATTTGCGGTAGGATCTCATTTGGTTTCATTATGTAATATAAGTTTTAGATACGTTTTATGATTTAAACGCTTTGCTAGTTTTACACAGTTATGTTTTATACAATCTTTGTAGGATTCTTTGCTAGAAAATATTAGAAAATTTAGTAGAATTAAGAGACTAAAATGTCTTGTAAATTTGTAGCGTCTCCAGCCAGTGGTAAGTTGGGACTGCGAATGACGACATTACACGAGGAACCGGGACGTAAGAACGATGATGATTCTCATTCTGAGCCAGAATCTGCACCTACTGATGAACTCACTACGCCACGGTCAAGTGTAAGTCAAATTTTTGGTATGTTTGAAATGTTATGTAGGAAGTACAAGTAATAAAATATATATACACTATTTGTTCATGTTTCTATAAGTAACTATGATAGCATTTAAACTGTAGTCAAAGTATTAGTTGGGTCGTACGTTATTTAAATAATTTTTAAATAGATGATTTAAATCATTTTTTAGACTAAAGACATAGAAATTTTAACAAACATATAAAAAAAAGATTTTTTATATTCAAGCCGAAGAGTCAGGCCCTTGTTAGTACTGTAATCCTAATCAAACCAAAATTTCTATTGGTCCTGAGGTTTGTCCTCGAATCGGATGTCCATTGCAAACGCCACAATATTGTTCTATAATCAACTATTAGTCAGTCTATTCTTTACAAAATTTATTATACTTCTAAAAGTTTATTGATTCAACACGCTTAACTCAAGAACTACTGATTAAAAAATGTATGAATGAATGAATGAATTTCTATGAATGAATAGACTAGATTAATTTATGAATAGATTATTAAGGAGCAAGGAATTTACAGAGGTTATATAGATAGATTTAATATAGTTAATCGTTTTAATCTGACCAGTCTGCCTGAGGTTATCATAGGTTATCAAATGGTGTAAAAGTAGTATTTATTTTGTCTGTATAATTTTTCCAGCGTACTCGCTCTCGGGTCACCTCGCGTGGGTTCCTGCCTACTTCAAAGACCCTTGATTCATTGCATGAATTGGCATGTGAAAGGGTGCCAAATAAAAATTCACCATCAATATCATCCAGCGGATATGGTATGTTTTAAATGTAAATTTTAATATTTATATTTTCTTTGTCCTTATTATTTTTATTTTCTCAGTAGAAATAAGATTATTTTATATGTACCTAATATAATATGTTATATTATTGATCGGTAATGTTGAATTATTTTCAAAAAAAAAGTATATTCTTCAGTCACGCTTGAAATTAGTAATATATTTATTTAATATATTTATAAAATGTACTTATTTTAAAATCTTAATAATTTTAATTTTTCTTAGGTTCTCAAGCAGTATCATCAACAAATCTCACAAACGACGACACCCTCTCAATCAGAAGTATGTCAGTCGACGACACACCTGACTTTGACAAAACAATGGACTATACACATCTTAGCCGAACAAAAACCTCCATGGCAGGTCTCAGAAATGAAATAACAGAACTAAGGAACGATATAAGTGAGCTGAAGAACGAAATTGTTGAATCGAAGAATGAATTAGAAGAAGCTACTTTTGAGAAAGCTAAAACGCCAGTATTGACTCCAGGATCTCGGAATAGAATTAATCCATTCCTAAGGGATTGTGAAGAGATTTCTAAAACAGAAGCCCCAATGGTTGACCCCCTTGGAGCTATTCCGGTGGAAAACGCGGTGTTATCTAGTCAAGTGAATAAAGATAATGTACAAGTGAATGGTGAAAATGCTCACGAGACCTCCTTTAGTAAGTCGAGACTTCAGATTTTAAATCTTTTTTGTTATTAAAATCATATTTGAACGAAATAATGGCGAGGATAAAATATATAATTGAATACTGTATTTATTAAGACTAATAGTATTTTTTGTGATGATTTAAATGTTTATTTTCAGGTGAAGCAGATGTAGAATCAGTCAGCTCGGAACAGTCAAGTCAAGAGACTCGCAGTCGTGAGGCGTCTTCAATGGGAGAAAGTGACTCGCCCGGACCAGATCCCGTCGTAAATACATCATTGCCTGCTGGAAAGGTTGGGTTTAGTGCATTGTTATGTTTTATTTAGACTTCAGTAACATTAGTAAAGTTTTTAATGATTGGAGTATGGATTAAAAGTGCACTAATCTATACTAATATTAAAAGGCTAAAATTTTGTTCAGTTGTTGTATTTGACTCAATTTTGAGTACTATAAAATGTTCTATTAACTGTGAAAGTGATAGTCAAATAATTTGATTCAAAATAAGAAGGTACTTGTTTAATTTTTTGAACGTTAAATAATTTACCCTCAGTTTGCTAATATAAAAATTTTAAGACCTGAGAAGAAGAAACTCAACGGGACTTTCTCTTTTTCCTTTTAATTGTCAACGATTTACGATCAACAATTCTTATTACGGACACTAATACTCTTAAAGTAGACTGGAGCGGACATAAACGTTATTAAACTGTTTCTGTCCAGGTGGTGCGTCGTCGCGCGGGCGCGTCCGCGCGGAACGCGGCTCGCGCGTCGTACCCGGCCGCGCGGCCTAAGTCCGCGCACGAGCCCGTGCAGTCACACGCGTCTGCTGCCGCCGACAAGAGTGGAGATGGTTGGTTGGATTTCTGAAACAAATTAAACTATTATTATACCACTAGGTTCATAAGTTTTACGAAATACGTTAATTTTGTTCTAACATGCCGCCGTGCTTTTTGTTTTTTTTATTTATTTAAGTAGTAGTGTTACAATACAAAATTAATAATTCAAGACGCAATAATAAATTCATTGGTATTTCCGTTCACCGGCGTTGTTAACGCTGCACATTAATATTATTAAGAATTATAATAAACTTTATTTACCCGTACTGAGTCTATACATACACATGTACGTGTACATAATAGTTTGATAAATAAATATGAAGATAGATTTACATTAAATATTGTTTTTTACAATGGGCGTAACACTGCAATCGCACATGTAAAATGATAAAAACTAGTGAACATCCCCGCAGAGGAGTCGTCGCACGATAGTCGCACGGCGGGCGCGAGCTGCGCGGCGCCGGACTGGCTGTCGCTGGGCGAGAGCGTGCAGCTGCGGCTGAGCAGCAGCACCGGCGTGGTGGCCTACGTCGGGCCCACGCACTTCGCGCACGGCCTGTGGGTCGGCGTCGAGCTGGACGCGCCCACCGGTACTCACTTCATTAACCCAACACGCGCTAAATTACTGTGGCAAATTATACAGAGTGTACCACAGTACCGGTTACCGTACAATTTTATTATCGTACCATCTAATAAACAGTTGTCTGAATATACTCGCCAATTAGTGTACATTGTTAACAACAATCGACCAATGCAATGACAAAACTAAACGAATATTTATGCGATTGCAGGCAAAAACGACGGTTCAGTGGGCGGCACGCGGTACTTCACGTGCCGCGCGCGACACGGCATCTTCGTGCGCGCCGACAAGCTGGCGCAGGACCGGCGCGGCCGCTCCGCGCGCGCCTTCCGCGACACCGAGCTCAAGCGCGCCGCCGGCAAGGGCGAGGGCCCGCCCGGCCCGCACGGCCCGCCCGGCCTGCACCGCTCCCGGAGTCGCGGGGACGGCCTCAACGCCTCCGCCAAGGGCCGCGCCAAGTAGACGCGCGGCGGCGATCACGTTCTGTTTGAGTTGCGATCTTGTAACGCGTATGGTGCTTATATTTTATTAGTTTTTTTTTGTTTTACCCCTTTGACGAAGCGAGTTTGATTTGCATGTGGTGTGGGAAATGTCGCTCCTCGCGGACGTTGACTCGGTCAACGTGTCGACGACGGAGCTCTCGCGTCCCGAACGATCTTTGACTTTGACGACGACCATGTTTACATTGTAATTGTTTCACCCGTTGACCACTGAATTTGTAAATATCTGTTCGAGATCATATTGTTGTAATTTAATTTTGATTACGTTTCATTGTAAATATTTGAATTTTTTTGTGTGTGTTGTCTGTTATTTAATTTAGACGGAAATTGATGGATTATTTGTATAGATTTTTTTACTGTATAGTTTGTGGTGTAGATTTTACTGAATGTAAATTGTGTACTAGCTCATTCACAATGCTTCTTTCTAGTTGGTCGAGTGTATGTATCTTTGGTACGTGTATCGCAACGAAAATCTTAGTTTTCTAGAAATTTGGCCAAAATCAGGACCACTCTAACTGCCATAAACATCAGGTTAAAGTAATAAATTAAAGAAAAAAAAAAACAAAAATTAAAATAACGAATCTTATTGACTTTTAGACGCACGATGTTGTGACAAGCATCGATTTTAGTAAATTGAGTTCCTATAAGCATTTTGATATTTCCCCGGCGTTATTGTATGAATTAAGAACTATGGCCTCATAATATTCACTTAATTATATTAATATTTAAGTGCATTTTTGCTCCCGGTTTGCTCAGGACTCTGCGAGGTCGCCAGTTTGTGATAGTTTCTTGCCACCGGAACTAGAGATCGTGAATTTATTTTTCTACGTCACTAAACTAGCGTTTTCGCCCTAATAATTTTCGATATAAATTTGAAATCGTCCAATGCTACATCTTCGTCCTTTTAAAGACTTGTACTAAGTACACAGACAGCCATACGACGGACTAAATATGGCCCAAAACAGTGAGATCCAGTCGCGCGCCGCCGCCCGCGCCCTCTATATCGACTAGGTTGTGTAGGTATTTTGAAATGTAATATAAAATAAGTGTTTGTAGTCGTTTTTTGGTGAGATGTATATTAAAATCATAATCAAATGTTTGTCCTTAAATTATATCTCCATCCACATTCGAACAATAAGCGGTGAAGTTGTACATTTTCCGTGAGGACTATGTCCAGACGTAGTGTAGCTCACCTAATGTATATTCCATCCTCTTAGCATAATCGTACGTACATATAACATAGATGGCACTATGAGTACACTCAGCGTCGTAGCCCGCCACTTGCCTCCATTCCTGTACACTACGTTGTATATTTATATTAATAATGTAAGGTTAATGTACTAAATATTAAATTTATCAAATATTCAGCCGTTTTTAACTATGCACTCGGTGGACCCGCCCACAGCAAGCTTGCTAGACTGTCGTACTTAAACATTCCATTGCATACATTTATCGTTCTACCGAAATTAATTAAGTTTTAAGTTAGATTTTATAGACAAATACGTTTTCTCAAATTTTTGCATTTTTCTTAAATGAATTTGATGCGTAGGTCAGTGTGTAAGGTAAGATTTGTCGCTTCAATCGTTCTAAATTTGAAAATCGATCGATAAATATATCGATTTTAAATTACTATTGGAAGTTAACGCATACAAATTGACATATTCGATTAAAAATTTCTAATTTAATCGTTGAAGCAGCAAATCTGATCTCGACTAGGACAGCTCAATGTGTAGTCGACGTTTATAAAATCTAAGTGGAAAAAATATTTAAAGTGTTTTCATATATCGTAGGATGTGTCTTTGAAACTCTCGATGTGCTTAAGTCCAGTAGATTAGACCACGGGATCGGAATGTACCGGAGAGAAAGAGAGTGAGAGAGTGAGAGAGATGGCGGATCATGAAGCGGAGAGTGCACTAGGGCTCCTAAGTTAGGCTAAATAGTCTTGAAGCGTCGTAGGTCCTAATATATTTTTTTTAGAAATTAAGCTGACCATGTGCTGTGCTTTTGTTTTAAATAATAGTTTTAGGTAAATGAAATTATTTGTTCATATAATAATTATTATTATTTTATATTCATTTAGTATTTCGTATTTATTGCAGTCAATTCTTATACGAGCTTTTAACTTTATCATTTCATTATGACTTGTATTTCTAAGACTAGTTCGTTTATTTTAATATTTAATAATAGATCACAAATCAAATGTATTTCTATTTGTTTATATGTAATAAGCGGTTAGTGTAGGTGGCTACGTGGTAGCTTAGATGGTTCCATCTTCATTATTGTAAACATTAAATATATTAATAAAGAGATTTAATATTTAAATACAAAAATAGTTCACTTCTAGTGGAAATATTTTGCCAAGTACAGAAGTAGCGGATTCGAGTCAACCATCGCTGTCATTATCAATAAATGTATAATAAAATATTTTGTTTTATTTACTTATTGTATTGTTGTTTTATTATTTTATTTAATTATTTTTCCCTTTTATAAGAACTTTTTTTAAATAGAAATATGTAGACTGTAGAGACTTTAGTGGTCTTTCTTGAAATTTAGATACTAAAATAAATGTAGTTTGAGTAATTGTTGACATATCAATAGTAACTAGAATTGTTACTTATAATATTTTAAAGTAGATATGTATATATATTTTTGCTTTTCTATTGAATATTATAAGAGTAGTAAAACACAATAAAAACATATCGAAATAGTAATGTAGAATACTATACATCAATAAATATGAAGAAAATTGAAGTGCGTGCGTGTGATTACAAAATTGAGTGTTTTTTAAAGTATACTTATATATGATACAAAAACAGAAAAAAAGCAATTTCTAAATTATTGTCTGTCTGTCTTTCCATTTGTCCTCCCAAAAATCAAGAAGTGTTAAGGCGATTTTTATAAAAATATTACGTCAGATCAAATGATAACAAAATCAGTTATGTACAAAATAAAAATTTTAGACGTAGGTATAATAGTTGCAAATTATATTGGGGTAAATTTCTCAAGCGGGCGAACCCGCGAACGTATCTTTAGTGTTAGATCTAATAACAATAGTGTAAATACTGAAAAGACATGATTGTGTGCTAAATTTGAATTAGCATTTTTATAAACAAAACTCTAATTACTTAGCATGTACCTGGAACGAATATGTATTGAATATATTTTTATTAAGACAACATAATATTTTTTTTTCTTTGAAATCCGATAACGGAAAAAAAGTTTCAGTTATGATATAATCTAACCAGAATACAGAATACATGCGTCATGTATTATTATGACCGCATAGGTGATACACGGCAAAATGTAAAAATCGATTGATAAATTCACACATAATTCTTTATTATAAGTGCGATAAAGAATTATTAAAAATTACTTATAAAACAATATTAGAGCAAAAATTAACTATTAAGCTTGCAAGCAAAATGCTGATTATACTTTTATAATACGAACTGTGTGATATAAAGATTGCAATGTTCAGATATAGTTGGAAAATATCGGTTGTTAAAAATATATAGGTTTGGAAATATTAAAATTATGCAATTTCGTTTAGACTCTTTCCGATTTGGTGGTAGGTAAGATCTCATTGATTGAATAATTGTACTTGTTAAATATTGACAAGAGTGTTTATATTATATCGCTTAACCATTTTGATTCAATCAAGATATATAGAAATGTAATTGTCATAAATAACATGTCCATAATTATGGCTTAGTAATATTCTTCTTTTTTTTTTATAGCTTCACGCTTTATCCCGCACATGGCAGGGTAGGCAGAGGGAACTGCAGGAACCATAAGAACCTAGTGTTAAGACACTCCGTTACTTAGTCCCTGCTTACTCCGTCCCCACTTTCCGCCGTTTTCGAGGCATTGCGTGTTGAGTGGCGGAACTCAACGCCGCGCTTTGCCTTAGATGCCAGAGCGAAGAAAATGGAAATAGAAAAATCCATCTTCTCCGACTGGGGATCGAACCCAGTAACCGTCGCGTTACAGGCAGACGTTGCGCCTCTGCGCCACGACGGTCCTCAATACGACGGTCGGTAGTAATATTCTAATTTATAAATAGGTTGAGAAATAAGATTTGATGGTTATTGAGTGTCTACTATGTTTATGATTCCTAGCGACTGGCTAAGCTGAAGTGAAGACGAATTAAGAAACTGTTATTGGATTTTTTACGCTGGATTGGGGAAAAGCAACTATTCATGTTGCGTCGATCATGGAAATAAAATAGCAAGCTGTATATTAATAACTTCAATCTGTGTCCCGCATCGTTTAAGATAAGCAAAGAGAACCTAATGTAAACGCTCCGAGTTTTATCGTTTTGAAACATTGAGTATAGTGAAGCGCTTTGTCTAGATACTAAAGCGAATATAATGTAAAATATCATTTTCCCTGAGCGGGAAACGAACCCAAAACCACTGCATCCACACTCAGATGCTGTGATGCAGCGCAATCGTCCCTTTAAGGTCTTTTGACGGTTACTATAAAATATATTTTTGTTAGAAATAGTTACCTCTAAACTATGGAAACTAGCCGTATCTCTATACGGCATAAATCTTCAACAACGACAGTTGACCTTATTCGCGACGTCGCGAGTGTCATCTGTCGGGAGGCGGGGCGGCGCCCTATGTGCCTGGTACGCGCCTTCAAAATGTACAAACGTAAAAGTAAAACGCAGTACTGTTGGAAGATAGTATTGTAATTACTAGAAGAATGTTTCATATTTTTATATAAATATAAGCACACAAATGATTTGGACTTTTATTTGTAATTACAATTTCAATAACGATTTTTTTAAGCAAGGTCTTTGTCTTGTAATTAGATATTTTCTAAAATTTTCAATAAAACAACACCCAATTTAGTACTTTTATTTCTTTAAACAATAAACAACATATTGAGTTAGATATTAAAATTATAATAGTATAATCTTCAGTTATTAATAAACATGTAAGATAATATTATGTTGTATAAATATTTTGTCAACAGTACCTTGTAATCTATTTTCGTACGAAAATGGCTCGTTACAAAGGAGACATCGTTCCATAATGGCCTACCATAGGACTTGCGTGACTTGCCATTTGCCAGGCTCTGCCTTTGCATTCCACCACTTCACTGAGACTCCGACCAGCAAACTGATAGTTTATTGTAAAAAGTCTTAATATTTTGAAAATGTTATAATATTATTATAAATTACACTTTGCGAGAATGGATCAACCAGGTCCGTCTTCTAGCAATCAAGATCCTCGTTATGACTTTATAGGTTCCTATGTTGTAAAATCATTGAAATTGAAACCTGAAAAGTGGATGCGAGTCCTCAGTATAGAAGAACATAGAACAACTTTGAGAGATTTTTTAGACAAACCTTACCCGATTCTGCTTGTAGTAGTTTTAACTCATGCAGCTCAATTGGTCCCTGTTGTATCATTCCCCTGTTATTTGAAGAACAAAGCCGTTTATTTCGTTAAGAAGAAACCAGATGTGGTACCCAAGGAAAGATGCGCTGATATGGTTATCTTTGGTAAGTATCTGGTATTTGTACAATATACCTAATAGGTATATAATATTATTTTTGTGTCATTGAGAAAACCCAGTGTTAATATATTTTTTACCTCATTTCAAAGACGTACCAAATTATTGGGTAGAAACGAAATTATTAAAAATCGAACCCACAAACACCTCGTAGGAGTAGATATCTATTCGATTGCATCCTGACTGCTGTATTTAATAAAATCATTCATGTATTATATGTACTAGACATTAACCTAATATTAAACTACATAAAATATATTATTTGTGAAATCCTAATATTTAAACCATATTTAATGTAGGAGACTTGGCTCCAAGATTGATCGATGAACTAGCTGCATTAGTGGATGAAGTATTTGTACCTCTTCTTTCTAATCCTCTTAATCATGAAGGCTGGCCTCTGGTCGTGTCTCAAGATATTTTGAAACAAATTCATAACTTGAAAAGTACCGTGTACGAGGTATATTTCTTATTTTTTTTTATTAAATGTTTATTTAAATTGCATTAAATTAAAAATGTTTAAAACAAAAAAATAATAAACTATAGGTAAAAGGAAAAGTAAATGGACAAACAGTCCTTCCTATGCCAGTCGGGGTCGAGTTAGTTTATGAAGCGGAAAAAGGACTCCTACGAGGGGAGGAAGTGGACTTATACTTGAAGAGTGCTATTGAAGGCGTCGTCATCAAATGGGCGCAGCAGATCAATGATGTTATGATGGAAGATTCTGCTCAGGCTTTTGAAAATGGGCAGAATCCTTTACCTAGCGTTGGTTAGATATTATATTTTATAAAAAATTTTGGTCTTTTCATGGAATGGCGGAAATATTTGATACCAGAGTGACCAATTAAAAATAGTTGATTCCCTAACTAGTGAGCGAACGCACAATCTACATGTTTACAGTCAGATGCTATACTTTAACATCACAATTGCCTTTTGAACACTATGTATAGTTTAAAAATATTCCTTATTAATTAATAATAATGCATTAATAAGTTATAAGAGTGATTAAGTTATAAGCCGTCCTGCAACAGAGAAGACAGCTTTTAAAAGTATACGCGACGGTTTATGAGTTCGATTCTCACTAGTGGAACGTGATCATGAATTATTTTATTTTATTTTAGCCGTTGACTTTTACCGCTTTTCACAGATGTGTGTTGATTACGCTGAGTAAGAAGTTGGATATATTTGATTTTAATTAATATAAAATATCCATAATATTTAATATTGTTTATTTCATCTTCATTCTTTAGAAAATGTTCTTGACAGACAACCAGACAGACAAACGACAAAGTGATGCTAGGGTTCCATTTTTTAACTTTGGGATACGGAATCCTAATTAAAAAACTGCCTATTTATATATGTGATATATATTGTGTAAAATATACATTAATATGCAAATATTTCTTTTTCGACTTTTGTCTTTGATACTAGAAGAAAATATTTTTTATTACTTTTACAGAACTTGCCTTTTGGAAATCACGCTTGAGTAATCTGAATTATATTTATGATCAACTGCGTACTGATAGAGTACGGTGTATGGCTGTTATACTGGAGAAAACAACTTCTGCTTACTATCCTTGCTTTAGCCGCCTATTCAAAAATATAGTGTCAGGTATTTATAATACTGTTATATTAAGGATAAAAAGATTTTACATAAAATGTTTAATTATATAATATGAAATATTTTAGCTTTGGCTGAAGCTCGCGAAATCGATTTATATTTACGAACACTAGAAAAACATTTTCAAGCTTTAGAAGATACAGATTTTACTGAATGCCAACCCCTTTTCCGCCCGTTATTCCACGTCATCTGTATGATTTGGAGAGATTCCAAGTATTATTGCAGTTCTTCTAAGTTAATGGTTTTAATAAAACAAATTTGTAATTTGCTTATATATCAGGTAAGATTCAAAATGCTTAAAAGTACCTAACCTAAATCTGCCAAAAATATGTACATCTTGAACTTTTGAAGTTGCTTAAAGAAAAATTATTATAACTTTCGTAGGCAAAAAAATGCTTAGACCCAAGTACGCTGTTTCACAGTGATATAGATGAAGCCCAACAACGTATACAGCTTACTATTGACATTTTGAAAAAGTTTCGGAATACGTTTGAATATTTTAAGGAGCGATTACCGAATTATTTCGTCGATAGAACTGTTATTCCATGGACGTTTCACCCAAATGTAGTATTTGAAAGAATGAATAGATTCCTCGATAGATTAAACACTATACAATGGTTCTTTAAAACGGTGCTTGAATTCCAAAAATTAGAGAAAATAGAAATCGGAGGTATGAAGGGACGTGTCCTGGGAGGACAAATTAGAGATATTTCAGCGGAATTCGATGGATATTTCCATAGCTTTGCGTCTAAGTCGTACGATGTTTTGGACCCGGACGATGAAACTTTTAACTGAAGATTTTAAAACTTTTCAAGAAAATATTATCGATTTAGATTTGAAATTGTCCACAGTCCTTGTGGAATCTTTTGATAATTGTTCAACTCTTGAAGGCATATTTAAGGTAAAAATTTGAATTCTAAATTTAATACAAGCGTATTAATTTTTTTTTGTCATCCTTAGTCACTTTTCCTTTCAGCTAGTCGACATTGTTGGCTCAGTTTTAGATCGACCACTTATCAGAAATGAATTCACAGCTAAATACGTTGAAATTATTGTTATGCTTGAAGAAGAAATTGGCATCTGTGAAGTAAGCTAAATATAGTCTTAAGTTTAAGTTTATTTGTTATAGTTGAAAAAAGATTTAATATTAAAATCTGAAATAATTGATTAGGAGCTCTTTAAAGAACAATGTCATCGTCACAACAAGTATGGTCATATGGAGATAGACGCGTTTTTCCCGCCCATTGCCGGAGGACTTCTTTACATGTCAACTCTTGCTGCGAGAATTACTAAACCAGTTTCTTGTTTCAGAAACTTGCAACATCCGTAAGTATTTATTAGAATTTACATATTCCAGTCTTTGTTAAGTTAACAAAGGTCTGTCTGTTTTACTAAAAATATTTATAAAGTTGTATTAAATTATTACTAAAGAAGGCCTTACACTAGGTTCGTATGGTTCCTGCAGTTCCCTCTGCCGTACCCTGCCGTGTGCGCGATAAAGCGTGAAGCTAAAAAAAAGCCTTACTTATTTTTTTTCTGTTATTTTTCAATTTTTTATCTGTTTTCAATATTTTAAAGTTCAACGAGCTATAATATCTGCCTGTAAAGTTATTTTATATAGTGGATTTTCTTAAATGAAAATAATAAATTATTTTAAAGACAGCAAATATATTTTGTTAAGTATATGAATAGTGATAGTATTTTACATAGATTAAACCAACAGTTTCAGAACAAAACAGCTGATCGTCAAGAATTAATTAGTCTTTAGTCCGCTTTCGCAATTTGCCGCACCCGTTACTTACTTGGGTGGGGCAAATTGCGAAAGCTGATTATTTGGCTTACTGTCTTCTGAAAACTATGGGATTGGTAAATTTAATTCTATACATGTGTTACAAATTAGTTTTCATAGTACATGATCTGTTAGTAGCTAAAGTTTATTATTTTATATAATTTTTTACTCAATTTACTCATAATATAGAAACCAAAATTTACTTATTACTAATATTGTTATTTATTTCATTACCCTAGGATTATAAAGAGCGAGGAGGCTAAAAACATTTATGCAAAATATGAAAAGCTCATAAGTGATATAAACGAGTTTAAAAGGAAATATTTTGACGATTGGTCCGTCAACATACCTAAGCTTATTGAGACAAAGTCTAAGGATACAATATTGGCACGCCAAGGATCCGATTTAGTTTTAAATTTTAGTCCAACGGTGAGAACGTTTATATACAAGTATGAGTAGACCATAAAGTATGAAATAATTGGTAATTAACACATATATATTTATATAGTTACTGGAGCTAATGAAGGAAGTGCATCATCTAAGAAACAATCCAGATTTTCAGAAAGATTTACCACCTGAAAGTTTGGAATTATTTGGAAAACAGGAAATATATAGACAGTATAGAATAAATCTAAGCACTACGATTGATTGGTACAATCAAATACGTAAGAACAGCCAGAAAGTAGAATTTGATTTAGTAGAGGATGAAATTAAAGCTATCGATGATAGAATTGAAATGGCACAGAATGAGCTTAATTGGAATTCTAAAGGTAGATGTTTTGCAATTTTGTATCTTATTTCTTTGAATCTTTTACCATTAAAAAGTTTGGAATATTGTGTATTTTAGCTTCAACTATTTTAAAGATAACAATAAAGTTTGAAGGCATCATTCTGAATAATGCTTATTCCCAAATATTTATAATATTTTAAGTGAAAATGCACACTTACAAATAAAACTACTTAGAGAAACACAAAATTTGAACTGTCCGAGCGCTCTGGCCCATGTTCTGTTCACAAAAAGTTCTTCTTCTTTCGTGTTGGTCTACGTTTATAAAACTATTAAGATAAAAATATTCTTCATTTTTTTCTCGAAACTTAAACTTGTATTATTTATTCTACATTACTTTATAGATTTATGGAGTTACCTAGAAGAGCTTAATAAGTTAGTTGGTAGTTTATTTATGCGGATGTCTAAGATACAAGATAATTTAAAAGAAATGAAAAGTATAATGACTACTTGGGCATCACAACCACTATTTGAAAGGAAAGAGGGCAAAAAGGTATAATTGTGTTTGATGTGATGTTTTTTAAAAATTAAAATTATAAGAAAATCTAAAATTAGGTGTATGTTATTATAGGACACGCTATTGAACTTAGATGATTGGCAGGAACGAACAAATAAACGATATGCAGATATTCAAAAAACCGCTGATCGCTTAAATGTGTTGTTGCTAGAAAATATGGAGCTCTTTAATATGCAAAATAATCAAGATAGTGAAATATGGCTTTCGTATGTGTCTTTCATAGATGGACTAATCGAGGAAACGCTGTTTAAGTCAATTGCCTGCAGGTATCATAGAATCTTGTTAACGTTAGATCAAAAGATTGTTTTTGTGGTTATAGTTTTGTTAGCTAATCATTCTTAACTATATTCTTCTTTTATAAATATTGTACAAATTTCAGCTTAGGTTATATATCAGAACATATGAATCCTAAAAATAAACTGGCACCATTGTTCGAAGCACAATTGGAACTTTTGGAACCAGACTTGGTTTTCAGTCCTAGCCTTGATCCTAACCAAGAAAAAGGATTTACAGCTATGATCAATAATCTGATTGAAGACATCTTGAAAATGTCGACGTTGATATCAAGAATAGATCCAAAGAAAGAAGAGTCGTATGAAATAGAAATTATAACTCAAAACGACGTCGTAGAAATGAAAGATGAAATTTTAAATGGAATTGAGAGAGTAAGTATATACCAATATAATATTTATATTTAGATTTATATAAACAAATAATAATTAATGATATATTTTTGGTTATTTAACAGGTTATTGAAGAAGCTAATGATTTTTGTAAAACATTCGAAAATTATTCTTACTTGTGGTTAGAAGAACGAGACGCTATAATGGAGATATTTCTAACTTACGGTAGAATATTAACACCAGATGAAATAGATCGTATCGGTTCCGATGATAAAGATGTTGTACCACCTGTACCTTGTCCACCTAAAATGGAGGCTTTTAGAGAACAAATTGATCATTACGAAATGTTATTTCTAGATATAGAAGACATGGATTCCTATAAAGTATTTAATTCGTGGTTCCAGGTTACTTATAAAATTTTTAAATAAAAAAAATACAAATATTTTAAATATAATTAATATTAGTAAAACATATTTTAATTTCCAGGTCGACTTAAGACCTTTTCGACAAGCTCTATTAAATACTGTACGTAAATGGGGAAATATGTACAAAGAGCATTTAGTTGAGAACGTTACGTCAAGTTTAAGTGATTTAGGAAATTTTATTCGCAAAGCCGATGAAGGTAATGTTGTACATTTTTTATTATAATATTGTTATTTCAGTAGTATTAATACTATTTTTTTTGCATTTCACTGTTTTAATGTAAACCTTTTGTACAATGATAATTTGCCGCCTTGCACATTCTTGCCTATTTTGGTACTATCTCGTGATATTTTAGCGTTAAAACGTTAATAATCCTTTAATAACATGAGGTCGAACGCCCATATATCATATAATATAGTAAGATTTTCCCTTAATAATTATTTTATATATAATATTTCATTATTAAATATTAATAATAATAAATTGTTATTAAATATTCAAAATAATAATGTTTGCATCACATCTCGCTCTTGTAACGAGATCTCTTCATCTTTGTATTGGGTTGCCTGGAATAGATCAATTAAAATGCTATAAGATCGCCATTTCACATTTAGTTACTTTTTGAAATTTCTAATTTGGCGTTTAATAACTTATAAAGATACTGCATTATGTACAATTTTCTTAGGCCTTCTTCAACCTGTCCCGGAAGGTGACTATGAAGCTCTGGTATCAGTAATGGGTTACCTAATGAATGTTAAGGACCGTACGTTAACGACAGACGATATGTTCCAGCCGCTAACAGAAACTATAGAATTGCTCAAATTTTATGACATGGACATACCTGAAGAAGTCAACGTTCTTTTACAAGTGTGTACTAATAGTGTATACGTTATTATTATTTTATTATATTTTTTTTATAAGGTAGACAGAGAAATCCTAAAATATTTACCAACTTTTAATAGATTTTTCCAAGCGAGATATGAATATACGCGTCTTTAACCTCTTCCTTTTGAGCCACCCTTTAAGATATCTAGATTATTAAATACATAAGAGATAACAAGATACCTAGCCTATTGTTTATTATTTATTAATTGTTATAAGTTTCTAAAAAACTTTATTTTCCTTAAGTCGGTGATTAGAATTTATTAAAGGACTGCTGTTCGTTTGTACTGAGAGCTTTTCTCAATTTTTTTAACATTTTTTTATATTTCGTCACTATTGGAATTTAGAATTATTGTGTATAGCGACGTAACCTTATCAACGTAACAAAATAAAATTTATTTTCTATTTGTCATGTACTATTTTCTACAATATAACATAACGTTGGTTCTAACGGAGAATGAATTTCCATTAAACATTGCTTTGATTGATTTAAAGGAATTACCAGAACAATGGCAAGCGACGAAGAAATTAGCTATAACAGTAAAACAACAGGTTGCTCCCCTACAAGCGGCTGAAGTCGCTGGTATACGGAAAAAGATTACAACATTTGATTCACATGTCACTTATTATAGAGAAGTTTTCAAGAAATATGATGTATGTATTGAAACTTTTGTGTACTTTAATCTGTTTTATGTTTTATTGAACTGTTTTTGAGGTAAAAAATTTAAACAGATTGATTTTGTTATTCATCTAAGCGCTCTAAATAATAGATAAATAAATATCTTATAAGTTCTTATCCAAATACTTTGAATGTTAAAATAAATTGTTGCTTTTCTTCTCTTTATTTATGGCGTGTCAGTTGAGCACAATCACTTCGCCAATGCCACGTTGAATGGAGAACACACAAAGGAGAATATACGGTTGAAAAGAGATATCGTTATACAATTGAAAAATGCATATTTAAAAAAGGGCCAGTTTAATTCCTTCACATATAACATTATAGCGTTAAATAATAATTTTCATGAGTGAAAAATATTTTTTTTGGTAATTCAAAGTATTCCGAATGCAGTTCACGAGAGGTGAAAATATAAAACATTCTCCCACGTGCATTGAACGGATAGTAGTCACGTCTACACTTATATATACTTTTCATGGGTAATATTGAACTAATTCCTAATATAATATTTCAAACAGTTTTTCAAATATGAATGCGACAACCCGTACTTAGTGATGTCGCGAGTAGATAAGGAGATGCTACATTTAGAAGATGAGATGAAAAGCATACAAGAATCAGGTTCGCTATTCGAAGTGAATGTACCTGAGTTTAAATTATTAAAACAATGTAGGAAGGAATTGAGAATGCTCAAGGTAAGGCTAAAATTACAAAAAAAAACAATTAGTAATTTTTTTTAATTATAATTGTGTGTATAAACAAAATGTTTTATAATTTATATTAGCAACTTTGGGATTACGTTTATATTGTAAGAACCAGCATAGAGGACTGGAAAACAACACCGTGGCGTAAGATTGACGTTGAGAACATGGACATTGAATGCAAGAAATTTGCAAAGGAAATAAGATTACTGGATAAAGAAATGAGAAGGTAACAGTGTATAGAAGTCATCTTTATAACTATATAATTTAAAGACAAACAATAAAGTAAACGTTTTTGAAACAGCTGGGATACGTATATCAATTTAGAAGCTACCGTTAAGAATATGCTAACATCTCTTCGAGCAGTAGCTGAGTTGCAAAACCCGGCTATTAGAGAAAGACATTGGGACCAACTTATGAGGACCACTAAGGTGATACATTAAAAATTGAATAATTAATAAACAATTAATAAAAACCATGTAAATACTAAACACTAATTACAATTATAATATATTAAATGTACTATATATAAAAGCGTATACATATAATGCTAATGTGTTTTGCACATATCGGTACGATTTTTCAATTGGTTTCAATTGTTTTGTTCAATATTTATAACATGCATGTTCACATCGTGTGCCAGTGTTTCTTAATTTGCTTGTTAAGAGCCTAAATTACACTAAAATCTAAATTGTACATATTTATAAGAAATAGGAAATGTTATTTGCCATTTCAAGATGTAAATACGTTTGTAATCCACAGAGCTTAGCTGCATTGCCACCTGAACTCACTGTAAGTATGATAAATGTGTGATAAATAATAAAAAATAGCCTTACAGCGTTATTGTTTTGAAATGTGCTAATAAACTGTTATTCCAATAAGTTGTTATGCCAGTCAGTAGACTCCCGTATAACGCGAGTAATATGTTACGCGTTGTATGAAATCGCGTTATAGAAAATCGCGCTGAACGAGAAAAAACTTGTATAACGCGAATGAGATATTTGAAAAAAATAATAATTATTGAAACAATTATAATAAATTGTATGAAATCGCGTTGTAAACTCGCGTTATACAGGAGTCTACTGTATACTGTATATCTAAATAAAATATATATTAAAATATAATATTAAACTATAATAGAATGTAAATCTACTAATATTATTCGCACTATTACTCAATATGAAATAATTGTATGCTTAAGCAATCTACTTGTAAATGCACTTGCTAATTCATTTTAATGTTGCCATACATTTAAAACCATAGATACTTAAAAATCAATTAATATAGGTAAGAATTGTAATGGATACCAACACAACATTAGCTGACTTATTGGCGTTGAATCTTCACGAATTCGAAGAAGAAGTTAAGAATATTGTAGATAAAGCGGTAAAAGAAATGTCAATGGAGAAAATCTTAAAAGATTTGCACACAACTTGGAGTGGAATGGAGTTTGAGCAGGAGATGCACACTAGAACGGGTTGTATATTACTAAGAGCCAGTGAAGAACTTATTGAGACTCTTGAAGAAAATCAGGTAATACAATAAAAAATCTCGATTTATTGACCGAACAGTTCAGTTTATTTACTAAACTGAACTGAACTGTTAAGGCGAAAAATCGCTTCACCAATGTCACGTTGAATGGGTAAAGGATTTACTAGTCTAGGTAGTTTTAAGGTATACAGAAGAACGAATATCCACGTTATTGGATATATAATCTAGGATGAGGATTTGTTCATGTAACTGGGTAAAATACACTTTATTTATTTAATATGAAATATTGTGAAAGTGGAAAACGAGATCAATTTTATTCAAGTCAGAATGTTCTTCACCTAACAGAGATTTAATGGAGGACTTCGTATATGCATATATATATGCATATATTCGTATATACATAATATTTCGTAGGTACAACTACAAAATTTGATAACTTCGAAGTTCATCGCACATTTCCTAGAAGAAGTATCGAGCTGGCAACAAAAGTTGTCAATAGCTGACCAAGTAATAACAGTTTGGTTTGAAGTGCAAAGGACTTGGACACATTTGGAAAGTATATTCATGAGTTCGGAAGATATACGGAAACAATTGCCCGACGATTCTGCTCGATTCGATAGGATTGATGCTGAATTCAAAGTAAAAACAAATTTTATATAAAATTTATTATTATGAGGTGACTTAGTTACTTTAAGAAAATATTTTCATGATTTTAGATTTTATCCAAGGATATGTCCAAGACACCAAATGTTGTAGAAGGCACCAATAAAGAAGGTTTAGTAGCAATTCTAGATAGTTTGCAAAAGGATTTGATTATATGCGAAAAAGCCTTAGCGGAATATTTAGAAACTAAACGATTGGCATTTCCGAGATTTTATTTTGTGTCTTCGGCTGACTTGTTGGATATATTATCCAATGGTAACCAAGCTGACTTAGTAATAAGGTTAGTAACATACTGATATTTTTTGTGTATATAAAAATGACTTACACCTTTGTTCATATATCTGAACTGTTTTGTAGGCATCTTACAAAATTATTTGATTCCATTGCAAAACTAAAATTTATCGAAAGTGATAAAGCAGGTGAAAAAATGGCATCTGGGATGATAGCCAAAGATGGGGAACTCGTTCCTTTTCATGGTCAGTGTGATTGTACGGGAGCCGTAAGTATACACTTATTAAAAATAGTTTTCATTATACTATTTTTTTATATATTGTGTTCTAATAGACAGCGTCATATTTTGTAATCGGTTCAACCATATTTTTAGGTAGAAATATGGCTGAACCGATTACAAGATATTATGCGGTCTACAATACGTCAGTACTTTGGAGAAGCAATCGTATCTTATGAAGAAAAGTCACGCGAGCAATGGCTATTTGATTTCATGGCGCAAGTATCATTGTGCTGTTCGCAAATTTGGTGGACATCAGAAGTAAATATTGCATTTGGAAGACTTGAAGAAGGATATGATAATGCCCTGAAAGATTATTATAAAAAACAACTGTCCCAACTTAGTACACTAATTACTTTATTAATTGGTGAGCTCAGTAAACAAGATCGACAAAAAATCATGACTATTTGTACCATTGATGTACACTCCAGAGACGTTGTAAGCAAATTGATTCAAGGCAAAGTAGAGGCTGGATCGGCATTCCAATGGCAATCTCAACTTAGACACAGGTTAAAAATATTTAATATTTATTATAATTATCAATTTTACTGTACTCTTTATAGTTTTATGCTATGTACTATTTTCTGTGACCATTTTAAAAATATGTTCATCATTTATATTACAGATGGGACGAGAAGGAAACACATTGTTTTGCAAACATTTGTGATGCTCAGTTTACATATAGTTACGAATATTTGGGAAATACGCCAAGATTGGTAATAACACCACTGACTGATAGATGTTATATTACTTTAACTCAGGTAAAGTTATAATTAAAAAAAAAGCGAAAATTATTTTTTTTCTAAAAATCAAAGATAGTAATTGTAAACTTGACAAAGCAATATCAAGAAAATTTATATTTTTTTAGTCTTTGCATTTAATAATGGGAGGTGGTCCCGCGGGACCAGCTGGTACTGGAAAAACGGAAACAACTAAAGATTTAGGACGAGCTTTGGGAATAATGGTTTATGTATTTAATTGTTCTGAGCAAATGGATTATCAGGTATTTTAAAATTATATTTTAATAATAGTACAGCTATATACAAAAAAATTTTTCGTAAAAGATTTGAAAATCGGCAAAATATTATAGACAATGATGATAGACATATACAAGAAAGAGGTATTTTTAATAATATGAGTACATACAACCACAAATACAAAAGTTAAGTCAAGTTGTTAAGTTTTATAAATTCTATTTTTTGTTGACCTCAGAATCATCATCACCGCACTAGGACCGCGTTTAACAATATGTTTTTTTTTACATGTGCAAATATTATCAAAAGTTATATTTTTTAGTCTTGTGGCAATATTTACAAAGGCTTAGCCCAAACTGGTGCTTGGGGATGCTTCGATGAATTTAACAGAATATCCGTTGAAGTACTTTCTGTAGTGGCTGTTCAAGTTAAGTCAGTGCAAGACGCTATAAGGTATAAAAAAATATTACGTTACTGTAAGTCTCTTCTGACATTTTGTAGCCATCGTTTTTTTTTTGTATAACAATTATTCTTTTTTATTATAGAGATAAAAAAGAAAAATTCAATTTTATGGGTGAGACTATTGTGTTAGTTCCAACAGTTGGTATATTTATCACAATGAATCCTGGCTACGCTGGCAGAACGGAGTTACCTGAAAATTTGAAAGCTCTCTTTAGACCTTGCGCTATGGTTGTACCTGATTTCGAATTGATTTGTGAAATTATGTTAGTAGCAGAAGGATTTCAAGATGCTAAAATTTTAGCTAGGAAATTTATTACATTATATACTTTGTGTAAAGAATTATTGTCTAAGCAGGATCATTACGATTGGGGCTTAAGAGCTATTAAATCTGTTTTGGTTGTTGCTGGTTCATTAAAGGTGCGTGAATTATAAAATACAATAAATGTTAAAATATTGGAAACGATAAGTAGTTTTTTTTATAAAGGTAATGTGTATTTTTTTAGAGAGGTGATCCTGGAAGACCTGAAGAAGAAGTATTAATGAGAACTCTACGTGATTTTAATATTCCTAAAATTGTAACAGATGATATGCCTGTCTTCATGGGCTTGATTGGTGACTTGTTCCCAGCTTTAGAAGTTCCAAGAAAACGAGATTTGGAATTTGAAAGAACTGTTAAACAAGCAGCTATGGATCTACTTTTACAACCAGAAGATAACTTCATATTAAAAGTTGTTCAATTAGAGGAATTACTCGAAGTGCGCCATTCTGTGTTTATAGTAGGCAATGCTGGAACAGGAAAAACTCAAGTTTGGAAAACACTATTTAAAACTTATCAAAATCTAAAGAAGAAACCAATATATAATGATTTAAATCCTAAGGCTGTTACAAACGACGAGTTATTTGGTATTATCAATCCTGCTACTAGAGAGTGGAAAGATGGATTATTTTCGGTTATCATGAGAGATCAAGCCAACTTAATTGGTGAAAATCCAAAATGGATACTTTTAGATGGTGATATCGATCCAATGTGGATCGAATCTCTGAATACAGTGATGGATGACAACAAAATATTGACACTTGCCAGTAACGAACGAATAGCGCTTACACCAAGTATGAGATTGATGTTTGAAATTTCTAATTTGCGTACAGCTACACCGGCGACTGTGTCTAGAGCTGGAATTTTGTATATTAACCCTCAGGATTTAGGTTGGAATCCGTAAGTTTAATCGCTTTGTTCAGTAATATCCTATTTATTTAGGTAAGCCAAATTATGAAAATATCAATTTTTTCAGCTATGTAACAAGTTGGGTAGAAACACGTAAAATTCCAGCAGAAAAATCAAATTTAGTCATCCTCTTTGACAAATACATTCCTCCGTGCTTAGAAAATATAAGGAATAGGTTTAAGAAAATAACACCAATAGCCGATATGGCTCACATACAAATGCTATGTCATTTACTCAGTTGTTTACTAGTACCCGAAAACACGCCTCCCGACTGTCCCAAGGAATGGCATGATATTTATTTCGTTTTCGCTTGTGTCTGGGGATTCGGTTCTGCTATGTTTCAAGATACTAATGTGGATTACAGAATTGGTAGGTTGTTGAATTTTTAATGTGTCTGTACAAAATATATTATGTTGTGGTGTAACTAACTAGGTGTGCTATAATTTATGACTTACTCTACAACATATTGATAAATTTTATTTAAATATATTACTGGTATGTTTTTATTCTCGGAAATTGTCATAGTGCAGTGGGAGAGATTCCGGCCAAGATGGTTCCTACGAAGTGGGAACTGCCTTTGCCTGAAAAACTATTTTAAAAGAAGTCAAAGCATTTGCTTTCTTCATTCTATTTATCAATTTTAACAGAAAACAGAGAGTAAAATGTCTTGACACCAGGTTCTCTCTACTTATCCTGCTAAATAGGAGATAAAGCGTGCAGTTGGAAATATAATTTTGAAAATTCTTTACACAATGTTGATTCTTTTTTTTAATTAAACATAAAGTTAAAATATTCTTCTCTTAGAATTTTCAAAGTGGTGGATTAACGAATTCAAATACGTGAAATTTCCTGCTGGCGGCACAGTATTTGATTATTATATTGACCCCGAAACTAAGCAATTTACACCGTGGACTGAAAAAATCACAAAATTTGAACTAGATAGTGACATACCATTACAGGTAATAATTTGTTTAGCCTAGAGTTACATAAAATACATTTTTTATTAATGAGGTATTATTACGACTTATTTTAGGCTGTGCTTGTACCAACTGCTGAAACAATTAGAGTGAGGTACTTTTTAGATTTACTAATGAAAAACAAACATCCTGTTATGTTAGTGGGAAGTGCGGGATGTGGAAAAACTGTCCTAGTAAATGAAAAACTGCAAAGGTAATTTTCTGATTTTTCGTACCAGCTTTTATATTAGGCGAAACGTTAGACAAATTTTAAGCTTTTATTAATTTTAGCCTTTCAGAAAACTATGCTATACAATCCGTTCCTTTCAACTTCTACACAACATCTGAAATGCTACAGAAAATTTTGGAAAAGCCTTTAGAAAAGAAAGCAGGTCGGAATTACGGGCCTCCAGGGAATAAAACACTTATATATTTCATAGACGACATGAACATGCCGGAAGTCGATCCTTATGGGACTGTCCAGCCCCATACGATAATTCGCCAACATTTAGACTATAATCATTGGTATGATAGAACAAAATTGACACTCAAAGATATTCACAATACTCAATATGTGTCGTGTATGAATCCCACATCAGGTAGCTTTACTATAAATCCAAGATTACAACGACACTTCTGCGTATTTGCTATAAGCTTCCCGAACACAGAAGCTTTGAATAATATTTATCATTCGATATTGAGTCAGCATCTAGTGAACCCGGAATTGAAAATTGGGGCGCAAATTGCTAAAATTTCAAGTAAGTTATACTCTATATCAATTTCTGTTATTTCTTATTATTTGATAAATTTTAATGCCACACCTTATCTGACTATGCTGAAGAATTATTATTAGTACACTATTTCATTTTAGCAAATCTAGCCTGAATTAGGCCAAAGATTTCTATATTATACTTCTAAACTAGCCTAAAGATAGACTATGCTATGAGTAGAAATAGAATTAACAAGTTCTATAATTTTATTATTTAATGATAGAAAATATACTCGAATCCAATAAAATTATAATTGATATTCACATTAATAAAACAATGTTTCTATATATATGTACATATAAAAAAGTTTATTAATATATATTTTAGAAAATGTGGTAGCGGCTACGATAGCATTACATAATAAGGTTTCACAAGTATTTCTACCAACAGCCATCAAATTCCATTATATTTTCAATTTAAGAGATTTGTCTAACGTATTCCAGGTAAATATATAAATTAGTATATTATATTTAAGAAATAAATACGATACGGTAAAAATGTAAATTACAACAATTACGAGTACTATATCAAACATAATGTATCAAACTTAAATGAAGCTTTTAATGTACTGTATTTTTTTATTTCCCTAGGGATTCCTATTCAGCACAAATGAATGCTTAGTCTATCCTTCTGATTTGATACGACTGTGGCTACACGAAACACATAGAGTGTACGGAGACAAATTAACCGAAGACAAGGATATTGATGCTTTCCTTAAAATGCAGGTCGATCTGTGCAAGAAGAATTTCGAGGTAAATTTGACAAGTTCCATATTGATAGCTTAATTTTTTCATATAATGAAATATTTTTGGTCCCATTAAACAAAGAAAAGTAACAACGTTTGAGCCAAAAATATAAATCATAAGTATTACAATATACAATAAGTATATTTATCGCCATTGTTGTTGTAAACACGAATGTCGTGGGTTCTAATCATACTTAGAGAGAACGAATCATTTCATATCTTCGCTCTGATAACAAGAGAAAGCGTTTCACAATGCTCCAAAGATGGATGGTAAGTGGAGAGCTCTCGAAATATTGAGACTATTTCTTTCTATATATTTTGCGGTATGAATCATATTGCACCTCATTCTTGTGTCTTTGTTAGATCTGGTTAGATTGATTATATGTAATTTTTCTTTCATTTAGGATATCGACGAAGGTGTTGTTTTTGAACGTCCAAATATTTACTGTCACTTCGCCGGCGGTATCGGCGAACCCAAGTATATGCCAGTGGCCAATTGGGAACAACTCAATAAGCTGCTGACTGAAGCTCTCTCTAGTTATAATGATCTTATTGCCGCAATGAATCTTGTACTATTTGAAGATGCCATGATGCATATATGCAGGTATGGATATGTTTAATTGGGTACTAGTATGTATTTTGGGTAAGATTTACAATCATATGTATGCCTGTAAATGTGACGGTATTTGAGTTCGATTTCCTCTTGGAGAAAATACTCCATTTTTTCATTCTGGTTACTGTAAATGCAATGGTTACAAGATCGATTGGTTTATAAAACACTGGATTATTTAATTTCCATGCTTTGATAAAAACACCAAGCGCACCGTTGAATTTGCTTGAATTTGCGTTGAATTGCGTTGAATTTGAGTTCCGCTACTCAACATTCAATATCTCGAGAGGCGGAAAGCGATTATAGTATTATGGTTCTAGGATAAGTCGTATCCTAGAAAGTCCCAGAGGCAGTGCACTATTAGTAGGTGTGGGCGGTTCTGGTAAACAATCGCTGTCTAGACTGGCTGCTTTTATATCGAGTTTGGAAGTATCACAAATACAATTGAAGAAGGGATATGGAGTGTCCGATTTGAAGGTAAGGGGAAAATTAATTAAATTTTAAAAAGGAATTGAAAAGTGTCATATCTAATCTCATTATATTTTTTTTTTATTTGATACTTAAGCATATTGTAAGATTAATATAAGGTAAATAGAAAACAACGACTATGTAATATTTTTATACCTACCTAAGGAAATAGTAATTATTAAAATGCGTTGACACTTTAAAAATATATTTCGGAATTATACAGGGTGTGGATGTTACCGCGACCTTCATTTAAGGCATAACTAGACTTCATAAAAAAATATTTAAATTTAAAAAAAAAAATTTCAAACAAAATAAATAATTAAATTATTGTTCCTAAATAAAACGCCATTTCTCAAGTATGACGCAGCGTACACTATCCTATGAGAGCAGGAAAGAGATATATCCCTTTCTCATTAGGTTATTTTTTTGAATGAAAGGTGACAGATTGACAACGTTTAATAATATTTTGTAATACGAAGTCTATACGTCATTTGCATATAATTATGACTACCTCACGCGTTACACAGCACGTATAAATATCGTGAAATGGGAAAAATGATCTTGTGCCTAAAGTATTGATAATTGTGAATTAGTTTTTTGTATATAGCCCTGAAATATTTTTCCCTATAAGTAGTTTTGATAACGGCCGCCGTGTCAGATACACCTGTATATATATTTTTATTTCAGCACGAACTATCCGGTTTATACATAAAAACTGGTCTAAAGAACGTGGGCATTATGTTCTTGATGACGGATGCTCAAGTTGCAAATGAACAATTTCTCGTCCTAATTAATGATTTGCTAGCATCGGGCGAAGTCGGCGATTTGTTCCCGGATGATGACATTGAAAATATTATAGCTGGTGTTAGAAATGAGGTATTTATAATTTTTTTTCGCTGGATCTCGCTGAATCAAGAATCTAGTGTTGATACCTTCAATTCTCCCTTTACTGTACGGATTAGAGAAATTTGGGGATTAAGTGGTAAAAGTAGTTTTACTTTTGTACTTTGTCTTGCCAAGGGTCAAGTTTTGTGTCTTTTTATCTATAATTAGTTTAGTCTTTTTAACTTTAAAACATTTCGTTTCATTCTACAATTAATTCTATAAGCTTTTTTAATCTATCATTTTTAATATAATTTTAACGAGAAAAAAGGATTTGTGGAATTATGCTATAATTATATATTTTTTAAATTCTCTAGTCTTAGTAGGTCAAAGGGTATAATTAAAAAAAAAAGAAATCCCAATACACAATATATTTTTTTAGGTAAAAGGAGCTGGTTTACCCGACACAAGGGAAATATGTTGGAAATTCTTCATAGATCGCGTTCGTAAGCAATTAAAAGTTGTGCTATGTTTCTCTCCCGTTGGCTCTACGTTGCGAGTGAGATCAAGAAAATTTCCAGCCTTAATCAACTGTACGTCCATAAATTGGTTTCATGAATGGCCGCAGGAGGCCTTGGTCTCAGTATCTATGAGGTTTTTGGAGGAATTACATGTTTTACCCGTATGTATGATTTTTGAATTTAGTCATAAATGAAATTGAGGACCATCGTGGCGCAGAGGCATAAGCGTCTGCCTGTAAGTAAACGCGACGATTTGAGCGTTCGATTCCCACTCTAGGAAGATAGATGTTTATATTTCCATTTTCTTCGCTCTGGAAACTAGGCAAAGCGCGGCGTTGAATTCCGCCACTCGACACGCAATGCCTCGAAAAAGGCGGAAAGCTGGGACAAGAAAGCAGGGACTAAGCAACGGAGTGTCTTAACATTAGGTTCATATAATTCCTGATATTTTAATATGCGGGATAAAGCGTGAAGCTAATAAAAATGAATTTGGTTATTTAAATATCTATATATAATTAAAATCGAAACATCAAACATTATTCTATTAATACTTGAACGTATACTAATGTGTTACTTATTTTGCGATTTAAGCATACAAGAGTATTTTTGCTACTTACATTTGTAAAGTGAATGTAAATTATTATAACATAAACTTTTCAAAACTAGTGTGCTAAATTTAGTAAAATGTAGTAAAATGCTCAATTTATTCGATATAGTTCAGTTAATGTTTAATGATGAAAAATTATAAAATTTATTTAAATATAATAAATCACATTTTTAATGTCCGATTAGATTACACTGCGAGATTCAGTATCAAGATTCATGGCGTACGTGCACACGTCAGTAAATACAATATCAAAAGCTTACTTAGCAAATGAAAGGCGCTACAACTATACCACACCAAAAAGCTATTTGGAACAGATTAGTTTATACGCAAAATTGGTCAATCAGAAAACTGAAGAGCTACGTGCTAAAATAGTAAGGTAATTAATATATATAAAACTTTTTCTAAAGTGACAGTTCAGTAAGTGAGACAGTTCATGCATAACCAAAAATATTGTGCGCAGTAGAAGTTTGACATACGAATTTGAATAATGAATTAAACACGCTGGTTTCAACGTAAGTACTGACAAACTGAGAGAGCTGACGAAAGGGCTTTCTGCCTTTTACCAGTTTCGACTTAAACTGGGAAACTGCATGCATGCATAATTTTTATTTTCAAGGACGAAGAAATGAAATTATTTTAAAATAGACATTATCTCGTGTGTATTAAATCATAATGACCCCTGTAATTGTATTTAATTAATATTTATGAAGAAACTGAATACTATCCTAATAAATCTCTTTTATACGAATAAAGATTAGAAAATGGCTTAGAAAAATTACGAGGTACTGCGTCTCAAGTAGATGAGCTCAAAGCTAAGTTAGCGATACAAGAGATAGAGTTACAACAGAAGAACGAGGCAGCCGATAAGCTTATTGAAATGGTCGGCGTGGAGACGGCAAAAGTACAAAGCGAGAAAGCTTTAGGTAAGCTTTCCTTAGTAATAAGAAATTAAGGTAATATGAAATTTGTTATTAATATAAAAATATATAGTTTCTAATAAACTCTTTGTATCTCTATATATTTTTTACTGAAAAAGCCTTTATTATTATCTAAAATGGTTTTATGTGTTTTTACTATTAATATTCATTGCTAGATTACGTTTTAGATAAAGCATATGTCTATATGCAACTTTTGTATTGTTTTAGTAATATTAGTATATCATAGATATATATTTAAATATAATCTACGTGTAAACATTTTAATACTTACCACAGCCGACGAGGAAGAAGAAAAAGTTGCAGTAATAGCAGAGGAAGTGTTAAAGAAGCAAAAAGATTGTGAAGAAGATTTAATTAAAGCTGAACCAGCTTTAGTTGCAGCCCAAGAGGCTTTAAACACATTGAATAAAGCTAATCTAACTGAGTTAAAGTCTTTTGGATCTCCTCCCGGAGCTGTGACGAATGTTACAGCGGCCGTCATGGTACTGTTGGCACCGGGAGGCAAAATACCGAAAGATAGGAGTTGGAAATCGGCTAAAGTATGTTTTTTTTATTTTTTTTTTATAGGCATAAACCAAAAGAACCTAGAGCTAACCTCCGTTGCTTAGTTTCTTCTTTCCGCCTTTGTTCAAGGCATTCCGTGTTGAGTCGCGGAATTCCAAGCCGCGTTTTGCCTAGTTCTCAGAGCGAAGAAAATGAAAATAGAAAAATCCGTCTTCCCCGTGTGGGAATCGAACTCACAAACCGTTGCGTTTACAGACAGATGCTACCTCTAGACCTCTGCGCCACGACGATATATAATCTATTAAATTTTTCTAATACATGATAATTATTTTTGATCTCATCTAATACAAAGCTAAGGTCGTAATGACGTAGCACAGTGTCTAAAGATAGTTCTAAGTATCACTTTGCGAAGGAATCTTCTTGAGGACTTGGGAATAAAACGTTATCATTAGATATCCTTAGCTTATCTGTATGCGGGATAAAGTATAGTATGACCAAATAATTTTACTTCTTGCAGATGATGATGGCTAAAGTTGACGTCTTTTTAGAAGCACTTATTAATTATGACAAAGAAAATATTCATCCTGACGTCATCAAGGCTATACAACCGTATCTTAAGGATTCGGAATTTGAGCCAGGTATGAAATCTTACAATATTTTTAGATTTTTTTTATAATTCCATTCCTGTATATTAAAATGCTTTCATGTTTTTAAACTGATAAGATAAAGCTATTGGTTCTACCATTATTAATATTTTTACAAGTGTAGTATTGGCGTTAGTAAAAACTTAAAAGTACGTTAACGGTCAGAAAAGGTAACTTAATGACATTTTCTGGTACTTTTAAGAATTTGTAAGATCAAAATCGGCGGCTGCAGCTGGTTTATGTGCTTGGGTAATAAATATAATAAAGTTTTACGAAGTATTCTGCGATGTGGAACCTAAGAGGAAGGCATTGGCCGCCGCCAACGCGGAACTGGCCGCTGCTACAGAGAAGCTTAAGGCTATTAAATCTAAAGTTGCTGTGAGTTTATTTACTGTTGCATCGGTTCTTATCATTTCCTTTTCTATGATCACTCCTGACTTGACATCCGTGCTTTCATTTTTTTTGTTTAATATGTCAGAGGTTTTCGATAACACTGACTTTTAATGTAGGTTAGTTGTTGTGTATATTTATACTATACGTTAAGTACGTATATATGTATATATTCGTTTAAGTTCCTTGCCGAATTCGCTCTTAAATCACCTTCTTTTTGCTTTCTACAATGATAAAAATCATTGAAAAAAATTATATATAATCTGAAATCGAAAATATCGTCAGGATTTTCGTAAGTAACATAAAGATGTTACTTACGAAAATCCTGACGATATTTTCGATTTCAATCATTAATTAGGTACAATTTTTTATGTTTTCTAGTCCTTAGAAGAGCAACTAGCAACTTTAACAGCGGACTTCGAAAAGGCGACGGCTGAAAAACTAAAATGCCAGCAAGAAGCCGACGCCACCAGTAGAACGATTCAGTTAGCTAACAGATTAGTGAATGGGTTAGCGAGTGAGAACGTTAGATGGGCTGAGGCTGTTTCTATGTTAGTCTATTTATATAGTAATATTTTTATAATAGCATTAAGTTATAAAAATGCTAAAATATCTCTATTATTTATATAAACACATAGTCAATGTCTCAATTACTGCCTGCTGAGGATAAAATTATGTTTTAAGGGCTGAAGCTTTTGCGTTGACTTTAGTGTAATCGAGCTTACAATTAATTCATTCGACATATTTATAAATTCAATATTATTATTATTATATACATTAGCTTTTTTATAATTGTAAATATTTTACTACATTCTGCTTTAAAATGTTATACCATATTACTAAATTAAGAGTCTACTTATTTTTAATTTTTCTCTTCAATAAGACTATTTAAGGCGTAAAATTTCATCATTTAACTTACGTCTTGAATTTTGTCTAGACACAGAATTCTATTAAATCTGTTTATTTAAAAATCAATACTAAATTAAACCTGTTTACTATAAAATTAATTAATTAATTAATTTCCAGCTTCATGCAACAAAGTACTACGTTACCGGGAGATGTGCTTCTGGTTTGCGCTTTCATTTCATACGTCGGGTGTTTCACTAAGTTGTATAGATTGGACTTATTACACAAGAACTGGCTGGTGTTCCTTAAAACTTTAGAGGTATGCAAAGTTTAGTTAAAATTAATTTACTATTTGAAATTTAACTATTTATATACAATTTACATAAACATTTTGAGGACCGTCGTGGCGCAGAGGCTCAACGTCTGCCTGTAACGCAACGGTTTCTGGGTTCGATCCCCAGTCGGTGAAGATGGATTTTTCTATTTCCATTTTCTTCGCTCTGGCAAACTAGGCAAAGCGCGGCGTTGAGTTCCGCCACTCAACACGCTATACCTCGAAAAAGACGGAATACAGGGAACGAAGTGTCTTAACATTAAATTCCTATGGTTCCTGCGGTTCCCTCTGCCTACTATTTTTTAATTATCTTTCAGCCGCCAATTCCGATAACGGAAGGTTTAGACCCCCTAACAATGTTAACAGACGACACGACCATAGCGATGTGGCACAACGAGGGTTTGCCTTCTGATCGTATGAGCACTGAAAATGCAACAATACTGTCTAACTCCGATAGATGGCCTCTTATGATTGATCCTCAGGTTTTTATACATATTATATCTTTTTAGAATAAATTATTGCGTCTTCAGAAGAAGATTTAAAGGAACGTAAATTTATATTTACAATTTACAATAGTATGTTGGAAGTAATAAAAATAGTTTAACTGAAACAAGACAACATTTGGATTTGAAATATATAAGAATTATTAGAGGGTGGATGTCGTGGTGCAGAAGCGTGGCGTCTTTGTGTAATGCGATAGTTTGTGGGTTCGATTTCCAATCGGGGAAGATGGATTCCGTTAATTCTATTTGCTAGGCCTTGAGTTCCGCCACTTAATATACAATGCCTCGAAAGGTGGAAACGGGAAACGGATCATCTTAACAGTGTTCTTACAGTTCCTGCGGTTCTGAGCGGGATAATGCGTGAAGCTATAAAAAAATTAAATATACATATATATTATATAGAGCTCATTGTGACATAGTAGGATAGCGTTCGACTGTAAAACATAATAATATAAATATAGTGGCTATGCGTTCAGATCTCTTTGTATTTCCATGTTTTAGTTCTATAACAAAGTGTCTAGTTAGCCTGCTATGTGCAAAATAAATGCGATAAGCTAAAAATAATAATAATGTTATATTACTAACTAAATTTCGATATATTTCCATCTATTACATATATTTTAGCTTCAAGGTGTTAAGTGGATTAAACAAAAGTATGGAGATATTCTACGTGTCATACGTTTAGGACAAAAAGGTTATTTGGATACTATAGAAAAAGCTATAATAAAAGGAGAAACAGTGCTGTTAGAAAATATAGGAGAGACTGTGGACCCTGTACTAGATCCGTTACTTGGTCGCAATTTAATTAAGAAAGGGAGGTCAGTGCTTAAATGATGTTTATATTAATTAAAATTATTATTAATGAGATTGGTTTATAGTTATTCTGTTGTGGTCGTAACTCGGAAGAAATAATTATTCCCTAGTATGTATATATTGGACGGAGATACTGAGAGTGTCTTAAAGGGAGAACATTGTCAGGGCGAGTTGAATTTCACGCTGCTGGCCTCGATATTTGCAGGATTAAATTTAAAAAGGCTTATTTAAAAAAATAATATATATTTCTCTGTATCATTAGTAATAGTAAAATATTACAATAATTATTTTACTTTTTCAAACATTTAATGAACAGTATACTTTATTAAGAAATAAAATATGGGAAAACAATTTGATTTATATTATTTGAAACGCTTATAATAAAAATAACTCTTTCGTTTGTTAAACAGAGCTATAAAAATCGGCGATAAAGAAGTGGAATACAGTCCTAATTTCAAGCTGATTCTTCACACTAAATTAGCAAATCCACATTACAAGCCAGAAATGCAGGCACAAACAACTTTAGTCAACTTCACTGTCACCCGAGATGGTTTAGAAGATCAGCTATTGGCAGAAGTAGTTAAAGCAGAAAGACCGGATTTAGAAGAATTAAAAGCGGAATTGACAAAACAACAAAATGAATTTAAAATACAATTAAAAACTCTTGAGGACGATCTCCTTTCTAGACTATCATCGGCGGGTGATAATATTTTAGGTGACACTGCACTGATTGAAAATTTAGAAATCACTAAGAAAACTGCCGCTGATATTGAGAAAAAGGTATTTTTTTGGCTTAATTTTATAACGGATTTATAAATTTAAGTTAAGAGTTGTTGGTATTATATTTTTTAATAACATATAGAGTTTATTCCTTGTAAAAATGACCTTTTCGGTATTATTCATCACACCTAGACTACTTTAAAATAACATAGTTTATTTTTCTTAGCAAAGAAGCTTGTTTCTAAATATTGCTCAAAGAATATCATATAAAAGCATAGAAATACTTAGAAAAATCAATATCATTTGCTAAATTAGCCCGCAATACAGGAAGTATTGCAGAAATTTGTATAATTCTCAATACGGAGATGTTGATTACAAATATAATTGTAAGAACCGAGTTAGAATTTCTACATTGTTCTGTAAGAATATATTTTTTTATGGATTCAATGCTTGAACAGTTCTTAAAAGGCCCGATTCCGCTATATTCAAATTTTTATACGTTAGATATTAAACTTTAGATTTTAGGTTTACGTTTCCGTTTACAATAAACTTAATTTGAATAGATTATTTTAACATTAAATTAAATAGTAATAATAAAATTTAATATATTGAAGGTAGCCGAGGCGAAAGTAACGTCGCATCAAATAGACCAAGCTCGGGAGTTCTACCGGACGGCGGCGGCGAGGGCTTCACTCTTATATTTCATACTCAACGATCTGAATACTATTAATCCTATTTACCAGTTTTCATTGAAGGTATTTTCTACCTACGATTTCACATTCTTCTTGCCTATTTATTAAGATATTCCAACTAATTATTTATTTTCAGCAATTTTTTTGTGTTTACAACCACCGTAGAAGTTAGACTAGAAAGTATCTTTTCATATTATTTTACCATACTTAGTTCATTTATCGAAAATAATAATTTTTGGTGACAAAAAACAATAATAATAATATATTTTTTATTTCTTTTAGGCATTTAGTGTTGTGTTCCAAAAAGCAATATCAAAAGCAGAGCCCTGCGAAGAAGTTTCTCAACGAATTAAGAATTTAATTGATTGCATCACGTATTCTGTGTTTCAGTATACTTCTCGGGGTCTATTTGAATGTGATAAACTAATATTTGCATCTCAAATGACTTTTCAGGTAAGATATATGTGTGTGTTACTTTAGATATATTCCTACATAGAGAATATTATTTTACTATCTGAGACTATATACCTGTAATCTTTGCTGTATACCCAAATTCCTTTCGGAGGACAAAATATTTTTAATAACTGATCTGATAAAACAATGAAGCGTTGTGTTTCTACTACGGAAACATGCAATGACAATACACGTAAAGTATAGAAATAATAAAAAAATCCTAATTGTGAAGTACTAATGTAACATTAATAATATAAATAATAATATATAAACAATAATAATATATAGAAATGTAAAAAAAATATTACAAGCCCTTTTTTCTTACAATTATGACCTATGACTTAAGGTCGCTTAGAGGATATCGTTGTTACAGCGATAAAGTCGCGTCTTTTACTAAATGTACCAGATATCTAAATATTGTTTCTGACTGCTATATCATATCAGTGTACACTAAAAAGTCTTATTATTATTACTTTTCACGAATTCTTCAGATTCTTCTCATGAGTGAGGAAGTCTCACCCGTAGAATTGGACTTCTTCCTCCGATTTCCAATCAAGCCTCACGTGACAAGCCCTGTGGACTTTCTATCAAATCAAAGCTGGGGTGGAATATGTTCTTTAGCAAGCAAAGACGAGTTCAGAAATTTGGACAGAGATATAGAGACATCGCCGAAAAGATGGAAGAAAATCGTTGAAATGGAATGTCCTGAACGGGAGAAATTTCCTCAGGTTTACTTTACTATAAAAATATATAGTTTTTAGTTATTGTTATTGACAAGTAATATATTATAAATAATTATAAGTTGTAAAGCAATAGATAAATTTATATAAGAACGGTTATTGTCATACAAGTTTTTTTTACCTATAGTTGGTTTATAACAACTCGGTCGGATAAGCGTTTTGTCAAGAAATTCTATTTATAAAAGAATAAATAAAATTCCTTTGTCAGTCATGGAGTGATAGTTGCATAAATATATATATATATATATATATATATATATATATATATATACATACATATATATATATATATATATATATATATATATATATATATATATATATATATATATATATATATATATATATATATATATATATATATATATATATATATATATATATATATATATATATATATATATATATATATATATATATATATATATATATATATATATATTAGCTTCACGCTTTATCCCGCACAAGGCAGGGTAGGCAGAAGGAACTGCAGGGACCGTGGGAACCTAGTGTTAAGACACTCCGTTGCTCAGTCCCTGCTTTCTCCGTCCCCGCTTTTCGCCGTTTTCGAGGCATTGCGTGTAGAGTGGCGGAACTCAACGCCGCGCTTTGCCTAGTTTACCAGAGCGAAGAAAATGGAAATAGAAAAATCCATCTTCTCCGACTGGGAATCGAACCCAGTAAGCGTCGCGTTACAGGCAGACGTTGCGCCTCTGCGCCACGACGGTCCACATATATATATATATATATATATATATATATATATATATATATATATATATATATATATATATATATATATATATATATATATATATATATATATATATATATATATATATATATATATATATATATATATATATATATATATATATATATATATATATATATATGAGGGAATAAATTATCTTAATTTACCATACTTAGGAGTGGAAAAATAAAACAGCTTTACAAAGGCTGTGTATGTTACGGGCGCTGCGTCCTGACAGAATGACGTACGCTGTCGCGTAAGTATATTTTTCATTGTACACATTTAATTAAATAGGCTAAAGTATATAAAATATAGTAAAATCATTTTTTTTTTATTTAAAATATAATTAAAATTGCAGACATATGGACCGTACCCTTTTTAACTTACACTCCATGTTAGTATAATTAATATTAATGATATTAATGTTAATATTAATACACAGTATATAGAAATAATATTAATCATAACGACCTCTTATCTTATCTTTACATTATTATTTAGTATATAGTAAGACTGTGCATATAGAAAATATGTATTAATTAAAATTACAGCACGTATATAGAAGAAAAAATGGGTGCTAAATACGTTGAAAACAGGACAGTTGAGTTTAGCAAATCATTCGAAGAGACCAGTCCGACGACTCCCATATTCTTTATACTATCCCCTGGAGTTAATCCCTTAAAGGATGTCGAGGCTTTGGGAAAAGTTATGGGGTATACAGCCGATTGTGGGAACTTCCATAATGTGTCTCTAGGACAAGGCCAGGAGGTGGTAGCGGAGCAGGCCATGGATGAATCACTGAAGAAAGGACATTGGGTTGTTTTGCAGGTACTTGGTCAGATAGTTTAGAGCTATTTTTAGATGACCGAAGTCATAAATTGAGGAAAGTTATTAAGTTTTTTTACATTTTTAGATTACATTTTATTATAAATATTAAGTGTCAAAAATAAAAAATATGTCTTAATTCTAAGTTCTCTAATACCGTACGTATTAATTGAGGACCGTCGTGGCGCAGAGGCGTAACGTCTGCCTGTAACGCGACGGTTTCTGGGTTCGATCCCCAGTCGGGGAAGATAGAGTTTTCTATTTTCATTTTCTTCACTCTGGCAGACTAGGCAAAACGCGGCGTTGAGTTCCGCCACTCAACACGCAATGCCTCGAAAAAGGCGGAAAGCGGGGACGGAGAAAGCAGGGACTAAGCAACAGAGTGTCTTAACACTAGGTTCATATGGTTCTTGCAGTTCCCTCTGCCTACCCTGCCACGTGCGGGATAAAGCGTGAAGCTGTCTAATAACAAATATATATATAATAATCAAGTTTTTTGTCTTTTAATTCAGAATATCCATCTAGTAAAAAAATGGCTTCCGAGTTTAGAAAAGAAGATGGAAAGCTTTGCTATAGGATGTCACGAGGAATTTAGACTGTTTATGTCGGCGGAACCCGCGGCGACGCCCGCGGCGCACATCATACCGCAGGGTATTTTGGAGTCCAGTATTAAAATAACAAATGAACCACCCACTGGGATGCAGGTAGTTTAAAGTTGCAGGTAGATTAAAGTAGCAGGTAGCTTAAAATAACAGGTAGATTAAAGTTGTGGGTAGTTTAGACGTAGGATAGTTTGGTTTTTTATTGTGTATTAGGCACTAAATCAATTACTGCAAAATTACGCGCTTAAAGAGATATCAAGCACCTTTTAATGATTTTATTCACATAAAGGAACAAACAAAACATTAATATTTTGAGGACCGTCGTGGCGCAGAGGCGCAACGTCTGCCTGTAACGCGGCTAACGCGACGGTTTCTGGGTTCGATCCCCAGTCGGGGAAGATGGATTTTTCTATTTCCATTTTCTTCGCTCTGGCAACTAAGGCAAAGCGCGGCGTTGAGTTCCGCCACTCAACAGGCAATGCCTCGAAAACGGCGGAAAGTGGGGACGGAGTAATCAGGGACTAAGTAACGGAGTGTCTTAACACTAGGTTCATGTGGTTCCTGCAGTTCCCTCTGCCTACCCTGTCATGTGCGGGATAAAGCGTGAAGCTAAAAAAAAAAAAAAATATTTTATTGAACTACCCTCTTATCTAAAAACAGCAGCAAATCTATGGGGCTAATTGCATATTCCTTTGGAGTCATTACTTTACTTACCCATTCTTGTACAAACATTTTGGAGAGCTGTTTTTGAAGTAAAATAATTTTTATTGCCTCTTTAAAATACCTCACAGTTCTAGCGGATTCAGATAAAATAATATTTAAATTATTTTAAAGTTCCCTCTGCCTACCCAGCCATGTGAGGGATAAAGCGTGAAGAAATTAAAAAGAAAGCATTTAATTTCAGGCAAATTTACATAAAGCTCTTGACAATTTTAACCAAGAAACACTAGAGATGTGCGGAAAGGAGGCGGAGTTCAAAGCTATTCTATTTGCTCTGTGCTATTTCCACGCTGTTGTGGCTGAACGCAGGAAGTTTGGTCCACAGGGATGGAATAAAATATATCCGTTTAATGTCGGTAAGGATCGTATATTATAAAAAAAATATTTAAGCTTTAAATGTGTTATTAGTATTTGAAAATAAAATGTAAAATTATTATAGTATTTAAGCTCATTTTGTACGAACAACAAGTACGACTTTACGAAAATTTGATTTATTACCAAGACTATACATAAATAATAAATTAAGTACAAAAGGCGTAAATGCAACAGTGTGTGGGTTCGATTCCCACTCGGGGTTTTTTCTATTTTCATTCTTTCGCCCTGGAAACCAAGCACAGCGCAGCGTTGAGTTCCGCTACTCAACACGCAATGCCTCTAAAGTTCTCTCATCCTTTTCTGCCATGTGCGGGATAAAGCGTGAAGGCATAAAGAAAAAAATACGTCATAATTTTTAGAAAATTTTAGGTGATTTAACAATAAGCGTGTTCGTGCTGTACAATTATTTAGAGGCCAACTCTAAAGTGCCCTGGGAAGACCTGCGCTACCTTTTCGGTGAAATTATGTACGGAGGACATATTACCGATGACTGGGATAGACGACTGTGCAACGCGTATCTAGAAGAGCTGATGCAACCGGATTTGGTAAAAAGAGTCTTTTTTTTAATTTAAATTAAAATATAGCCTTAAAAATGGATTTTTATTTTTTGGTTCAATCTCTATATTTATTTTAGTTTAGCCGCTCTAGTGATACCAATGTAGTAATGTAGGCATTATAGTGTCAATATATATATTTTTTTAGCTTCACGCTTTATCCCGCACATGGCAGGGTAGGCAGAAATAACTGCAGGCACCATAGGAACCTAGTGTTAAGACACTCCGTTGCTTAGTTCCTGCTTTCTCCTAGCTTTCCGCCTCTTTTCGAGGCATTGCGTGTTATGTGGTGCAACTCAACGCTGCGATTTGCCTATTTTCCCCGCAAACCGTTGCGTTTACAGGTAGATGCTAAGCCTCTTCGCCACAACGGTCATGGTTAATATATTATAATATATATTTATATTGTGTGCAATTAACTAAATTATTTTGTGAATATTAGGTGGACGGAGAACTCCAGCTGGCCCCCGGTTTCCCCGCACCCCCAAACACAGACTACATCGGCTACCACCAGTACATAGAAGACGCCATGCCTCAAGAGTCTCCATATTTGTACGGTTTACATCCAAACGCAGAAATAGGCTTCTTAACGACCACTTCAGAGAATTTGTTTAGGACCATATTTGAAATGCAGCCGCGAGACGCTCAAGCGTCCGGCGCTTCTACTGTTACCAGAGAAGATAAGGTAAAACAAAGATACTTAATAGAGTTCTTTATTAATATATTGTAAGGAATGTAAGCTAATTAGTTTTTAGTTTAAATCTCTACCGTCTGCTTTTAAACCACTGATAATATAAAGATTCATGAAAAAATCATAGTATTACTATGTATTCAGAAAACAGAAGCGGTTAAAGCTGATTTTAAAAGAAAAGCATTGAAATATACGTAGACAAAATGTTTAGAGTGAATTCGGACCGAGATTCTGAGTAATTGCATTGTATGACATAAATCAATTTCAGAGAAGACAATAAATCATAAATTCATCGCTTTTTTTATTTTTATAATGTAAAATTATCCCATTTTTGGAAGAGATTCTTAACTATACTATTCTTAACTATAGGTACTATATTTAAATTGCACAAATATTGATAAATACCGTACAGTTAGAAAACAGTACAGTTAGTTATACAGATTACCTTACCTAACACAGGTAAAACAAATGCTAGATGAAGTCATAGAAAAGTTACCAGAAGAATTTAACATGGTGGAAATAATGGGTAAGGTTGAGGAGAGGACGCCATACGTTATAGTCGCGTTCCAAGAGTGCGAGCGAATGAACTATTTGACCGGTGAGATGAAGAGGTCTCTGCGGGAACTGGACTTGGGACTAAAGGTAATTTATAGGCTTAAATATAATTTAAAATTTGTTTAAGTTAGGTTAGTTAGGATGCCAATGTTAATGCATTTTAAAGGCATACTAAATCTACATTTGAATCGCAAGTCCATATGCCGAATTGACTTCTCTTCCTACAATACAATGGGCCCTGCAGGGTGAATCCATGGAATACTAAATAATTTCTTCTCTTTTTATTGAAATTATTATTGAGGACCGTCGTGGCGCAGAGGCGCAACGTCTGCCTGTAACGCGACGGCTTCTGTGTTCGATCCCCAGTCGGAGAAGATGGATTTTTCTATTTCCATTTTCTTCGCTCTGGCAACTATGGCAAAGCGCGGCGTTGAGTTCCGCCACTCAACACGCAATGCCTCGAAAACGGCGGAAAGCGGGGACGGTGTAAGCAGGGACTAAGTAACGGAGTGCCTTAACACTAGGTTCGTATGGTTTCTGCAGTTCCCTCTGCCTACCCTTCCATATGCGGGATAAAGCGTGAAGCTAAAAAAAAAGAAAACAAAAAAAATATTGAGAATGCTGGGTTTAAGCCTTGTCCTCATTTGCTAGCTCTGGCTATGAGATAGAGGGCGGTGTTGAGTACTTGACTCAAGGCCCAATTCTTGAGGCGTTTCATATTGGTTGGAGGTGTTCAACGCTCGTGTCTTTGTTATTACTTGGATTATATTACTTACTTAGATTATTACTTGGACAAATATGATATTAAATATTAGATACGAAATACGAGATATTAGGTAGATTTTCGTAATAATAATTTGTTTATTTTAGGGAGAATTGACCATCACGTCTGACATGGAGGAACTAGAAAATGCGTTATTTTTGGATCAAGTACGAAATGTCTTTTATTCATTATTTTTAATTATTATTTATTTATACAATCAATGTAAAAATTTTAAATAAAATAATACACTACATTAACTTTGATTCAAAACTAATTACGATTGGATAAATACTACATTTACTACTCAATAAACTCTAAGTGTCTTCATTTTATATTATTGCAGTCATAACTAAGTTATATAATTCTCCGTTGACTGAAAATGATTTTTTATTTTATTAGGTACCTGCCATTTGGGCAAATAGAGCGTATCCGTCTCTCCTTGGACTCTCCGCGTGGTTTGTGGACTTGCTCTTACGTCTTCGTGAATTAGAAACGTGGGCTACGGACTTTGTTGTAAGAATTTATAGTAACCACATTCATTAAATATTTTCTAGCTAAATACAAATTTAATTTGATTCATAATACAAAATAAATGTAAATTTGGCAAATGACGAAGAATTAACCTTTTATAAAGCTTGAGGACCGTCAGGGTGCAGAGGGGACGTTTGCTTTTGAACGCGACGGTTTGTGGGTTCGATTCCTACTCAGAATATAGAGAAATATACTGTGAACTGATTGATAGAGAGGTTTCTTTCGTGTCTGTTAGATTTAAACACATATCTCATGAAAAGGTTCTTTCAGATACCTATATGTTATGTAAGTCACAACACTAAGGTAGCAAGCTAAAAATATAAGGCTCGAAGTTTAACCTTGTAGAAATAATTTCTACATTATGTAAACTATAAAACTCAATAAAATTCATGTACTAGTAAATAAGCAAAATTATAATTGCAGTTGCCAACGTCGGTGTGGTTGGGCGGTTTCTTCAACCCGCAAAGCCTCCTCACCGCCATCATGCAGAGCACGGCGCGCCGCTACGAGCTGCCGCTCGACAAGATGTGCCTGCAGTGTGACGTCACCAAGAAAATGAAGGAAGATTTTACGTGAGACTTGAGAGAATAGAATCACTATACACATATACAGAGAGAATAAAGTGTTTTCATTTTCCTCGACATACGAGAATACCGTACACGAAACATATAGTGAACTAGCTTTTACAATTGTGGTGAAATTATTCAACAAGTAGTATTTTAAACATACAACTGAACCTCACTCGTTACACAGCACTTATAAATATCGCGAAATAGAAGAAATGATCCTGTACCTAAACTATTGATAATTTTTAACTAGTTTTTTGTATATAGCCTTGAAATATCTTACCCTATATAGGTAGTTGTGACAAAGGCTAAGTTGTAAAATACATGTACAATACTGCAGCATAGCGGACTCGCGGTCGGCGGGGCGCGACGGCGCGTACGTGCACGGGCTGCTGATGGAGGGCGCGCGCTGGGACGCGCTCGCCGGCATCGTCATGGACTCGCGCCTCAAGGAGCTGTTCCCGCCCATGCCGGTCATCAATGTTCGCGTGAGTACTTGCCGCTGGCTTACTATGTGTTACTTACTTACTTACTTATTGTTATTAAGGTGCGGGATAAAGCGTGAAGACATAAATAAAAATTAGTAAGGTTAATTTTTTTAATGTCTCGGTTTCTATCTGGTACCAACACAACAACAACGCTCTACTCCACGTTTCTCTACTTTCGAGACATTGTAATGAGTGTTGGAATTTAACAGAGCGCTTATCTAGTTGCCAGAGCGAAAATATCGGATTTTCAAAAATATTAATGGAAGTAAAATATTATGTGTGTAAGAACACATTTTATTTCGGTTTTTATCAATTTCAAAATTATTATTTATGTGCTATATACTAATAATTTACATAACACACATAAATTATAAATATAAGAAGTAACTTTTTTTTTCTAGCTTCACGCTTTATCCCGCATATTGCAGGGTAGGCAGAGGGAACTGCGGAAACCATTTGAACCTAGTGTTAAGACACTCCGTTGGTTAGTCCCTGCTTTCGCCGTCCCCGCTTTCCGCCTTTTTCGAGGTATTGCGTGTTGAGTGGCGGAACTCAACGCCGCGCTTTGCCTAATTGCCAGAGCGAAAAAAATGGAAATAGAAAAATCCATCTTCTCTGAGTGGAAGAGTGGTGAATCGAACCCTCAAACCGTCGCGTTTACAGGCAGACGCTTACGCCTCTGCGCCACGACGGTAACTTAATAATTGATCGTTTTCTACTTAATTATAGAATATAACTTTAATACCTTTAAATATCCAACAAAATAGAAAATGAGGATTATCTGACTGATTTTTCTATTTCCATTTTCTTCACTCTGGAAATTAGACAAAGTGTGGCGTTGAGATCCACCACTCGACACGTAATGCTTGGAAAAAAGGCAGAAAGTGGGGACGGAGAAAGTAAGAACTATGCAACGGGATATCTTACACTAGGTTCCTACGATTCCTGCAGTTTCTTATGCCTACTCTGCCATGTGCGGGATAAAGCGTGAAGATATAAAAAAAAAGAAAACCCCTATAAATATAAAAGAATTAGAACAATTTATATACACTTTCCCCAACAGGCTATAACCCAAGATAAACAAGACTTGCGCAACATGTACGAGTGTCCCGTATACAAGACGCGCACGCGCGGCCCCACCTACGTGTGGACGTTCAACTTAAAAACTAAGGATAAACCTTCCAAATGGACGTTAGCTGGAGTAGCTTTACTATTGCAAATTTAATTATTATTTCATTTTTTAAGTATTTTTGCCATTTGGTTAAATTACTTTATTAATTATAAAATATTTAAAAATTTGATCGCAGCGGGATTTGAGCCGCCGCCTCTTGGATACCGTCAAAGTGTTATTATTTTGTTATTGCAACGTGTTCAAATATATGTGTTCATATTAGAGATATTGCAGTTGCATTTTTTTAAATTGTTTCTAATACTTTAATTGATTTTAAGCAATGTCTTTCAGCCAGTTACAACGAAGTTTATGATTTTTTTATTTTATTTTAAAGTCAATTAGAGTGTCTTGTTTATGCGATTTCTTCATATATTATACTGTTGTTATTTTGAAAATATATAATGTTTGTAAAGTAATTAAATATATAATATTTTGTTAAAAATATTTAAAATAAATTTATATTCTATGTAATGTCTTTTAGTTTTAATTTTTTTTTCAAAGTATTTAAATACTACATAGTACATTTATTGCGACTGCGGTTGCAACTGTGACTATAAATGCAAATGGGTTCTAAGTTCAATTCTCAATTTTATTAATGTATTATTTTCATTCGATTAACCTATATAATAATTTTTTAAGTTTATTTCTTTATAAGATGTTTGTGATATTAAAAAAAGTAATATATCAATGTGTTTAATTACCCGGATTTAAATGAGCACTTATATTAATATCGATGTCTCTAAAATATTATCGTACGTAACTTATGATATATCATAAAGTGACCTTGTCACCTCTTTATAATTTTTAACTAATTTTTGATCGTTGGATCTAAAATGACCATTGATATCGAATTAAGACATGACTAGTGATTTTTAATGGATTTATTTGTTTTGTTTTTGACGCGTTATAATATTCACACAGTAAATACATACATAACTTCACGCTCCATCCCTAGTGGGGTAGTCAGCGAGAACGGAGCGCCAAACGCGGCGGTCCCTGTATACCTTTTTCGCGCCGTCCACTGTCATTAACCTCTTCATACATGCTTTCCGGGGTGTCTTCATGCTTTTTACGTGACCTTCCTGCAGTGTCTTAGATATATGTTTTCGAAAGTCAACCTCTTCTTTCGAAAGTCTCCCCTTACCTCTCTATATTGTTGTTGAATGTTTTATATATTAACAATTATTTCTTATGTTTAAATGGTACATTACAAGGGTCAAACTGAAAGTTCTTAGAAAATGAAAAACTAAGCATTCTAGCAAGTTATTAGTTTTATTATAACTTTTCAAAATAGCGTCCATTTACATCAATACATCGCTGCATTCGATGGAACCATTGAGAAAAGCACCTTGCCCACTCGGCTTTAGGGGTCTCTTCAAGGGCGTTTTGAAACGCAGCCACAGCTTCTTCGGCGTTCATAAAATGTTTTCCTCGAAGTTTTTCTTTTATTTTCGGGAATAAATAAAAATCGCAGGGTGCGAGGTCGGGGCTATACGGCGGGGCTAGACCCAGTAATTCCACGTCTAAGGTCGCCAAATAGTCGATCATTTGCCTGGCGGTGTGCGACGAGGCATTGTCGTGATGAAGGAGGATCCTGCTGCGAGGTCGTTTCTCTCGAACTTTTTCCAAGACAAGTGGCAAACAGTTGTTAGTGTACCACTCTACATTAACCGTTTTCTGATCCTCTAAGACAACTGTCGCGTAATGACCTGTCTTTCCGAAGAACGAGGCCACCATCTTTTTTCCAACACTTTGACCTCTCTTCACTTTAGTTGGCAACTCTTCGGAAGGAAACACCCACTGAGCAGACTCTCTTTTGGTTTCCGGATTATAACAGTAAATCCCGCTTTCGTCACCCGTTAGTATGTCGAACACAGCATTTGAGTCACCTCCGTTAAATTTTTGGATCATTTCTCGGCACCAAACAACACGGCGGAGTTTTTGAGGCTCGGTCAAATTATGCGGTATCCAGCGGGCACAAAGCTTCCTGACCGCTAAATGTTCATGGAGGATTTTGTGCACTTGATTCATACCTATGCCTAGACTTGTCCGAATCTGCTGGTAGGTCACTCTTTTGTCAGTCTCTATCATACGCCGCACAACACTGATATTATCTTCAGTCGTCGCTGTAGAAGGCCGTCCCTCACGCAAATCATCGGTGAGATTAGTTCGACCACGTTTGAATTCATTAAACCAGTTGTAAACTGTGGCACGAGATGGGGCTTCATCGTGAAAAGCCAATCGAAGTCTATCATAACTTTCTTGTTGACTTATATGGCATCGAAAGTCATAAAAAATCATTGCACGAAAATATTCTCGGCTTAAATTCATTCTGACGTGCACAGACAATTTTCAATTTGCCGCCAAATCGTAAAACAAATGACAAATGAATGAAATGTATACTCAATATTATTGGTAAAGAGTTCTATTTTCAAAATTTAAACTTATTTTTTTAATATAATGCTTTTAAGTTGCCAGTTCTAAAAACTTTCAGTTTGACCCTCGTATATGTACGAATGCAATAGATATGTTACTTATATTTACAGAAATTTGAAAGATTGCTTGTACTATGTCGATATTCTTGTCTTGCCTCTGCAAGTGTCAATATAATGTAAATATGCAACATTTAATGGTTAGTAGAAGTACCTGGTAAAAATATTACTGATTTTTGTATTCCGCCTAAAATTGAAAATAATTTTATAAAAAACATTTAAAATAAAAAAATATATTTTTATTTTTCTCATTAAAAACACTGGCAGAAACCATTGCACAAACTTCAAGCTCCACATCAATCAGTTTGTTTTTATAAATGAATAATTGGAAACGAAACACGAATAGAAGTACTTACACATATAACTTTTTATATATATTGATGAAATCATATAAGGCTATCAAGGTTTACGTCACCTTACGTTCGGTCGATGCTATCATAAAATTGTCAGTATCTAATTTATTTATAGTAAAGTTAAAATTCGGATGACTCATCGACTATGTCATCGTGTCATCATCATTATTATTTTCAATAAAAAAATCTTAATTTAATTAACTAACTATTTATTGCAAATCATATATTTATTGAATCGGTATCCTAGTGGCACAGCGTCTGAATAATAAATAAAGACGATTTTTGAGTCGCCCACCACTTGGAAGAATTATTTTGATTTTCATATTGATAGTTGAAACTAATCGCTCTAAACTTTGTACTAAGTATAATCTAGATTGCGGTGACTTTTCTCACATTGGGCAAGCAAAGAGATAAGTCGTATTAAGGTGACGGAACATATTTCATACAATGGTTTCTTCCATATAGAACCCAGTCATAAAAACTTTGATATTCTAATTTTGAGGCTCTGAAGCGATGGACACTGTTCAGGGTAAGGATCCAGGGCAGTACACAAAGCAAGTTATCGTTCAAGCAGTCGTTGGAGGTAGTTTGATATAACAATTGTGTCAACTGGCAGACAATTGCCATTTTAGTTTACTGCAAAGTGTTCGAAACTTTTGGTCTCACAAGTAATATCGAAATTGATTCAGTGAAAACGTGTTAGAAGTCGCGAAATTCAAAGCTCTTAAGATAAATTGTTATGATAATTGAGCATAAAGCAGGTAACGGAGTATCTGAATTATAAGTGTGAAGCTAGGTATGTAGCATACTTTTCGTATATACTTTATCAATCTTTCGTTCATAGTTTAGCTTTACACTGCTATAATAAATTTATCACGCATTGTAACAAAACCGAGGAAAAAGATTAGAAAGACCTAAATAATACCTGAACCTGCCGCTTTTAGAGGCAGACCAAGTTCTCGAATTAAACCATATTAAACCATAAATTTTGAATCTTATACGCTTGTACTCATTACTATTACTAGCATCTACCGAAAACGATCAAGTGTAACATTTATACCTCCTCAATAGATTCCCAATCCCAAACACTGATTTAAATCAAGATTAACATCGCTTAACAATTAAAATTAACGCAAAAACGAAAACAAAATACGCACAACTACTTATTTGTCTAATGAAAGTGAATTTATTCGAATAAACGAACTTGTAAATGTTCACTTAATGTATTCTGCTTCGTCCGTGGGCGTCGCGTCGTACAACGTACTGCTCTCACAGCCAGTGGTGATGTCTCTACAAACTCTCAATGGCTAATTAGACAAATTTAAATGATAGTAATTGATGAGATGATAAGGTTTTATATTGTACTTCTTTATCTTACAATACTTAGTTTTGAAGTAGAAATCCCCTTTTAATATACGTGCTAATGTATATTTTAAATTTAGCTTTTAACAGTAGCCTCATTAGTACTTTTAGTTAACCACTCGTGTGTCCAGCCTCAAATGACAGCTATACGTACTGTATATGTCGATGTGATATACAATAAAATGGCGCGAAGGTAAAAAATATATTTTAATCAGGATTATGAGACTATATGAAAAGTGTATATTTTTCTGAATCTTAGTTAAAAAAAGCTCACACTATATGGAAAATTCAAGCATAAAAATGGCTTATGTGAATTTTCCTAGTTTTCTTTAAAAATTATATTTATAATAGAAATAACAGCTAAATAACTTTAATTCAAAAGCGTCATGTAATATGTCTTGTTAATTATTAAATATCTGATAAAATATTTTTTCGACTTGCACAAATCATTCCTGCAGTTAAATGGTGCTATATTATTAGTGAAGATAATATTGGAATTATCGTCATTTGTTTAATTAAAATATATTTTGTTCATCGAAATATAATAACAAAAGTTGTACGCATATCTTTTTATCACAGAAAAACGAAAAAAACAAGTATACGTTAAAATTAGATTTAACAAGAGATCGTTCTACATGAACAGCATTCATTATAATTATTATGGTAATCATCTTCTGAGACATGGTATAATTTCCCTAATAGTTTTGACGATGCAGTATTAATATTAATATATAATATACTAACAACATTATATAATACGAATCTATTAATAAGATATCTTCATTTTGGCTTAAATTACATTTCAAATAAGAATTGTATACAATACGAAAGCTAAAATTATATATAAATAGTATCATAAACTATAAGATATATACATATATTTCAAATTTAAAACCCCTTTCTAAATAATTATTATTATACAAAATTTATTTAATTATATAATTTAAATATATTCGACTCAAGCAATTTCACTTAAATTTAAAGAAATCTTACTCAAAACGAAAAGGTTCTCTTTTGTTAATTAAAAGATTTGTTTACTCAATTAACTGAATTAAAATTATACAGATTATTTATGAATTATGTAACTTCTAAATTGTCCCTACTGGACATGCCAAAATAAACAGTATGACTCGAGGTTCATTCAAGAGCAGAACAACTGCCTAAAATATCTGGATAGTTACGAGTACCAAATAGGTTATTTAAAGCAAAATGTGCTTTTTTCATATATTCTAAAATTTAAACGAAATTTTAAGTTAAATTAAATTAAAAAGGATTTGTCATAGTACTCAAATAATGACTAAACAAACTGTTAATATTCTCCACAAGATACTTCAATAGACAACCTTGACACACTCGCTAAATGTATTCTATTGTGAATCTTGGTGTAGGTTTGTGTATAAGAGCTTGAAGGACGACATGGGATGCTATACTTGTTTCATATTGCGTAATATATCTAAGTAATTACATCTTTCTAATTAAAATGACTTTTAATATACTCGGTTCTTTTTCCACTTACATTCAAGATATAGCGGCTTATGCAGAACTCAACGCCGTATTTTCTTACCAGTGAATAATTTAAATATATTAGAATACGCCTTATGACTTACCTTATAATTATTTTATGTCAATTTAAGCTGTAGGGTTATTATATATCATTCAAACATTTGTATTTACTTTGAATGTGCATTTTAGTACTACAATGCATATATAAAAATTATTTATTTGAAAAATAATCGATACGATGACGTTAAATGTTATTAATTTTTATATAATTAAAATAATATAAATAAATAGTGGCCAATTGAGAAAACCCGCCAGCTAACGGACAGATGAATTTATTATCCCTATAATTTGATTTTAACACTTCCGATAAGCTTTGAGCTGTAAAGCTTATAACGTACCATAACTATTTAATATAAATATATAAATAATTTATTCGATTATCTATACTATTTAAAACTTTTATTTGTACATGTAACCTAAATATTACAAAAAGTTTACATTTCATAAGCTTACTAGGTGTAAATTTAATTTATTTTATATGTAAATATATGTATTATATGTGTTATTTAAAGCTCTGTAGGTTAATGTGAGCTTGTAGTTGGTTCACATTTTGCTGTATTTAAAAAATGACACAAAAACCTCACAAGAATTGAACTTATGACCCGTAACCGTAATAATTTATTTATTGGACGGACTAGTTACCTACATTCATTTAAAAAACATCTTCCTTACATCAATCAAAATCCTGTTAAGAATCATTTTGCAGGTCGTGCCAAAGCGAAGGTCAAGGCGTTTTAGAAAATCCTAATTGGCTTTGATTTCCTTGTTCTAGCATATTGTTCACTCATCTTTTTGTTTGACAACCGAATCGTAGACTTTAAATCATTTGTTAATTCTTACTTAAATTTAAATTTAAAATTAACTTTAAATGTATTAATTTTTTTACTAAAATATTGACTCACTTAAATCGCTTAGTGATTGAATTTGTTACTTCATTAAAAACATAAAAATACTCAAAAATTATTAATGAAAAAATAAAGAAAAATTCAAGCGCACGATTATTTATAAGGCAACCTAACTGTGCAAAAATGATTTCAAAGTGCCATTGAAAACGTTTGGAGGATGTACTTTAAATTGTGCAAAAACGCTTACTTAAAGTTCGTGCGTAGTCTCGCGCTTGTTAACATAAAATAGATTACTCTTAAATAAACTAACATTATAGTAAAAAATAAAATGGACCAGACAGTACAAAACGAAACACGGCTGACCGTAGACATTAATTAAATTCGCCCCATGCGTGCCTCTGATTAACGCAATTAACCACCTACTTCTATTCCAGATAAAATTAACTTCAAATTGTTTATTTTGTAAACAAATCGATGTAATATAATATGTAAATTGAGATCACTCTTAAGAAATTGAATAGACATGACATTCCGAGAAAAAATTATAGATATTTATATCATAGATGTTCTGTAACGTCGCGTCGTAGTGTAAAGGCATAGCGTCTGCCTGTAAATGCGAGGGTTTGTGAGTTCGATTCCAACAGAATGGAACGGATTGTTTTAGCAATAGCTACCTACACTTCCCACAGTTTTCTCTGTCAACCCTGCCATTTGTGGGGTATAGTGTGTATTCAAAAATTGCAAAACCGAATGGACCTTTTCATTATACAACAAATGCACTTTTATATATATAGACCACAAATTGTGAATCCGGAGGACCGTCGTGGCGCAGAAGCGTAAGCGTCTGCCTGTAAACGCGACGGTTTGTGGGTTCGATTTCCACTCAGAGAAGATGGATTTTTCTATTTCCATTTTCTTCGCTCTGGAAACTAGGCAAAGCGCTGCGGTGAGTTCCACCACTGAACACGCAATGTCTCGAAAAAGGCGGAGAAGGGGGGACGGAAAAAGCAGGGACTAAGCAACGGAGTGAGAGTAACACTAGGTTCCTATAGTTCTGCCTTCCCTGCAATATGCGGGATGGAGCGTGAAGCTAAAAAAAAATGTGAATATAAAAAATGGACTAGTAATTAATATAGTACTTTTTTACACGAAAATACATCCACAAGCTCCCTCAACACTAAGCTTTGCTTAGTTGCCAGAGCGAAAAAAATGGAAATTAAACTATCCTTCCCTTCTAAGTGGGAATCGAACCCGCAAACCATCGTATTCACAGGCAGACGCTTTCGGTTGCGGTTTAATTTATATAAAATTCGACGTATGTACACGGATACTAGGCCTTTCTTATCACTTATCACTACCTTATTTTATAGGAGGATATCCAATCAATTACTTTTGTTTTGATACTGCTTTAATATCGGATTAATGTAGTGTTTGTAGTAATAAATATGTATCATTTGAAATTTTATTGTGACGTATATTTGTATGCTATATTTAATAAAGTCGAATAATCCGGCTATGAAATGTTTTTCTATATAATACAAGTTTGTATCTGTAAAGCATAGTTTATTTAATATAGTGTTACTTGTGCTAGTATAGATTTTTTACTTTTTACGTAATGGCAATACTACGCATGTAGTGTCTCTAATTCGAAGAAATATTTCAAAAAGCGGTGTTAGATGTTAAAGTGCTTTTAATTTTTGTTATACTGTTGATAAAATGTTGAATTTTTGTCTATCGACGTCTAACTGTGCTTAAAAAGCTTGAGCAAGTAAAGCTCTATGGTATACAATAATATAAGAATATATTTTTAAATCAAGGTATATCGTAAACTTGATGTACAGTAATTGCACATATTTTTCTTTTTATGTTTACTATATTGTCCATAATAAAAATAATAATAATTGATTTTGTTATTTTTAAAGTGATATTCCAAACTAAGCTTTAGTGGCTGAAACACTTGGACAGTTCTCAAGAGTCACAGGTTCAAATACCATTATGTTTATTACGCTTATTTCTACGCTTTCTAAGCTATAATATAACAATCATCAAAGTATATGGAAATGTGATCGTGTATAAATAAATTAATTTAATAAAGAGGTTACTTTGTTTCGACATTACTAAAGATATAGTGAAGTGTCAAGTATACATATATAAAGATTCTTTACAAAAATGTGAAAGCCGATAATAAGTAAAAACGCAAGATAGTGTTCATGTCTAACAATTCTGCGATAGGGTGCTATATATATATATATATATATATATATATATATATATATATATATATATATATATATATATATATATATATATATATATATATATATATATATATATATATATATATATATATATATATATATATATATATATATATATATATATATATATATATATATATATATATATATATATATATATATATATATATATATATATATATATATATATATATATATATATATATATATATATATATATATATATATATATATATATATATATATATATATATATATATATATATATATATATATATATATATATATATATATATATATATATATATATATATATATAATATCTCCTCAAAACAAAACATTCTATATATAAAATATAGATTTCACAACAATGATTTATTTCTTTACTTCATTCACATATTTTAGCTCCACGCTCCATTCTATCACTGATCTAAACGAGAAGATCGCGTGTTCAAGCACGCGTATCATCGAGATGTAATGGCTTGTCAGTGAAAGTGCTGGACGAAAACTGTGGGCTAGTGGCCTAGCAACCTCTTTATTACGAACTACTTATGCTTTAGATATAATACAGGTTAAAAATTAAAATACCAAGATAAGAACTCTCGTATTATAGAATTTTATCACTATAGTACAATTGCACTGATAACGCTATATATATTATTAAGGTTAATTTTGTTAAGTTAAACCCATCATGGTGCTTTTGTAAATAAAATAAAGTAATTCTATTTCTCTAATCTAGGACGGAGAGAACGGAGTGTCATGGCGGTAAACTGTGCCCATTTAAAGTTATGGAGGTACAGTGTGATATTGTAGGTTATTATCATTTTCCAATCGTCATCCATTTTCAAATAGTTTTAAATAGTGATTTAATTTCAATATAAAATTCTTTTAACATACATATATGACGTATAAACATATAATATAGTGGCTATCACGTAATAATAACAAAAAAACGTAAATAAATATCAATAATTTAATAATATATTATATATTATATAGATAATATACTTGATAGCACTTAATAACTTTTTATGGACACAGCGAGTCGATTTAGGTCATAAGTGAAAACATACTATGTTACTAGTAATACGGAGATGAGTTAACGTAATTTTATTGGCAATTATGTGTTATAATCGTACAGTATGTGCGGAATGGTGTAATAGTTCGAATTTGGTTTACGTTAATTAATATCACTATATTTGACGTAATTATTTTTTTTAATTCTTTAGCTTAGATATTCTTCTACGTCTACTGTTAAATTGCTCACAGGTAAGAGAAAGTTATGCCTTCAAACTATCTGGGGGCGATCGGTAGAAAAAGAGGTAGATCGATTGATCTGTTAAGATCTAGACACGGTCGCTATATATCGTGAGCTGTGAAAATTCCTTTTACGAGACCTTATGATGTTGAGATCTTAGATTTTATCATACATAAAGAGTGTCACGATTTAAGTCGTTAAAAGTCAATAGAAAATATATAGGGGAAAAATTAAGGGAGACAACGTCTGACTGAAGTCATCGTGGTTGAGGGTTCAATCCTCACTCGAGGGAATAAATAGAAACAACACTCTTTTTTTTAGCCCCACGCTCTATCCCGCACATAGCAGCGTAGTTAGAGAGAACTGCTTGAACAATAGGAACCTAGTGTTAAGACTCTCCGTTGTTTCTCCTGTTTTTTGAAATTAAAACTTGGCATTGGATGCCGATATCCAAATGTAATAAATTCTGGCCAAAAGTATAAAACAAATTATTTCAACACGGTTCTCTCTGCCTACTCAGCTTTGATGGGGAAACTAAAAAATAACTAATTACGTATGAAGCCAATTATAACTATATTTATAATACGTTCTAATTTCATCAGTATGGAAACATGTTTATATATGTATATATAACATGTATATATATTTAAAAACTTATTATTTTAATGTATTAGCACACCTGATGTAATTTTCTTAACCTTTTTACTGTTTCACTATTGAATAAATACATATTAAATAACTAATATGGATCAAGTGCGAGCAGTACACTGCATATTAGTTATAGTGAAAAATAGTAATTATAAAATTGACAACTTCCACCATTAATGTATAATGTATTAATTATGTATAAATAAATAAATATATAAATATGAATAGAAAGACACGAACTTAATTTCCGCTCGTATGCACTCATTCTGTATGAAACAAACTACAGTTTAAAATAATATCCAATCAATTAATTTTAAACAATATCTAACTTTAGGATCTTTAGTTGTACTATTAGCTCCTATTTTAAATCCAAATCTAGCACTGTCGTCGAAAAGTAATGTAGGTTTTGGTTAAATGACGATTTATGTATTTTAAAAAACATAAACGCTCCTATCTTTTAATTCAGTTGACATCGAAATTAGATTTTACGTAAGAGGTCAGCGACCTGATAATGAGACAAAAGGACAATCACATTGACAATAACTGCATGTTAGAGAAGGAAAAAATATTTTTATTATTTAAGATATATTAAGATCATAATAATTTGAAATTTCATTGATATAAATGTCTAATATAATAATTTTTTTTTTTAACTTCACGCTTTATCCCGCACATGGTAGGGTAGGCAGAGGGAACTGCAGGAACCATAAGAACCTAGTGTTAAGACACTCCGTTACTTAGTCCCTGCTTACTCCGTCCCCACTTTCCGCCGTTTTCGAGGCATTGCGTGTTGAGTGGCGGAACTCAACGCCGCGCTTTGCCTTAATAAATTTATAAATTAATATAACAAATTTAATATAGGAAATGTATATTTTTTTTTTTTTTAGCTTCACGCTTTATCCCGCACATGGCAGGGTAGACAGAGGGAACTGCAGGAACCATACGAACCTAGTGTTAAGACACTCCGTTACTTAGTCCCTGCTTACTCCGTCCCCACTTTCCGCCGTTTTCGAGGCATTGCGTGTTGAGTGGCGGAACTCAACGCCGCGCTTTGCCTTAGATGCTAGAGCGAAGAAAATGGAAATAGAAAAATCCATCTTCTCCGACTGGGGATCGAACCCAGTAACCGTCGCGTTACAGGCAGACGTTGCGCCTCTGCGCCACGACGGTCCTAAAATTTTAATAAAATGTATATTTTATTTAACAAAAGTCTGATTTCGCAACCTACGAGCTAACACAGGTTGGTAGGATTGAATCTAGTATGTAACTAGTCTAGTAACAAAAAAAAACTAAATATATTTTAAAATGGCTTCACCAAAATATTTCCGTCATAATGTAATATATGTATTAAAATTTTCATATATTCTTTTAAAAGAAAACAACGTAAATTTATAAGCTTTTAATAATATTCCATTATAATAACAGCCTACAGCTATTCGCTAAGCATTTTTATTTGATTCTCAATAGATACAAGAATACGGTCAACTCAATAAGGGCGTCCCGTTAGTTCCGACTAACGAGTATAAATACATTTATAATGTATACATACGTGCATATATCATTTTCTTGAATGAATTACGTGGCCTTATGAATAGAAGGGACTTTCTTTATAAAATATTGGTCATTAATTCTTAGTTATTTAACTTAAGTCGTATATTATATTTTAATATTTATTTTTTAGCTTCACGTTTTATTCTACATTTAGGAAGGTAGTACAGTGGTAACCTAGTGTTAAAACACTCCGTTCTCGTTCTTTGCGTTCCGCCTTCTTTCGAGGCATTGCGTGATTATTGACCATATTTTTTTTGTATATAGTAATTCATTCTCGTAATATTTAACCTAAATTATTATATACACTCAGTATATATTTTTTAATAGTCATGTGTATATACCTAATGGTAGATATAATAATTTGACTTACTATTTAATTACGACTGTTAACAACACCTCAGTTTCACTCGTTGGAACTTCAATTATTCTCTAGAAATGTACGATCACTGCACCTATGTATGTAGATATGTATGTGTTTTGCGAATCATGCTGCTATGCTAAGAAAGTAGTGACGTCACTTCACTGTCTTGAATACTTGGCAATTAGTGATATATTACAGATTGCTATGAATTTTTGTCTGTATTTTTTTTTCAAGCCTAGTTAATTTTTTAGAATATTATTTATTTATAATATTGTGAACTTCAGGGGATAAGATGAAATAACCCAATGTCACGCCATTCTGTATTTCACATTTCATCCAGATTTGAGATATCCCGAAATCAACAATGTTTGTTTTATTTAAAAAAAAAAACAGGAAAATTAATAAATCCTTTCCCTTGTATGGATATCGAACTCACTATTATCGCATTTACAGTCAAAACTGTCCTTGAAAGTCACAATATCATTTTTAAACATTTACATTTATTCTTAATACTTTTATTCTTTTTCTAAAATGTGCCGAAAGATTTTTTAGTGATGGATTACTGAAATAGTTGGTTGAGTTAAGTAGTAAATTAATCATTTATTAATAATAATGTTGCACAAATATTTATAATGACAAAGCACATTGACAACAAATTATATAAACAGGCTAATTATTAACTACGTTATATCCCGCATATAGGGTCCCGTATGCAGATGGAACCCAGTGTAGTCCTCGTTTCACACTGGTTCTGCTCAATTTTCGGCAATTATTCTATAATTCTAGACCGAAAATCATTTTCGATACTGCCAATATATAATTCATCTCAATACTGTGGCAACAGACAGATCTCTGTTAACATTCTTTTTTTGTTTGAAAAACATAGTTTCGTCATCTCTGACTTCTGCTATATGCGCGAAGCTAACAAAAAATTTAAAAATATATGTGATAATATATTATTTTTTAAAATTACTTATTTGTAGAAACTATTTTAATATAACCATATAGTTTTAAAATTGTACATGCTCATAAAATATATTTATTTAAGAATTTCTCTAGCGTAGAGATGCATGAATGTGTTAGGTCGTGGGTGCAGGATTTGGCGAACGAGGTCAATTGAATTTTTTTGTGTATTTATTTTTTTGGTTATTTTTATATATTTATTATGTTAAAAATTTGAATAATCATTTATCATTTATGTTATGAAAGATATATAAATATATATTTTTAATATAAAACATGTCTCGAATTTTCAATAAACATTGAAAATAATAGGTATTTGTATTACAAAATTCTTATTCAATATATAGTATGAAATATGGCACACATAAATTGAGTTATGTTGTAAATATAACATATTTAATTAATCAAACACAATCTAAAGTAATTATTATCTATTTCTAAATCGACCTACATATTATACGGTATAATTAAACGAATTTCTATATAATTATGTTATGAAATACAATTTTTCTGAAGAACCAAATCAATGGGATTAAATATGAAAAGAAGTTAAGCATTTCATTCGCTTTGCGTTAACTAAGTGGTGGGCGATACAGGTGTTCAAAGTAGTGTTACACTCGAGACAGAAACCACGCGTGCTCATCTAACGTCAAAAGCGTATGACAGTGTTATAATATATACAATTTAAAAAAAAATACAATCGTTTTAGTGATTTTTTTGTAGTGAAGTGTTATATGGACTGTAGTGTACTGGATTTTTTTTGTTTTTCAAGTAAGTAAATGTTTTTTTTAAGTTATTAAATATTACTAAATAGGTGCCGTATTTTCAAGAAAATGAAAAAAATGATTTGAATAAAAGAAATTTAATTTTCAAAAAATTAATTAATCATTTATTATCAAAATTAAAAAAAAATGATCACAATTGATATTTTTGTATGGAATTTGTAATTAATACATTACTTAAATAATTTCAAATTTCTTTAATTAACACATTTGCTGCAATTAAAATTACAAAAGGCCATAGAAATACTATGGTTTATGTACATACAGTAAGTGCATCATGTTTTTTTTTCATTTAAAATGAAGATTTCCTGTCTGGCTAAAAAAAATACTTAGGGTCAATAAAAGATTCTTTTACCATAGCCTGTTCTAGGAAATGGTTTTTTTGTCCTCATTAATTAAAAAAAATCGTTTACATCCAAGTAATGAGTAAATATCACATCGATTCCAAGGGTAACTAACTTATTTCCAAAGGTTAAATACCATAGGCATACATATTTTATAAATTACGAATATTTTATGTAAATTATAACATAAGTTAAGATGGAATTTTAAAATGAAATCTGTTATCGTTTCTTTGCTTTAGGTGGTTTTTTTAACCAGATTTTGGTTAAAAAACGTATAATTTTTATCAATTCGATGAGTCACGGTTCTCTTTGATGATAAAGGTCAATTTAAAAAAAGCCAAATTGATTTTTCATTTTATTATAATAATTTGGAATGATGTAATTGTTCCTTTTTTCAAAAGGTATTATAAAAAAAGAACTCGAAAATATAAAAAATAGCATAAAACTAAGTAGAGAAGAGGAGCGGAACTTAACACCGCAATGGCTTAAAACGATTTTTTTTACATCTATATAAATGAAATTAAATTAGATTTTAAATATATATATATATATATATATATATATATATATATATATATATATATATATATATATATATATATATATATATATATATATATATATATATATATATATATATATATATATATATATATATATATATATATATATATATATATATATATATATATATATATATATATATATATATATATATATATATATATATATATATATATATATATATATATATATATATATATAATATTTATCTATAAGTTTATTTTTACTTTTGTTTTGAACAAGTTTTTATTCTTAAATTATGAAAGTTAAAAAGATTAAAGTATTTGCTTATGTTATAAAAATACAAAGTTAGTTAGTAAATACAAAGTTATAGTTAATTTGGATATAATAAAAAGCCATGTTAGTCAAAAAGATATATGGACCTAAAGAACCTACTAGAAAATAAAAGAAATATATAGAATATGTCAATTGTTTCTCATTACACGTTACAAAAATAATTCATAAAACAATGATACAAATAAAATTACATAAGTACATACATAGAAAGATAGAGACTATAAAAATATATTATAATGGAAATTAAAATGTTATAAACAATATTTCACTTATAATGTTAGACAGAACGACCTCCAAAACCTATTACCAAATTCACTGGTTTACACGTAAACATATAATAATAAAATTTAACAGCAATATTACGCAGACGGTATGTGTGTATGTCGGTACACTCATCTCGTCGGTCACTTTCGATGCGCTTGCGCAATTCGCGAGTTGAGATTTCATTCATCATTATGTTGGCAACAACTTGAAACCTAATTATTTTATAATTTATGGGTAACTTGATGAATTCCATGTATATTTCGATTGCAAATGAAAACTTTAAAATTAATAATTGAATATTTTTTTACAAATCAATATGTACATTATCGACGTGTCGTTCAAAGGAATCAAAATTATGTTTCGTGATGCTGTGGGTCACCGTCTAACGGGAATTGTGATTTTGAGTTTAATTTCCACTCGTAAGAATGAGTTTTTTATTTTCGCCCCTCTGTTAATAAGATAAAGTATGGCAAAGAGCTTCAGCGTGTTTGGAAAAAAGGTAAACGGAGAACGGAGAACGAACACAAATTAAAGCATGCTCGACGATCTTAAATTAAGATCTCTATTTTCTCTAGTTTATCTTATTTTAAACTATAAATTGCGGCATAAAAATTTTTTCGTATCTTCATATCTATAGAAAGAGTTCCAAGAAACACGGAGAAATCTGATAATACATACTATTTTAATATCGTTATTTGCTAAAATATATTACTATGTTAATATTGTAAAATATTAATATATTCAGTGTCACCTCGACAATGTCAATAGCATAGCATTTGAGCATCACTACTCAATGCCAATATTCACTTGTTTGAAGATGACACGTCCACTTCAATTTCTAGGACTTTACACATATTACATAATAGTTTAAATATTTTTTTTATTTTTTAAATATACAATTCGAATAGTAGGTGAATAGTTTTGTTTTAGAAATTTATCTTAGGCTCTCTTCTCTGTCTCTCTCTCTCCCTCTCTCTCAATCTCTCTCTCTCTCTCTGTCTTCTTCCTAAGCACTACTTGGAAATGAATATTGAAACTGTCCAATTATTGACGAATAGCACTTTAACAGCCAAACGCCGTTACTGTATAGTAATTTCAATTTTGTACAAAACAAAAAATAAATTTTAGTATTTTTTTTTCATTTCTATTATTATGTAAGAGATCTAGTTGAGTATTATATAACTATTCATTATGTAGTTTACCTATAAAAATTTATACAAAAAGAAATATATATGAATTTATCTAATATTATGTAATGCAAGATGTACCTATAAGTAATAATGATAATACTCCTTGCTTGAAAGCTTGAAAAATGTGTACTATCCGATCTACAGTCTAACATTTCTAAGTATATATAGCTATAAGTATATGTTAAGAATTAATACAAAAAAATAAGTAAATATATTAAAATTTAGTGCACGCACCCGTATATGACACGTTCAAAAACGATGTTCATTATTCACGACTCACGACCGAAACTAAAAAGTTAAACTATGCTGGAAACGTCAACCTCTTTTCATAATAATTAATTACTAAGTAGCTGCGAACTTTCTCTGTTAATTTATATGAAATTAAATTAGATTTTAAATCAGCATATAAAAATGAGAGTTTTACGGCATAAATGCACGTTAGGTTTGTACGTAGGTATATGAGATAGCTGCTATGGTTTAGATACATTTTGTATAAGAGCTTATGTTATTATACACTTATATCATTTTTTTTAGCTTCACGCTTTATCTTGCACATAGCAGGGTAGGCAGAGGGAACTGCAGGGACTGTGGGAACCGTTGCTTAGTCCCTGCTTTCTCCGTCCCCGCTTTCCGCATTTTTCGAGGCATTGTGTGTTGAGTGGCGGAACTCAACGCCGCGCTATGCCTAGTTTTGCCAGAGCGAAGAAAATGGAAATAGAAAAATCCATCCTCCTCGACTGGGGATCGAACCCAGAAACTGTCGCGTTACAGGCAGACGTTGCTTTTTATTTTTCAATAACCCAACGATGGTTTTTTCCTGATCTAACCGAAGTACATTTAAAAATAACATAAATGTGAAAGTCAAATAGGTTTATTTAAAGCATCCTAAATACGCTTCCATACCTTTCGTCGATAATGTAATATCATCTGAATGCGTATATCATTATGAAATCAAACTCGTATACGACTTGAGAAACTATAACGGATATAGTTAATACTACGATAGCGCAAGTGTTTTGCTTAAGTTTTTAACGTTTACACTTCACACGAGTATATTGTAACGGAAATTAATACCTTCTGTAAGGCAATTGATTTCGCAAAATACTACTTCCAAGCAGATTTAAATAAATTGTAAAATGTAGAAAACTTGAACGTTCTTATATAATTTATTTTTTATTATTTTTATTTTTTGGTAATACTTTTGAATGTATTATATTAAGAGTTCATCATTACTTTTCTTTATCATTCTATTTAAAGGCTAACTTCTAGCCTTTGCAGCTAAAATTGTATTATACATATGCTCAGTATGGAAATAACTAATATAGACATCATTGACGGTCGAGCAAGTCAAAGAATGTGATCATATAGTACATTCTCTTCCTGAAGACTGTTTCGGTGCATTATTTACATGGAAAGTACCATAATATACAATGATATAACATAACAGTTGTATGTTTTAAGCAGTACATATAAATATATATATATATATATATATATATATATATATATATATATATATATATATATATATATATATATATATATATATATATATATATATATATATATATATATATATATATATATATATATATATATATATATATATATATATATATATATATATATATATATATATATATATATATATATATATATATATATATATATATATATATTTATATGTACTGCTTAAAACATACAACTGTTATGTTATATCATTGTATATTATGGTACTTTCCATGTAAATAATGCACCGAAACAGTCTTCAGGAAGAGAATGTACTATATGATCACATTCTTTGACTTGCTCGACCGTCAATGATGTCTATATTAGTTATTTCCATACTGAGCATATGTATAATACAATTTTAGCTGCAAAGGCTAGAAGTTAGCCTTTAAATAGAATGATAAAGAAAAGTAATGATGAACTCTTAATATAATACATTCAAAAGTATTACCAAAAAATAAAAATAATAAAAAATAAATTATATAAGAACGTTCAAGTTTTCTACATTTTACAATTTATTTAAATCTGCTTGGAAGTAGTATTTTGCGAAATCAATTGCCTTACAGAAGGTATTAATTTCCGTTACAATATACTCGTGTGAAGTGTAAACGTTAAAAACTTAAGCAAAACACTTGCGCTATCGTAGTATTAACTATATCCGTTATAGTTTCTCAAGTCGTATACGAGTTTGATTTCATAATGATATACGCATTCAGATGATATTACATTATCGACGAAAGGTATGGAAGCGTATTTAGGATGCTTTAAATAAACCTATTTGACTTTCACATTTATGTTATTTTTAAATGTACTTCGGTTAGATCAGGAAAAAACCATCGTTGGGTTATTGAAAAATAAAAAGCAACGTCTGCCTGTAACGCGACAGTTTCTGGGTTCGATCCCCAGTCGAGGAGGATGGATTTTTCTATTTCCATTTTCTTCGCTCTGGCAAAACTAGGCATAGCGCGGCGTTGAGTTCCGCCACTCAACACACAATGCCTCGAAAAATGCGGAAAGCGGGGACGGAGAAAGCAGGGACTAAGCAACGGTTCCCACAGTCCCTGCAGTTCCCTCTGCCTACCCTGCTATGTGCAAGATAAAGCGTGAAGCTAAAAAAAATGATATAAGTGTATAATAACATAAGCTCTTATACAAAATGTATCTAAACCATAGCAGCTATCTCATATACCTACGTACAAACCTAACGTGCATTTATGCCGTAAAACTCTCATTTTTATATGCTGATTTAAAATCTAATTTAATTTCATATAAATTAACAGAGAAAGTTCGCAGCTACTTAGTAATTAATTATTATGAAAAGAGGTTGACGTTTCCAGCATAGTTTAACTTTTTAGTTTCGGTCGTGAGTCGTGAATAATGAACATCGTTTTTGAACGTGTCATATACGGGTGCGTGCACTAAATTTTAATATATTTACTTATTTTTTTGTATTAATTCTTAACATATACTTATAGCTATATATACTTAGAAATGTTAGACTGTAGATCGGATAGTACACATTTTTCAAGCTTTCAAGCAAGGAGTATTATCATTATTACTTATAGGTACATCTTGCATTACATAATATTAGATAAATTCATATATATTTCTTTTTGTATAAATTTTTATAGGTAAACTACATAATGAATAGTTATATAATACTCAACTAGATCTCTTACATAATAATAGAAATGAAAAAAAAATACTAAAATTTATTTTTTGTTTTGTACAAAATTGAAATTACTATACAGTAACGGCGTTTGGCTGTTAAAGTGCTATTCGTCAATAATTGGACAGTTTCAATATTCATTTCCAAGTAGTGCTTAGGAAGAAGACAGAGAGAGAGAGAGAGATTGAGAGAGAGGGAGAGAGAGAGACAGAGAAGAGAGCCTAAGATAAATTTCTAAAACAAAACTATTCACCTACTATTCGAATTGTATATTTAAAAAATAAAAAAAATATTTAAACTATTATGTAATATGTGTAAAGTCCTAGAAATTGAAGTGGACGTGTCATCTTCAAACAAGTGAATATTGGCATTGAGTAGTGATGCTCAAATGCTATGCTATTGACATTGTCGAGGTGACACTGAATATATTAATATTTTACAATATTAACATAGTAATATATTTTAGCAAATAACGATATTAAAATAGTATGTATTATCAGATTTCTCCGTGTTTCTTGGAACTCTTTCTATAGATATGAAGATACGAAAAAATTTTTATGCCGCAATTTATAGTTTAAAATAAGATAAACTAGAGAAAATAGAGATCTTAATTTAAGATCGTCGAGCATGCTTTAATTTGTGTTCGTTCTCCGTTCTCCGTTTACCTTTTTTCCAAACACGCTGAAGCTCTTTGCCATACTTTATCTTATTAACAGAGGGGCGAAAATAAAAAACTCATTCTTACGAGTGGAAATTAAACTCAAAATCACAATTCCCGTTAGACGGTGACCCACAGCATCACGAAACATAATTTTGATTCCTTTGAACGACACGTCGATAATGTACATATTGATTTGTAAAAAAATATTCAATTATTAATTTTAAAGTTTTCATTTGCAATCGAAATATACATGGAATTCATCAAGTTACCCATAAATTATAAAATAATTAGGTTTCAAGTTGTTGCCAACATAATGATGAATGAAATCTCAACTCGCGAATTGCGCAAGCGCATCGAAAGTGACCGACGAGATGAGTGTACCGACATACACACATACCGTCTGCGTAATATTGCTGTTAAATTTTATTATTATATGTTTACGTGTAAACCAGTGAATTTGGTAATAGGTTTTGGAGGTCGTTCTGTCTAACATTATAAGTGAAATATTGTTTATAACATTTTAATTTCCATTATAATATATTTTTATAGTCTCTATCTTTCTATGTATGTACTTATGTAATTTTATTTGTATCATTGTTTTATGAATTATTTTTGTAACGTGTAATGAGAAACAATTGACATATTCTATATATTTCTTTTATTTTCTAGTAGGTTCTTTAGGTCCATATATCTTTTTGACTAACATGGCTTTTTATTATATCCAAATTAACTATAACTTTGTATTTACTAACTAACTTTGTATTTTTATAACATAAGCAAATACTTTAATCTTTTTAACTTTCATAATTTAAGAATAAAAACTTGTTCAAAACAAAAGTAAAAATAAACTTATAGATAAAATTCTTCTAACTAAGATCAAAGTATACTATAATTCGTGTGCTAATTCCAAAAACTTGTCCATCTATACATGGACGTGCGAACGGTACTGCATCGGGGGCAACGAAATCGTAAGGCGATTTGTTTGCCATAAGCAAACTGATGTGCCATATCGAGTGTCGAAAGCTAGTGACCTTAATGATATAATCAAAATAAATAACAAAAAATGCTTTACATACTTTGGATGAGATTATTTATTCGTAAAATTGATTTTCGTGGTAATTGCATGTATGTACGTATTGATAGAGCTGTTTTAATAAAACTATTATGTTTCTTTGCTTATTTTATGAATTTTCGTTTATTTTAACTTGCATTTTAAATTGTCAGTAGCTTTTTTATATATTACTATATATCTTTAGTATTTTTATACTAGGTTTACATTATGATATGATTTTAAGTAGAATTTCTTGATAGTCTTGTGCATTTATAAAAATTTACACAAACTAACTACAAATCACAAATTCCGTTTAAAAGATTTCTTGACCTTTAACAACTTTGAGTCACATCAATAGATTCGTGTTTACTTTATCGAATGGATGTTAAAACCAATCAATTAAAATTAATTTTTTTTTAAAGTTTTATTTGATTTATAAAATAGTTTTGGCTTATTGAAATTGCTTTTTGAATATATATATATATATATATATATATATATATATATATATATATATATATATATATATATATATATATATATATATATATATATATATATATATATATATATATATATATATATATATATATATATATATATATATATATATATATATATATATATATATATATATATATATATATATATATATATATATATATATATATATATATATATATATATATATATGTATATATATATATATATATATATATATATATATATATATATATATATATATATATATATATATATATATATATATATATATATATATATATATATATATATATATATATATATATATATATATATATATATATATATATATATATATATATATATATATATATATATATATATATATATATATATATATATATATATATAACATTTGCGTAATATTTTGAATCAACCTCGTAACATCCTAAGATTGCATATAAATTCTTAACCTTCATACTAAACAAGCGTATCAAAAATAGTTACTTTAAGCCAAAGCAATAAAGCTTATAATAGAATACAAAATCTTCTTCAATCGAAGATGCACTTGCATGCAAATAATGCAGTGGAAGTTAAAAAGACTCTATTGACAAACAAATAATATGATTACATAGATCGAGTTATATTGGTTGGTTAATGCTATACCGATCGTAGGCTCAGGATGCGTTAACGCTTTTAGCATATTAATAGTGGCACAGTAACATGTCTTTCGTAGTGTCACGATTGTACTTAGAATTATATTCGTCGTACATCAAATACATACATATATTAAACTTCAAAATTTAATGGTCATTGGCCTATTGGTAGCTTTTTGTAACCTAAGTTACTTATTGATATAGTAAATTTAGTTCCCTGCCCCGCTAAAACTATGTATCATAATAAGAAACGCTGCGTATCATACACTGTTTTGAATTTGTTAGAGTGTCTTGGCACTGTTTTGAAAAAAATAAATCAGAAAATATTTAGTAAACTAAAACATAATTAAATTATATTAATAATAATACTTTACTACACACAAAAACAAAAATCGTAAAGATAATTGATTAAATGTGTTAATACATTTTTAAAATGTTTAAGAAACATTGACAACAAACGATTGCCATTGTTAGAGGAGTTCCTTCAATTTCTAACATAACTTTTTAGTGTTTTAAAAATTTGCGATGGAATTTTTAATTAAAATATTTTCAACTTAACCGAGTATTTTGTATAGGTTTATGTACATTTATCTCAAAATTATCCATCTGTGCGGAAGCTCCTGGCAATATAATACTTGTATGTTATTATTGGTATATACCATTAATACTGATTATAGAACCTGTATCATTTCATATATTTCTTATAAATATTTACTTACAACTTTGGCTATATAAAATGATATACGCTCCGTAAATAAGTAGAATTGAAACCCACAATTATCATGTGCAACCAGGCTCAGCTTAATTGCACGAAGAAATCGTCTACTTTATATAACCAAATCTGTTTTAACACGTACTCGTAAATTAATCAGTTATGTAGTAAATTAAGTGAAAAGCCATGTTCAAAACAGCCCCCGGTTTAAGGCAGATGAATCAGAATTCAGAAATCAGAAGTAGGCTTTCCATTACGAAATGATTCTTACTCAGCGTTGTTGCGTTACTTATTTTAAGACAGTCGCAACTTCGTCGATTATTGTGCAAAATATCCAAAATCGCAATTGACCATTGAATGGATTCCGGTATTTTATACATATAACATTATAGAACTATTATTGATATTGCTGTTAGTATTTCCTAGCGCATTTATAAAAATGAGAAATTTGTTAAATTCAATATAAATTTTCTATAAACAAAAGAGTGTACTTTATTTTTTTGAAATTAAATTTACACTATCTTGATTACAGGACGAAAATTGGGAATAATGTCTTGACAAAAGGTGTTTTCAGCCTTTCTATAGAACATATAAAGCTTGAGCTACATAAAATGATATATATTATGAAAAAAAAATCTAATATATATGTCGATGTCGATATATGTAGTCAAATGAAAGTTTGAATAATTTCCATCATAAACGAAGGTCATGAGATGAATCAGTGTTATGATAAAATATTGTGTTACACGTATACATATGTATATTATAGCTAGCTTTATAAAAATCTTTAAATAAAATAAACGATAAAAGATATTCCTTCAATTATTATAATTTATTATATATTTTCAATATGTTTAAGATCCTTCCCGCGTATAGCAGGGTAGAAATAGGGAAACTAGTGCTAAAACGGTCCACTTCCGTTCTGTGATCCATTTTTTAGATATTGCATGTTCAGTGGTATAGTTCAATATTACTATTGTTTTGTTAATTGAACCTACTACCTTAAAATTTTTTATCTTTAATATAACTAAGCCGTCTGCATTACGTCTTTGCGTATTATTTATAGAAATCTATATTTACGCCTATTATGTACCTTACAATATGAAAATAACAAGTTTTGTGCTATTATTATCAACAATTTTATTTGGTAAATCGTTTTGCCAGGCAATTACTGGGCTTACATTACTGCACATTGCTTTGTCTCGCTTGAACAACGAGTATAATGTAGTATAAAACTATTGAAATTTGAGTGCTTTTCTTCGCAAATCATATAAATATTTTAATATGTAAACTATAATAAGTAGCTACTTGAGGCTTAGTAAGTAAATTTAGTTCATTTTTTTAACGACAGACGAATGCCACTTCAGTCTACCCGTGAGGGACTACTGAAAAGTGTTCGAAACGTCGGGTTTCACAAAAAATGTAAATATACGCGATAAATCCGTTTAAATTGTTTTTATTTAAAATGTATAAAAAACGCGAAAATTAAAGAACTTAAAATTTAGTTTAATTATTTTTAGGAGTCTCGATTACTGTTAAAAGTAGAGAGGTCACTTTAACCAGCTCTAACAAATTGAATTTGAATTCACAGTAATCGCGACCAGGCATCTCTAATCACTGGGCCAGTAACGACATGTTAACATATGCATACATATATATGTTGTCTTAGTTTACTTTGTTCATTACAGTTTGTGTTTGTTCATTACAGATGTTGGTCTAGTATTTATTTAAATCGTGATACTACACGAGTAATTGCTAACACTAACTACATTCTCGTATACATATTTTATAAGAGAAAAGCGGAATTGAATGACTCGTGCACTAATTGCTCTATTAAGTTTAAACAAAATGTAATGTAATTAACTAATAGTAGTGGCCAGTTTTAGTTTTGATTTCAGTTAGGAATGTATTCGTACTAGGTGTATGTAACAATGTGACCTTCCTCGATACTATCTATAGGGTTAAATATTACAAGGCTGAGTACAAAAAAAATAGTTAAAAATTATCAATAGTCTAGGCAAAGGATATTTTTTCCATTTTATAATTTTTATAGATGCTGTGTAACGCATGAGGTGGTGGATGATTAAATACGAGTGTAAAGATCTCATACTACAAAAATACTACTGAAACAAAAAATAAACAGAATGAGAAAGAGACGTTTGTACGCTTACATCATACTTGACAATTGGCGTTTAATTTTGAAACGATTATTTAATTATTTTCTTTCATTGATTTTTTTTTAAATATTAAATTTTCATAGTTTTAACAAGTTTATAAAGTCTCGAAGTTTTACAGTAGTTTGTAACTTAAAATTAAATATTTTTGGCTCTACTCGATTTCTAACACTATTCCAGGATAGGCAGAGTGAATATAATCTAAGCTTTCTATAAATTTAGCAAATATTGCTTAATTGAGACATTGACTGGCAGAGCTTAACGCCGTGTTTTGTAAATGATTTTCCTAATTGGATTTAGAGATTTTAGTATATGTCAGAACAATTGCAATACCTAACAATGTATTTATAATTTATAATAACGAAGTTTATTATTATCTTTTATGTATATTTTATTATATTATAAGAAAACACCTAAAAGCGGGGACGGAGAAAGCAGGGACTAAGCAACGGAGTGTCTTAACACTAGGTTTGTATGGTTCCTGCAGTTCTCTCTGCCTACTCTTCCATGTAAGGGATAAAGCGTGAAGCTAAAAAACAAAAAAAAGTCACCTAAAATTAAATAAAATTAGTTTAATCTATATAAAAAATACACACAACAACGTCGTACATAAAAGCTAAACACAACATTGATCGAAAGTAATATCTGGTAATAAATCAGGAACATGAAGCAGACGTCAACGTGAGTAAGATAATCATAATTACAACAATAGAGATGGAAGTTCAATAGATTTCCCTTGCGTATACTTTTTGCTTACAAATTTCACCGGCGTTCATAGTTTTACTTTTATGAGATATACATAATTGAAATTTAAAAACTTTTACTTTATACAAACACATTGGTTTTTTTTTTATTTTAAGGTTATTTCTATCCTCAGACATAATTTCTATATTAAGAAGTCCAATTATTTATAAAAGTCGATCATTTACTATTAAATTCATTTAAAATAAAATTAAGTTCACTTAATTTTAATTTAGTATGTTACACTTTCAATAAGGCTTATTTTAACACTTACTATCAGTGTTTAAAACACTCTATTTGATTATATATATTTATTCTATTTGTCCTCTTTAATCTTTCTCATAATAAATACATTGAATGGTGAATATAAATTAACTACTTGAAGAAAACGCTCATTAAATGCTAAGTAATCATTAACTTTCTTGGTTAAACTGTTGACAGATAAGAGAAATTTTCGCTCGAGGCAACAAAAAATGATAGCCAACGAAAGTAAAGGTTCTTTGTAAAGGCCAACATAGATTGCTTTTGTGCTTTAAAATTAACAAGTAAAAGTTATTAGAACAGAATTATAATATTTTAGGCTCAATAATTTAAGCAGTGTTTTGTTTATACATAACAATTAAATTGTCTTCCCGCCATATGGCAGGGTAGGCAGAGGTAACTGCAGGAACCATGTGAACCTAGTGTTAAGACACTCCGTTGCTTAGTCCCTGCTTTCTCTGTTCACGCTTTCCGCATTATTCGAGGTATTGCGTGTTACGTGGTGGAACTCAACGCCGCGCTTTACCTAGTTTCCAGAGCGAAGAAAATGGAAATAGAAAAATCCATCTTCCCCGAGTGGTAATCGAACTCACAAACCGTCGCGTTTACAGGCAGACGCTTCACCTCTATGCCGCGACGGTAAATTGTATAACAATTATAACTAACTCAAATTACAGCCATAATCCCGAATTCACTGTCATCTTGTTAACTATAACTTACGTAGGTTTTTTTTTGAAGTATAAGTTTGCAAAATATAAAAGCAATTTACTATGACTTCGTTTGTAATTGACATAATTTTTTATCTTATTCTATCTAGATTTTTATTCTCCAACAAAGAAAGAGATATTTTGTCATACAGCTCACCTCTTCATAAATTGTTTATTATAGGAAAATTACTTTCAATGTATTTGCCTAATAATTAGAAATACAGCTAAAGCTAGTATACGGCTTAGTTTATTTGCTAAGCTAAGTAGGTTTATTTTCGTTACCAATTAACCGAGGGACAGCTCGTAAATCTAGTCAGCTACGGCATTCGGTTACTGGGTCATAGAACTGGTCAACACTGTCACTGCCTAAGTGAATGTTATTGAAATACTTTTATTATAAATATATGTATTATATAGGCATATCTAGGCTATAAATAAAGCTTTATATTAAAAAATATGTGCTAAAGTTTTCTGAAAATATACAGAATAGCCTTGTTTGAAAAAATATGTGTTTAAAATATATGTTTTTAACTTAGTTAAATTACTTTTTTAGGTAATTTAAAAATAAAAGCAAAAGATTTTGTACTTAAAATTGAGTTTATTATTTTCATACCTCAGCGGTATAGCGTCCAACTGTGATCACGACAATTGTGGGTTCAATTCTCACTTGGAGAATAAATTATTTCATTATCCTCCATTGTCCTATCCTAAGTTTCGCCATTCAACTTTCTCTGTTATACACATTTTATAATCGTTGCTCTTATTCATTTAAATCTATATTTTAATCAAAACCTACCAGGCAACTTACATATTATAATAAATGTATACAAATATACTTCTATCAATTAACTATACATACATACATAGGTATATCCCATATGTATTTAAAAATTAATAATCAAAAAAATATATATATTGAGTGATTAACAAAATAAATACTTTAAACTTTAATATATTTACATATTTTCTTTCTGTTTCAGATTCTGTTGGTGAAGTGATAAAAAAAGTGTTATTTTTTTTAAATAATGTCAATAGAATTTGATAATACAAATATATCTATAGTGCTCACAGTATAAGCCGGTTATAATAATATTTGTGTATAATTTGCAATTAGTGTTGTGAGTGTTTTATTGTCAAAATGATGACCTTATACAGAACCATTAAGGGCACGAGTACGTCGAAGAGGAAGCGTCGAGAGAGAAGGTATGTCTATATATAAGATGTTGCTGATATGGGATTCATAATTCTTCTTGTTTAGTTTTATTTCTTTTAATTTTTTTTTGTCTTCACACTTTATCCCACACATGGCAGGAAGGTAGGAAGGAACTGCAGGAACCATAGGAACCTAGTGTTAAGACACTCTGTTGCTCTGTCTCTGCTTTCTTTGACTCCACTTTCCGCCTTTTTCGAAGCATTGCATGTTGAGTGGAAGAACTCAAAGCCTCGTTTTGCCTAGTTTCCAGAGCGAAGAAAATGGAAAACGAAAAATCTGTCTTTCCCGAGTGGGAATCGAACCCACAAACCGTCGGGTTTACACCTTACGCTTACGTCTCTGTTGTGAGCTCAAATCCCAATCGGGGAAGATGGATTTTTCTATTTCCATTTTCTTCGATCTAGCAACTAGGCAAAGCGCGGTGTTGTGTTCCACCACACAATACGCAATGTCACGAAAAGGCGGAAAGCAGGGAACTGAACTTAACACTAGGTTCTCGTAGGGGTTTCCAGGTTTCTGCGGAGTTCCCATTGCCTAACCCACTATGAACGTGACAAAGCGTGAAGCTAAATTCTGCTCCATCTATTTATTTGTCTACTATGTTTAAAAGTGACATGAAATCGTAAGCTAAATTTATAACAAGCTAATTTAAGGATTTTATACAATAAGTTTGTTCAATAGCTCTCTCTTAGTCATTCAACCTCATTTTCAACTAATCTGGCGTATAAATTCTACAAGGAACACGCTTTCGCAACACTGGTAGTATGTAATTGTTTAATAACTGGTCTAGGAATGCCATTACAATGTTGATACTGTTTTATCTGGACGTAATAATTTAGATTTAGGTTGTATTAAGTATAAAGGATTGGTATGGTTGCATTAATATTTTAGCGACGTTTCAGCAGAAGCCGGGCTTGTATAGTTTTTTGAAAAGTTTGATGGTTAAATTCTCTGCAACAATGAAAATTCGTATAATATTTTAGTAACATGTTAAGTAAATTATACTTTTTCAGTTTATATAACACAAACTATTATTTGACTTAAAAAACCTAGTTGTGGCGTACCGTAGGCATATTGCCGTACAGAGTAACGTTTGACGATCATAGATTCGATTTCCGTTATATCTGTCTGTATCTGTCACTTTATTTTCAGTATCTTCGTTCTGGTAATAAGACGTATATGCAGTATATATTGTGTGAAACTACAAAAAATAAGGTTATTTAACTTCTAGAAACCGACCAATTTAACCTTTTTTTACATATTTTTCATGAGTACTCATTGACACCTGAAAGAATTTTTTGACATATTATAGGAGGTATAGATATTTCATTATGGATCCTCGGTAATTTTTTACTTACTAACTTTTTATTTTTATTTTATTATACTTATAACTTAATTAATTAAAATTCTGTGTATATATAAACATATTTAAACCATGTATTTAAAGTTTCTAGACAATTCTAAGTGAACGGCCATCTGTAGGTGTTCGCCGTTACGTTGCGATAGAGTTTTACGTTACCTTTCTTAATGGTATACTGACTTAATAGTTTAGATATATCTCGATAGATGGAGCTACTTGTTACATGTATTTCTAATTAAGTAACTAGCCGCTATTATGTAGATAAGGTTAATATAGTATATTTAATTTAATTTTTTTATACTTAAATATATACTTTAATATATTAATAATAATAAGTTACATTATTATATCTAATAATAACTTATATTTAACAATGCTGTCTTAAAGAAAACGGATAATAATTTAAAAACTCAGCAGGATCAAATTTTTATTTTTTTTTTTGTTTTTTGAAGTATTTTTTCTATCCTCAGTGTGGTATAACACTTTAAAAATCATAAGAATGCGCTGTCTGTCATTTTGTTTTTACCCTATGCATAAAATTATAACTGATTATTTTAAAAAATATATTTTGTGTGTTCTCCATTCAACGTGACATTGACGAAGTGAATTGTGCTCAACTTTCACGCTCGAAATGCCATTAATAAAGAGAAGAAGAAGAAGAAGAAGAAGAAGTTAAAAAATATATATAATTTTTCATTATATTAAAACAAAATTCTATATATACTAATAAAGTTCCACATAATATAGCTTTATATATAATCATTGCAGTTAATATTAAACTATGACAGAATAAGATTTCTAGTAAAAACTATATACAAAGAACATTGGGTCTTTCAAACATAATTACAGATTGACAGGTATATTGGATTCAAAGTATTATCTTGTTAACAGGTATCAACATCTTATCAGTCCCATGCAGTAGAATACAAAGAGCCCAACAAAAACATAATTGAGTAATTAAATCTATGTACTTTGTAATTAAGATCATGACTTCACCAAATGCTCTATCCAATTTAAATTAAGAGCCTTTATAGAAGTGGCACATATCTGTTTTAATTATTGTGTGTGTTATTATGTTTATTTTTTATTTATTATTTTTAATTATTATTCGTATTAAAAAATCATATTATTGAGCAACTTATAGCAAAATATTATAAATAGCCTTTAAGTGCGACGGTTTGTAGGTTCGATTCGCTCTCGGAGAAGATGGATTTTTCATTTCAATTTTCTTCGCTACTAGGAAAAACACGGCGTTGAGTTCCGCCACTCAACACGTAAAAACTTCAGAAAATATGGAGAGCAGTGAACGGAGTATTATCACTAATTTCCTATGGTACTTATGGTTCTCTGCCTACGATCCTGCTGTGTAATAAAAGTATGAAGCTATAAAAAAATTGTAAAAACTGGTAAACTATTTTTAGACCTTGTTCTATGCTCAAAACGTTAGCAATCGATTTTGACGCTTTAATAACTCTAGTTTTTGCCTACAGTAATTTAATGCCTATATTTCGTTAAGCCGGGTCTTTAGGTTTCCTTGCTGTATTTAAGTTTCTGGTTTATTGGTTTCCAAAAATTATTCTATATATTTACTTATAAGAATAAATAATGCAGCAATAGATTATTCTTATTTTATTTTAAGTAATATATGACATTTTTCTAGTATATGTCATTATGTGAAATATATTGTTGTTGATAATAGTTTTATGTCTAAATTAATTATTTGAACGCCCTACTTCGTCTATAGTTCGAAGCACTCGGTTATATGGTTTTTATCTGAATTAGAGACATTGTGAGGTAAATGATGGCATTTAAGGAGTTTTGCCATAAATAAAGTTAAACGCTGTGCTTCTACACCACAGTGACTCGAAACTAATGAATTGAAATAGTAAGATTTAATATGCCTATGTATTAAACATATTCAAGTATATTATACAAAACGACCTTTTTATTTTTAGTTTGTAAATATAAACAAATGGCAAAATGTATATGCTTAGTTTGTTTATAAAATACAATGTACGGAAAAATTGAGTTCAAAAAACTTTAATTTCCATATAATTTTGTATATAGATACTATACATTACCCTTAAAGTGTTATTACTTCACATAGAAATGAGTTATACTATTTTATTGCTAGTTAATCATTGTAGCACCATGTTAACATTAACTTATTGTCTACATTGCAAATTTTATGCTTTCGAAACTATTAATTCGATTTATCGACATTACTGATATTTGCTACAACGCCTACATGACGTGAAAGGGGATTTACAAGCAAAAACAACTCTATCCATGTATTGCTTGAGAATAAAACATTATAGAATTGAATTGACATATTTAAGATATAAATGAAACTATTTTTAACCTATGAAATTATTACGGTGGCCTGCATGCTCGAAAAAGTTAAATTTTTATGGGTTTTATCTTGTCCTCTGCATATTTGGGTTCAGATTTGGTTTCAAAGAAAAATGAAAATATATTTTGCAGTATTATGACACTTATAGAATGAAGGGCATCTTACAATCTAGGTTTTATTCTGGAATAAAAGGTGGTAAATTTGACTTTCAAAGAGTTTTGACTATAGTAAAGGGGGATAAAAAATATTTTTTGTTAAAGAGACATATCTTGGCAACAAAAATATGTATCAATCTGTAGAGTTATTAAATGATATAATTTATAATATCAAATGGTTGTAAACTAATAAATATTCTTAAACGATATGAAATTCAAAAGATATATTCTATATAATGGTAGATTAAGCATTTCATTAGGTAACATTTTGCAGGTAGCATAACAGCGCTAACAATGGGCTCCGTGAACCTCGTCGCTTCCTTGTTTTGTGTACGTGGGCACCACCCACTATGTAAATTGGAAAATTATTAATATTCATAACGCAGGGCAGTTTCAGGATCTCAGTTTTGGTTCAAATATTGTTTCTTTTAAATTTTATTTGACTATGAAAATACTGTGAAAATTTAAAATTAAAATATTATTTAAGATAAATATCTACGATAACAATACGTAATTAACTAGAAAACTGTAAAATACTATATAAATTTAATTAGTAATAACATATTTTTGGTATATGTTTATAAAAATTTCTATAACTGTCAATTTATAAAAGAAAATTTTACTTTCTTTTCTATAACATGCCTTATACTCATAAGCAAATAGAAATCTATATAAACTTATTTTTATACTCGATTTGAAATGCTTCAAGTGTTTCTATATACAATCAACGTAAAACACCCACTTCATTATAAAGTTAACAACGGCGTACCTTTAGTTAATCAACCTTTTCTTTTATTTGTCACTAGTACAAATTTTTAATTGGTGTGGCCTTATCAAGGCGATAAGCTAACAATACCTTCGAGATAATGGATGTTAAGTGAGAATTAATGTTTTAATAGTTCTATATCTTTTTATAATTGTAGTTCAAAATTCCGCACGCGTTAACTATAGATAGAGAAGCTTTGGTAAATTAAAAGTTTTCTTATTGTAAGCTTTTAACGACTGATTGTGCTTAGTTTTTATTTTAATGTACTTTTCACAGCTTCACGCTGTATATTGTAAGGGGAGGGCAAATGAAAAATAAATAGTAGCAGTCAGTAGTAGTGTAGTAGTAGTCAATAACAGTCAGTCAGTAGTCAGTAGTAGAAATAGTAGTCAATTGTTGTAGTCAGTTGCATCCCACTGCGCCACGATGGCACAGTTAATGTTGTCACAAAATAATTTAGCTTACACTAATATAAACAGCGGGCTCGAATGTCACTCAGGTAAAATCACATTTCATAGTCCAGTACCATAACTATGAGAGTAACTAGCTAATATAATGTATGTAATAATGCACAATAGAATCTACAGGCTAGTTACAATTTGGTACATACTTTTAAAATTTTAAATTGTATACTATAATGTTCCCACTGTACAGGCGAAGTACGTGTTTTTTACGTTTTAAGTACATGAAAATGAAGTTATAATTTAGAATTCGATCAAATTTAATAAAAAAAATGAACTGTTATTAACAATGTAAATGAATGTCACTGATCGACTGTATACATCGTGAAAGAATGCAAAGCCATATATACGATCGTTCATTTGATAAGCATGAAAACTGGCGTATTCGTTTTGTGCATTAACCTGGCTACTTTCTTCGTGTTTATATTTACCAAGTTAAATAGTGGGTAAGTACATACTATTTAAATATTTAAAGGCTTAAAAATTGGCACCGAAAGGACCGTCGTGGCGCAGAGGCGTAAGCGTCCGCCTGTAAACGCTACAGTTTGTGGGTTCGATCCCCACTCGGGGAAGATGGATTTTTCTATTTCCATTTTCTTTGCTCTGGAAACTTGGCAAAGTACGGCGTTGAGTTCCGCCACTCAACACGCAATGCCTCGAAAACGGTGGAAAGCGGGAACGGAGAAAGCAGTGACTAAGCAACGGTAACTAGCTAATATTGAGTTAAGTAATAATGCACAATAGAATCTACAGGACACAGCTAAATACAATTTGGTACTTTTAAAAGTTTAACTTGTATACTATACTATAATGTTCCCACTGTACAGGGGAAGTACGTGTATAACATTTTTTTACGTTTTAAGTACATGAAAATGAAGTTATAATATAATTTAGAATTCAATCAACCTTAAAAAAAAATGAACTGTTATTAACAATGTAAATGAATGTCACTGATCGACTGTATACATCGTGAAAGAATGCAAAGCCATATATACGATCGTTCATTTGATAAGCATGAAAACTGGCGTATTCGTTTTGTGCATTAACCTGGCTACTTTCTTCGTGTTTATATTTACCAAGTTAAATAGTGGGTAAGTACATACTATTTAAATATTTAAAGGCTTAAAAATTGGCACCGAAAGGACCGTCGTGGCGCAGAGGCGTAAGCGTCCGCCTGTAAACGCTACAGTTTGTGGGTTCGATCCCCACTCGGGGAAGATGGATTTTTCTATTTCCATTTTCATCGATCTGGAAACTTGGAAAAGTACGGCGTTGAGCTTCGCCACTCAACACGCAATGCCTCGAAAACGGTGGAAAGCGGGAACGGAGAAAGCAGTGACTAAGCAACGGCGTGTCTTAACACTAGGTTCGTATGGTTCCTGCAGTTCCGTCTGCCTACTCTGCCATGTGCGGGATAATGCGTGAAGCTAAAATAAAGTACATACTATTTAAATATTCAAAGGCTTAAAAATTAGCAATACTGTTATGTTCAACCGTAAACAAAACATAGTGATTTATATTTTATATGATAGTAATATATATAGAAGAGCTTATCTATATGCATGGCCGTATGGATTTTCATTTGATTTCAAATTTGTTTAGTTAGTTAGCAAGTCTTTCTTCATAAATAGGTTTTTCAACGCATACAGATTTTTTCAATTGGTACCTATATTTCCGCGTTCTAACAAACAGTATGTTTAAATATATGTTAGATTTTCTTTCTTATTATTATAAGTATAAATTTAAAGACTACATTTTATAAATATAAATATAGATTATGGACGTAACGCTCAATTAAATAACACAAACTAGATGTTGTAATAGTATAATTCTAACTTTATCAACAATGAAAGTAATGTACAAAAAGCGGAAGCATCGCTATAAATATATGTATGTATATGTAATATCGCTAATTACCCCTAACGATATTAGTTAAGCCAATTGAATAAGTTAATTTAATATTATATTTAACGTCATATTAGTTTAAGTCAAGTTATTCTGTTTCCTACACATACCTTTAAATATACATCAAAGGCTTTTTGTTATTTGATCGTATAAGAACGTAGAGATGAAAATAATCTACTATCTAAAGCACATTTTAGCTAAAATTGCATTCGTAAATAGCTATTATTGAGTACATTTTCCAAATGAAAGTTGCAATTCATAGATTAGAAGTCACTAAGTTCTTACAAAATGTAATGTAAATGACATTGTGCGTGTGTGTGTGTGTTTGTACGTGTGTATATGTGTATGTATGAGACTATAAAAATTAATAGTCTATTCTTGTATAGCAACTATAGTCTTGTTATTTGCTTATGATCTAGTTATGTGAAACGGTGTAAGTAAATGTTTACTTCCCGGTAGCAATGTGACGAAATTAATTGCATATTAAATTTTATTTGAAAATTTATTATAACATTTTCAACTCTATCCCATTCTTTTAAGATATAAATTCGATTAATAATATTATAATATTATGAGTAATTTTAAAAAAGAACAATAAATAAAGTGCAAATATGCATCAAAACGTGTCACTGCGCTTTATGTTGATGTTTATCTTGTGTGACTATAAAAAAAGTAATAGTGCCTGCATAAAATGCTTTTATACAACGAACCTGTCAAGGGCTCGTCGTCTAAACGGCCCATAACCCATTCCGCTTTCTCGAAAAACTTAAAAACTTGGCTCTTATCAAGAATCTTTTTAACCTACTTCAACAAATGTCATCTGTGTATGCTAATGAAAATATGCACGTTGCTATATCTCACGCCTTTTGTTTCACCTGATTTACTTATTATTTTATTAATTTATACATAAAAATATATTTTTAGAATTGGAAATAGACTTTATATAGTTAATATTTTGATAATTTCACTTATTTGTAGAAACATTTGCACTCAAAAACACCAATTAGTAGGTATATATAATTGACATTAAATTGAGATATTTTTTGATCGAATAATACTGGTTTAGTAAGGAACTAAAATTATATTAAAATAAAAAATATAATTATGTACGTTAAAAATGACCTTGAACTGCATATTTAAAATTTCTAAGCGATAAATATAATACCTTGACTTAACTTTTGTAACGCATTCTTTCTAGACTTTTATAGGGCAACCAATCCTTATATTAATGCAAGGCAATTTAGTTCTTATTCCTTTAAGCAAGGTTTTATTTTTGCGTAGCAGAACAGGGCGTGAATAATAATTTGGCCCAACAGATCGTGACTTACGATTTCATTAGAACTTACGTATGCGAAACAGTTCTTGCGGCGGGGTGGTTAATGAATTCTAAGTAAGGCAAAATTTAATAAGATTTTCACTTTAACATTTTGTTCACATATACTTCAGATATTTCGAATAAAGACTAAAATATGTGGAAAATTGAAAATATATACATTTTGTCTCTCCTCTACCTACTAATTAAGAAAATCTTACAGTATAGTGGAGATGTCTATAAGAAAGCTTATGGTTTTGAAGAGAATGCCTTGCTTGAGGTATTTGTTTTCACTTCATCAAAATATGTTAATAAAATAAAATAAAATACAAAATTTCTTAATAATCTTAAAATTATGCAAATAAACGAATAATATTTGAATATTGCCACAAAACTCGAAACAATATCTAAATCATCCAAATAAGGTACTACACCGTGGATGCAAGTAAGAGCGATACGTTGAACCAAAATGGTAATAAATAGCGGGCGGTACTGCAAATAAATCCATTTTGTTTATATAGAGAGAGGGCACAAACGACCTGACAGATTGTACTACGATGAACACATCTTGTAATTGTATACTGAGCAGTGGAGGTCCCCAATTGACGTTATAATAGATATTCGATGCTATTAAAGAAATCTTATTTCGCCGCTGTACGTACACATGTCTTATAATTTTAAAATGCAGGAAGATAGCATGTCGGCGTACAGCTGTTTTATTTGAATCGTGTTTTGCATAGAACTGCTTATGGGATTTATCGGTTAGACTTATTTTCTTGTACGTATAATGTTCTTATGTATTTACGTTTTTCTTTTGTGTGTCTTTTTTAATTTAATGAGAAATTTATGGTTTATACGTTTTTATAAAAAAATTGCGATTTAACGTGTGTCGCATATATCATAGTAGGTATGAAGACCTAAAATCATCGTTCTTCTTCGTTGTCGTACTTCGTTCGTCAATTTTAATTTGAACTACAAACATATAGGTTTAGTCGCGGAACTGAACACCTCGCTGTTTATTACTTAAGCAGAAAAATAAAAAATATTTATTGTAGTGTAATAGAATAGTAGTGGTCATAGAAGTTAATGGTAGTAGAAGTTCAAAGCTATTGCAGTTAAGTTAGACGCTGTGCCAATGAGTCATGATGGCTTCAATATACATTTATTTACGGTAAACAGTGGAGAAAATAATATTTTCAAAATATTTGTCATATTTGTGTAATTCCACGAAGATTTCAGAGATGCTATTGCATTCTATCAAACTCTGTTTATCCAGATCTGAAATTAGTATTCAACAAAAAGCAATTATAAAACTTTCCAAAATTGGGCGGAAATCGAGTAACGGAGCTTCTTACACTAGTTTCTAGTAGTAGTTCTCTATATATTAAAACCCAGTCATCAACTTTTCGATTCACTTAACTCCTCCACATATATCAATCAATCTAAACATTTCTAACACCTTAAATATATGAGACAAATTTAATGATATCTCATACTTCAAATTGAAAAGCCACATTTTACTAAACAATCCTCATATATTACTGAATCTGGGAACGCATGATCCATCAGCCAGCTCGTATGAATACAGGCGCTGGTGACAACGCAATGCGATGCGCGAGCATTGTGTGTCCGTATGTTTTGAACTGGCCGCCGCTTACAAGTGTTGGCCGCGTTTGACTTGCTATTTTTTAATTTAGACACCTTTATGTATATTTCTAGCCTGAGAAAGGTATTCTTTTGTACTTTTTATGGCATTTGTCGGTAAGTTTTGAACCGAATTAAAATAGTATTTTTAATTCTATTACATTTTATTTTTTAAATTTAATTTCAATAATAATTGTTAAAAATTGAGAATTCCTTTTATAAACTTTGTTATTTTGAACAATGTTTATTCTTAATTATAAAAAAGTGGTTTGTCTAAAGGCACAGATCTTAAATATATTTTGTACTGTATTTAAAATCAAATAAATGTTTACTATAATATTATTTAATATGATCATATATTATAAGGAATGGAATCTAAATTATTGTAGCCGAACGCGCACTACGATTTCCTTATAGAATCTTCTTCACATGAGGATCTATGCACAACAAAGTCCGTGTTAACACTGTCTAATGGTACTCTCTACATATCATGAAGTATTACATTTAGATCGTATTTTATACCTTATTTTATGCAGGAATAAAAAAACTAAATCTTATATGTTGATCCGTTTACAATGTGTTTGATTTTCGTATAACATATTTCAATTATATTACAAATTAATGACTAAATTTTTGTAAGAAAATTGTAGGAAGTATATTTTGCTACTATATAAATTATAACATGTGTACATATATGTATATATTTAGATGACAAAAAGTTGTTAAAGTTAGTTTTTAACAACAATCCCAAGTGACATAAAGGCATCTCTTTTATACTCTTTGTCACCTAAGACTACCCTCTTTTTATACAAGACTCCTAACTAAATATATCTTTATTAACACAGTTACAATATTTTTTGTACTAATTCGATTCCATAAGTTTTAGCATAAACATTCAATTTACATAACAATACTCAGAATATCTTCTGTATACTCGGAAAAATAGCATAGTACTATCAACGCATCGAAATAAGACCTAGACCCTGTTATCACGCATTCATATTTAACGTTTAAATTCTGGTATTACACGATTTATTTGTGCCAACACCCACCATAAAACACATGTACTTGACTGCTATCTCTTCAAAATTTTGCACTATTTTGACACTTATACCCATAAAAAAAAGGATCAAAACGGCTTGACAAACATAAGTTATGTGTACCATGTGCAGAAATGCTTCAAAATATGCACTATTCATCACGACTTATGGAGACAATGTATGTATTAAAGTGCTATAAATTTGATACGCCATCATTCCGGTGGGGCGTCCGAAACCCTTGGACTTCCATCTATGATATAGTTTAAGTTTAATATAATAAATATTCTTATTATGACAAGTTTAAATGCTAACTTAGATATAAAACACAATAATTTGAATGTCTGACTACTGTGTTTAAGAACTTTTTAAATAAAAATAAAATATAATATGTAAGTTGCCCTTAAAAAACATAATAAATAGAAGGATCACACTACTTGTCGTGCCAACAAAGTATGGCACACTTGCTTAGCAAATATCAAAATTATGAGTTAAATTCTAGTGATCAAACGATGATGACTGAAGAAGACTGGTCAATATAAGAACGTATGTATTTCAGGATACTTTACTGACGAAAATTAAAGTGGAGTGATTATTAATGTTTAAAACGGAGTGATTATACACTAAATTGTAAAGAATACGAGTATATTGTTCATATATTAAAAAATAAAATCATACAACAATATCTGAAATCTCATTACTTTATCCACGAGCACCCTTAAAGAAGCAATCTTTATAAATTAGCCAAATTAACTAACAGGCGTTCCTTTAAACCGTACTTCAATTCGCCACTCGCGTTTCGCAGAGTTCATAAAGTTTTTTCTCGTGTACAGTTCGATATATCAGATAAATCAAGGATGTATGTATTGATTGAATTAAGACTAAGGTTATTTATAGTGTTGCCGGCGATAAATATTTTGGGTACCGTAATCTCGTTATTGCGTCATTTTAAGAGTTGGACTTCGGGGGTTATTCCTGTGAAATCGATAAGTAAATTCGGTTTCTTACTTAACTTTATCAATTTTTGATATTTTCTGTTTAATCTTAACGGGATATCGTCTATATCACTGATGTTTAACGGTCCTACTTTACGTTACCTTCTTTTTTTTTTAGCTTCACGCTTTACTCCGAACATGGCAGGGTAGGCAGAGGGAAATGCAGGAACCACACGAACCTAGTGTTAAGGCACTCCGTTGCTTAAGTCCTGCTTTCTCCGTCCCCGTTTTCCGCCTTTTCCGGGGCGTGGCGTGTTGGATGGCGGAACTCAACGCCGCGCTTTGCCTAGTTTACAGAGCGAAGAAAATGGAAATAGAAAATTCCATTTTCCCCGTGTGGGAATCGAACCCACAAACCGTCGCGTTTACAGGCAGACGCTTACGCCTCTGCGCCACGACGGTCCTCACGTTACGTTACCTTCGTAATTTTGCTATAAAGATTAAAAATAATTTATATTATTTTTTTATGCTTTACGCTGTGTATACCTTAGATATGGCTTCACACTATATCATGGCAAGGTAGGTAGATGGAATCTAGTGTTAAGACACTCCGTTCGCCATTTTCCGCTTTTGAAGATATTGTGTGTTGAGTGGCGGAACTCGACCGCAATTTGTTATCAAAAAAAATTACTATATTTTTTTCCCCAAATGGGAATTGAACCCACAAACCATCTTGTTTATTGATAGACATTGTGACTCTGCACCGCGACGGTCCTTAAACAGTATTTATTTTAAGTTATTTATATATTGGCAGTTGGTATCGAAAGTATAATTTCGCCTATCTAATTATTTTTACTAAAAAAATAAAATAAAATCTGTATATTTGTATCTCTTAATTGATAACTTAAGCAATTAAGTTTTTAAACTTTTATCGTAGGCGTGATACAAATGTAGGACTAACCTTATACAGAGTTCTCGAGGCCAGTAGGATATACTTATGTGTTTTATAGTTTTTCACTAAACATAGGTCTTTTTAAGGATATACACTTAGGAATATTATGTTGAAAATTCCATTTACGTTTAATAAATATCGATATGATGATCTAGGAAAGGGCGCATTCTTGCATATTGTTAATTACTATTTTATTATAGAACCAGTACTTAATGTTAAATCGAATGTCTTTTTAAATGCTTTTTTAATTCATAGTAGAAAATACTATTTAATTTTATATATTCTTTTATAATAAAAAAATTCAACGAAAAAATTGTTTTAATTGCAAAATTCCAGAATAAGTATGTTATTACGGGGTGCCTTCGCTTACTTCTTTCTTTGGGCTTACTATCCACTTCATTTTGCAAGGCGTTAAATATACGTCGCTAGCTAAATATGTTAAAGGTAATATTTAAGCATATATTATAATATATATATTTTTTAAAATATTCACTACATTTTGAAATCATAATGGAAGCAGGGACGGAGTGTCTAAACTCTAGACACTCCTTCAGAGAATTCAGTATTTATTGCTAGTAAGCTAATTCAGTATTTATAGCTTATTGGTACTTATTAGTCAAAGAAACTTCTACGACATAATTTCTTCTAGCGGTAGCTCATTTAGAAAGTAAATGAGTGAAATTTTATAATCGTGTCAGAGTTTTATTGATCTCATATAACTAAATTATATATAATGCTCATAGAAATATTTTATTGCTTAGAAGGTATGGTTACTGGTATTAATTTCTGTTGCGATTAAGCTAGCCTGCATTGTGCTTAGTTTTTTTAAAGGTACCACCTCAAAAAAATATTTCTTGAAAAATATTGAATTATTTTAATAATGACAATTTATTTCTACCATATATTTGTTAATATAATAACAGTTTAAAAAACCTTACAAAATATCACATAATATATCATTTGAACATCAGTAAACCGAATCCTTACTGGAGATACAATTTACGAGTAGTCTTGTATCGTATATCGAGCCGCGGGTGGGATGACACAGTTCCTGTGACCGACGGGACCTGGTTACGGGACCATGGTATGTTTACTGATACCCATTTAAATTGGCACAATCAGGTGAGAGGAAGTTTTAACTGCTATTTTTATACAAAAAGAAAAATAACAAGAAAATATTTTAAGCTTAAAATTTTTTTGTCACTAAAGTAAATGGTGCTTATAAAATATTTGCTTATTCAAATTCTTTGAAACTGGTTTTAGGAAAGCAAAAGTGGTTAAATTAAATCATGTTTTGTGAAGCTGTTTGAAGGTTAGCCATAGAGAACTTAGTGACAGAACACTATTCTTGATACAACCGACGTCAGGCTTGACAGCTAATGATCCAATTAACTGGGCCAATAGGCTAAAAGCTATTGTTTATGACATGATACCACATATATTAGCGACGCTCCTACGAATATATAACGGTATGATAAAATCGAGTAGATATCTTAAAATTCCATGGTTTTATAATAAATTTAAGAAAATAAACTTAAATAGTTTAATCAATAATGGCTTCTACACTTTCTTACTAAAGTTCAAATTACTGTGGAGTGAAAACACATAATATATTTATTTATAAAAATAAAACCTCCCACGTTTTGCCGCCAAAAAGAGTTATTTGTCTCGTACATTAACTGAACAATGAACCGTTATGCATACAATGATGGCCCATTTGCGTAACTGATCTGCGGACAGGACATTTTTATGCCACCTTTAACACGTTATTTAAATTTCACGACCATATATTTATTTATAAAAGATACCATCATGATGTAGCTTAACTTCCCTAAAATTTTAATTGTTAATAATCACTTATCAGGTGGTGAAATGAGAAAATTTAACAGCTAATTTCATTTGTCGCGGACGGTCTCAAATATTAAGCTGGTAATGGTAAGGTAATGCAGTCTACCACATAAAGGTTAGTAGTTTAAAACCAACCTTTGAAACCAAAATTTGTTTATCTCTTGTCAGCCAAAGATGAAATTTAAGCATTTTATATAATTATTTTCAATATTTTTTATAAAGAAAGTGGAATAATATGAGTTACATTTCTCCGCTCTGGTAAAACAAAGTTGAGACTCGAATTCCACACCTACACGCACGCTCATACACGCTACTCTTATTAATAGTTTGTTATTTTTACTTTAGGATTGCTATATTATATACTACTTTTGCTTTCGTTATAAATAATTTTTGTTTATATGTTTACAACAATTAGTACTTTGTTATTGTGAAAACAAAAACGCTTGTGAGGTGGGCGTTAATAGCTGTGCCACAGTTTTATACTAATACGGCTATTATCGTGCTAATTTTTCCTGTATAGTTACTAAGTATTATGAATAAATAAATAAATAAATAAATGTCTCAAATTTAAGTGAATTTGGATTGTGAGGTGTCTAGAAACAAGCTGTATAAATCTTACTGTTTGAGATAAAAGTTTAAGCTGATCAAAAAAATTATATTCATGTCTAAAATAATGTAAAACAGAAGTAAAATGTATGTAATATCGTACGTCGTGAGATGAGAATTGTTTTGATAAGAAACGTGGAATCTGTTTCGTTATTTGTTTATTTTATATAAAATAGTGATAAATGACTGCTGTATGTTTGAAATGTGAAAAGTAAATAGAAAGCTAGGTAAATATTAGGTGTGGTCAGTCTATCTGGGTTTTGTAATCTAAAGTTACATACAACAACAACATATAAATGCAATATATATCTTTAACTCCTTTAGATATAGTATATACTTATAATATATATAAGTAAATAAGTAGAGGAATTGTGTTATTTATAAAAATTAAAGATTTCGTATAAAAATGTCATATATTTAGTGAAGTTACTTATCGATCATTGATACAATTACAATAAATATCTTCATTATCGTTAAACAACTTAAGGCAGTTTTGAACCAATAAATCGCTTGTTGTCACCAATAAATATTATTTATAATTCAATATATTATATATGGCGCGAGCTTTCTTTTCGGCAAACTTTCGCATTTCTACGAACTTGTTTGTAATTTGTATCGTTCTCTGTCGTACAGTTCTGTGCTCGCTATTTTTACGAAGTACAAAATTTTTACCCATCGTTACACAGCGGGTAGAATCGAGTTCCAGTAACGGAAACGATGAAATTTTTGTATATTTTCTTTAAGAATTTCCCATGAGTTAGTGTTGTTAACATTTTAAAAACATTAAAATACTATAAATTGAGCTCTGAAGGAGGAATCGAGATCCTTAATCTCTTTTAATTATAACTTTATAAGGATTATAATGAAAGATCTTTTAAATTATAATGAAAGAATTTTCATTATTTTTAACTAGTAGTAGTTAAGCATAATGGTTTATATATATATATATATATATATATATATATATATATATATATATATATATATATATATATATATATATATATAATATATATATATATATATATATATATATATATATATATATATATATATATATATATATATATATATATATATATATATATATATATATATATATATATATATATATATATATATATATATATATATATATATATATATATATATATATATATATATATATATATATATATATATATATATATATATATATATATATATTATATATATATATATATATATATATATATATATATATATATATATATATATATATATATATATATATATATATATATATATATATATATATATATATATATATATATATATATATATATATATATATATATATATATATATATATATATAATATATAATATATATATATATATAAATATATATATATATATATATATATATATATATATATATATATATATATATTATATATATATATATATATATATATATATATATATATATATATATATATATATATATATATATATATATATATATATATATATATATATATATATATATATATATATATATATATATATATATATATATATATATATATAATATATATATATAAATATATATATATATATATATATATATATATATATATATATATATATATATATATAATATATATATATATATATATATATATATATATATATATATATATATATATATATATATATATATATATATATATATATATATATATATATATATATATATATATATATATATATATATATATATATATATATATATATATATATATATATATTCGATTATATGTTTTATATAAATTATATTCATTTTGTAAATCAATCAGACAACATAATATATAGATATTTTATACGGAAGTAAAGTAAAGCATTGTGAATTTATATATGTTGCCAAATTTCACCCTGAGCTCTAAATGTTTAATTAATATTATTATCAAAATATTTTTTTAATTATGTTTATTTTAATTTTTGGTGTTAACTTTTGATATTGTATTTATATATTATAAAGCATACTACATAATTATTAATATGTATATACTACTTACATTTTAAAAGTCTACGCCTAATGACATTGCAAGGTAGGCAGACTCGATCGATTTTCACGTGCTGCCCAAGTTTGAGATATCGCATTTTCTAGGGCAACTAAACGCCGCGCCTTGGATTTATGTTGTGGAACCTACAACTGTTGCTTTTTTAGTAAGAATCTGTACACTACACCATGTTGGCGTTTAATAAATTATTATTAATAATAAATCTTGTAAAACAAAATGAAATGGTTATCAATACAAAATGATTATTATCATGAAACAAATTGCTTACTAATATCAGTTTAATTTAACAACACGTGATAGCGGTATCGAGAAGCCGAAATTTTAATAACGAGATATCGATTCACAATTGGATGGCAGAGTGAGATTTTTATTTGTAATCCAATAAATTGTTTTCCGCTTTACTAGTATATGTTTCTGGTTTTACTTCGTGTAAGGATTTAAACGGGCTTTATAACTTTTTACGTGATATGAACTAATTGAAATTTGAGGCTTTACTTTTTAATTAGTATATTAAATATTCATTAAAAGATCTGAAAGATCTTAGAATATCCAACAATTCTAAAGGCTTACACTCCGCGCCATAACACTATGTACGCGTTGGTTAACTAATACTTTGATTCATTTGATTACTTTGCATTCTTTGGGCGTTGAGTTCCACTACCGAAAGAGCAATGTTCGAGCTATTTTAGCAGAAAGCTAAAGCAAAATAAGCTAACAACTAGGTTTCTATCTCTTTTTACGCTACTTTAAGAGAGATGACATGAAACTGCGCAAAATTGAGAAGAAACTACTTGACGAGCCACTGAATTTAATCTCTCCATCTTCATATTGCCTTAATAATCATTTTACTAATTTAAACTGAACAAACTGAAACCAACACTTCATATTTTCATATGGAGAATTGCATATTACATTTTGCTCTACCTTATAAAACAATTTCGTGTTAAGAATAATAGGTTTTTAAACGTCGCAGCGATACATCAATATATGTCGACGTGAAGGAAAATAAATTGCCAATATGTAAATAATTTTCAAGTTTAATGTGCGTGTTTTAAAAAACTAACAGCAATTAAATTGTTACATACCATTTCGATGTGTATCAATGGACTGTGTTAGTTTTTTTGGACATTAATCGATTTATTATTCATATTCGACCAGGATATATTCGAAAGTAATAATACTGTTATACAGATTAAAAATGGGTAGTAAGATATTACTTTTTTTAGTCTATTTCAACCGTATTTTGATGTCAGGTACCGCTTCCTGTTTTAATCTTTTTTTATAGCTTCACGCTTCACTTTTTATATAGCTACACGCTTTATCCCGCATATAGCAAGGTAGGCAGAGGAAAGCGCCGGAATCGTTAAACGTTTTAAATTTATTAATAAATTTAAATTCTTCGTTAATTATATTACAATCGTAATAACTTAGCATAGACGGTATAATAAATAAGATGTTTTCTATTTACTTTACATATATATAGCAGTGATTAATAAGCTAAGCTGTAAATTTAAATAGAATTACCAAACAAGTAAACATATAATATTTTATAATTTACTTTATATTTTGCTTATCTTTAGACGTAGGCTATGATATCACATACCTGTTAAGGAAAATGTGTCTAAGCAGAGTTCAACGTTCTGTCATATTAACCTCAAAGGGAACCATTTGCGGAATAAGAGGAAATTAAACGTATGCCAAAAACGTCGTGTGTTGTTTGAACAACTGTGAAATTTGAATGTCATACTCATTAAAGACGAGAATTTGTTAGAATTTTAATAAATTTGCATGTTTTATTATAATATATACTATAATGGTACAGTTTTAAAGTGTCTAGTTAGAGGTTTGGTTAAGGTCCAAGTGGAAGAAATCAAAGAATTATGTATGAGAAGACATTGTGTTAAGTGCTACATTTTTTTCTTTTAAGAAGTGTATTGGTTTCATTTTCAATTGATTAGCGAACATAAGGAGAAGTCATTATTTCAGTCTAATTTTCTTTAATATTTGAAATATTGAAGATTTTTATTTCTCTATTGTTTCATTTTCTTTATTGTTATTATACATAGTAAAAACATAAAACCAAATAATATAAACGAAGTTCTTCTTCTTCTCTTTAATTGTGGCGTTTTGAGATAATAAACAGTTACATATTTTTAATAAAAACAATATTAATATCTCTTTTTATTTGAAATATCAAATGACACTTCATAAACTATTTTGTAGAATATATTATAAATGATAAATAAATATTTAATTCTATAAAAACTTAAAAAAATCCATTAATAAAAACTATTAAACTTGACGATTTCTTTTAAGTGAATCACACTTGAACATTTTTTAATTAAGATGAAGTTTAGCCCTATCTGTAAGTGTTTCGGATAACGGCCTGTATTAACTAAGGTCGTATATTAAACTGAATAGACGTGATTCATACATTGTCATTATAAATTTTGTGGATTCATTCACATTTGGTCGGGTTTTACCCAAAACCTAAAGAAAAAAAGATTGAACTTAAAAAAATTATGTTGTTCTTATTTCTTTTCTAAGTTTACTAAGATATACTGGTCCTTTACCAGTAATATAAATTAGTAATATATGCTGAGGACCGTTGTGGTACAGAGGAGTAACGTCTGTATGTAAATCGACGGTTTGTGGGTTTGATCCCCTCTCGGGCATTTGATCCCCTCACAGCGCGGCGTTGAGTTCCGCCACTAAATACGTGCAATGCCTCAAAAAAGAAGGAGAGCCGGGACTAAACAACGGAGTGTTTTAACACTAGGTTCCTATGGTTCCTGCAGTTTCCTCTGCCCACCCCGCCATGTGCGGGATTAAAGCGTGAAGACATGAAAAAAATGATATATGCTAATAATAAAATGTCATAATTTTTGTCCTTATCTGCTCATAATGTAAAAAAGGTTCATTTTTTTAGGACGCTAATTTAAAATTTAAATGTTTGCTATTAAAGAGAAGGTCAGTTGATTTTTATAACCGGGAATATTTCTGACAACCATATCAAATATTTTTATTAGGAGTTTAAATGTATGAATTTAATTCACATTAAGTTGGTTTATATTTTAATTGCAGTGTTTCCAGCAAAGAACGCTTAGATATAGATTTTTTTCCTTAATTTATTAAACAAATATCTTGCAATAATTTTTATATATCCCTAACCGTTGTGCCAATAAATGACAGACAATGTAATGTCGTAATTAATCAGCATACCTGAAATTAGAGGCCAAAGGGTATTTAGGGATATAGTTTCACGCTTTTATTCTGCATATAGCAGTTTAGGCTAAGAGAACCGCAGAAACTATAGGAACCTAGTGTTAAGACACTCCGTTCGCTGATTGACGAAAATGGAAATCCATCTTGCTCGAGTGGGAATCGAACTCACATACCGTTGCGTTTACAGACAGACTACGCCTCTGCGTTTTATAGTCAACGCAAACGTTAAGCGCAGGCTACGGCTAGTCGTATATAAATGTTTAATATAAATAGTTATTCTATTATACGCTTAAAGCATTAATCATGCTTAAATAAAGCTAATTTTATTACTCAACAAAAACTTCCCACCAGTGTAAGTAATTTGGCACAGGAAGTACAATTTTTTGTTCATCGTATAATATTGTGACTACTGGCAATAAACTAAATTTGTTTTTACTATTTTATTAAAAGTATTTAATTAATATGCATAATTTATTGAATGTATTTGTTTCTAAAATGAACTCTTAGGTTTTATATATATAAGTATATGATAATATATATAAAGACCGTCGTGGCGCAGAGGCATAGCGTCTGCCTTTAAACGCAACGATTTGTGGGTTCGATTCCCACTAGGGAAGATGAATACCTATTTTCTTCGCTCTGGCAATTAGGCGAAGCGCGGCGTTCCAGTCATGTTCCAAATTATGATTACTGTAACGATTTTTCGCTTTACATAACAGATTAAACTTAGTGACATGACTCTCATCTTTCCATCAGCATCCAAGACAAGAAACTCTTTTACATTAAATATGGATCAATTTACAATAATTTACTTTTACAGTCTCACTGTATAAATCAACGCCCTTCATTAATGTGAAATATATCTAATTTCTGTTGTATTCTATCAAAGAAACTTAAAATATAAAAAAGAAAAAAGAGGACCGTCGTGGCGCAGAGGCGTAAGCACCTGCCTGTAAACGCGACGGTTTGTAGGGTTCGATCCCCACTCGGGTAAGATGGATTTTTCTATTTGCATTTTCTTCGCTCTGGAAACTAGGCAAAAGCGCGGTGTTGAGTTCCGCCACTCAACACGCAATGCCTCGAAAATGGCGGAAAGCGGGACGGAGAAAGCAGGGACTAAACAACGGAGTGTCTTTACACTAGGTTCATATGGTTCCTGCAGTTCCCTCTGCCTACCCTGTCATGTGCGGGATAAAGCGTGAAGCTATAAAAACAAATCTAAAACAGCCGGAAATAACATAGAACATAAAATAATTCAGTCGTTTATAAATACCATTTTAATATTTGCTATGGAATATAATTAATCAATTAAACGCTCGTGTGGCCAAATCATAACGCCAGTATAGGTGGGAATGAACTGTGAAGGCAAGCAAGTATGCAAGTTATCTAATGCAATATTGCCATGTCAGTATAAAGTATTAGAAAATATCCACATATAAAATTTATATATGTATGCTTACGTACTATATATATTTAATATATACATGTCTTAGTGTCTATAATAATATTTTATATCAGAAGAAGTTTTTGGACGTGCTAATTTTTTTAGCTTCACGCTTTATCCCGCACTTGGCAGGGTAGGCAGAGAGAACTGCAAGAACTTAGTGTTAAGACACTCTGTTGCTTAGTTCCTGTTTTCCCCGTCCCCGCTTTCCGCCTTTTTCGAAGCATTGCGTGTTGAGTGGCGGAACTCAACGCCGCTTTGCTTAGTAATGACTTAAATTGTTTTTTTAATTATATTTGATAGTCTATTAAAGAAGATTATAGCTTGTAGATTATTTTAAGCAATTTTTATTGGTCTGATGTACTTAATACAGTGTAACTGCGTGGGCGAAATTGCAAGTAAAAAAACAGTATATTTTAAGATTTTTTATTCAACATAATTCATTAATAAAGCGCTAAATTTCTGAGACTTCCAGCTTGACTTCTCCTTCTTCTCTATTGAAAAATAAAATCTTTGTGTATGATTGATACATATACATTTTTAAGGAATCTTGGTGATTTAATATTACGCTAAACTGACAATAATCCGTGCTTACTATACTACTAAGTGATTACTATCTTTACTAATAAAACATATTAATAAAATTTGATGAAAAGGCAAAAAAATATAATGTCTTTTAATTAACCATTTCCTATTTGGAATGAGTCGTAACCATCAGGTTATGAGGTATAATTTAATTTATATAAGTGGATTAAAATAGATTATAGGATTTATTGATAGATTATAGATTATAGGAATAAATGTTCTATTGTTAATAATATCATCGTACGAGTTTTTTTTCTTTTAAATTGTAGGTATACTATGCTAGCCGCGCTTACGATCAGGTGAAAGATGTTATTAATTTTCGTATTTACAAAAGTATTAAATTAGATTAATTAGTTCAAAAATTAATATAATATAAGTATTAGGTGTCTATATAACAAATAAATGAAGTACCATTTTAGTTTTTTTTTTTCAAATGACAATCACTAAGGTGTGCTGTTCAAATAAATGACTCTTATAGGTAAGGATATTTTTTTCATACTTTAGAAAATGTATGATATCATACATGGTAAGTAATACAGGGTAAGCCCCTATTTTGTTTGCAATATATGTTTCTTTTTATAAATAATTAGTATGATAATTTGCATTAGTATCTAGTTAGTGAAGAATTAACGTATATAACACAGTAGGCAAAGGGTGAATACTCTTTCCAAGGAATTAGATATGAAAAAAATCTGCGGGAATCGAACTTATAACCATCACATTTGGAATCTAAAATCATGTCATGATATCCTCACAATTCTATGGTTAATTTTAAAAACGATTACTTAAATAGTCGATTAATACGAGGCTCTTTAAATTTAATAATAAATGATTGTTTAACGCTAAGGCGTTAAGATACACATGACTTCAACTAGAGGTCTAGCAAGTATTTCTACGACATTAGTAGACTATAGTAACTTCTGTATTCAAAAAATCTAAAATATTAAAAATATTTACAAATAACACATTTATAATTGTATAATAGCATAGCCATACTTGTTATGTGATAATTTGGACGCCATATCATAATCATGATGATAAAAAAAGTTTTGTTATGGCTTAACAGTCTCTATTACTCTAAACATCTCATTACAATACCTTTAAGATGCCGACGTGGCATTTGAGGCGATAATCATGGCTGTCAAATATACATAGATGTATGAGAACATAATGACTGTATCGTCTTGACTGTATTTTTTCTAATAGGTAGATTTTATTCCATAAAGTGTGGTAAGGCTTTAGAAATTCAAATTTAATTTACGTAATGCACTTTGCTGGGCTTGTTAAAGGTTAAAGTTTGTATACGTTAATGTGTAATTTAATACGTAAATATTGTACGTTAATAATGTAAATATAAATATATAAACTATATAGTACATAAAATTTACGTTTTTTTTCAATTCAACCATTTAAAAAAAAAGACCTTAAACGTAGTGACGTAATAGTAACAGTGTTAACGTGATAGACGTGGGTTTAAATTCCATTTGAGTAAAAAAGCCAGCATTACATTTTTATATCCAAATTATTGATACAAAAATATTTTACTATAAAATTTACCAAAATCAGATATAAAATGATTTCTTTGTAGAAGTCTCAAGAGTTCACAATAAAATCCTGTATATTAAACGACCGTATAAAAAAATTTCCAAGACAACTTCATAGTTATGTTGGAATTTTTTTTCTTACTTATTCATATTAGTAGCAAAAATACTGTGAAATAATATCATATATCGGTCTCAAGTACTAACTTCGTCACCATGTGTCGTAACCGAATATCGAATCCTCAACGGGGCCAATGTCGCGCGTCAAAGCGATGATACAGTAAGGCCACCCGCATTCTTAATTATCACATACTATTTTATGACATAGATTTTTATTTTACTTTGCACAGTTTTATATTATATACATTTTTTCGTTTAAATATTATCGCTTATATATATATTATTATATTTCCCTTTATGTTGACATATAGATATTTCCCTACCATATATAGGTTCATAGGAACATACTATAGGTTTTCACGTTTTAACCTGATTCAGTTTGAAGCAAAAAAAACGTTAAAGAAGGTACAAATAACTTACCTAGTAATAATATAAGCTTTATTTTTTTCTGAATTAAAAGATTTCATTTCGATTTATTCGGTTTTTTCTTTTTTTTTAATCTTCACGCTTTATCCCGCATATTGCAAGGTAGACAGAGGGAACTGCAGGGACCGTGGGAACCTAGTGTTAAGACACACCGTTGCTTAGCCCCTGCTTTCTCCGTCCCCGCTTTCCACCTTTTTCGAGGCATTGCATAAGGTAACGAAGAAAATGCAACATCTATCTATCTTTCATTACATTTATTAATTTACTTAACTCTCTTGAGGATCATTTTTCCAAAATTAATTTCTTAGTATTCGTTTTTTATACAAGAACTGAATATAATAATTTAAGACTAAGTCAGAAATCTTACAGACATGTATCTAGGGGAAAATACGTTCCATTGACGTTGTTAATACATTGTCCATAGTAAAACAAGCCCACGTTGCCATAACAAAAAATATTAACAGTTAAATATTAATGAATATTACTATTTTTTGCGTTCTGGCATTTAACAGATAATTAAGCGTGGTTAACCTACATTTTTTGTATTAAAGAACAATGACTTTATTTATAAATATATTACGTATATATAAATATATTATGCTATAATCTATATAATTACGTGAAATATTCAAATATTGTTATATTTTTAAGATATGTTTAGTATAGTTTATGTTTTAGTACATTTGGTAACGTAATTTGGGATCGTTGTAGCGCGAATTAATTAGAATTGACTGAAAACTTCACGTTTAGAGGTTCGATTCCCTGTGGAGAAGATAATTGTTTTATTTTATCGCTCAGTTCAACAGGTTAACAACGTCGAGTTTCTTACTGAAGTGTAGTTCTTCCACCAGCAATAACTCGAAAATTGAGTGGAAACTGGAAAACTAGATTCCCCCAGCCTACCCTGCTATTTGCAGCAATAAAAGTTAACCGATTTAATTGCAATTATCTAAATTTGAATTCCAAGCTAAACATTGTATTTACTATACAAAATAGGCATTTAGAATACTTGAAATATTTGTTAATAATTAAATGTTCAATTAACTTAGTCGTTGTGGTATAGGCTGCCTTTAATTTCATATGCCATCACTGTGTTCATCCTACGATGAATTACTTACAGCAAACATCAATTTTGTAATTGTAATTGTATGTAGGTAAAGCTTGTAGGTAGAAGATGAATCAAAGGTCGATTCATAGAAAAAGATGTACTGAGAATCTCCGGCTTTTTATTCGAAAATCTTAAATAGATGTTCTTCTAATCAATAACATATTTACATATTAGAAAAACACTTATCTTTAATTAAAGTTAAAATATGTTTATATGATTTTTAATATGTTTTATACATATTTTGTCGGTTCTATGTTTTATTTCATGATATGGAACGAAATGACCTTTTTCTTTATTTGCTCTACCTTCACGTAGTTACACGTTTGACCTCTATTGGAATAGTTAGAGACGTATCTACGGACTCCTTCTCCAACTGCATCAACCTGCGCCAGCTCAGAACCTCATTGATTTCACGTGGCCTTCCTTCAATGTCATTAGCATATTAAATGTCAACCGATACCACTCACTCTTGTATCGTATAAACTATAAAATAGCATATAGTAATATTATAATATATAGTAATACCCTTATATAGATAAAAAAAGCATCGGAAATATGTCAAATTTAAAAACCACAATTGATAAAATTTATTATAATGAGTCTTAGAACTTAAAGTTATACTTCTACGTCCAATCAAGAGGCCAAAGAACCGGATAATTTTTTTTAAAATAAAATAAGATATAGATAAGAAATATTTTTAAATCTATATTATATACATAAGCACAAAAACTAGAACTGTCACATTCGATGTTTTACACAGGTCTTTATTTATGGAATTAGATACGAATGAATAATAAATCAGAATTATTACTAAATATTAGAAGAACAATATACATTAAGGATATTCTTGTGACATTTATAGGCATTTTGTCGTAATCATTAAAACTAACATTAAAAATTAAACATTACTATAAATAATTTATATAGTTTATACATTATTTAAAATTATTTAGTTATAATTATTACTTTGAAGTATTTTATCGATTTGCATTTTTTTTTATTGGAAATAATTAAAGAAATTAAATTAAATTTTTTAAGTGACAACTATTCTAATATTACCAATATTTACAAGTACATTGCAGTTGTTTGATCATAATTGTACAGGCACTGTCTAGTGTGAGATTGTATGGGCGTGCATAAGCAGCAGTCTACTAACAAAGTTGTTGCGAGGTGTTATTTATTTAATTATTCCTTATACTCACGCATATGTAAATCCGACATACTCGTGATTAATTAATAAGTTATTATTGTAAAAATAAAGTTACTGTTAAAATAAATATGATATGATGTTAAATATATATCTTAATAAAATACACTTCATATATGTATAGGTTTTGAAAGTAATAAGCATATTTTTAGACTTATATTTCATATATACTTCCTATCCAGTTTCGGTTATAATTTTCACACTATATATGTTTTGTATTATATTGAATATAATAGATAACTATAGTTAAGTTGTTACTACGAAAATTTTGTTTTATAAATTAATTCCACTACTTTACAAAAATATTATTTTAAAGTGTTAATAAAATTACAACGTCCTTGCCATACGATCTGACTTACTTTTAAAAGTTACAAAATATACGGAAAATGAGTAGTCTTGACAATGACCCATATGAGGTGTTTCCACGTCAAGCAGAGATGGGTGATTCTAGTGACCTTATCGATGTGGGAGAAATGACAATCGTCATTTAGATCCGTGAGTTAGCGCGGATATGGTTCAAAATGTGAGGTTAAGCGATTAAATGTCGTTTTTTATTTTACCAAACATTTTACATTGTGAATGTATATTTTTATATAGTTTTATGAAAAGAAAATCAATATAAAATATCGTTTTATTTATATTAAAGAAAATAATATTTTTCATTGAAATCACTTAGTAAATAGATTTAATAACAGTCACGTGATTATATTTTAAACTATTCTAAAGCGAAGTCAAATCTATAATTATTTAAATGAAGCTTTACTGTCAAAATAATAATTTTAAATATATTATAAAATTATTAAATAGAAAATTAGGCATATTTTTAAGAAGAGTGCGTCCGCGTCACCTAAAGAACTTGTGTCTCAATCATACAAGGTGATTAGTATTTCGGGTGGGAGCAAGCGCAGTCTCTCGCCGCCCGTCGCCCCGTGCGCCAGACGCTACCGCGCGCGCCATACTGAAGCGCGAATAACCAATTTTATTCAAATTATATATATACAAAAAATAAATAAAAATCAAAGCCGTGTATAAGTGCATAGTGTTTGTGCAATATATTGTGACGTTACACTATAACTATCAAAAATCTCCATTATCAACTATTACATAAGTAAGTGATATTTTTTTAATAATAGTTTTTTTTTTCAAATGTTACTTCATTTTAACAAACAAAAGTCATGCCGAATGGATTTTTTTGGACTAACGCAATTATCTGCGCAAGCGCAATACGCAAATTGATGCGGAACTTGTATTTGTATTTAAATGTTTTAATATATAAGAAAAAATATTTCATTAATTTACACAAATCATTGAAATGTATTTTTTGGAGGTAAATATTAAAATTATAATAAAATTTTAATTTATTCTGCATACTTGAGAATATATACGTGTTTCACATTGCGCGTAAGAAAAGACTTCAACGTCGTCACGTACGCGTTGATGTCTTTATAACGCAAGGAAAACTCTTTACTTTAGAATGGTCTTAGTCTTATTTCTGTGAAGTACTATAATTAGAACATTTACTAAATAGAACATTAACTAGTATTTTACATATAAATATCATAATGTTTTTCTACTGAGTTTTGGTGTTTCAATTAAGTTTTATTTGAAATTTACTTAATTACTTTTTAATTAATTACGTTCATATGCATGTTTGCTTTGCTTTTTGTAATAATTTTATATTTACTTGCATAATGTAAGAATATAATTTAATATATAATGACGCAAAATATCTCCTAAAGTAGAAAATCTTCGTAGTGTTTAATAATTTGTAACTAATACGTACTATTAACTGAGTAAATGCTTGAGATCTCACAAGCGTTTCGTAAGTATTGACCAAAGTTTGCACCCGATTTTAAACGCAACTTAATCTGTTGCAATTATTGAGAAACTTAAAGCAATAACAGTCTTAAAATTTAAATTTTATACGAGATCCAATGACAAGATATTTTTATATGTTTAATATTTTAATTACATAACATTTGTTTTTGTTTAAATTTTAATCGTTTAATAATCATTTTAACAATAATATTAAGTAATTAAAGTAAGTAAAGCGGGGACGGAGAAAGCAGAGACTAAGCAACGGAGTGTTTTAACACTAGGTTCGTATGATTCCTGCAGTTCCCTCTGCCTACCCCGTCATGTGCGGAATAAAGCGTGAAGCTAAAAAATTAAGTAAATAAGTTATAATGTAAGCTGTTAATTTAAATGGAATACAAATTAAATATCTCAAAGGTGTGAACCACAATTGATTGACTGTCATATTGCCGATAAAAGTCTCACGTCATCAAAGTCGAAATTTTGATAGCTCACTAAAGAAATGAAACGTTCGATAAAGATAATGACAATGTTAATTAACAAGTATCTTGTATTTTGTAATTGCTTTGTATACAAGTTATATCACATTCCTTTTATAGTTAACATTGAATTTTGAATGCACTGTACTAATTTATATTAGATTATAAAAAAAGTATATATGTATGTTTAATTATAAAAACATATTTAACATATGTTGAATTCGTTTGGAACTAGAACGGAGAATTTTTACATTAAATACTCTTTCTCCACTCTGATGCAATACATGCGCTTCAGTGTGAAGATTTTTTTTTGAAGAAGCAAATGGAGAAGGAATCATTGATAATATTGATAAATTCACTGTTGGTACTTCTTTATATAACATTCCTAACCTATTTTTTATAAGAAAAATTATTTTATAAGAAAATTAAATCATGTCATGTCATTTTTATGACATAATTTATCATAATTTTCAATTTTATAGCTTAACCTTATAAACACGGTGTAAGCTCGATGATATAACCGATTCGTTTCCTAATGTGTGTATTTTGAAATTCACGTATATTGGAACCTTGAACAAAGTGACAACTTGTTTTTGTCGTAGCTTTTAATAAAACTTGACTACATGTTTATCAATTTATTATAATGTATTTTTATGAGGTCAACATTAATGTCATAGTTATTGTGAAAAGAATTTAACAAATCGAAATTGGTGGTTTCAATAATTAATGTTTAAGTTGAATAATAAACTGTTTTTAAGGACCGTCTATAAACGTGACGGTTTGTGGGTTCGATTCCCATTTGGGGATGATGGATTTTTTACTTCTATTTTATTTGCTCTGGCAACTTGGCGAAGCTCAGCGTTAAGTTACGCCACTCAAGACACAATGCCTCGTAAAAAAAAGACGTATAGTGGGGAACGGAGCGTCTTAAGATTAGGTTCCCACCTGCAGTTCCCTCTGCTTACCCTGCTTACAATATGTGGGATAAAGTGTGAAGACATTTAAAAAGATTAATTGTTTTTGTAGGCTAGTTTATGTCGAATATACACTTGTGGTATGATATGGTTTGGTAATACATAATTGATAGAATAGCAACTTTGGCGGTAGTTAATAAAGTTATTATAAATAATTAACAATAACAGTAAAAATATATAAATAATTATAGAATTATAAAATATAATTATAATTGTTTATTATGTATTAACAAATTAATAGTTTATTATGAATACAATTATTATTGTTATTCAGTATTATGAGCTATACGTGGTTGCAGTATTTGGTTTAACGAACTAATCTCAGGAACTGTTAAATTTAGAAAAATACAAAAGGTCAGGTCACTCTACGACCAATAGTTCGAGGCATTTCTCTTGCGGCGCAGACGAGAATTTGTTTTATACATATTAAAATATCAATATTTTAAATCAACTTTTAAATTCAATAACCATTCTGTTAGCGATTTAGTTGACTCTCACGATGCACGCCCAAACATAAAATTATATCAGGCGTGTTAAAGAATAGATATTAACATAAAAACAAATCCGCCCAGTAGCTTTATATGCCCCTTTCTCCTTTAAATAAGGCTTAGAATCGCATGTATCAATAATTCGATACAATTTGATATTTGACAAAGGAAAGCTAATGGCCCGTTTAACTAAATAACGTTAGGCATTGTCATCGTTCACAATGACATGCTGGCAGGTTGTTTGGCAATACCTGATGGTGTGTGAAACATATGAATAAAGTGCTTGACGATGTCAAATTATGAGGGTAACCTAGTATTGAATTGAGGAGTTTAGAAATTTTAGGCGTTATAGGTCAGAGGTCAGAGGTCAAAGGTTATAGTTCCATAAAAGGTTGGCACATACATAATAATAGTGACAAAAAATATTTACTTTCCATTTTAAAGCTTAAATATGAAAAGCTTCGTTTCATACATAAAATGTCGTGGCGCAGAGGCGCAACGTCTGCCTGTAACGCGACGGTTAGTGGGTTCGATCCCCAGTCGGAGAAGATGGATTTTTCTATTTCCATTTTCTTCGCTCTGGCAAACTAGGTAAAGCGCGGCGTTGGGTTCCGCCACTCAACACGCAATGCCTCGAAAACGGTGGAAAGCGGGGACGGAGAAAGCAGGGACTAAGCAACGGAGTGTCTTAACACTAGGTTCCCACAGTCCCTGCAGTTCCTTCTGCCTATCCTGCCCTGTGCGGGATAAAGCGTGAAGCTAAAAAAAAAATGTTAAAAACTGAAGACTTATACTGCTAGCTTTATTAACCTTAGCAATAAAAAGTCCAAAAAATGACATATCTACAGCTTTTTGTTTACATTTTAATAAATTATGAACAAAACAGTGGTTTGATTTCAGTTTTATTTAGTGAATAAAGATGTTCGTATCTCGAGGCGCATGTAACATTGTTACTCGTTAAACACATTTCCGAGTTTTAAGGCCGTCGGAAGAACATGATTTAATGGGTATATTTTACAACAGAACTATTATCTATTTTCCGATTCGTGATAACATTTTTATATACAATATTGTACTTTATCTTGTTGCAGTAAGATTTAAATTTAAACAAATGTTTTCGAGTCCGTATCCGGCACTTTCAGGCGATTTTCCAAATTATTCTCAAATGCAGTTTCTGTATTTTAGCAATTTATTTGTTCACGTTTGATTTGCGTGCAATGATTGAACACTTCAATTATAATATTAATACTTATTTCTTACATAGTACATAATTAACTTATTTTTGTTTCTAATCAAATTGCCAAATTGTTCCACACCAATTGAAATGGAAAAGGTAAAACGGAGTGTCTTAACACTATTTAGAGAATTTTCTCTTTGCATATTCTGATTACATGGATTTCTTGTACTACTATAAGAATGTGATTGGCAATTTTTGCTTTAATAAAATATCGACAGTAAAGTACCTAAAATATGTTACACACATTCGCTACCTATCTACACATACAATAATACATTAATGATGACAGTTCAATTAAGTTTAAAATTGGCTATAATTTATAAATTAATAGTACAAAATTATGTACCAGATTAATATTACGCTGGCAATCAACTAGAACGTTTGGGTGTAAGATATCAAGGCACATATAATGTTTATGCATACAGTGTAGTTGCGCCATAGTGTTGCGAAACGCAGGCGCAGGACCGCTACTGCAAACGAAAGTTGAACCACGTATAAACAGCTACATAGATAATTTGAATTGTCACAAGTACTTTGTAAATTGAAATGACAATTGTAACACATATTTTAGTTATTTTTAGTCAATTTTTCAGATTTGTTATCTACAATCATATACTTAAATCATAACTTTAGTATTGATATTAAACAAAAAACATTTTTTTTCTTATTTATTTTTTTTTAATTAGGCTGCGGTTATATACATTTATTGTAACATAGTAGAAATGATCCGGCTTAGGATAAAATTTGAAGTATTCATAAATCTAAGTAACATTTACGACGGTCCCTCCTATAAATTATATTAAGAAAATATTAGTATGGAAATTTTGACAATTAGGTTACCCAAATTTAGAGTTTCATTAATATTAGGAGGACCATCGTGGAGCAGAGCCGTACGCGTCTGCCTGTAAACGCGTACGGTTTGTGGGTTCGATTCTCACTCGGGGAAGATGGATTTTTCTATTTCCATTTTCTTCGCTCTGGCAACTAGGTGAAGCACGGCATTGAGCTCCGCCACTCAACACACAATGCCTCGCAAAAGGCGGAAAGTGGGGACGGAGGAAGCAGGGACTCAGCAACGGAGTGTCTTAACACTAGGTTCATATGGTTCCTGCAGTTTCCTCTGCCTACCCTGCCGTGTGCGGAATAAAGCGTAAAGCTATAAAAAAGTTATATTAGTTTTCGAGTTCTATGAATATAAAGACTAAGGTTATCAAAATTATCCTATTGAGGTAATTGCAGATTATAGGCTTTGGGTTCAATTGCTAGGTTTGTTCTGGTAAGATGCTGAAAGCGAAGACCTAGAACATCTGTTTTGACGCTCGGTTGACTTTGCTGACTTTACAATAAGCTAGAAACAACAAGAAGAGGCAACAAACAAATATTTGAAAATCATAAAAAAATGCAATATACTAAAGATATAAAAAAAAACCTATAAATATTAGAAAACATTAAAAGGAAATCACTTTTATATTTTTTTCATTTTTAGTTTTTATATATTAATAGTTTTACATATCCATGATGACGTAATTGTTTAAGCTTATTTAATGTCATGGATTCAAAATTCACGTGTTAAAATTTGGCACTTAATAGTAGGCCAGAGTTATGTCAAATATTTGGTAATTCACATCAATTCATAAAAGGAAACACATATCGTTGCGATAAAAATTTAGTAGTTTAACGATGGAACAGGTTTGATTGACATGGAAAGGTCAAACACTAACAATAAATTCTAGCCCTAACTGCTTAAAGATATAAAGAACATAATTGCTTGTCATATTGCAGAATTTCCACACAAAAATAACATTTACCTAGGAGATGTTTGAACACCATGTACGATCGAAGAACAAGGAAATTGTTTAAACAAAACAAAATAATATAATTTTTTTGTTGATCTTCTAATCGATCCGTCAATGTTTTAGTCTGCAAAGATGTAATTAAATTTTTTATAATCATAATTATTGTCTGAATGTTTTCAAAGGTTAACAAGGTGGAGCTATAAATCGATGAGATTAGTTTAAATCTAGGAAACTTTTAATTTTTTTGACTATCGTTGCTTTATTATTTTAACCATGTGTCATATATTTTGTTTATAAAGACGCCTAATAGAGCTTTTACCTGTGTATTTACACCTGGAAATCTAACGGAAATAACTAGTAGTTTAATTGTGCTACGTAAACGCATTTAGGTCCACATAATCTATGGGTGAATTGCAAATGAATTTTACATTGTTTTGCTTTAAAATATTTACTAATGTAGTATATAGGTAGATTATTTTATAATTTATCAGAAATATTTGAACAAAATTAAAATTAAATGTAGACTAAAATATTATGGAAAAGGATAGAAGCTCTTATACCAAATTGTTTATTTAAAGTGATTTAATATATAAATAAATATATATTTTTTAATTAAAAGATTATTATACAAATATTTTTTATCTGTACGTCAAAATAATTTTATATCAACGCTAATATTTTACCCAAACATTGCCTAAGGTGTCCTCGAGAAAACGTTTGTCTAAGTATCAACAGTACAGTGTTAAGAGTGTTGTGATTTCACTTTTGTTATTTAAGTTTCTATTCAATAAAAACCATGTTTTGTAATATTTAACAAAATATATATATATATATATATATATATATATATATATATATATATATATATATATATATATATATATATATATATATATATATATATATATATATATATATATATATATATATATATATATATATATATATACAATATATATATATATATATATATATATATATATATATATATATATATATATATATATATATATATATATATATATATATATATATATATATATATATATATATATATATATATATATATATATATATATATATATATATATATATATATATATATATATGACCTTGACTTATATGAACCCATTAAAATTAGAATCAAATTAAAAAAAAACTACATAATATATGTTATTATTGTATTTCGTATACATAATGAAGATTTAAATTTAATGTCAAATAATATGTTAATCATGAAGACGACACTAAGTAGAGAAACGAATGAGCCGGATCTTTCAAACTCGATTCTTATCTGTATGTTTTAATAACACATTACAAAGTTATACCACTTGTAAATTGTTTTTTATATTATATTAGATAAAAGTAGTGGCAGATCACTCCGTTTTTTTTAAATTACATTTTTCATAATCATTTTATGATGCCATTGTAACGTAGTTTGACCTCGTTAGTTGTGAGTTCGATTCTTACTCTATTTATATCTTTATCTTTTTTCTCTCCTCCACCTACAAACGGGACAGTTAAGTTCTGCCATATTTGTAGGACTTTATATACCTATTTATATATCGTTGTAAAGAAGTCACAATTTTCTTAGTATAGATAAGCAGATTACATTTTATTAATAAATTCGCACATAAATTTCAATATTAATCGACGATACGTAAACTAGACGTATATGTAAATATATGTATAAAAATATATATTGTCAACATTCACCTATCACGATAGCCTCACGTGTCTTTACTCGTATATAAATAATATATGCTTATATAGATTTTTTTTTGTTTTTTTTTAACAATAAGGTAAAAATTCAAATAAATATAGTTACCAGGTATAACAAAAATAGATATTTTCATTTCTCAATATGAACGATATTGTTTATTTTTCATATATTTTAAGATGAATTCAATCAACCATCTTGTATTTCTTTTTGTTATAATTATAGTTTTTGTTCGCCGTCATTTTGAGAAGAGGTGAAGATACAAAAAGGATGAATATTATATAAAAATCTACGTAAATTTGTATTTTATTTTATAAAATTGTATTGACCAGAAAAGATATGTTAATTTTATCTTTTTTGGTCAATATAAATATATAAAATTAAAAAACCAAAAAGCTCACCTATTAAATATTCACAAATATTAGTATCAAAATATTCCTACGGTAAAGATATAGTGGCATATGAGCTACGACTAGCATATTGACTACGTAGCCAAGGTGTATTAGCCCGAATCAACGTCAAATGTGACATTTTGGTACCTATCAGGGTAAAACCGGACGACCTCACTGCCTACAATCGCTTCCATTACAACCAACCTATAAAATTTAAAATATTCTATATAATTACTTGTTTATTTTAATTTATCTAGGTACTAGATTTGGCCTTGATTGTGTTGTATTAAAAGTTTCATTAATGAATGGCACTTGGCTTAATTGAAGACAAATTTTGCGCAGTTACGTTTTGGATTTATATTTATATTATTACAAACGGTTCATGACTGTTTGGCATTTTTTACTGGATAATAGTGGATTTGATTCAATTAACGTTAATTAAGAAATATCGGCTGAGGCGTGGAGTAAATATCGCCAGTATTCTGTACATAGAAGAGTAAGCAGGGGGACCTGCAGAGACCATAGCCTAGTGTTAAGACAATCCGTTCCCCGCTTTCCGTCTTTTTTCGAGGTATTGGGTATTGAGTAACGATATTCAATGATACACTTTGCCTCCCCAGTTGTTTTGCCTCTGCGGTCCTGGCCGCGTCGGTCCTGAAATAAAAAGATTACTATCATAAATAAATAATTACTTAATAAATATACATAGCATAATACCAAAGTCTAAATGAAAATGCAGCTTTATAGCTTGTTAATTAATTGTTCTATAGAATTTATAAGAATCAACCACTTTTACATGACGATTTTATGATCAATTGCACGAAACAAAACATGCGCTCGGCTGAATATTCCTTAAGCGATGCTATTGTGAAATTTCACCTTAGCCCCTTTCCACTTCAATGGTGTATGCACTTTCTATGTATCTTTGAGAGACATCAATTTCTATTACTGTTCTTAAACGGAATTGATACTAAAATTTTCATCGGAAACGTATTATAATATGTTTTTTGTTTTGAACTTGATTGATGTTCTTAAATCATCCTTCAATTAAGTCCATTGTGCCATTCATGAAACAAAAAATAATACTCAAAATAATTTAGCTAATTGGAATTTTACAACATATTTATGTCAAGTACCAGTATAAATATTAATATTATATCTAATATTATATATAAGTTGAGATATAGTATATAAATATTATTGTTTAATTTTATGTCATATATTTGTGATATTATTTTAAACGTAGAATACCCTATATTGCTATATCATATACACACCCTTTATCTTACATTTCAGTTACAAAGTCGTAAAATGTTACTTGCTATCCATTCACATTCAGTTACTGCGTAAACCATATGTTTATGTAAAGCGAGGTTACAACGCATGCCTGCATGTCTCTAAGTTATGTTACACCGCAGCATGCAAAGTGCACCTATAGATATATATTTGTTGATTTTATATGAGGCTATACAATTATATATTACTAGGAATCAATAAAAAAGAAATATATATTATTTACTAGGAAATATATGCAAAGAAAATATATGAAATTTAATAAAATCTAATAACGTCGTGGCGCAGAGGCGCAACGTTTGCCTGTAACGCGACGGTTTCTGGGTTCGATTCTCACTCGGGGAATATGGGTTTTTCTATTTCCATTTTGTTCGCTCTGGCAAACTAGGCAAAGCGCGGCGTTGAGTTCCGCCACTCAATACGCAATGCCTCGAAAAAGGCGGAAAGCGGGGACGGAGAAAGCAGGGACTAAGCAACGGAGTGTCTTAACACTAGGTTCCCACCGTCCCCGCAGTTCCCTCTGCCTCTTCCCTATGCCTCTGCCAAGTGCGGGATAAAGCGTAAAGCTAAAAAAAATATATTCAAAGGGAAAAATACACGCACAATTTTTTTTAGTACTGCGTAACTTTATTAAGTGTTCATCAACAAAATTTAAGACAAATCATAGCAACACTGAAAATGCTAATTATTTCTTTATGAATTTTAAAACGTAGTAATATTACAAATAATATAATTTCATAGAAATCTCGTGATTGTATGGACGAACAAAAACCTAACCGACTTTGTGGTGAGAGAAATCAATAATCTCTCGATGAAAGGGAATAAAATTATCTCGAGACTTTCTCATTCTTCCACCCATAAAGCATATCTTATAATTTAAACTATTTAAAACAAGTGCTGGTAACAGGTTCACGTTCACACGTAAAAAGGTTAACTAGTTTTTTTAATATTAGTATTACATTTATCAAAATAATAAAATGTTAGTATTTTATTATTTAGGATTGTAGAAAAACTTATTATGAACTAAATTAAATTTAAAATAATTGTCAAAAACAAAATATTTAATATCAAAATAATAATATAGCTATGTTACTTTCTTTTCAAATGCTATGTATGTAGAAAACACTTATTTTTATGTCTATGCTAACACATTTTGTTGCTTAGTCCCTGCCTTCCGGATTTTTCAAGATATTGCGTGTTGAGTGGCGAAACTCAACGCCGCGCTTTGCCCAGTTTCCAGGGCGAAGAAAATGGAAATAGAAAAATCCATCTTCTCCGAGTGGGAATCGAACCCACAAACCGCCGCGTTTACAGGCAGACGCTACGTTTCTGTGATACGACGATCAGAAAACATAATATATCAATTAATAATATCATATTATAATATTATACAAAAAAAATACATCAATCAACACCATAAGCAAACACTTAAAGTAGTAATTGATTTCAAAGTACATCACAATGTACGAGGTATGCTTAACTCTTTTACTTGTCTAGGTTTCACTTTTAACTCGTGTCAATTGTTTAACAGTAAACTTTATTCACTATCGTTTCCCATAAACGATAGTGAATAAAGTTAACAGTTTATGGTACTATGAAAAACTGTTTTTATTGCGGTAGAAGATAGAAAATATTACTTTATGTCTACGAATTTAATTTCTTTTTCCACACCAATTTGGGAAAAAATACCTACTAATATAAGAATATTTTTATAAAACTAAAGAATTACTATATATATATATATATATATATATATATATATATATATATATATATATATATATATATATATATATATATATATATATATATATATATATATATATATATATATATATATATATATATATATATATATATATATATATATATATATATATATATATATATATATATATATATTTATAATTATAATTATAAATTTTTTGAATTAACACAAACCCGTTTCTACTAATACTTTCCTTTCTCCGAAGGTTGTCTGTAAGAGATTGCTTTTAGCAACGAGAATGCCTTTGAATTATTTTTATGAATAACTTATGTACAAATACTATACTGACTGCAATTTGAACTAAATTCCTAACGTCACAAATAAAACTTGTTTTAAGTAACAAAACACAATATTTAGTTAATAATTTCATACGTTTTTACAGTAAATTCATAAAATCTTTGTTTCACGTGTCTTATTCCATTATACGCATTAGTTGTAATGACTTAATGCGATAATAGCGTTTGTTCAACCGTGGTGGAAAGCGAGAGAAATGTGGAGAGATTCATACTCGGGCCTCGCCTTGCTTATGTGTAGCGGAACGGCGTGCGCGGTGTCGTTAGCCGAGCACGATCTGTGACATAATAAGTTACATATTATATATTTGTATATATATATATATATATATATATATATATATATATATATATATATATATATATATATATATATATATATATATATATATATATATATATATATATATATATATATATATATATATATATATATATATATATATATATATATATATATATATATATATATATATATATATATATATATTTAATGTATTTAAATAAACCTTTATTTAGGAAAAATGTCATTTTTTCTCTTTATTTCAAACTTGTGTTTGCTATAATGGGTAATGAAATACGAGTATTATTTTGTGTTTTTTATTCAGTTCATACTTTTACTAAGAAATATTACTTATAATTAATGAAATTTCGTAAAAAAATAATATATTACTTCAAAATGTTCTTGAATATGAAAAACAAAATTTTGAAGCTTAATATTCAATAAGGCTTAATATGCAATAAAAATATAACAAATATAATAGTTATATGATATGTTGCTTTATAATACTAAGTTATTATATTTAAAATAACTTTTAATTTTCTCAAAGATTCCATCGAGAGACGACCTCTTGGACTAATAGCAGAGAAAAAAATTACAAAAGGGTCACCGTCTGTCACGACTTGTTCTATACATTACAGACGTGTCTTAGCTACAATTTTATTTTAGAAAGTGTTTTTCAATTGAATTGAAAATAATATGAAAAACAAAAACATATATTATAGAATCGAATTGAAATTTGAAATTATTATATTATAATATATTGAAATTAATATTTCAACAGGAATTTTAATCTAAAATATAATTATTATAAAGTATAATGACATATATTTACAATATTTACTAATTACATACATATAATACAAACGAATTATGAAAATAAAGTTAGGTTTAAACGCAATGCTCTCAACATGTGATTTCTCGTTACAAACACAAATTGGTAGTGGTTACAAACACAAAAAACGCTTCGTTGAAACGCTTAAATATGTGTGTGTGTGTGTGTGTGTGTGTAATATACTAGCACTACGACTTAAGAAAATAAGCTATAATAAATATATAATATATTTAAAATATACATATATATAGAATTCATCTTGGTAAACGTCATATTTGTGAATTATTCTCATTTTCGTACTCTACTAAAAATAAGAGCTTTTTTCAACACAACTTGAATCTGAGCAGAGAACGATGAATCTATACACTAAGCTCTCTCTGTCTACTTAATTATATATGTTTAAAACATACTATAAGATTAATTATTTCTAGAATTTACATAAATATATTGTTTAAATATACCGTGTGACAGGCCGTAAACGATATAGCGAATTGGCCTTGATCCAAATATAGTTATAAATAACAAAATACAATTACTTATGAAGTTCATTTTATTCATCTCTTATAACAATTCAGAAATAAATTTACGTTCATTTTTATGATTTCGGCCAAATTCTAACATTATGTTCTGGAATGTTTTAACTTCAAATACAGATTATTAGCTTTAAATTATCTATGATTTTTTATACTTTTGCTGAATAAACTAAACTTATAATAAAGTTTAGGCGTTGAGTTCCGCCACTCAACACGCAATGCCTCGAAAAAGGCAGAAAGCGGGGACGGAGAAAGCAAGAACTAAGCAACAGAGTGTCTTAACACTAGGTTCCTATAGTTTCTGCGGTTCCTTTTGCCTACCCTGCCATGTACGGGGTAAAGCTTGAAGACATAAAAAATAATAATAAGTTTAGTTTATTTAAAAAAAAAATAGTTCATGGTACCTGTAAACTGATTAATTAACGATGTAATTAATTAAATACGTACTCGTGTAATACATATATTCTCAATAAAAGCGTGAAATGGAATTAAAAACTACAGTTTAGTAGATTGTGATGAAACTTTTTCTTAAGTTGAAATTTATTCACAAAGTTTATTAAATTAAAAAGACTTATCTTGATCTAAGTATATTAAGTTTTATAAATTAAGCATAGGTGCTTAAAAGCTATATAAGTTCACAGTACAAATATATGTAACCTATTGCCAGCAATATCATATTTATATAGGTCAAATTGAGACATGTTTTATTTTTGCACATGGCAGGATAGGCAGAGAGAACTGCAGGAACCAAACGAACCTAGTGTAAAGACACTCCGATGCTTTAGTCCCTGCTTTCTCCGTCGCCGCTTTTCCACCATTTTCTAGGCATTGCGTGTTGAGTGGTGGAACTCAACGCCGCACTTTTCCTAGTTTCCAGAGTGAATAAAATGAAAATAGAAAAATCTATCTTCCTCGAGTGGGAATCGAACCCACAAATCGTCGCGTTTACAGGCAGACGCTACGCTACGATGGACATTTCTTTTTTGAAATCAGTTATAAACAGATTAGAAAATATTATTTCCTGTACAGATATATTTATCAGTAGACAAATGTCAGGTACTTGTGTAGAAATTATGAGGAACCTTATAAGTCCATTAGTCAAAAGTCAGCTGTCACGTCGTGGCGCAATAACAGGGGATCAGAGGTAACCTCCCGCTGACAGCCTTTGTTGTAATAGAGAGCAGATCTTTAAAGAAATTATAAATAAGTAATTATATTTAAGATATTTCATTTTAGATATATTTAACAATTTGTAAGACTCGATTTTTTAATGTGGCAACATTTAACATATTAAATGACTATGACATAACTTATATTATTTTATATAGTAATACATACATCTGGTAGCTAAATATTTGGTCTACTTATAAAATTGAAGATTTTTATGCTTATTTTTAGCTTATGTGCGTGCTTTTGACGCAGTAGTATTACTGTTATTTTTATTTTTAAAGCTTTCTAAGAAATTAGATAGGTCTCATAAAGAAAGAAAAAAATACTAAGCAAACTGTGCCATAAAGAATTGTAAAACAATAACACTACTTAAGTGAATTCCACCAACTAAAAAATCCTGCCAATTAAAAAAGTAAAAGAATCTTATATATCTTAGATAACTTCAACTTTTATATCTTTTGTTTGTCACCGGAAACTACTTACCGGAACTGATGTCGAGTCATGGAATAGCTTGACCGTATTAGAATTATATCGATAGTCATTCAACTCTATTGTACCTACAGCCTTTGAATGTAGCGCAATATTCCATCTTAGATACTTTCAAATGATAAATAGTAATCGTATCTTGAACGAGCAAGTTTAGTGGACTTCCTTTTGAAATGAAGGTAGAAAGTTCAATTCCATTATCGATATGATAACGTATGTACCTGTATCATATTACTTTGATCTTTAAGTGAATATAGCGGAACAATATAAGGTGAATATGAATATTTTATACTTATTGAATAAAAGTCGCTCGTTATAAAAATATACATGTATAAGACAAAATATTGAAAATTTTAACACATTTTAGGTAATAACTGAACCAATTACTACCGCATAAAGTAAAGATAATTTCCAACTGGGTCACAATGGCGTATAATATAATTTGATGATAAATTACATTGACCACTTGACGTGTGAGCGTCGGGCGTCGATCAAACATGAGATCGGTGTTGGCTGCTTATAAAACGATCCTATACGCTGTATATACCGTGACGTTACGGTGAAAGTAATCGATTTGTGCATACAAATTGTATTATATAATGATTTATGGAATTAGTTTTAAAATATCGATTTAACATATCGATTCTTTTCAATATATTAATAATGTTTTGTAATCTGTTTCAGGTATGTATTGGAGGCAGTTAACTATTTGACACATGGTATTTGATCTTAACGTACTACTTATGTTAACTGTTACGTGATACTTATCTCTATAACTGGTAATTACAATATAAATAGTTAATATGGATGCATTTGTAACGCTTGTTTATATCATTGATATGGTGATAACAATAATATGTATAGGCAAGTTTACTACTCGTGGCTTCTTTTGTATGATATGTGACTTTATTATATATGTTATTTTAGAATATTATAACATATAAGACGGACACGTATTTATAAAAAAATCCTCTTGAATATGTTTGCTTAATAACGAAAACCATTTAAAATCTCTACCAAAATGTGAAAGATGTAATAACCATTAAATACACACATATATAATCCTTTGTAAATCATTTTCTTATTTTATATATAATTGTAAGAAGTATTGATGAACAGCTATGCACTTGCTTAAACTGGCAATACAATATACTATATAGGTACTAATGCATTTTATACAGTTCTTACAAATTTGCAGTAGACGTTACTGAACTTAAAGTAAGATGATTTTGCAAAAAAATTGTAATAAATCAATGACAAATCAGTTTTAAATACCATTATATTTATGATCCATACAAATTGCACCTACTGTTATATACAGAAGCTTATATAAATATTTTTGAATAGAGCCTCGTTAATTTGCTTATAATAGTCAGTCAAATAACACAATTACCTAGTATTCTATTTAAACGTTTATATTATGTTGTGTATAATATGTTTATTTATATAATACAAATTGGTTTCTTTTGTTGAAATTTTTCTATACAATTTACTGCTGACTGACTGACTGCTATGTTGTGAAATTAATGATATTTAATTTAATATTCATTGTCACTACTTATTAATGTCAAAAATTTCTATACGAATAATAATTATAACTATAGAAAGATGACTTTGAGCCAAAATTAAATTGTAAATATATAATTTTAATTAATGCAACTAAGGTGATTTGTGTTTTAGAGGTTTTATTTAAAAATAAAGGAAAAGGTTTTTCTGATATGATTAATTCATATAGAGCTTCACGACGCATCTCGTATATGGTAGAGAAAAAAGAGAGAACTTAGAGAATTTGTACATGTACATGTACATAAATATATATATATATATATATATATATATATATATATATATATATATATATATATATATATATATATATATATATATATATATATATATATATATATATATATATATATATATATATATATATATATATATATATATATATATATATATATATATATATATATATATATATATATATATATATATATATATATATATAATTAGGTAAGACTATTAGGTCTATATATAAATATATATATATATATATATATATATATATATATATATATATATATATATATATATATATATATATATATATATATATATATATATATATATATATATATATATATATATATATATATATATATATATATACATATATATATATATATATATATATATATATATATATATATATATATATATATATATATATATATATATATATATATACATATATATATATATATATAGACCTAATAGTCTTACCTAATTGCATACATACGCATAGTGACGTGGCCTCCCCGCGGCTCTGACGTGATAGGCATGAAACCTTATCGATTGATCAACAACATTGCATACTAATCAAGTGAAATTCACGTTTAATATGTGTAAAAAAACACCGCAATGTCCGTCCAGACGATTATATGTCCGTTTAGAAAATATTGCAATAACTGCGTTTTAATTTTGTGCATGTAACGCCTAGTAGATTTAATTTTGCGAATTTGCCTGAATTTTTTGATAATTGAGTAAACTTTTCATATATATTTATTTTAATTATTATTATACTTGTATAATAATAGTACCGGCTCGTTTATATCTAGTTGCGATCATATTGAATACATACGTAATTACTTAAATTTGCTATTTAAAAGAATCTTAATATTTTGTCGTTTTTGTGGATGTGTTTGTGCCACATATCCAAGTGCTCTATAAAATGAAGCCTTTACATGTTAGCTTTATTACTACAGTAGGGAATTTTGATTTTAATAATATTTCATAATTTTAATACAATTTAAAAGTAGAAACAGTACACACTAATGTTTTTGCCTATGTATTTAAACGTGATATCGTATAACGCAATCCATTTTAAAGCTCTTTTCTATTTATTTTTTCTTTCAATATACTACGATTTTGATTCCTTGTCAATAATTAATTTATTTGATCTAGGAAGTGATAATGAATTACAAAAATTTAGATAAAATGCTAACATTTATAATTAATATTTTACTATTCATCAATTTTGATCAATTTGTGTCAAAAATTGATGAATTAATGAATTAGAGGTCAAAAATTGTGACTTTATTATTAGACCGACACGTCTTCCTTTTGTCATAATTAATTAGAATTATAATAGAATTATTGTATATTATCAAAGTGATCGATGTTCATGAACTTTTAAAAATGGCAAAGATTTTGAATGCGGATATGTCTTATGATTTAAAATATACACCGATTAAAAATACATACTAAAAAGGTATAAAATTTAATAAGCTTAATTAGATAACATAATTGTAATAGTAAGCTATATAATAATTAAAATCAAATAAAATTTAATGAAATATTTCACATTATACTTTATTTACATAGACATTCAGTTTTATCGTAGAAAAAACATCTCGCTATCACCGCTTTGGAAGGGAATTTAACCTACTATACTTTTATTATTGTACTAATTGGAACAAAAACTACTATATCTTTAGCAAAAAGCTAAAATAAAAGAAAAAAGACCTATAAATTATCAATAAATATAAAAAAAAATATTTAAAACATCAAAATTATCAAGCGGAGAGTCTAGACACTAAGTTAAGCGTAGCCTGCTTAGTGCGATTTATAGAATGAAGCTCTTTTATCAACCATCAAGCTTATTTAAATATACGTAGCGGATCGAAATAGTCGTTTCCACTGACATACGGTGTTCATTGCATTGAATTGTTAGATCTTACAGATTGTAGGCGCGTGTCGGAGGCACGCGTCAACTTGCTACTTGTACAGGGAAGGTTATGCTGCTGTACTGTAGATGATATTTTCTTATAATATAAATCAAATTCTACGGTAAATAAATTCATTAATAAAAATACATATAGGTTTCCTATTTTAAAATAACTTATTAATTCTGTTTTAATATAAAATAAAAAATATATATATTAATTAATTTCCTTCTTAGTAATTTAATGTTTAATTTATTATATTTATCTTATTTTCTCTATAACTATGTAGTGTAACTGTAATCGTCAAATATTAAAAAAATATGGACTATATTATAAACAGTGTCATATAAATATAACCTCTTTATATAGCGGACAAAAGTTTTAAATAGCTACATATCGAGTAGAGACGTAGGCTAAAAGATATTTTTATCTCAATGCCTACTATCGGCATAGAAGTGAATGTTAAACCCACGGACATTTAAAAGGTCTCCATTTGCTTTTTTTTATTTCATATTGATTTGAATAAACTGAAAGGAACTGGATATCAAAGTGTGCGTCAATATTTTACTTTAAACTGGATTTTTTTATTGAAGACTTGTAGTGTTAATATAATATATATTTTTACGTATACATATATATCATATTTATATATCATTTGTATTACATTATAAAGATATTTTTGGTAAACGGATGTATGTATATCTTGTATATTGATAAATTTAATAAAATATATTTTTGTATCTTTCTTACTAGTAAAAAAGATTTGCTAACGCTAATTTCCGGAACTGGGTTAAATTTAATTTTATTAAGTTTTTCAAATTTCTTTCAACCAATATAAGCCTTGTAATAAATCCCAATATATATAAGTACTACCTTGTATTTAGTAATATACTTGACCACGTACACGAAGTATCGTTTTTTTTTTAGGCAGAGGTAACCGCATGAACTATGGGTGACTAGTGTTAAGACACTCCGTTCTTAGATTTCCATTTTCTTGAGGCATAGTGTAGTGAGTGACAGAACTTAATGCCACACTTTTAGGAAAAGCGTCTGCTAATATAAAGTAAAGAGAGAAACAAAAAAAAATATGACAAGTTTTCCTCCTTCTGTTTTGTAGGTTGGTAACATTGAAAACACTGTTAAAGTAATTAATCGAGTCACTTGACAGTTACCTGATCTAGATACGCCTATACATAATGGTAAACAGTCTCCCATTAATTGAATCAAATCGATCGATTTACACTTAACGAGTCTTAATTCAGGGTTAATTGTTTTGTTTAAGGGAAAGTGGGCGGCCGATTGTATCGAACACGCAACATTGTTATCAATGACTTGCTAGTTTTACTACGTGTATTATAGATTTCATTTGCACAAGTTTATCTTGAAGATAAATTATTAACAAATTTAGAGGACCGTTGCGGCGCAGAGACACAAGCGTCTGCCTGTAAACGCGACGATTTGAGGGTTCGATTCCCACTCGTGGAAGACAGATTTTTCTATTTCTATTGTCTTTGCTCTGGAAACTAGGCAAAGCGCGGTGTTGAATTCCCTCACTCAACACGAAAATGCCTCGAAAAAGGCGGAAAGCGGGGACAGAGAAAGCAGGTACTAAAGCAACGGAGGTTCATATGGTTCCTGATAAAGCGTGAAGCAAAAAAAAAACTTATAATCTGCAAAATTTCTTTTTTCTTTTGTGGACCGTCGTGGCGCAGAGGCGCAACGTCTGCCTGTAACGCGGCTAACGCGACGGTTTCTGGGTTCGATCCCCAGTCGGGAAAGATGGATTTTTCTATTTCCATTTTTTTCGCTCTGGCAACTAAGGCAAAGCGCGGCGTTAAGTTCCGCCACTCAATACGCAACACGCAATGCCTCGAAAACGGCGGAAAGTGGGGACGGAGCAGGGACTGAGTAACAGAGTGTCTTAACACTAGGTTCATGTGGTTCCTGCAGTTCCCTCTGCCTACCCTGCCATGTGCGGGATAAAGCGTGAAGCTAAAAAAAATTTCTTTTAAAAGTGACCAGTGTTCATATTACTATATAAATAATTTACAAATATATAAATATCTTGTTACTTACCAAAGATTATACAGTGTTTTCCTTTTTATTCAAGTACAATATACAAAAGATTATTTTCAGGTTATTATGATTAAGATTGATATTCTTTGAAGTGAAACTATCTGTTTTAACATATATATATATATATATATATATATATATATATATATATATATATATATATATATATATATATATATATATATATATATATATATATATATATATATATATATATATATAAAACATTTATATCTGATGATGTATAATCGTAGTCTAATAAGGTCTGTTTTGTCATCTCATAGCATATGGGCCTAATGGAAAAATCACTAGGGCAATCTGACGGACGTAATTGATATCAACAGAGGATGGATAGAAATCCACTGAGTATATTACTATTAAAATAATCTTAATCTTATCCTAATATCTTCTATAACGAATGTGGAATACTTCGACTGTAGAAGAAAATATACACATTTCATGAGATATAACCGTGATATTGATATTTCTTTTATTGATTAATTCATATATATATATATATATATATATATATATATATATATATATATATATATATATATATATATATATATATATATATATATATATATATATATATATATATATATATATATATATATATATATATATATATATATATATATATATATATATATATATATATATATATATATATATATATATATATATATATATATATATATATATATATATATATATATATATATATATATATATATATATATATATATTGGATGAATCATTAAAACTTAAAAATCGATAAACCTACAAGCGAATGAGTTTAATTAAAATCACTCTTACCATAAAGCTAGTGTATATTCCCATGATTATAAGCATTGCAGAATACGGTGATAGGGAAACTTTTTATAATATATACCTTATATTGACGTAAAAAGAACTTTTTATATGACCCTCATAGAGACACGTGTTCTTGCTTACATACCAGCTTGTTCGTACATAGCTGTGGAAGCCGTCATCGTCTATTACTCAACGTTGTTAATTAAGTCCCTAGAGATGTATGACAGTTCTTGTCCGTGTAAATGTAAGTTTACAACAATACTTTTATATATATATATATATATATATATATATATATATATATATATATATATATATATATATATATATATATATATATATATATATATATATATATATATATATATATATATATATGTAAAATTCCGATATGTTTTATTCACTACAATTAAAGAAATATATAATAGACTTATAAAAGAATATATACATGTAAAACAATCTTCAAATTCCACATCCCTATATTCAATGCTGATGTATGCATTATATATAAATCTTAATGTTTATGTAATATGCCGGAAAGAGTGTTTTGTAAATTTTCTATTATATTTAATAATAAAATTTACATAAAATTAATTTATAAAAACGTGTAGTTATTCAATATGGTGCAGGACATTTAATATGAGTGCCAAAAGTAACGTATACACTTTATATTCGAGCAGCGTTCTGTAACGGGGCTTCACTTCAACAGTCCGTCTAACTGGCCATCGACATTAACCAAGAACAATAATACATATATTATTACATTCCCTACACTGACTGTTATATGAAGAACTTAATTGTCCACTTTTAAAAACAGCATATATTCTTAATTTAACATAAATTAGTGATTTATCAACTTAACTTATTCAAAAAATCGTCGTGGAGTACAAGTTCTGCGTCTCAACACATAATACCTCGTGAGGAGGTAAGCAGAAACTGTGTTAAGCGCGGCGTTGAGTTCCGCCACTCAACACATAATACCTCGTGAGGAGGTAAGCAGAAGCTGTGTTAATACTAGATTCCCAAGGTGCTGGCGGTGTCCTTCTGCATATGGACGTAATAAAACGCTAAAAAAAGTAGACATGGAATAGATCACAGTCATCATCTCCTGAAGTAATGTTGCTTTAGTACTCACCGACATGATACGATTCTATTCTCCTTATAAGTAAACTTTATTTAGCAATTTCAAGGTTAATATATTATCTCTATATACAGAAGTGATTGTCGTTGTATTTCATATAAGAAAGCCATTTCCGGGATAAAAATTTGCTAGACAAAGTGCTATAGATTTATTAATGTAGCTTCAACTACTTGTTGTATTACTACTAGAAAGACAACATTAGTTGTAGTTATTTTATCTATTGTTTCGTTATACACTAATTTCATTACATCACAACATTTTTCACTTCTACAATTTAAAATTAAGTTGTATACGAAAAAAATGTTTATACCGCCATTCACAATTACAAAAGGCAATTACAACAATGCAAGCTCACCGATGTACCTTTCTCTTTCGCTCATATGACTTCACACGTTGGATAGAGTGGGATTTCCTGGCCGTCTAACAATTAACTTGCTTCTAATGATTGGATATAAGGCTAACACTTGAAATTTTTATGTTAATAAGATTGCGATGCACAATGTTCTAATTATTTAGCTAGTTAACCGTGGTCGGGGGCAGTGAGTGGACGTGTGGTGGTGGTTTTTTTTTTACTAAATATGGATTTACGCAATCGCAAGTTGTTCCGGCTGCGGAATAAGACGAACCTATCAAGGTCCTCGTCGATATCTACGCCTAGGTATGTCTGTCTAGTTTGAGAGAAAGTTAGGTTTTTTGCGATCATGTTTCACGCTTCATGAACTTTTGTACAGCCTTTTAATATGTGGCTAAGATTTCTATTATTATCATTTTAATAATATATACATTTTCTAAGAAAATTTTAAATTGTGCAATGAGTCTTTACGAAGTACTCTTTTATTTTTGAGATATAAAAAGCTATCTCACTTCTCTCTACGCCACAAGAATGATATTATTTTGATCCATACATATTAATCTAAAAATACATATGTAACGTTAAAAATAGCCTGATATTGTATTTTGCATCGTACGCTGGAACCATCCATCTAAGTGATACATCTTGCCAGCCGTCTTCTTCTACTATAAATAAATACTTTATTCACTCTCCAGACTTACAATAGAGTCGCCTGCTCTACATCTCGATGTCGATGTCCATCGGCTATCAACTCAACAATTGGGACGTCTTTAAAAGATTTATACGCTTAAAACTATTTTTAACACTTATAAATATAAATGAAGGTATTTTATATTCTTGTCCTTATAAAGTTAGTGAAAATAAAACGAACATTAGCTATTGAAGAGTCGTTTGGTTAAGATCAAAAGTATATTAATAGTTCATTTAGTTCAGATTATTCTTTGAGGGCCTTCAGATTGATTTTCAAGATAAGCTTAAAGTAACTATTTAATGTTGAGAAATTATGTCTGAAGAAAATTATGTGTATATACATATATGTATGTATATATATATATATATATATATATATATATATATATATATATATATATATATATATATATATATATATATATATATATATATATATATATATATATATATATATATATATATATATATATATATATATATATATATATATATATATATATATATATATATATATATATATATATATATATATATATATATATATATATATATATATATATTATATATATATATATATATATATATATATATATATATATATATATATATATATATATATATATATATATATATATATATATATATATATATATATATATATATATATATATATATATATATATATATATATACATCAAATCCAACATAATATGTTGACATATTTTAAAATAACAAATTGCCATAATGAGTAATTTCGACGAATAATAGAAAAATAAATAATAATTCATATTACTTTTCTTATAAACAATTACAAAAACATTTTTTATTTCCTCTACATCACTAGTATATTATGAGAGTATAAAATGTATGCAGTAATAAATTATATTATAATTAAAGCATTTAAATAAAATAGAATATGACTATATCATCCTTGATACACTTTGGTAAAGGCTGGTATAATTTATTTATCCAATTAATTATATGTAATTGTAAAATAATTCTAAGTCATTGTTATTTTATATATCTCTGGAACATATGAGACATTCTGATATAAACATATTAATATTACAGAATTGATACAACATATATGTGAACGTGGAAAGATTCATAAATTTTTATATATATATATATATATATATATATATATATATATATATATATATATATATATATATATATATATATATATATATATATATATATATATATATATATATATATATATATATATATATATATATATATATATTTATATATATATATATATATATATATATATATATATATATATATATATATATATATATATATATATATATATATATATATATATATATATATATATATATATATATATATAAAACTATTTTCATATCTATATATTTTTGTTTCGTTTTGAAATAAGGAATGTTCACTCGTTCACACAAAATAACACAAACAACAAAAGAAAGAAAATTAAATACTTTTAAAATCATTTAAGACATCGTGCCATCACTTTTCTGCGCTTACGCAAGTTCAACATTAGCAGAATTAATAGACTCGCGTTTTAAGTATACATAGTTTTGGTGAAAGTGTGATCGGTATTAAAGTAGATAAATTCGTATTCAGTTTCCGCAAATTATATAATATTATTGTTATTTTAATTTCCACTAATACTAATCAGTTCGTAAATTCTAGTGTTTCTGTAACTTAGATAAAATAATTTGCTTAATATTTATATGTAGGATTGTGTGATATAAATAAGTATGTATAATATACAGGGTGTGGACGTTACCGCGACCTTCATTTAAAGCATAGTATTAATTAGCCTTCATAAACTTGGTAAAATTATAAAACAAGTAAAATTTTCAAAAATAAAAAAATATTTTAATTTTATTATACACTATCCTGTGAGAGCGGGATAGAGATATATCCCTTTCTCATTATGTTATTTTTTTAATGAAATGTGAGAGATTGACAACGTTTAATAGTATTTTTTTAGTACGTCATTCATATTTAATGATATCTGGCTCACGCGTTACACAGCATGTGTAAATATCGTGAAATAGGAAAAATGATCCCGTGCCTAAACTATTACCCTATAAGTAGTTTTGATAACGGATAAATAAACATAAAAAAGAAGAAAGTAGGCTTTGAAATATCTCTATATGTATATTATTTAATTCTCAGTAGCTGCTAAAAGCCCAAAAATCTACTTACCTCATATATATGTGAGATAAAAACTACAATAGACACTAACTTGGGCTAAATCGCACCTAGGTATCTAACCTTGCGTACAAATCATGTTTTCTCACGTCCATACACTCTTAGCATTTTTGTACTGCACTAAGCCTTTTTTGGCTAAAGCTACTTTGAGATAAACTTAAGAGCTTTATTGTTTGGCCAACTGCTATAATATGGGAAATGTAGATTTTTCATTATTAATATATTTAAGAACACGATGACACTAGTCTAGGGTAGTTGAAGAGTTGGTTCAATTATTTAAGTATATTTTTTAATATACAGTCCTATGAAGCGTGGTATTTGGTTATGATATAAATAAGCCTCTTTAATATAGGCAGTAAGTTGATTATATGTATGTCTGTATAAATAGATTGTCTTAACCTACACTTTTGTTTAGTTATTTCGGTGAAAACATTTATTTTTGTTATAAAAATAGTTATAAACGTCATACAAAGTAAATATAAGATTCATTAGTAATCTGTGCTTGTACTTGACATTATAACCGGACTACGAGCTTCGCAATCACAGGCGACAAGGACGCTGTTTTAGGTACAGTTGTATATCCAAAGATAAATATTAAAACTAATCTTTTACTAACTATTGGTGGTTTTTAGTTAACTGCTATTAAATAGCTTAATTTTTTTTGTACTACACTATTCCGCATTTTAGCATTTATAACCAGGCAGCAGGCATAAGGAACCCTGGAAACCTAGTGCTAAGACATTCTGTTCCCCGATTTCCGTTTTTTGAGGCATTGAGAGTTGAGTGGACACAACGCCACGCTTTATCTAGTTATCAGAGAAATAATCTATTCTCCCCGAATAGAAATCAAATCCTTAAGCCATCGTGAAGTTTTTCAAACGAGTGAAAACTGAAAAACATAGTTTCAGAGGTACTCCTTACTACGCTTACTGTGCTGTTTGCGGAATGAATTCGTGGAAACACTTGAAAGAAATAATGTATATTTGATATAATATATACATATATATGTTTTTGATATATATCTATATATTTTCATTATAAAAGTTCATTTTTTTATAAAGTACCAATTTCAAATCTAAATGTTTTATTATCATTTAAATTTTTGCTTTAATGTTTGTTAATTGTAGTAATTGAAATGGCATTTTGTATAGGATTACAAAAAATCTTGTTAGTGAATAATAATTGACCGTCAAGTTGCAAAGCTCGTGCTATCTAAACGTTAATCTAATATCCATGTAGTATTGTAGTATAGCTGTACATATATTTTATAGTTCTGAAATGTCAAAAGCTCAAAGACATACGTGTCTAACAAAAAATGACCTTTCTTTGTTTTTTATATATGATAAATAATATTTTTTATTTAATTATTTTATATAATTATTATAATGTTGAGATGTTTGTGTTTAAAGTATTAAAAATTAAATGACATAAATAAATACTCAGATTTATTTTGATTAATTGAAGTATCAACATATATGACTCCTTTTAAAGCTATTTCTTAACCATTTTCTAATATTCGAACAAGAATCATATGTATGTACCTATTAAAAGCTTTTTTAAACTATTTTTTTATTTAATATAACAATTAATATGTATAACTATTTAAAAAAAAAGCTTTTTTAAACTATTTTTATTATTTAATATAACAATTATTCTATATTTACCTACTTTAGTTATACCTATTTATACTTTTTTGCAAAACAAAGGCATAATAATTAAAAAATGTATTTGTAAGGCGATCTTATTGCTTCAAACACTCTCTTAATGATAACTCTCGGTTGTTAGCATTTTACTGATAGACTAAGTTCGTCATTAGTTCGTCGCCTGTCAAGCCTAGCCACAGCTAATGCCTTAATGCTTGGTTTTCTTTATCAACACAGCTATAAAGCTGAAGAAAATGTCAAGTAAAACAGATATTAATAACATGACCTACTAAAAGGTTATGGGAAAAACTAGCTCGATAGAGTTGTGTAAAGAATTTCAAATCAGAGTTTGAATTTGCAAGCCATGAGTGTTTAGATACTAACGGCAGATAACTATAGCGGTTAGTGACATCACATTATATCATTATGTGAATAGGCACGTTAATTTGTAATGTTGCCACATCCTTGTAAGAACATTTTTATATATAATTATTATAATAATACAACAAATATTTCTGTGCTATATTGTGAATATTAATTTTATTTACTTATTGAAAACCATTTTATTTTATTTGACAACATAATTCATCGTATTGAGGTGCTTGATTTTCGCGATTTAAATATATTTTAAGTAAAAAAATGTAATCATATTGATTACTTATGATACGTTACAGTGTGATATATTATAGTTATTTTAAGTATATTATTTATTATCAACAATAAACACAAAGTTCGTACATATATTTTCAATATTATGTTATTCTTTGACATTACTTTAAACTAGACTTATATGATATGGGTCCAAAAATTTTTAAAAGCTACCTACTAGTTCACAAAAATACAACCTAGAGTATTAGTTTTAGTTATTTCAGTCTACCTGAGATTACAAACCAAAAGCTATTTTTTTGAAACGGTTAAATTGTTTTATTTAAAATATAGAATACATAATTCACTCTATCGGAATCACACCTAACCTGTACAGCCAAACATTTCTCCATTACATAAGATAGCATTTACGGTACATATATGTTCACATGTGAACGTAAAAAAACACATGCTTAAACTTATTTATATACAAAACCTGTTATATTCCTGATTAGGGATCAATGTTGTTTGCGTACAATTAACTTTTAAACCTTACGTCCATGCCAGAGTTCAAATCTGGCCAACTGATAACCCGACTAGATTTCCTTGTATCTGTTATCACCTCACTTTGCAAACTAGTAAAAAAAAAACATAAAACTAAATCTTAACGGAACACAAAATAACACATTTTTATATTTTTTTGAGAAATTTTAGTTTTTGTCAGATTTAACTGTGGATGTAACTGTATAAGCGTTGGGTGATAATATAATCTAATGTTAACTGTGCGATTTTATTTTAAAGAAATTTTAGTCCCGTTTGTGCTAGATCGTGGGTTCGATTTTAGTAAAAGCAAAAACTTAGGATAAGTATTACATTGACCATTCGAATGTTTTTAGTATTAGTGGAAATATTTAAACAGAATCGTGTGGTAAAGTAACGAGGATAGACGACAAGTATAATGTAAGCTAAAATAGATTTTCTTTTTTACTCTATTTCAAGATGTGATGGAGATATAAGGGATTCGGTCAAAGCTTTTGATGTCCGCAAACGTTTCGCACGTGCTAAGTTTATCGGCTTGTTGTTAGACTTGCCGACGCTGGGTATTATATACTTTTGTCTAACTTAGAATTAAATTATGTTATATATTTATGTAATACTCATTAATTTTTGTTTTCTATTACAATTATCTAATAAAATCTATATTTCTTCTATAAGGTTTTAATTTCATCATATTAAATGAATAGAAATACGCAATTGAATAAAAAAAAACCATATATTTTACAACCTATAGAACAGTGTTAAGGTGACCTATCATTTTAAATTTAAACAAAAAGGTCACCTTTAAAATTTTGAGATCTTTGATTTTGCGAATTTCACAAATTTTAAATAAAACAGTTTAACCGGATTATTCGTTTATTACATTTTTTTAGGAACGCGACGATTCGAACACTTTACAGTAATCCGTGGTATAAATATAATGCTATTTTATATATTTAAACACATATTTAAATTTGAACAAACATGAACGGCAAGTAGTATTGAGGTCTCCTCCCACACTCGGTCGACCTTTGATTTACGTAACACTGCGCTCCTCACTCAGTAACATGTGCAAGTATTACGTTATGATGCACCTTTATTAAAATCTTACATTGTACGCGCTTTGCCACCTTGTAAAAAGTAGAAAATGATAATAATTTATTCTCCCATAGTGAAAATTGAATCCACAAACCATTCCTTAAAACGGGCAGATGCTGTGTCTCGGTTAAATAACGATTGAGGGATGATTTACATTTTGAACTTTGCAAAATGAAACGATATTCGGCTTAGATTAGTTTTATACTTCCACTTAAGTAAATATTCTAAATCTAATTTTTATACAAAGCCATGTGATAATTTCTATGATATTGGTTGTGGGTGTGATTCCTTATATCATTGAATTATTTTTAGTTTCATGGCGAATTAAAATAAAGTGCACTACTTAGTTTTTATACCACATAATACGCAATATTTCGAATATTGGCAGAAAGCAGAGAGTGTAGTGTCTCAAGACTATTTTCCAGATAGCTAGATTCCGCTCGAATTATGTATGACATAATCTGAAGCTATACATAATAACTGTAATTTTACATATAATATATTGTTATTTATTAATATGGAATCGAACCGACGTATTCCAGCCTATAAAACATATACACTAATTTCTTGCTAACTTTCTAACTTTAATTTTGAAATTGTTAGCTGAAACATGTACCTATTGACCGTGAATCTAACGGACATTATTACTTAAGCAGTAAAGTTACCAATTCTTTTCATTCTTTGAACATTGCGAAAATATTTTACTGGCATTCTTTAAAAATAGGACGCGACCAATCTTTCGATTATTTTACAAGTCGTATGCCGACATCAATAGAGCGATATGCTCCTTATTTCATATGGTATAAGTTGTAAAATCGTAGAAAAATATTTAAATATTTTCAAATAATAGGTTGTAATTAGGATCTCGTGCACGTTGTCATTTGACTTGGAAAGTAGTTCAGAAGAATGTGTGGCTGACTATTTTTTTACTACATTTTCAACAGTGTCGTAATGTTGTACTCACAAAATTCTAAAGCGTTTAATGGTAATTATTAATTTTACTTTACTGCTATTGGTTAAAAAGAATCTTTCCACGCCATTTTGTCGTTGTTTTGACGTGTAATCAAATGTAATCATGGATTTATTTAAAATTTATTATAAATTTTAATAATTATTTATTAATTTTTTTATATAATTGAACGTATAATAAAAAAACTAACTCTATGCATTGTTTATTTATTTATAACTTTTCCACTTAGAATCAACAAGATGATCACATGTGTACGTTAGATAGAGCGAACGGAGGAGTGATCAGAGGAGCCCAATTCTATAATAAATATCGAATTGAGCCCCTCCAAAACCTACACACCCCACGACTTAAAACTAAAGTTACGAGGGTTCCAAGCACGGCCTGGTGAAAAGAGCCCACAACAAACTCAACTAGGTTTCCCTAAACCTATTGTGATCACTTCACAAACGTCATTATATCTTAAATCCTGTTTTCAAAGTGCAAATACCCCGTCAACGATAAAACGATAGCATAACACCACGTGGCATAGTAATTGCATGCGTCCACGATATAAAAATAAAGTAAGAAGACTCGTTCCGCTAGTCCTGTAATGACTGGCCGTCTCAAGTTAACGGGAACCACTGCGATAGCGAAAGCGTCTAACTATTATGTAAGAAACTCTAGCGATTACTGTATTTTGTTTTTTTTTTTGTATTTTATTAAGAAATATTTATGATTATGTGGTAAAGTTAAATTACAGATTAATTTTTAAACGATTGGGTTAATTTAGTTTTAAAATTTGATTAAACTTTTTTTGTTTTTCATGTTTTTTAAAAGTATATAGACGTAGGTTGAAAAGTGTAATGCAGTACTTATCCAATCTACAAAGTTAGATTCACGTCTTAGGCCACAATAGCGAATAATTTTTCCCGATTGGGTTTAAAAATCGAAATCATGATTTAATAGTGTCAGTTATTTGTACTTATTGGAATATTTTTATACATCTAATAACGACTTCGAGGCATATTCACATGTAACCAAGTATACGTTCACTACGGACTATTTATATAGTGTTTGATCGTTTTGTAAAAAAGTTTGTTATTCCAATGGTAACCCCCGGGCTAGCCTCTATATAGGCCAGCCACTTGTAAACAGGTCTTACTGACGTAACAACTGTACACGCCGTCACCGTTATTGTATACCATACTATTATAACCTAGCGTTTCGTTATCTAATAGGAAAATAATGATAGAGTTCGAGTAATTGTAACTTAATTTTAATAGAGATTAGCAGACTGTTATAATAGTGAAATAGGTTTTGTAAATATCGGAGTTAAAAATTTTAAGTTAGTTCTTCTTGGCTGTTTTAGATTCCGCGTGTCAATTAAAAGTTAATATAAATAATCCCCCGATAGGGAATGAACCCACAACTACTTCGTTTATACATTTAATAACGTGATATAGAACTTATGATCTAGACGTTTTAGTGATATTTGAGGCGAATGAGAGAAACAAAGCTATCTCGATCAGTGTATGCGGTAACAACTCGCAAACATTTCGTACCATAGTAAATCAACTGTGAAAGTTTCACTCTTGCTGCGTAACTAACAAAAAGATCAAATTATTTCTTAGTTATCCATTCAACAATATCTATTTGTTTTTTATATTTTTTACGAGATTTCCAATGGGCGCCGATACAAAAACTGTGCGATAATTATTAAGAACTTAATATAAACAATGTTTTTGCTCTAAATTTTTGTAAGTAAAGGTTACATCACTTAAAGACTTGTTCAAATATAAAAAATCGATTTGTTTTTATTATGATGAGTAAATCTTTAATTGTATGTTTGTAAATATAATTTGTTTGGATGATGTTCTAACACGTTTATTATCGATTAAATGTGATCATCAAAATCGATAAAAGTGTTAACAAGACACTAGTATTGTATCGATAGTACTTTCTCTGACAACACTACCCATTGTTACATAGAAGATAAACAAAGCTATGAATGGGAGGAACTGTGCGATAGATAATGCCAATGCCGATCCCAATGCCACATATTGTTCGAGTCGGAAGGAAGCGAGATATAGCCTTACAAGACTTGATGATGAGAGCTGGTGTTAGATAACTCTGTGTTCAATTCACTAACTTTTGGTCATATAAATATTATAATTTTAATTTTGATTTCTTTTAAATTGTCAAAATTTTAATACAACTAAATGAATAATTGTTTAATTTAAAAATCGATTTGTTTTTGTATAGATATAACACTAAACAAAATCGAGTATTTTGCATTCAAATTGTTTTTTTATGGAAAAGGATATATATATATATATATATATATATATATATATATATATATATATATATATATATATATATATATATATATATATATATATATATATATATATATATATATATATATATATATATATATATATATATATATATATATATATATATATATATATATATATATATATATATATATATATATATATATATATATATATATATATATATATATATATATATATATATATATATGTGCATATATATAAAATCATTGCTTCCACATATGTATATTTGAGACTAACATACAGTATTTTATCAAAACTGTTCCCTATAGAGGCTATATGGCGGGCTATTAACAAACGAGCAATCATTAATATCACGCCTGAATAGACTTCTGGTGAAGAGATCAACCATAAACGATAGACACACAATAAAATAAATCTGCTTTCACAAAGGCATTGTTTTGGTTACAAAAGTATTACGTATGAGCTTAATCCCAGTAGAAAGTTTGACAATTTTGATGACGGGATCTTAATTACTGGTTCTTACAATTTACTGTTTATATTTCTTTTAATTTTTACGTTCACGTACTTTTATTGCTTGCAACAAAGTGTTTGATATGTACTGTGTTTTCTATTTTATAATTCGTTGTATTTATATTAAACATTTTTATTTATAATCTATTATAGATAAAAAAATATTATTTAAAATATTTTATTTCAGTACAAATATAAAAGAAAATGCAAATTTACTAATTTTAAACCATTTTTACAAGATCGAGTAGTAGAACAGAACTATAATAAATTATTTCTCAAAACAAACAATTAGCTTTATTTCAAATTAATACTAATTAAACAATATTTTGACAGCCTAGGCCCATTCGAAGCGGTGACGGGAGGAGAGATGGTTTCACGGCGGCGCATACTGTCGCGTTCACGCGACGATCTCACACAGGCCTTCGCCCCTCAAATAGAGGACGAAGAAGATGTGTGGTATCAAAAAGATAAACTTTATAAGGTAAGATTCGTTTTATATTATTAAAATTTGCAACAAGCTTTTGTCATTTCGCTAGAAATTACTTGCGAAGACGAGCTCAGCTTTTTTTTTTATACAAAATAATATCAAAAGTCATCTGAATTGTGATGACGTTAAAAAAATTCGACATTTTTCTTTTTATTTTCATTTAATGATATTTTTAAACGAATGTATCATTAATTTCTAAACAGTACAGATAAAAAAATTATACCTACATATAAAATTAGAATTTCTATCATTTAATGACAAAACAATGAAATTATAATAGTTATTCGATAACACCTAATCGGTTTCTTACTTTCTATACATCAATCACGAGGTCGGCGTGCCAACGTAACGTTCCGACTCAGTTCACACCGATATCGTAATAATAGCTAGTAGGTATCAACAAATGACAGGGGAGACGAGAACAATTTGGCCTTTAATATCCACTTTTACAGGTAGAAATGAGGCTGAAGACCTTTTTATAGAACAGGAAAAGAGTATTCTGTATTATATTTCTATGGAAGTCTCATTAGGATAGCTTGTTATTATTAATAATCATTTTTCGTTAAATAACCCATAAAAAAATATAACCATTAAAATATAGAAATATTTAAAGCTTCTCTGATACTTTTGTAAAGAAAAATAAAAGAAGACTCGATCTATAATTTATTATAAATTTAAACATATAATTACGCAAGTTTTTGCTAAAAACGATTACCTAATTTTGAATAAATAACTCATTAGGATGCAAATAAGCATTTCGTGTTCTATCGTTAGTTTGGTGAAGTTATGCGAGATTTCGAAACACCTTGCGTCATACATACGTTTGCCATTTATTCCGCTACTCAGTTAATTTAATAAAGCCTGTCCCATAGTTGTTCTCTGCAAGTAGGTATAACTTCCTTTGTCTATGGCTGAGTTTTTGTAACAGACGGAATTATTAAGGACGTGAGAATGTGCTGTAACGGTTCGCGTTTGTGTTACACTTTGATTAGACATTCTCAATTGATTATATCATTTAAAAGATAAATCTTGTGCCACAGCGGCAGTTAAGAGGAGTATTTTTAAGGGTTCTGGATTCAAATCGGGCATAGAAAATTAGCATTTAATATTAAATTATTATTTATGTAGCGTAATATTAAAAAATATTGATATTTAATTTCACCACACTCTCTCGGATAAATTAGATTTCCATATTTGAGATGGTTAAAAGATAAGAAAAAGGGAGGTTTTATCACTAACTACCAAATAGAAATATCTAGCAATTAAAAACCTGTTTACACTATCAGAATTTACATGGTAGACAACATTAATACGCTTACTATCTGAAATTTCACTTATTATTAAATCTATCGTAATGAGACAGGCAGCATCTAGTGTACACTTTGTGTGAGTTCGATCTCGATACCGGAAAAAGATGATTTCTTTTCGTTTCAATCTATTCACTATAAGTATATCTAGAATTTGTTCTATTTAAAAATATAGTATATTAACATATATTTAATCGACGTCTGTGAATTCTGAGTTAGATGTAAACAGTAACCTGTTTTTTTTAATATATTCATAATCAATTTACTTCACAACTTTTTAAATACAAGTAGTGATTAATATTCTAGCTTTATTATGTTTTTTAAGGTTGTATAAGATTAATAGAAAAGTATAATTATAAAAAATCTTGTGATGCAGTGAAATAATGTTTGATCAGTAAACGTAAAAATTATGAAAATTCTCACTCGAGAGAAATTTAATTGCCTTCAAGTAGAAAATTTTCAAGAATACCTTCCATATTCTATAGCAGAGTCTACTTGAATATTACTCTGTATACCAAAAATTAACACAATATATTATTGAACAGGAAGTGCAGCATATCAAAATATTTAACATATAATCATTGCAATTATTTAGACATATTTTAAACACATTAGATAGCTACTGCATACTTAAACAACTATAATACAAGTAAAATCTAAAATCTATTAAAAGACAATGTAAAGGAAACTCAGGCGCAGCCTCTTCGTGACCATCTGTCAATCTTGGACATGCGGGTCAACTCTGACCCATTGATAGAGATCGTGACCGATCAGCAACAATGCACAATGAGTGTTACAGCACTGCAAATCGTCCGGAAAGCTAGCTAAAGTTTGACCTTACTTACAATACAATGTCAAGACACGTTAAGGCATTTCCCGAAAAATATTAGATAACAAAAATAGCTTTTTATTCTTCTATACTATTTGAATATATAAACTAATCTAAATAGTACATAGTTATACTTAGTCTGGCCATAAATACTGTTACTATTCAAAAAAAGAAAATATTACGTTTGAATTTGGAATCTGTCATTTTTATATGATTGCTTGATGTGTTTTCTTATTTTCGCGCCATTATATTGTTAAATATTTTGTTATATTAAAATGGAGTGGGGTGATAAAGAGAACCGAATCGCTGTGATTGCCTTACATAAAGTAGGTATGGAGAAAAGTGCAATTTTTAAAACCCTCCACCCGCTTGGTATTAGTCAAATGTTTGTTTACCGGGCTATTGATAGGTACAATGATACCTCCTCTGTTTGTGACAGAAAAAGATCTGGCCGTCCACGTACCGTTCGTGTGAAAAAGGTGATTAAAGCAGTTAGGGAAAGAATTCGAAGAAATCCTGTCCGTAAGCAAAAGATTTTATCTCGGGAGATGAAGATAGCTCCTAGAACCATGTCGCGTATATTAAAAGATGACTTAGGACTTGCAGCCTATAAGAGACGTACTGGTCACTTCTTAACTGATAATTTAAAGAAGAATAGGGTGGTAAAATCCAAACAACTACTTAAGCGGTACGCAAAGGGAGGTCACAAAAAAATTTTGTTTACGGATGAGAAAATTTTTACAATTGAGCAGTATTTTAATAAACAAAATGACCGTATTTATGCTGGAAGCTCTAAAGAAGCTTCGCAATTAGTAAACAGAGTACAACGTGGGCATTATCCCACTTCAGTGATGGTTTGGTGGGGTGTTAGCTATGAAGGGGTGACTGAGCCATATTTTTGTGAAAAAGGTATTAAAACGTCGGCACAAGTTTATCAAAATACCATTCTTGAGACGGTAGTTAAGTCTTTAACTAACACCATGTTCAATAACAAAGAATGGTGCTTTCAACAAGACTCGGCACCGGGTCATAGAGCTCGATCCACCCAATCTTGGTTGAAAAGTAACGTTCCGGACTTTATCAGCACTGAAAACTGGCCGTCGTCAAGTCCTGACCTAAATCCATTGGATTATGATTTATGGTCAGTTTTAGAGAGTAAGGCTTGCTCTAAACGCCATGATAATTTGGAGTCCCTAAAACGATCCATTCGGTTGGCAGTGAAGAATTTTCCTCTAGAAAGAGTTCGTGCTGCTATTGATAACTGGCCTCAACGTTTAAAAGACTGTATTGCAGCCAATGGGGACCACTTCGAATAAACATTGTATATTTTTAATAGTTATATATTGATGTATTAAACTAACTCACTATGAAAGGAATAAATGTTACGTATAAAAAAAAAATCGTGCTTTTCTTTATAACAATATTTATGGCAAGACTAAGTATATATGCTAGTTGGGAATTGAATTGGATATATACCGATACCAACATTATTAGCTGTAATGTATAAGAATATAAAATATATATTATGGACGAGTTTCATGAAAAGAAAACACGATTTATGTCACTCTTAAAAATATTTATCTAAATTTTTTTATACCTTCACGCGTTATTATTATTTATTTTAAATGTTTTTTTTTATTTATACTGTCATTTTACTAATTAATAGTATAGTATAATAAGTATTTAAGTAATTTACGCTACAAAAATCAACCCTGGAAAATTTTATGATTCCAAGCAGCTATCTTAAAATGGTATATACACATATATAAAGATATTAAATATATTATAAATGTATATGAATATGCCTGTAGTATCTGATTAGGTATCTTACAAAATGAAATAAAAACATATTAATTTTACATATCATTCATCATATATATATACTTGCTGCAAGCAGGTACAGAAAATGTTTGACAAAATTAATCAAGTTAACGAGTTTGAAAAATAACGTTGTCATTATATGACATGGATTTATTAAGAAGGGCAATGACTGACAAACTTTACTGTAAAAATTTTAGTATGGATTGACTTAAGCTAACTTTTACGAAGGTTTAAATATAAAAAGCTATGTTTCTCAAAATTAAAACGTTCTTAATACATGTTCTGATTGAAAAGATTTCGAAAATCATCATTGATACATCATTATTTTTTTTTAAATCCCTTATATTAAATTCAATTAATTGACATTCACGTACTTCAAATAAATATGAGACTTAAAACGTTGGGAATAAAGTACACGGTTCTGTATCAATTTGAAATTAATATATCATCAATGTAACGCGGTCAATCCAATTCAATCTTATCATCGTTACGCTTTAACTTCAACAAGTAAGCCTTTATACTAACAGCATATTCAAATTTATATTACCCTACTTTCAATGAAACGAGTAAAAAGTTTGGTTATATCTTACCTTTAAGCATTTTTTTAAGAAAGGTTCCCTCTCTAAGGTAAACTCTCTAATGCTATTTTAATACTACTGTATCAATTTCATGCCTTATTATAAAGTTCTACTTAATTTTAAATAATTTCTTAAACAAAGTTTATAGTTTTACAAACCTATCCGTTCATTAGTAGTTTACTAAATCGAAAAGACTATGTGAAATTAGAATTTGTAATTGAATGTTGCAAATCAATTAAAATTCAAAATACGCTGTTTTTGAATTATCTACAAAATGTTTGGAAGAAGTAATATAAATAATTTTATTATGAATAGTAAAACGGGTAGTATATGAATGGCAAAAAATATATAGAAATAAAAAATACCACATTGAGTTTCAATAAGAACCCAATATGTTACAATTTTCGATAGAAACGGAGTGTTGTAACACTAAATTCTTTATCCATCCTAGTAAAAGATATCTAAAACAAATATAATAATTATTTCCAAATATACTCAATAAACAAAGCGAGAGTAATATACAACCATGTCTGTACTACACGATTTGCACCGACTTGCTACTGTAGACATGACATGTTGCAAGTATTTCCCAATACCTGTCTGGTCACTTGTAACATAATAAATGTGATTGGCTGCATTGGTTTGACTTAGGTCAGAAGTATTGATAACTTAAGCAAGTTACGAAACTTATATATGTAGTTATAATAAGTACTAAGGCCTATTTGCTCAGTGTTACAGTTCTTTCTTGGCTAGAGATTTCGTTAGCTTACTTGACATTTAGAAATGTGGAAACATATATATGTTTTTTATTTGTATAAACTTATTTAGAAATTATATTTCTAAATTATATATTAAGTGGAGACGGAGAAAGCAGGGACGAAGCAACGGAGTGTCTTAACACTACGTTTGTATGGTTCCTACAGTTGCCTCTGCCTATCCTGCCATGTGCGGGATAAAGCGTGAAGCTAAAAAAAATATATATTTCTAAATTATACATATAATTTTACCTTAATATTGCTAAGTACTACATTTTTAAATGCCCCGCAAATTTAAAATATCTAGCTTATCAAAACACTTTATCAAACTACTAATTGTTCTTTACTTTCATTACGTTACCTTGAAAAAACCTTTTCAATTATTATCCATTTAAACCGCTATCGAACAAATAGTAAACAAAAGCAAGTAAAAAAACAAATCCAAATTCGTTTTACATAACGTTTCTAACATTTCTCATCTCCATCGTTCTTAAACTATCTAAGTTTAATTGCAAAGAAATCACGAAATACGTAAATAATATTTCAATAATAGCTCTTAATGCTGTAGCTTTATAGTTCAAAATGATATGACTTAAATCTTCGTAGAAGGTTCCAACGACCTCAGCTGCGTGATGCGTGCCGAAAGTGAAACTAAGTTTTACTTTGTTGTTAATTTTTTTTGCTATGACGTGTTAGTGAGTAGTTGTATGTAATTAATATATATATTTTGGTAACATACTATAATTGGCACCTTTGCATAGTAGGTTGCTCTAGTTTTGCCGAGTAATTCATATGAATTTTTTAAGCAGTATATTTTGTTTATAGAGAACATATATGTATATGTAAAAAATATATATATTTTAAGAATTTATATTGCCTTCTGTATATACAGAAGCTATTTTTCTTAATTATTATTTATTATTTAAAAATATTTCTTATAATAATAAAAATATATAGTGAACTAAATTAAAAATTAGCTTAGTAAGTAAAGTCACAGTAAATACGTATTTGCCATTTGAAATTTAATCGACAAACAGGTCTTTTCAAACAGATCTCTTCAAACTAAGTTATATGTCAATGGTACTTGTCTAATCATCCGTAATAAGAAATTTAAATGAGCTTTTTAAGCATAAGAAGCGTAAGATGTGAGTAGAAGAGGTGTAAATGAGCTTTTTATCTTAAGCTTAAGTAAAGTAAAGATTGGCCAATCTATTAAACTTTAACCTTTGACTCATCTGCAACTTTTGATTTCTATTGCTTACATTATACATTACTAATGTTGAATCGAGTATTTGTAAATCAATTTAGTTGTAATCACGATGTTATAATGTACTGTCATGGGATTTAGTAAGGAAATGATTTTGAATAGTTCAAATGTTACACGAATTGCATTATGTAAATATGTATATATGTTTGTATGTGTTTGTGTGTTTATTTATTATTATATATGTAGAAATATATAACGTTATAAATTGAATATATAATTATGTCACGAAGATATAGATATTGTAATAATAATGACCTCATTTAATTAAACAAAAAAACCAATATAACTAATATATGTAGTATAATCTCTGAGTAATTGGAAATATACTTATTTATTTGAGAAAATTTATCTTCTTTCTATATATTAAATTCAGTTATTTGATTGTGGGGCTTACTATTGGTTGAAACCTATCAAAGTATTTATTAAGAGACCTGGTAGAATCTAAACCAATCTGTATCTGGGTTCAATAGAGTACAAAATAAACAACAAAATTTCATGCCACTTGCTTTTCTCTTTTAAAATGCCACATTGCGTGTAAATAGATATAATAATGTCATTAAATCAAATGCAGGAAATAAGTAGACAACTTCTGTATATCCGTAAGTAACATTTGGCATTTCGCTCAATACACTATAGGTACAGGTAATTTATTTAAATTATCTTGACATTTTAAACACTTGTAAGGTTTATTTCATGCTATGCATTCTTTACGCTACTGGTTTGGCATAGTGATATTTAATAATACATATATGTATGTCATATATAATATATCAAAGTGCATTGCGACATCGTCTGACTGCATTTGTGTATTCGATGACCTCTCGGTGAAGATTATATTTAAACTTATTTGTATTTATTCCACAATTAGTGTGGTTTATAGAAAGATCATTACGTCAAAACTCTCCGTTCTCTGCTTTCTAGTAGAATTCGAGATATTGTGTGTTGAATGGCAGAAATCAACAGTTGCACTTCCAGTAAATGATATAAGGCCTTACTTGCACCACAATAGCTCGGACTTAACTTATACTTACGCAAAATTCGTTAAAAAAATTGTAAGCAGAATTATTGAGAATAAATCAACTTTCGTAATAAGTCACATATCTTCATAGTTAAAGGTATTTAGTCGCATGCAGATAATCAAATGTTAGAAAAGGTCACATATACTAATGATACTTTAACGCTTGTAATGATATGATGACATACACGTGAATGAAATGGCAAGAATCACATATAATTTTTAGTAAATTATTTCTTAATATGATTGATTTTTTTTTGCTTTTGTATGTAATACAGAAATATTTCCTGTGTAATCGTTTAGTGGGTAGCCTTAAGTCACTTTGAAATATACGTGCCAGCTACATACATTCACGTATTCTCTATTTTGATGGACACGTATGAGAAACAGTATAAAATCCCTGAGGACATTGGTATTTCGTCATCCAGACCTGATATTTTTCTTTATTCTCGAAACCTAAAACGTTCCGTGGGAGACAAATATCCCTAAAAGTCATAGCTTCAAACTTAATAAATATTTCGAGCTTACTAACGAACTGACCAGGAATAGGTTTTGAGTAAATTCATACGCGGTGGAAGTAGGAGCGAGAGGTATAACAGCGAATTCTCTCTTTAGCTTGCTAAAAGATCTCGGCCTGTCTAGAACTATTACTAATACATTTCTAGAACGTACTTCAAAGGCGGCATTAGCAGAATCATTTCGAATTTGGTTAGGTAGTGGGAGGAGCTCGGACAATGGAGGTAAGCGTTAATGCATTTTAAAGGGGCCCCTTTAAACCTACACTTGGGTCGCAAGTCCCAAGCGCTGATCGGAGCTCCTCTTCCTACAACGCGATGGGCCCGGCACCCGCACGGTGAATCCATGGAATGCTAATCAGTTTCTTCTCTCTATTAAATTACATGAAAATATAATAAAATAAATAAAAATAAACCTTGAAAAATTATAGGACCCAAAAAAATTAAATGTCTTGCTGAGATCCGTTACTAGAAAAAAATTAAATATAACGCCCTAAGCGAGTCGTGCAGACAAAGTGTTTAATGAAAACCATCTTCGTTCTGATGACCTTAATAATGTGGGAACTAGGGGGTATTCGCCGCGTCCTTGCACGAACGACTGCGGACCTTCCCACATCCGGCAAAATGAGCCATTTTGACGTTTTATAATATCATGATTTTTATAAGAATTTCTGCTAAATTGTCTTGATTTAAAGATAAAATTGACTTCATTTAAATATTTATTTTGTAAGGATAGTGTTGTTAAGAGCTTTATGGATGATATGCCCGTATATTAAATTGTTTATAATATAGTAATATTTTTATAGACTTTTCTGAGATGAAATAAAAAAACAAATTCTATACCTACTATTTTGCTTATTGAGTATTTGTTATAAGAAAAATGTTTTACTCATCTCATTATCTCACAATCTGCAATGAAAGTTCTAGAATTTACAATTAATTATTTCTTTGTGTTTCTTGTATATTTTACATATATTACACTAATTTTATATTGATAAATAAATTAAAATTATTTTAATTGAAAAAAATAACCCTAAATGAATTATAAATTGACATATTTTCATAGAAAATATTCTTATATTAATATATAAAGTCATAAAATTACTAAAATACTCCTTAATAAAATTACTAAAAAAAAATTTTAAAGATTGTATCTTCAGGTCGTCATCGCTCAATAATTGTATACAATCCAATCTGAATCATCGTGTGCCATGACTTGCTAAAGTATTATGGGACTCACTAAATTAGTACTTAAATTATTATAATAATATTTTTATGAATAATATAAAAAAAAATTGTTCTGAAATTAAAAAAAAATGAAAATTTAGACACTGACACTTAACCTCTAACATGCAAAATTATTTTAAAATAATTAAAGAAAATTGGCTTTTAGAAGTTTTATTAATAACAAATCAGTATTAATTCTTTTGACATTTAAATTGACGTCCTTCTCTAGTAATATCTGAACTATAGCTTTGTGCTCAATTCGAAGAATGAATAAGTTAGCAACTTTGTTAAGCCTTAAGTACTCATTACTGATTAAATCTCGATTAAGCTTTTAAATTTTAATTGGTTATTGGGAATACATGCTATTTTTTTAAATGTTTCTTTTTAGGGTTCCGTATCCAAAGGGTAAAATGCCTTTAATTAAGGCTCTGCTGTCTGTATGTTTCCAGGCTGTATCTCATAAACTATTACAGTTAGAAAGCTGAAACAACTAAAGAATTTTCGTTTCCGGTATAACAACGAATATTTAAAATTAAAAAAAATACTATTTAGGCGGATCATTCAACAAACTGACTAAAAATTAGAATACCTACAACAAACGTAATTTTCTATTATAGATGGTAGTACGGAACCCTTCGTGTGTGAGTTCGACTCGCACATATATACTGATTTATATTTAATTCTTATACTTATTTATGATTGTATAGTAAGGAAATATATTTCTTGTGACCGAAAGTTTATTTTTCTTCCTTTATAATTGTAGCAGAAAATCAAACGATGCACATAATTAACACAAAATAACACAATAATTTTAATTATAAACTAAAAGTATGTCATTTAAATAAATTACGTTTAATACTTTTGTTGACTCTTCAAGGCTAAGCTCACTTATTTCTATAGATTTGCATATATATTAAATTAGCCCTCTTTTTCCCACCCATCTATATACACTTTTTGTAAAGCGACCTTCATATCAATTAAACAGCTGTTATGACGGCAGTTGTTTTACATTTAAAAATTTTATTATATTTTTAAGGCTACGTTAAGCCTTTATATAAGTAAAGAGTATCCACTATCCGTTAACACAAAGTGACCTTGTAAACTGTGAACATACACGCAATGTTTCTGAATATGGCAAATTTGAAATAAAAGTCGTTTATTATAAAGTTCTCTCTAATTAAGATACAAAATGCGGGAAAGGCGTGAAAATTGATGTTCTCTTGTTTTTTTACTTGTATACCTCCGAAAATGAAGGTAAACACATAATATAACTCAGTGTTAAGGCAATTCGTTAAACAGCACGTCTAGGAACTGAACTCAACGCTTTGTATTCTCACAAAGCTGAAAATCATTTTCTTTGCCTGGTGGGAATCGAATTCACTACTGTCACATTTACAGTCGGACATTATGTCGCTGCGCCACGAAAGCCTTTCAAAAATATGAATGTAGCCTTATAAATAAATATTTTCTTCAAAAAACTGAAATTTGCGATTCAGTTATAATTTGGCTCGCGCCCGCTCATTCCAGTTTCACTTTTTAGCGTCTGCAGTGAAAGTAGTTATCTTCGCTCCCAACTCTTCCTTTCGTTTCACCGTTGTACCTATTATATTGCGAAATATTAACAATCGCTTTGTAATGTAAATATTTTGCTAAGTGGATCATAATACACAATAAATACTAGTTAATGTAATGTAGGTGCTTTACAAGTTGATATATCTTGAATCGTGGCAAATATAAATCTGTGCGGTTAAAATAATTAGATATATTAATAGCAAACTGTGTCAAAACATCGTTTTCAGAAACTATAAAACTGTTTATACTACTAAAATAATGACCTAGACTTTACCTTTGACTATAGTACTTGCTTAATATAGAGAGTTTAGAGTGAATTAGATAGATTTAATAAGATTAATAACTACAAATATGATGTTTTATGTACCTACATATACGTATTACCTAGGCCTAGAAAATACTTAGTTGTACATTTAGCATTTTCTAGGTCTCACTTGTCAGAGAAAAGTATAAAATATGATTGTATAATTCCAATCTGCTTGAAGTAGGTTCAACAAAACCAGTACCGGTTGATCTTTCCGTAATAGGTATTTAAATACTAAAATGCTTCATGTTCAACTAGATATTTCCAGTTTATATTTGTCATTAAATATATTTTAAAACTAAAAATATTTCTTTGAAATCGTCTTTTGAACGTTAAAGAGATATTGCCATATTGACATGGTTTTGGATAACGGTGGTTGGAAGTTCAATTCCACTTGGGTTCGTTCTTAGCTTTATAGAACTTAACATGCAATATGAATGGAAAACAGTGTGACCTGTCATTATCAGCTAAGATAGACAAAGATTATATACTGCTTCACTCCGTACGACATTCGAATTCAAGATTTCTAAGTTGCATAGTGAACAAATCTTTAGTATATAAATAGTTGACATTTTACTAAATGGAAATCGAACCTACAACTATCGCAACGATAGAGAAAAAAATGAAAAACACTATATGAAAAAGCATAAATTTTAAATCAATCTTTACAATAACTACAGAGTATGACAAAAACTGTTTAAATATTTAAGTACAGCACGAATCAATTAGTTACTTTGTTCTTATGTCCTTGCATCTAAAGCCTTAGCTACATGCGAGGCGAACTGGTGACCAGGAAGCGGACAACTTTCTATTTTGCGCACCTGTCTTGTCTTGCAGCGTTATTATTAGCACAATTACCACAAAGAATAATAAACTTTATCTCAATATACTTTAGGTTAATTTTCCTATGCAACAATTTGCTCTAGCAATGCAAAAATGCGCTTTACTCGCTTACTGCTTTTTGTGCAGTATACGTATATGCAGTTTATTGGTTGCCAACCCAAAATGTAATGCTAGTTTTTATAGAACTCTTAAGTTACGTGTCGTTTCTTGGTTCGAGTTCCTTAATCCTGTACCCTTCTTACTGACCTTTGTTGTTAATGTCATTTAAATCGTCTTGATAAAAATATATATATTTTGGTGACTATTCGGTGGAAAGTTCTTAAAAATTCGGTTATATTTATTTTGTTGTTATACACCAGTAATAAATCTATCTATATAAATTCCTGTTAAAAAATATATAGCAAGCTCTCAATATAATTTAAAAGCTTATTATCTAAAGTACTTTTAAATTAAAATTCAATACTTCCAAAGAACTTAATTTAACGTTTCCTGAAAACAATTTGTACGAAAGTTTAGCAAATTTTGGCATGTTAAAAAATTTACAATGTTCACTGTTCCGTGAAATGTTTTACGTAACACCCTCGGGCTTTCACGAGCGCGTACGTTGTGCGTGCACGTTGATTTTCACACGATATGACGGGTCATATGCTATATTAAGATAATCTGACACATTTTCGTCAACAAATGACTTTGTTACAACACTAGTTCAACATATTAGACAATATCTTGTAAATATATGCTATAATTATATGTACAACCATTTCGTAGCCTATACTTATATACATATACGAATACAATGCAAGTCACAAATCATATTTTAACTATGCTAGTTAATAACGATAGTGTTGGTAAATCTTAAATATGGTTCTTTTACAACTGAATATCGAAATCCGAGGTCGTGGGATTGATTTTTGATGAATTAAACTGTGACTAATGTGGTTATTGAATGGAAGTACACAATTGTTTGGTATACTTTTTATTGTAAACGCTTTTGTAAATTCAAGTAATTAGGTTTTTAGTTCATACTTTAGAGCATCAAATTTGTTGTTTGAAAAGTCCAATTTGTTTAGATTAGACAAAGATTCTTTAGTGCTATCAATTTAGTAATAAATATTTAAACTTAAAATAGTTTTATATATACGTAAATTTGCTAAAAGGGTGAATTTGAAGTGTACAAAAATGTAACAAAATCAGATGTTAATTTCAATACAGTACGTTTATTTCTATATGCTTATTATAGTCCATTTACACATCAAAGTGCCTTTCGTAATTTGAAAAACCCAAAAATTACTCAAAAATAATATCATTCGATGATTCTAAAACAAAACCAGTTTCAAATCACACTAAATATTATTTAACTACAAAAAGTAACAGAGCTTATAAGTTATGTTTTTTGTTACTTCATAATTTTTAACTGTACGCCTCTTAACGGTTTACCAAAAGAATTTCAAGTCATCCATCAAAACTTGAGCACGTGGACTTTGTTTCTATACCGCTGACTGTTACACCATGTCACTCATGTTCTACACTCTCAATTAGATGCTTTCATTTGCATACAATAAGGACACTTACACCTTTAGCATAGAGGTAATATTTGTATGTTTGATTTTCCAGTAAATGATGGTGTCAGTTCTAAATAGCTGAGAAGCTATAACACCTGTTAATGTCAAATCCTCAAGTTAGAAAAATACTCGTGAATACACGTCAGTTTGAATTGCTCAATGGAATGAAGTTTAAAATGCCTTACGATATAGTTGAGTTAGATATGTATAAGATTCAAAGTAAAAGAACTTGAAATAATAACATAAAAATCTAACATTATTTTGGAAAGTCTCAAACGTTATATATAGGTTTTTCTATTTATTTGTTTTTTTAGCTTCACGTTTTATCCCATACATGGCAGGATAGGCAGAAGAAACTGCAGGAACCATATGAATCTAGTGTTAAGAGTGTCTTAACACTAGGTTTATATGGTTTCTCCACCATATTGCTTAGTACCTGCTTTCTCTGTCCCCACCTTACCGCCTTTTTTGAGGCATTGCGTGTTGAGTGGCGGAACTCAACGCCGCGCTTTGCCTCGTTTCCAGAGCGAAGTAAATGGAAATAGAAAAATCTATCTTCCCCGTGTGGTAATCGAACCCTCAAACGGTCGCGTTTACAGGCAGACGCTTACGCCTCTGCGCCACGATGACTTTTTATTATATAAAAGATAATAAATTAATATTTATATATAAACTAAGTTAACAATAAATGTATTGTTTATAACATTATGAGGTGTTATAACATATATAAATGAATTCATTTGAATATCAAATGGGGCAACCTTGTCATCCCTTGTCGACCTTTAGCCAGTATGTAGATCGGTGAACGGCTGCTGATGAAGCCAAGGGTCATCTAGTATTATTTTACACCACAGTTAATTACACTTGATATAGTGTTGATATATTTATTAAGTGTTAATCTATGGCGAGGTGATGATACAGCATCATAGTCAATAATTTTGATAGTACTCATAAAACTGATCCCTTTTGAAATAATTCAATCTAATAACTTATGTATATATAATATGTATGAAAGGTTAAGTTCGTTTTAGTTTTTTAAAATTTTTAACTCAAGTTTAAGTTTTTAATTTAAGTCTACTAAATACTTATTCAAATTAAAAAGGCACGATATATTAGTATGTAATAAGATCTTTGATTTTCGCGATTTTTATACAACAATTTTAACGGATTATTCATGTATATTGACATTTTTTGAAAACCTCATGTTTGGTTTGGTATGGTTCCAAAAATATGTCAAGTATTTCTTTAAAAAATTTTTAATTACATTAATAAAAACAAGAATTTTCTAATGATTGTTTTATTCTGCATCATTAGTTATCTAGATCTTAGTATCATATTTCCAATCTCCAAGTGAACCACATTGGAGCGGTCCTTGCTAGATGTCTCAATTAACATCAATACATACCTCGTATATAAATAGTAAAGTAAACAATATTTTAAATTGCATATCTGTTATAAATAATAACATATTTAATTTATTAATAGTAAATGTATTAAAAAAATAATTTTAATAATTTTCTGTATTATGTTCTGATGTACCTAGCTATGCACAGTAGTTTTAGGTTCAATCACTGAAATTATAAAATATTTTTATTTCTTTGAATCGCTTATGATCGCTCACAGGGTGACAAGGGTAACTTGAGTGTAACTCAAAGGTAAACTAAGGGTAACGGAAATGTAGATTATGGGTAACTCAACGTAAAAAAACCCTTAATAAATAAAAATAATACATATGTACTAGAAAATCTATTTATTTATAACATTTTTTTTTAATTTTTCTTTTATTTTTTTTATTTTTTTTTTTCACGCTTTATCCCGCACATGGCAGGGTAGGCAGAGGGAACTGCAGGGATCGTGTGGACGTAGTGTTGAGACATTTCGTTGCTTAGTCTCTGCTTTCTCCGTCTCCACTTTCCGCCTTTTTCGAGGCATTGCGTGTTGAGTGGCAGAATTCAACGCCGCACTTTGGCCAGTTGCCAGAGCAAAGAAAATGGAAATAGAAAAATCCACCTTTCTCAAGTGGGAATCGAACCTAGAAACCATCGCGTTTTCAGGCAGACGCTTACGCCTCTGCGCCACAACAATATTTATTTAATTATATTCACTTTCTTGTACACATTAAAGAAACAAAGTGAATTTAATCGACGCTTTCACTTAAAGATAATGTAACGTCATATAAACGAGATAAGAAAAAGTAGTTCAATCACTAGTAGTAAGTACCTGTTAACAATAGACATGTTTTATTCAAGTAGCTGATTTCACTTATGTTGATATGTTTGTATTGTGACGGACCGCGTTTGTCATAGATGTGTGATGATATAGTGGAGTAGTTAATACGTGCGTGACTGTAGTATAGTTTTAGATTCAATTTCAGGGAAATTGTTAAAGAGATTGGGCGATTATTGCTTAAATTCTGGTTTTAGTGTAAAGCAAAGAGTCTTGTTATATCTATTATATTGTATGTTTATATACTACATTTTTTTTACTATAATATTTGTAAGAAATAAGAAGCGGTCAAGTTAGTAAAGTTGTCCTCCAGCCTGGACAATATAAGGCAAATTACCGTACTATATACAAAATAGGAAAAACAATCTGAAAATTTAAATGAAATGATTAATTAAAATAAATAACCCAAAGCTAACTTATAAATTTCCTATAACATAATATAGAACACTCTACACAACACTAAGTTATTGTGATATATTCCAAATATATTACCGTGGACATCGTTAGATTTTATAATTTTATTTAAATTCTATCCAAATTTACAAACTTGTATTAAAATAAGCATAAACATACATTTAAAAACATTTTATAAAACTTAAGAATAAAAACTTTTATATTTTGACGCCTTGTAAAAAAATAATAAAAACAAAAGGTATACATACCTTTTTTAAAATATAACTTAAAACTGGTTGTAATGTGAAACCCGTATTTGTAAACCTCATCTTGTATTATTCTATGCAAATTTTTCGGTAAATTAAGTTTTAAGCATTATCCTTGAACTTTTACCTTTAAAACGCAATTCAATCTTTACCATCCTATGGCTGAGTGATTTTTCTCCACTGTCAAAAGTAACACGTGACTATAAATATTTATAAGCGAATATATAGCAAATTTGTATAAAACAGTCATTAATTTTATTATAAGGTCCTTACGTAAGCTCAAAAATATACGGGGTTTTACCTAACTCTATAAAGCTAAAGCAAAGACGATCAAAGTAATTTGTAACTTTGACATCGATGTTTTTTTCTCTCCAACCTAAAAAAATATATGGAAAATTACGTAAAATATATATTGAGCAGCTTTTCTTTTAGTTTAGTATAGAATTTTTTAAGTCTTAAGTATTAATTGTAGGTATAAAGCTATACATACATATGGAACAAGAAGGTAAAACACTTCGTCCCGGATCTTAAGTATATGTCACAGAAAGCATTTTTTGCGACGACCTTACCTTAACCTGAAATGGTTAAAGTAAATTATAATTCTTAGTCCGTTTCTGACTAGTAGGTTATTTTTTTTACTATAATAACGGCTGATGCTTCGAATGTTTTTGATATTAAAAAAAATAAAAAACAAGATGATATATCTTTACCGTGCCATTTTTGTAGCACCAAATTCCACTCGAAGGAATAACTAATTATACAAAAATAACTAATATACGTTTTTATCCCGCACATGTCAGGGTAGGCAGAGAGAACTGCAGGAACCATATCAACCTAGTGTTAAGACACTCTGTTGCTTAGTCCCTGCTTTCCGCCTTTTTCGAGGCATTGCATATTGAGTGGTAGAGCTCAACGCCGCGCTTTGCCTAGTGTCCAGAGCGAAGAAAATGGAAATAGAAAAATTCATCTTCCCCGAATGGGAATCGAACCCACAAACCTTAGCGTTTACATATTGATAACTAAAAATACATATGTTATATTCTGGTTATAAACACAATATAAAACAGCCTAAAATTCTATTTCTTTTTTATATATTTTAAAATGTTTGCTAACTTTATTTTTACTAAACTGTTAAATATAACACTTTCAAACAAAAAAACTGTTATAATACGTCATGAGAATAGCTTTTAACAATAGGATGCCATGAATTTAAAAATAGACTTTATCTCTTTAGATTAAAGCTACAAATCGATTTAAATATTTTTATAAACGTTGACAACATCATCAGGACCACTTTAACTTGAGAACATCACGGAAACTTGACCACAAGGCCTTTAACTGTTTGTATGTAGAGCAAGACTTATTATAATTCCATACATATTAAACCTTATAACAAGCGTATAAAGTTGCTTTTTAAATAACAAATTAAGTGCATTTTAGGAATGCGGAAAGAACAACCTACAGGTGTAGAAACATGCACATATCATTTCTATTCTTTCTTGGGCACATGTTAAGGCAAGTTTTTTATGAAGTGCTCATTGAAGTGAATTCATTATATTAATTAAATGCTAACATATTGTAACAAGCAGGTTGCATTATAACAAAAAGCGCCTTTTATTTACTATATAAAATGGGTAATACTACTTTTTGTAATAATTATTTAGTTGAAAAATTATTAATTAATTAGAAAATGGGTTAAATAACAGACGTAAATATTAATGTTACTTTATTTCTCTATTAAACAATAATAGTTATGAATAAAAGAAAACAATAATAATCTAGCGTCTAACAGTAATAGCGATGGTCACAGGTTCAATATTCTGTCGAAGAAAGATTTTTACATTCGCTTACTTTGGTAAGAATAGCAAATGTGAGTTCGGCAAATTGACTGCACGTAAAAAAATTAAATACGCAGGGACCGTTACACCTTCCCTTCTATATGGGATATTACGTAAAGTTATAACATAAATTTTCCTATACTTTTTATAGAAAAATCACTAACTTTACTAAAATGATTGATTACACATATCCTACTATTTATTAAGTGACATAAAATTATGGACAACAAAATTACAACTCAACACTTAATACAAAGGCGCTGTTGTAAAAAAGTAATGCTCTTTTAATAGCTTGTGAAAGATTTCGAAGCTGTCACTACAAAGAAAATATTCTATAATAATCTATTTTTAAAACTACAAAGAAATCAGTGTGACAGTATAAAAAAATCATTACCACAGACTTAGTGGGTTATTAGTATTATTTAATTGTATACATTGCCTTGGACGTCCTTGCCTTATATGGAGAAGTTTTATTCTGAATGTCAAGCTTGTCTCACATATTATCATCGCTTACATACATATTATAAATATATATACAAGTAAATAATTAAAAAAATATATGATTCATCTATACTTATAAAATAAATTTGTATAGTCTGTCTGTTTGAGCCTAGAAATTACTGGTTCTGTGGTTTTTTTTAGATAGTCCAGTTATCTAAGAAGGCTATATATAGCCTTCCTAAATTTGTCACACAACGTTATTCTTTGTAACTATTGAAAATGTCATGTGTCATGCATATACACTAAGGTTTTAATTTTTTTATTAGGAGGATTAAGCCACTGGTAGATAGGCAGTTAGGCCAAAGGTGATCTATTTCATTATAATAATAAACTTAACAGAAATGAAGTCGACAAGCAAAATCCCCTTGTAAAAATATTAAGCTACAGTCTTGATAAGTTCTTGATAGTAAGACTACACCATGAAACCAAAACAGAACAGTTTAAAAAAAGGAATCGACACGAAAATTAAAAACAATACAAACAATACAAATATATATTTATTAAATATAATTTAAGAAAAATATATACTTAGTTCAAATGTTATGAGATATAGCAGTTTTTTCAAACACTATATATATATATATATATATATATATATATATATATATATATATATATAATATATATATATATATATATATATATATATATATATATATATATATATATATATATATATATATATATATATATATATATATATATATATATATATATATATATATATATATATATATATATATATATATATATATATATATATATATATATGTGTGTTATTAATAAGTTCAAGATAGTCATGTGCCAATAATCGCTGTTACAAAATCCATTTAATAATAGGACTAATTAAAACAATTATATAAAATGTATTGCAAGTATATTATTATTATATTTGATTAGTCATCGTGGTTATAACGGATATGATACTGTACAGTGTACAGTTTTCTATTGTGTATGGACGTCACGTAATAAGTTTTACGATTTAGAACCTACTTTAATGTAAAAAATTGAATAGAATCTTAAAAATAAAGCAGCTTTTTTAAGGAAGGCAAACTAAATTTACTTATGATGTGTCTGTGTTATAAAATATTATCGCAGCACTTACTTCTGTAAGTGTAGTTTGAATTTTAACACTTATATTCTTTTATATATTATTTCATTGCACATAAAAAGATTACAAACGAAATATATATAAGAAAGTTTCGTTGACAATGGTGGGCTTATTTCAAAATGAAATGTCTTCCAGGCAACCAATGAAAGTGATTAAATTTTCAAAAAGCGGGAATGAGTTACAAAATTTGTATGTAAAAAAATTCAAATTACAATAAATTGAGGATTTACATGAAATATATAAAGGAATTTATTTTATATTACCAATAATTCTCAATTGAAGGAGAATCGAGTATAGGGAAAACGGATAAATGTATATTTATATAAAAATGTATGTACACTACAGTACATAGTAGCAAACATTTCTAAGCTGTTTTAATAATATACTTAATATCTAGTATAATTACTTAATAGCTATAAATCACACCAGTCCCTTCTATAATTGATGTTTTATTACATATTGATGAGAAGGCCTACTAACTTGTGGTAGGCCTTGATTAAGCCTACATCATTATCATTTACTTACATAGCTGTATTTAAACCATTTTAACGTAAAGTTATTGAGTTATTTTTAGTTATGTGCATGTTCATTAATATAAGAAACTTGTAAATTTTTTTTTTATTAGCTTCACGCTTTATCCCGCACATGGCAGGGCAGGCAGAGGAAACTGCAGGAAACATATGAACCTAGTGTTAAGGCACTCCGTTGTTTAGTCCCTGCTTTCTCCGTCCCCACTATAAATAAAAATTTACAAATTTCTCATGAAATAGACGTAGCAAGTTAACGGACAGTATATAGTACAGTATAGTAATTTATAAAAATTGACAATTTTATATGCATGGTAAGTGTGTGTCTGTGTGTGTGTTTACACTAACTTTTAATGAAATTTACTATAAATTAATTATTGTTTTATTTTTTGAAAAATTTCTTTTATTTGTATTGCAATATTTCATATATAATGTGGCAACAAGGAACAACTTTGCGCTCATATCATGATAGCAGTGGCTAAAAACGTTTATTTCTCGATGTTCCAAGAAACAATTCACCTGAATATACTGGAATATACTGCTTGATACCCTATTACGAACTTAAGACAAATTATATTTATTGACGTAAATCCTATAAAGTTGCTAATTTTGCTTTCCTGAACCCTTAAATTGATGAGCCAATATTCTATCCTGGGTTCCACTAAAAACGAAACGCCTATAAAAAATAGTGGAATTATGAAAGTCTCACAACTTATCTATAATTATCTTATCTATAATTTATATAAGTTTTGAGTCTAAAAAAAACGAAAGCTCTATATGGAACATGCAAGTCATCAGTTAAATGTATTAAATATAATTTCACATATAAGAATTCTTTCAATATAGGGCTATAGTTACAAAACAAGAATAACTAGGTTTATAAGTAAAGTGACAGTTCAAAAGGGGCTATTCAGTGACCACATGTGTGACATAAAAAGCCATACATAAATCAGTGCAATGATCGAGCATGACTGATTCGATACGAATAAATGCAAAACTTGACACTAACGAGCTGTATTCACAAATACTTGGCGATTATAGTTCACTACACTCCTAGACTGCTTTTTCCAGTTAATATATATATATATATATATATATATATATATATATATATATATATATATATATATATATATATATATATATATATATATATATATATATATATATATATATATATATATATATATATATATATATATATATATATATATATATATATATATATATATATATATATATATATATATATATATATATATATATATATATATATATTAACTGGAAAAAGCAGTCTAGGAGTGTAGTGAACTATAATCGCCAAGTATTTGTGAATACAGCTCACATATACATATATATATGGATATTTCTTAACTTGAGAACGGAGTGCCTTAACACTAGGTCTCTCTGCCTACCCTGCTTTGAGCGAAATAAATATGAAGAAACAGGATAGGACTTTTAGAGGAAGAATAGCTGAATTAGAATTATTTTCATCTCTTTAACTGATTTAATTACGTATGCTTACGTATACGTATTTATTTGAAAATACATGTTTAATAAATATTTAAATTTCAATATTTTGCAGTAATTTACTAGTGAAGAGAGGCTGAATTTTTATTATACATACCTACAACAAATACAAATTTATTATCCTTTATTCCATAAACATACATTATATAAGAGTTAAAAAATAAATCAAAAAGACGTACATAGAAACACTACTATAATATTATTTATTTATTATTTTTTGATACTTGGATTTCTGTTTAATTTCTGTTGTTAAATTTTCATCACAAATTGTAGTTATGCCCATTATGGAGTTCAAAATGTAAATAAGCTAACCTTTTTGATGATGCCTCTCCAAAGGTATTAAAATTTTGGAATTTGAGCGGAGTGCAGAAAAAAGAGTATTTCGACAATATATAAATAAAGCTTAGAAAGCTCGATAAAGCTATAACATATATAATATAATAGATTAGCAAAATCCATCTAAGAATTGTGTGAATAGTACGATAATGTGTATAATGTCAATGTAAGACGATATTAATGAAGTTGATTCAGAATGTGATGGAGAGAAAGTGTTTGCTATTTGTTAGACGAGATATATATTATTGCCATTTGTAACTGAACATATAAAATGAGATATTACACCTAGTACTAGTGGCTGTTAACAATTCTCTTAGTATATATGTAATAATGTTAATATATGAATAAGTTGTTTATGATAATGATTCATTTTATTAGTCCTTCACCAAAATGGAGAAGAAGATTAAGGTTGAGAATAATTTCTTGGCAATTTTACTTCCTTTATATGAAAATATCTGACAATAACTCACAATGTTGCAATGATGCTAAATATTTTAAGAACAACAAAAAATTCATACAATAATATCTTATTAAATTTATATTCAACTTGAACTTTTGAACGAAATTTGAACTGTCGCTTCTTGGGGACTGTCAAGTCATTATGACTACTGAGCCATACATTCTCTTCTAGCCACGTTGAAAATTATTATATGGTTTATCATAAATGTATTTATGTTGTTAGCTATTTCTAAAACATAACCTTATATGACATAGTAATAATAGAAATAGAAAACGTATGACGAATCACAAAACGCTGGTACAAAATATGTAATAACAGTAATCAAAATTAACGTTTGGCGAGCAACTAGAAATTGAAAGTGAGACGTCGCCGTGGAGGCGGAAACGAAGAAAACTTGTGGCACAGTAATTATTTAACAATTTTAATAAAAACGATAAATATACTTTCCTTTTCATTTTGTACGTTTATGGCTATTTTATTTTATTTATTTACTTAAAAGCTGCTATATTTAATAACATAATGGTTGATATGCGAGCAACGGTTTCTCATTTTTATTATAAAATGTAACGCCTCGTTATGGCGAGGTACGGTGACTGCCTGTATGCGCGGCGGTATAGTGGGTTCGATTCCCATTTGAGGAGAATGATTATTTTTTCGTTTTTACGCTTTGGCAATAGCCAGATCGGTGTTGATTTTCGCTGCTGCGTGAATCTATACCAATATATACAAAAATGCAGTCTTAAACTGCTTCATTTCAAGTGCATTACATATAATCAAGAACACGACTATTTTTTAATAAAGTACTAGATAAGATTTATACTTTGAAGATAGTAATAAAAAAATTCACATATATGTATATGATGTAAATGTAAAATTTTTAAAAACATACATATTCCATTGTCTTAAATAAACTTTGAGTCTTAAATGAGGATGGTTATTATTAGCCTTCAAGTTAGTTCTTTATGATCTCTTAGAAGTGACTTACTAGAGCATAACGTTACGCTAGTATGTCGTCGTCCCAGGTCGTTGCTACATTACTATAATATGTCTAAATTGTGGCAATTTCCCATAAAAACGCCTTCCAAGGTCCCATTTTGAAAGCTGTAATTATAACTTTAGATTTTACTTTTACTTGATATCATAAACTATATAACATAATAATATACTATGGAGCGGCATATTTACACAAAAATGAATTTAAACGAATATATATTGCTTTGTTTAATGTTTTATATAAAAACCTAAACTAAATGTAACAATGTTACTATTTTTTTTAATTTATAACCAATATTGTATTATGGGCTGACGATGATTAATTCTACGAAGAATTAGGTATATACTATATTATTTTAATTTATTTGTCTACAGGAACACATACAAGAAGTGCTGGACAAGTGGACACAAATCGACGATGAAATCTGGGCAAAAGTGATAGTATTTGAGAAGAATCGACGCGTTGCAAAGGCATATGCGCGCGCGCCGGTGCTCACTATCAATGGATCAGATGATGGTTTCGACGGCATGAGGTTAGTTTTAAAATAATAATAATATAAAAAAATAAAATAATATAAAAAATATTATGCGGAGAAATGGCTTCAATTATGTTAGAAATGTGTACGGGATGATTGAAATTGTAAAATAAAATTATTAATATTATTTTATACTAGTGGGTTTACGCGCACATGGAGTTTATTTTATTAGCTTAGTATTTTTTAAATATTAAAAAAATAAAGTTGTAAATCTTTTGTGTTAAAATGCCGTTAAAATTTAACACAATGACAAGAAGCGCGCACAAATTTCAATTGTGTAATCTCAAGCAAATCCAAATAGCTAATGTATAGTTATTGTTTAATAAATTATCAATGAAACTGTTCAAATTCGACCATTGGCTATATTTTTGACAGCCCGCCTTTTCAAATCTATAAAACTGCATCAAAGGTAAAATTCTAGGTCACAAATTCACTTCTCTAAGTGTCCGCAATTACAATATTTCCACATATAATATATAATCATGGTTTAAATCCAAGAACATATATCAGTCCTAACATTATTTTCATATATTGAAACAGTAACTCATTTTGTTTCGTCTAAATTAACATTCGCAATTGATTAACAGTTCTACAGAATTGCCGCAATAACATACATTTTACCTAATCTGTATTCGATTCTTTAAATTTTCCACATATCCATATAACTCAAATTCAGCAAGAGAATCGTAGTTGAAATATATAAAATAGTCTAAATAAAGTTACAGAGTAAATGTTATAAGTAGTAGTTACTTAAAAGCTGTAAATTTCCAGACAGAACTATATTGGAATGGCGATTACAATGATTAATTCATATTGCAAAATGTCGACCAACCGAGCCCTGGCACGTGGCGCCCTACATTTTGCTCGCGACTAATTATACGATTGTATCAGTCAAGTATCTCGAGGTGAATGTTAAATTTTGTATGTTTGTAGTGACATATAAAATTTTTCATTATGAATTTATTACGTGCTGTCGTGAAACAGGCCATATTATTGGTTAGAATTTAGTTACTCAAATGATTTTTTTTATAAATAAGGTTAAAGAAAGATCTATCATTTGTTGTTTATGAAATGAAATAGGAAAAAATATGATGAGAATAAAGTATATTTATTATTAGAAACTTTTAATTTCAAGCTTATTACAGATATATTTATACAAATATAGATTGAAATAAAGAAGTAATAACTTTCGATTAAGATTAGGTATAGCCTAGTTGCCAGAGTGAAGAAGACGGAAATGAAAAATTTATCTTCTTCCAGTGGGAATTGAATCATTAACAGTCGCGTTTCCAGGCAGATAAATTAAGATAATAATGCTTTTATTAAAGTCTTAACTATGCATTTACTTTCATAGTCCGGTAAGAGGTAACTTTCTTAACATAATTATAAAACCCAAAATGAATATAAAACTAAGATAAAAATAAAAGTAAGAAAGAAAATTTAAATGAACGCGATGTTATTGATTCGATTTTGACCTACCAAATTAATTGTAGTAATGGTAATATCAAAATTAATTCTATTCCTGCCGTCAAATTAGACAAATAATGTAAAGATACTTTTTTATATTACACAATGTTTCTATAATTAACACAAATTAAGAATGTAGTGATATATCACTACTTATTCTCTAGCTATTCTGAAATAAAACCCTATTAAAACAAAACAGCTGGCTTGTCAAGAGGTAAGACTACAGCCTTACAAGCGCACCCTAATTGTAGTACAAATGAGGCCACATTTGGCTTACTACGGTACTCAGCACTGTTTAGTGGAGCGGCACGATTACGTTACACAATCCCCGGTGTGATAATTGGTTGCATTGCAAATCGCTAGTGAGCTAGATTAAATCTCTAGACTCTATGTAACTTCGTTTTATATAACAAAAGCGTGGAATTCGTAAATATACGTCAACGTCAATGAAAATATTCGAATTGGAATGTTGAAAATTATATTTGTGTTATATTTTTTTTAAACATGAGCGTTGCGGGTTCAATTCCGACTAGTGAGAGTTAATAATTTCTATACTTTTGTGTCATAAGTGAAATGTTTGCGATTTTTTTAATTTGATTTTAAGTTGGTTTTGGCGGTGTTAAGTTCCGCCAATCAACACCACTACTGTTTGACTGTTCTTGGACGTGAGAAAAAAATGTGAAGCTATTTTATAAGTAACTTCTAATTATAAAAACTTTAATGCTTTGAAAGCTCGTGGTCTAGCTTTATAACTATTTATTGGTATCGATTTACAAATATGAGCGTTACTCATATATTAAATTGTTGTATCAATATCATAGTAGCACATTGACAACTGTCCGATGTCGTAGTAGGTTGACTTGAATTGACATATTTATATATGTATATATATTTAAAATATTAAGTATATATGTAAGTACAAGTAAGCACAATTTCTTTTAAAAATATTACCAAAAGCAACAGTTTTTTTTAATATTCCGTAATAATTTATTTCATGCGCAGCTATCATAAACTTCCACGTAATTTCACAACATGCCGTAAAAGATAAATTGCTTAAATCGTCAGATTTCCTTTCCCAAGTAAAAATACTTGCCACTACGACGAAATAAAATCAACGGCGCGCAAACAAGGTCGCCTCGAATGTTGCCATTTATTTTTAATAAGTAAATATTACAAAAACATAATCATTAATAAAGTTTAGTTTGCTATCAATATGGTCTTTGGCAGAGCTAAATGTAATAATTGTGTCGCAGGTTTAATTTTATGTCGATATTTAATTCAATGACATACTAACATATTTTTTAAGTCATGATTCTATTATTTAATTTTTTTATTTACTATGTATAATTAATATACAATACGCTATATATTCTTCTAAATTACTTCACTAACTAACATTAAAATATTTTATTAGAATTTAAAATCACAATAAGTATCAAAGAAATAACGGTCACTCGTTTATGAACAAATATTTCTACGTACGTACGTATACGAATTATATCCCTACACAGATGTTATTGACTTTATAAATTTCAAATTTTTTGATATCCATATAAAACGATAAAAGTAGGATTTTTCAATACTTCTGTTTTTTGAGTACCTTAATAACATTGGACAAATAAAACACCTTCTGACTTTTAAAAATTTTTCAGTCTAATAAGACTATTATTCATTTTGAGATGTTGGATAGCGCGCGATGTCATCTTTGCCTCGTAATGACGCTCAACTCTAGAACATTGAGGTAGGTTAGTGTGATCACTTTTATTTATTTTCATTTTTAACTGATAGAAGAAGAGGAAAGTCGTTATTGTACTTAATAGTTATCAATTATTTAATTTATTTATATAAAAAATAAATTAATAAAAAATAATTTGAATCACAATAAAATAATTTATTGTGGTAAATTCGTAGCTGGCTTAATATATCGCGTATATGTAATGTTTGATATAAAGTTTTCAATGTAACTGGAAATAACACCCCCTCTTGGAAACCATCCAAGCTCTTCTAACCATATTCTAATACTAAATCGTCCAAGCCTTCTTAAAACCATCATAAATTCAATCATACAAAAACAAATAATAATAATATATAATAGTTTCAAGTAAATTGCAAAAAGAAATCCAGTTTATCAAATCCCTTTAGCCCGATAAAACTAAGCAGTAAATAAGTAAATATTGAGTGTCGACTAGGAAGTGTCGTTAAGTACTTAGGCAGGCTCACTGAAGGCAGCTATCTGATGCACACACACGGATTCCTCTATTTTAATGAAACTACACATAGATTTAATTAGCCAGATCAGTACAGGAGCCACAAACAATAAAGATCGAACATTCATTCCCTCTAATAATTAGGACTGGTTTACTACTGTGATAGGAACCGCTCCGACGTTAATTTTGTTTGAACTAATGGACTGGGATTTGCAGGAAATAAATTCACTGCAGTTCTTCTGCTAGATGCATTTTGTTTCGTTTTGCTCTTCGTTCGTTCCTAGATTGAAATATATTTAAGTAATGGTGAGTTGTCAAAGTTATGTTCTATAGTTTTATAAATATTCTATATAAAATAAAGGAGTTGTAAATTCATTTGCTTACCTATCATTTGCATTAAATATATCAGTTTGATCAGACTTGAGGCACTTTTTAAAGCACTTTTGAATCGTTTGAATTACAGGCTCTTTTTAATATAGCGAGGTAGTCAGAGAGAACCGAGCGCTAAACGCTGCGGTGTCTGCTTCTCCATATATGTTTTTTTATATCTATGTTACAATTTTTATTTACTACAATGGTTGTAGTATCTTGTATAAAATTCAAATGACACTAATTCCAAATATTTTTATCATTTAAATAATACTGGAAAGTGTAATAACTTTAATCAAAAACACTATTTCTACATTTTCTATGAATTTTTGAAGAGACAAATTTAGAATACATTGCGGAATTTTGCTATTACACGCGTATACTGAGATCCAAAAAGGATTTATTAACTTTTTGAAGGCAATAACTACGCATTTCCAGCTAATGTAATGTAGGAAATATTTATATTAAAAATACAATAATTTTTATCGTTCTTGTTATAAAAGTGATTTTAGTTGGCAGAATATATATCGCCTCATTTAGAAACTCCATATATAAGTTATTATAGTATTACATAAATAATAATAATTATCACTATGGAATCCAACCAAAATTATATTTTTTAAATTAGCGATTCCCGAGATTAATGCGTTCACGCAAATAAACTTTTTAACTTTACTAATGTGAATGTATACATACATTTCTATTCGGCCAAAATAACAATATAAAAATTTAAAACTTCCAAAACACATTAGATGGCAATAAATAAAATAAAATCGCCTAAGGTGCTTGTGATGATAATCGATGTATTTACAATAGGGAGGAAGTAAACATTGTTTAAGTGCAGAATTGGTGTAAACTACAATGCACCGACCCGTCGGCGCGGTCAGGGAGACTGGATATGTATCTGATACTACGTTATTTATGTGTGATTCCGAATTCAATACTCCTTTTGTCGTAGCTAAGTTTGTATACAAGCGCTTATAGACTTTAAGATTCTAAGCCTAATGTGGTTATAAAAAGCTATGTTTTTAAATACATTAAAATAGAAATAATGCAACGCGTATTAAATATAAATGTAAAAATGTGTATGTATTTGTACATGTGTTTATACTAAATTAAATTTGAATCGTCATTAAAGGCGATACAGCTGTGAATAAGCCTTGGCCTGGTCCGAATACTTTTCCAATATGCTCGATTCCTAGCCTTTTCTCTTCAATTTACTATGTAAAGCTATCTGAACTTTAGTCTTCCTCAGTTACCAAGGATTGTGTAACTATTTTAGGTGTGTTTTCAACTCATATAAAATGTATTGAACGTAATAGTGCTTTGGTAGAATAACAATATACAAATTGGAACTTAGTGTTAAGACACTGCTTTCCCCAATTTTTTGCTCAATTATAGTGCGAAAGTGTGCCAAAGTGGATGAAAATAATTTAATTATTCACTATGTCTAGAATCTACTACCATCACATTTACTGTCAAACGCTAAACCACTGCGCTACAGCGGCTGCATATAACAAATAAACCTTAATATATAATATACAATTTGAATATACTTAAAACCAGTTTCAAGTATTGGTAAATAGACCAGGTGTACTGGCGCCCTAATTCTATGCCCAACCTCGTCAATAATGTCTCAGCATTACATACATCGGTCGGCACGCGTCTAAATATCTTTATAATAGACGATTCCATGTCGTATGCGACAAATTTTTCGCTTCGGTATTTGCTAAGTAATTGATTTTAATCATATATAATTATTATTAACAACTTGTGTAGCGCTACCGGTTGTAAAGCACAGAGGTCGAGTATTTAATATCCATTAGAAGGGTATAATTGCTTGTTCAGTAAAACTATTTTTCACGGATTTTATAGTGTGTAATTTACTTATTAGCAGTAGCATTTTAAGTATTTTACTAAGATTTTTCGATATTTTCAGATAAAATGTCATCATAGGTAGTAAAATACATAGGTCTTCAAAAGGCTGAAATATACTAAGTGTGATTATCATAACAAGTCGATGCAATTAAAGAAAAAGGATCACAATTAAAGTAAAGCCTTTACTTTGTTCGAAACCACCAGTGGTAGACTATTTTTATGTTTATAAAGTTCCATATTGTATGCTAAGCCACATCGATAATCCTTGCAAATAATCGGCACGCGTCTAAGTTTCTTTACACTACGCGACCTTATATTTTTCCAATTAATTATGTGATATAAATAAAAGCATCCTACTTAAATATGATAATATACAATGTAAGTTTAGAAGGGACAGTAGGTTTAGGGAAACCTGGTTAAGTTTGTTAAATTTGTTTGGAACCCTCGTAACTTTAGTCATAAGTCATGGAGTGTGTAGGTTTCAGAGATGCTCATTCCTATTTATTATCGAATTGGGCTCCTCTGACACTCCTCCGTCTGCTCTATCTGACGTATGTACATTTTTAAAAGTCTTTAAAAAATCTTTTAAATTTGACAGCAATATTTAAATAACTCCACAACTTAGATTCCCAATCAGCCAACAGATTGTCACAAGCGCTCGCTCATTGTAAAAGATCCTCAATCCACGGTCGCATAACTATTATGTGTTGCAATAGAATTAGCTGAATGTTATTGTTTATTGTGTTCTTATCGATATCTTGGCTGTGAGTTCGCGCGGAACTCCGTGCGCCCGCGCACCACAATGCGTGTACAATGTACGGGGCCTTGGTTTTTGTGGAACGTAACATGGTAGCTAGATTTTCATTGATTTAGTATATGGAATTATTCATAATTGTCGTGTTTGTTTTACGCTGGAGTCCCTAGTGGTGCAGCGGCACAGATGCTGATCGCAACATAAAGGTTGTATATTCAATTCTCATTAGTAGGGAGAGAACAATTTTTATTTTAAAGTTATTTTTTTGCTAAGAATAAGCGCAGTATGCTATTGGAGTCTTAATGGCTGTAATAAAATGAATGCTATATGTATGAAAAATTTACAGTTACTGAGGAAATTGCTTTTTGTTTAACCTAATAATTAACTATTATATAGTTAATTTAAACCCAAATTATTAAGAAATAAGAAATACCGATAAAATTTATATTTTGACAGATGCTTATGTTAAATAAATTTTTAAGTAGCATATTACAGTTAATAAAATAAACGTTTTATAAGCTTATTAAATCTCTTTCTTTCAAAATAAATTTCATATTATATGTTTAAAATTTTTTTGAAAAAACTAACAATTTTATTATTATCTTCAATTATAATACAGAAAAAAAAATGCAGAACCCAATTATTAAACTAGAATTAGTTCACAATTTATTAAACTAAAACTATTTCACAAACTTCTAGCCCTATTTAAAATAGAAATATAAAAAATATAAATATATATTCCAACAAAATTATACACTGGTCACATTTATAAAGCCAAGCTTGCCTAATCTGCATTAGGAGTTCGACTCCTACGTGAATATTTCAAGCGTCAAGACAACAAAACTACTGGCGCGATTACAGATCCTGGTTTACAACACAAATCAATTTATACTCTATGTCTTAAATATAACATTCAATTTCTCATAACAACTGATTTAAATCAAATATCACCCCTTGGTTAGTTCAATGCAATAATTTGCGATTATAATCAACTTTGAACTTTACACAATTGTAATTAGAGGTGTATTGTCTTGTACCATAGCTTGTGTGACATAATTATTTGTCCACTTATATATCTGTGGTTACGATTGGAAAGTAGGACGACATTGAGGTAGGCTTTTGCAAGCAATCTTATTGGTCAGTGTCAATGAATTCGTTTCAGACGTTATGCAACACGCTTTGTAATATTAAATATAACAATAACTGAATTCTGATAGCATAATAAATCAAATGTGAGCACGTAGTTTGTACAAAATACGACCTTCTAACACCTACGCGCATTTCTTTTATCATAAAAATAGATCATTTTTATATATTTACTGCCTAAAAGAGTGTTTGGCTAGCAAAAATAACATGAAATAACCATAAATTGCGTTAAATTACTATAACATTGGGAAAATAGCGTCCACCGATTACTACGCTTTCGTAAACCCTATCTTATCACGGCCTAGATAACATAGAACGTTGCATGCCAGATCTAATTTATTTTGGCCAATTCACCTCTAAGTCGTAAGAATTCAATTAAGATTTAACGCAATTTGCGCATGCGACGGTTTCGTGACGCCTAACGTTGTTTCTAAAATAGTCAATCCTATGAAAACTGAGCTAAACGCTCCGTAATACCTCAAGCTAGTGGTCATTTTTGAGCGGCTACCATCAATATTGTAACTGACAATATATGCAAATGCTTACAATCTGATTTTCGACTGCACGTGGGATATTTAGAGTTGCTTCTGTGTTTTATTACTGATGACTCGTGTAGATTCGACCCACGGAACCTTCTTTCCTTATTCACTATTAAAGGGTTGTCATACGTCAATTTTGCACGCCTGTATATTATACGCCTAACGATCACTTTTAGCTGTGTTAGTACGTATGTTCGTCAAGTTTAACATAGTCGTGCTTGCGATTGTTTTGATACGTTAATGTTCTCGCCGGAAAATATGAATTTCATAATAATATTACATATAATGCTACAAGAGCAGCCTTCTAGCTGATTGAGCTTTACATTCTTATCTTATTAAGCTTTTGTACCAATTTTATTATAATTATTTATGAGAAAACCAACAACTAATGAAAATTAAATGTTCTATAAATATTTATCAATATTCTAAATAATTAAAAAAAAACTATTTCTTATTATTTGTTTAATCCAAAATGGTTCAATCGATTATATCCCTTTAAAGAAGCGAAAAGAAGCGAGCTAAAAAGTTAACGCGACGGTTTCTGGGTTCGATCCCCAGTCGGAGAAGATAGATTTTTCTATTTCCATTGTCTTCGCTCTGGCTAACTAGGCAAAGCGCGGCGTTGAGTTCCGCAACTGAACACGCAGTGTCTCGACAAATGCGGAAAGCAGGAACGAAGCATCGGAGTGTCTTAATACTAGGTCCCAATGGTCCCTGCAGTTCCCTCTGCCTACTCTGCCATGTGCGGGATAAAGCGTAAAGCTAAAAAAAAATTATAGGTATATTAGAATAATAGTATAATTAAATAGATTTACTTTAAACTTTATTAAAACGTTATTACATATATTTAGATATTTGCACTTTATTGTTCGTTCGTCATTAAAATAATTAGTTAATATTAATCAAGTGTATACGTTAAAATGAATTAATATCCATCTTCTTTCTTCTTCTTCTGGTAACAAGACTAAAAGTGGCCTAAGTCTCGCCAGTCAACACGCAAGTCCCAAAGAGTACATCTGAAATGTTCCAGAATTGCATCATATTTTTATCGTGATTCTAGAAATTACATCATTGCACGATCACAATAGCCAATTAATCCAAACAAATACTTCCATATAAAGATTTAATTTCACTCGTGCGATTAAAGCTCAATAATAAACTGTCTGCGGTTCACTAAAAAGCTTTTATAATAGGACAATTAGGCGTATACGTTATAATAGCTTACAATTTGTTAGCCAAAATCGCCCGTGGGTGTATATTGTACTCTACAGATTATAATGCATTAATATTTTAAGATAAATATACATAATTTATAATTGCATAAGATCTAAATTGGTGTGTAATATATTGCTGTTATATTTTATTGTGATAAACCCTGTAGCTATGTGTTAATTACTGTATACACACAACGTAATATGTAAGTATGGTGACCTATGTGTAATACTCATATATATACAGTTAGGACAATGTTGCATGTAAATGACTAGTGTAACAGTTGGGTATATATATATATATATATATATATATATATATATATATATATATATATATATATATATATATATATATATATATATATATATATATATATATATATATATATATATATATATATATATATATATATATATATATATATATATATATATATATATATATATATATATATATATATATATATATATATATATATATATATATATATATATATATATATATATATATATATATATATATATATATATATATATTATATATATATATATATATATATATATATATATATATATATATATATATATATATATATATATATATATATATATATATATTGTCATAAGCCTAAGAAGAACTATATGGAAACTTAATTCTAGTTTCGCAATTACATAATTAATTAAGCTTATTTTTACAAAATAATGACACATTGATAAGAGCTACGTGTGTCACGAGCGCGCGCTTACACATTTGATAGGATGTGATAGCCTTAATGTAACATATGGCAAAGTATATCAAAACAAAGCTTAATAATTACATAGTTAAGCTTTTCTAGATTTATATTATTAAATTTCATTTTACATATTATCGTTTATTAATAATTAATTATCACTATCCTAAATACGTCGAATTTAGCCTACCGACGCGTGATATCTAATTTGTGGACAAAAACCGGAGAGCAGAGTGCTTCAACACTACATTGTCCTTATCAACACTATATTAACCGAGAAAGAGGGCTAATTTGAAAAGAAATCTACATTCACGTTTTGTGTATATAATTAGATATATATCAAGAAAATATTTATTAAATGTTTCTTATATTCTTTTTAGGGTCAAAAATTATATGTACTATATTTTATATTGCAAAACACAGTATACAGCATATGGCGATCAAAAATGGTGTGATTTATCACATAATTTATCAATAAGTTTTTAATATATATGTATACTATGGAGTAATTCCTTAGCACTAACTATAAATAGCTGTTAGTAAAAGTACAAAAGAAAAAGTTTCATATAAATTTAAATCTTATTTCAATGTAGTATGACCTACATTTGCGCGCTCAATTTCTAATTGCATTATCCATCTTATGTTGAAATGCTGTCATTTTGATTCCTTAAATTGGTCAGGTAACCTTTTGCTCGTCTGCCAGCTTGAGCAAGATGTGGAGGTCGATCAAATTAATTTGCAACAACGTAGGTTCACGTTATAATTATAATGCAGTTAATGCTAATGAGTTTAAAATGTCTTTGCAATAAAATCCACTTTTAATATACTAAACATATATAATGACATAATTCATTTTTGAAACATATGGCTTTATAATATTAATAGTTCTGAAATTAGTTAGATGTTTTTATATGTTTTAAAATATATATAAACAATATATACAAACTATTTAGGTTTTTAATATATTATATACTTAGAAACCAGAATTCCTTAGTTTAATTTAAATAATAACATCGAAACACTCGTAGACCACATGCTTAAAGTTTATTCGGAAAGATTCTACTTTACTTTAGCAAACGACATAGATCGTTTAATAACAATATTTCATAGTAGTATCCTTCTAATACGAACCGATTGACGTAATTTCGTGACTTTGTAATCCACCATATAAAACTACCCTCTTATTAAAAAGAGTTCTTAAATTTATTTAATTTTAAGTATTAAAGGAGTAAAAAGTAATTTGTGACAAATGTCAAGTTCAAAACAATTTGACACAGTGCCAAGGAAGTAAAAGAAACTGGAATAGACTATAGACCATAAGTCAAGGTCAACCATTAAATTGTCATTAATTTTGTTATGGTACATACGACATAACCTTGAAAATCAAATATGGCAACGTTATTAGTAATTAACCATTAATTATATGCTATCGAAATACCATAATTAGAGGTTGTATATCATAATAGCTTCGTACTATATTTTTAATACATTTGTCATAATACTCGTATAGACATATTATGACAATTATATAAAAAAATATAGGTATACTTATATTATTTTAAATAATTATATTCGGTAATTATATAAACAAATACTAATAATATCTAATAGTATAGGGTATATAGTTTGAACTGTGTGTAAAGACACTCCGTACTGCAATTTTCGTCAGAATTTGAAACCATTTTTCTTGCATTGGTATATAAGGAATTGAAAATAAGTCAATGGGGTGGGAATCGAACCAACGCTCTTTTCTGCTATCTGCTATATCAGTTGCTGTCGTCTGACGTAGAAGTACACACTTAGAAGTATGTGATATAAAACATGTACCATAGATATTAATGTTCCGATCTCATTTTTTTTTCGATTTGTGTACAAAGTGCCATAAGGATATCTTTATTATGCAATATAAATATTTCTATACGGATATCCTTCAATCAACATATAGATATTATCAACAACTTTTTATTAAATGGCTATATTATAAATAAATAATTAAAAAAAGGCTCTCTAAAATGTCACACTTGAAAGGTATGTCGGTATGTAACAAAATTCGTGACGACAACATCCTGCTACATAGTATCAACTATCAATGGTTCAGTAGGAGTGGCGAAGGTCATCAGGTTCAATTCTGTGCTTGAACTCGTAATTCATTGTTCGCTTAGAATGGAATTAAACAGTTTAAGATGGCGTCTGATACACAGTTGGCAATAAACTTGCAAATGGCTTAACATATGTAAAGTTGTTATCGATCTTGCTAACTAGAGAAGCTTACTGCCCACGATACTTTTATCAAGAAAATAAATCGATTATTATTTATATAATAAACATGATAATCGAGTTATTTTAAAAGAAAAATCGATTAAAATTCCTAAAATAGTACTAAACACACGATTACGATATTAAATCGCACCGCGTATAGGACAATTTCACTTTCTCTTAAAGGAAAGTAAATTCTTATGTAAAACATGGACATTTAAAAGGTGATAATTTCTAAATCGGCCCTCTTATTGAGAAACAATGCTCATTTGCACTTATATTAGTATATTTCTAATATATTATTATTATAATATAAAAAATTAGACAGCGGCATTTATGCACATACAAAGAAAGTCGAACGACCTCTAGTTAAGCTGGACAAGTGTAATTTTACTTTACTTCATCCCTGTACAGGAATCGAACCTACGACTATTACGCTACTTAAAGCACCTTTCGACTTCACCAACTTCACGTAACGAAGTATAATATAGCATAATAATATCTAATATGTGTATAAAAGAAAAAATATGTATATTCATCATAGAACTTCGGCCTAATTCTATTTTAAACTTCTCTTCTCACGTGCAAAATAGGATTTACGCTTACATTAGCTACACTTGTGTGGTCCATTGTGGTTCAATGAGATATGATCCAGCATCCAATGCCTTACTTATGTCATGTCCTCGCCAATGAATGAAATGCTTAATAAATCATAAAGACACGGTATTCGTTTACGCCTATCTAGGATCAATAAATATTGTATTATTTTATTCAACACGGCGACTACAAATTATTATTTTATTTTATCAAATAATGGATTACTTTACCTACTGAGGATCGTTGTGGCACAGAGGCACTACGTCTGCTTTTCACGCGAAGGTTTCTGGGTTCGATTGCCAGTCAGGGAAGCAGGATTTTTCTATTCCCATTTTCTTCGCTATGGCAACTAGGCAAAGCGCGGCGTTAAATTCCGCCACTCAACACGCAATGCCTCGAAAAGAGAAAGCAGGGACAAAGCAACGTAGTGTCTTAACACTAGGTTACTAGAGTTCCTGCAGTTCCCTCTGGCTACCCTGCCATGTGCGGGATAAAAGCGTGAACCTAAAAAAAATACTTTAAAGGTACTGCTACTACTGCCTACTTGTTTTTATATGTATATATCCTTGATAGATATCTTATTTAATATTCATAAATTATGTAATTATAAGATTAAGGACGGACAACATTAGGTAAGAATGTGGTTGATTATAAATAAATAAACATGTAATTTATAGACCAATCGAATTGAGATATTTGGAATGTATAAATTGGTCGTTGGGTTAATTTTGTTATAATTTTTTTTTTATTTTATCCTATACGTAAATATTTAATAGAACGTTTCTAATGTTATGGGTTTTAAGTTATTAATATTAAATAATGGACTTAATATGGAGGCAAAGTGCGGCGTTGAGTTCCGCCACTCAACACGCAATGCCTCGAAAAAGGCGGAAAGTGGGGCCGGAGAAAGCAGGAACTAAGCAACGGAGTGTCTTAACACTAGGGGAAAATGGTTGCTGCAGTTCCCTCTGCCTACCCTGCAATATGCGGGGTAAAGCGTGAAGCTAGAAAAAAAAATGGACTTTAATGTACAGTAGAAACTCGATTACTCGAACTAATTGTTGTTGTAATCATTCGGCATTAAATAAAATGGGAATAATCCGTATAATCAAAATTATGAATAAAATCGGGTAATCAAAATTTGAGTACACATGTGTAAGTACATAATATTATTATACGTTTAGTAAAAACTACTAATGCATATTATCGAAAACTTGCACAACTCGTAGATACATTTAATGGCCTGATCGCGAATCCGCATAATCGAGGGCCGGATAATTGAATTTTTACTATATTAACAACAAATATAGAAAAGGAACTAAACAAATACTTATTTTAATCCACAAAGACTACATTTTCATTGACCATGAAATTACTCATAATAAAATATCTATAAATAAGTATAAAGAAAGTATTTTAAATGAGTGATATTGACATAGAAAATAACTGGAGCATCTGTAATTGGTAATAAAAAGGGAATAATGAAAAAAGAAAGTAAGTAGTGATGAACGTTCAATTCATTTTTTACGCTCGACAAAGTGAAGTCTTGTGAACAAAATACAATAACCACGTTTTTCTTCAAAAATTATGAAATATTTAAGCTGATGAACTATATCATATATAATATTAAAATGGTACGTTTATTAAGTTACTTAGAAAAAGAAATTACAATTTTTACATTTTAGCTGTAAAAATCAAAAATAAAGAGAGTTGCCTAAGGTTCGCTATAATATATGGCAATATACTAAAATTAAAAAGAAAAACTGTTTCGTTGCGATTTATTTCTGGCAATTTAAAGTGATTTGACAGAAAATTACTTCAAAAAAATATTATTTTCTGTTATAACATTTGAATACCTTCAAAAAGAAAAAAAAATAATCATGCGAATTATAATAATAAATAATTATGCGCATTATAACAGAATGTATCTATACTAACATATCCAATAAATCGAAACAAAGATGTTCAATCAGCCTAATTCTTAAAGCAAGGTGACAGAATGCATCCGGACAATCACGATCCTTGGCACAAAACATCGACACGGATCACATCACTAGCTCTATTGTCTCAAGATCGACCTACAACGGTCACATACGGTTTAGTGGATTGTTTTAGTTCATTCGGAACAGGGTGGGGCCAAGGATGAATAAAATATATAGTAAATATACATATAGTATAAAATAATATAAAGAGTCAAGACATATGTATTTAATTTATTATATTTTGATGAATTATTATATATATGTAGATTAAAGGAATTCATTATACATAATTACGTTGATTAATATTAATTAAGAACCGTCGTGACGCAGAGACGTAGCGTCTACCTGTAAACGTGACAGTTTGTGGGTTGGATTCTCATGAGAGGAAGATGGATTTTTCCATTTCTATTTTCTTCGCTCTGGCAACTAGGCTAAGTGCGGCGTTGAGTTCCGCCACATAATACGCAATGCCTCAAAAAAGGTGGAAAGCTGGGAATGGAGTGTCTAGGATCATATGGTTCCTGCTGTTCCCTCTGCCTATCCTGCAATGTCAAGGTTAAAGCGTCAAGCATGATAAAAATTAAATAATTTTAAAATTAAAAAACTTTGTATTATATCTTAACTACATGTGGATTATTAAGTATACTAAAAATTAATCAGGGAGGGTTATATCAGTTTGACTTTTTTCAAGAAATATATTAAAACAAATGTAATGAATAGATTTTCGTTTGTTACATACTTCTGTAGTTTCCTAAAAAAAATATGTCTAGTCTTGTACAGAATTTACTTAATCCAAAGTAACGTTGCATTCAGGAACCTTGGCAATTCATTAGGCCTATCACAAAGGGTGACCTAAGTTGAACTTCAGTTACTTGGTCAAACAATCCTTTACATATTCAAGTTATTTACAACGTATTGTAATCGCTAATTAGTTTTACATTACCAATTGTCTTGTGACAAGGACGCTGCATTATCTTAATGTGCATAAAATTTTAATAAATAAAAAAGTTGAGTCAAACAAGTCTCTAAGTTGCTTAATATATAATGAATAATCAATAAAATAATTTTGCTAAAAAACGCATTTTGTATATTTATTTTAAAATAATTCAATAGATTATATAGAAATCTCGAAAAAGTTATTTATTATTTTTTATTTCGTTATCTTCTTCTTCTTCTCCATACTTAAGTACGATTCACTTCGTACTGTTTTGTTTCATTTTAATATTAAAGATCTAGGAAATATGAGCATGTGAATGCACCACAAAATATTAACTACACGTGATTATTGAGTGTAAATCCGGTACCAACCGATCAGCTTTTACTTTCGACGAGGCTGTTCTGACGCTTCCGCGTACGAAAGTGATTCCAATCGAGCTTAATCGATTATCGATAAAATTTTATTTGCCACAAAAATCATTTTTCAATTTTTAACTTGTTCATTGAATATGAATATTCAAATCTGATATTTACTTATTAACCTTACTATCTACAGTTTTTGTTTCAAAAAACTAATATGTTACAACAGAAACTTGGGTTGTTGTTACAAATGTTTGTCCTTTTTTGGTGTTAAAGTATTTAACTTATAATAAAATCTGTCATGTCATGTCATGGCAATTTTAAATGTATCGATAGTATTTAACATTTGAGCCCATTCACAGCTACATACAAGTACCTATAGAGTATAAATTATATAACGGAAATTGATACTTAACAACTTTCATTCATCAACTCCACCAGTATTTTAATTAATGAAGAGATAAAAATATTAAAAAAAATTAAAAAAATATATAAAATTAAATACTTAAATTTATATTTTTTGTTTCGTTTTATTGAACAAACTTTCTGAAAACTTTTATAAGCCTTTTGTTAAAAGAAGAGTTTGTTCCATAGAACGTTTACATACCCTACACTTACTTACCCTACAATTGCGATTCGACCTAAAAAAATATAACAATATGTATTATAAATACAAAATTATAAAGTTTAAAAATATATAAATAAAAGAAAACACACGGAAGTCGGAACAAAATCTTATAGTCATTGTCCTTAAAAATAAAAGTGTAAAGTAAATTGCATGACGACTTCCGTCGAATCAATATCCGGAGCATTCACAAATCTTGACACGATATTACAATTATGGTCACGATATACTTTACTTGGTTGTATATTAACAGCATATATGGTCAATAAAATATTATATATGCTAATAATATATCTATATATAAATATTTTTATTAGAATATATAAAAAAAATCAATGCTTCCCATATAAATAAGTAAATAACTTAAAGTCTTGAGTGTTTTCTCATACATATTATTAAGGACAGTTTTGGTACAATGTTAACGTGACTGATCATTTTCTTTCTTTTTATTAACTTTTCAAACACACATCTCGTTTCGGCTTCACTTAGCCTTAGTTTAAAAGTAAATTTTTAGAATAAACATGGTAAATAAGATTGTATAAAAAAAGATATATATATATATATATATATATATATATATATATATATATATATATATATATATATATATATATATATATATATATATATATATATATATATATATATATATATATATATATATATATATATATATATATATATATATATATATACATATATACATATATATATATACATATATACATATATATATATACATATATATATATATATATATATATATATATATATATATATATATATATATATATATATATATATATATATATATATATATATATATATATAGAAGGTAAATAGAAACAAAACAAAAACAGTGGTGGGTGATGAGGATTGAGATCGATTTTTTTCTGACTTAATATTTTAGGATTTTCTTATTTTGTTTCTCTTACAATCTTCTCTTCCTTTTTACTTGCTTGCTTATCAGTTTTATTACTTTGGTGGCGCAAGCAAATGAGACTAAACAAAAATATATTTCATAAAATAAAATGGTATGGTAATTATGAACCCATTGATGTCACATATTATAAGGAATCTAATCAACTTGCTTTTTTACGCTTATGTAAATAAAATGTCGGTGGTCACATCCAAATCTTTTTAAGTTTTTTGTAGCTTTAGGTGCGGTAAAAACATGGCGCCTTATTTATGGTAACAAACCTGTTTACCATAATTTGACATTTAGTAACTATTTCTTTTATAAATATTTTTTTTCTTAATACAGATAAAAACAAAATAATTAATGGTCTAAAATAATTTTTTTATGTTTATATATCCACAAATGACGTATTACATTCCTTAGAATTGACATTGTATTTTCCGTTTTATATAGAGTAGTCAATATTGACTTCAAGGTAAAAAACAAAATATCGATCATGCACTATTACAATATAGATTTTTTGTCGTTACACGTGGTAATTAGGTATAAGTGTAATATAAAAATTTTGTATATATATATAAATTTTAGACAAGTTTTTCGATTTCCATTAGATTTAATCAACTTCTGTCGCATACAATTAAATAAATAAAAAAAAAACTGCTTGTAAGTTCGTTTATAGGTCTAAGAATCCGAATTATTATAGTTTATCAGGGCTAATTTTGCCCTTACACTATAACAATTTTATAAATCATAACATATGATTTGCATTCCGCAACTGCAAATTTGTTTCGTTCGTGACTGTGATATTTAATAACGAAATAACTAGTTATTGTATTAGATAAGAGAACAGTAACGAATTAGTATCCACTTGTAATATAGCAGACCATTTCATTATGACACAGCCTTGGTAGAGTCACGCATGTCCATGGTCGGACTAGATAACGGTGATTTTGCATCTGTGCACTTTTGATACAATTTATTAATATAATCTATAATAAAAAATTACATATGCATTTATTAATATAGATTTTTTAAATATTGAAATCTTGTTTTAATATTTATTGTTTTAACTTACGTATAAATAAAATTTAACTTAGCAAGATTTGAACCTGCTTCTTTTGGAAATTGAATACGTTCAAAACGCTAAAGTTTAATAAATGAATAATATTAAGTTTAAAAATTGTGGCCACTATTAAATAGTGGAATAGAATATTATTTTTATTCCAACATATCAAAATAATATTTTAAATTTAAAAAAAATAAAACCAACAAGTGAAATTATACAAAGAAATAAAACGTTGTCACAATAAATAAATAAATAATAAATAGATTGGCAAATAACAAATTCTATAATAAGTTAAAGAGCGCCACGCGCGCAACTACAGTAGCGTCAAGGTTGCCGCTCACTTTATACGACTTGACTGGTTCGACGAACTATCAATACGTATGCTATAATTGGTTTAGGTTTCATTCAGTCACAAAATATTTATAGTTAGAAGGGATTTATTTATAAATTATATATATTTTTGGCATAGTTATATGAAAAATTAAACGCTTAAAAGCTTTAATATACGTTTTAGAGTTTGTAAAATTATTTAACATGCGATGGTAGTTTATTCATTGTTTAAAGAATTTACATTTTTTATACAGTAACTGATTATTATTGTACAAGTTAACTTCTTTTAGTTAGACTCTGCTCAACAAGTTGTCTCTAAAAGGATTAAAGTAGAGACAAAAAATCATTGTTAGATTTTCTTTATTTCAACCAAAGTATACCTTTGAGTAAGCGAATAAATCTATTTATGCAAAATGTTGATACAGCAGGTGTTATTGAATACAGTGAACGAAGCTAACCCATTGATCTTTCAACGCTATATGTCGTCATAGTTCAAACTCAATCTATAAATAGCTAGTCCTTATTGACGCCTTAATGTTCTCAATAAAAATACATATACATACCTACAAATATAAAAATTACTAAAGTACCTATAATAAATATATTTATGAATATTTTTAACAATAATGAAGATTTCATGTACTTCTTTATACTCATTTTTTCTGTCTTTTTATCATTTTCACTAAAAAACAATAAGGAAAATTTAAAAGCCAGTATCATAGTGCAGTTGCATAGTAACTGTAAGCCTGACATTTGTGAATTACCCACAAGGCTGAATTAAGTATTTCGATTTCCTTCTATTTCTAAATTAATAATAAATAAAAAAATCTAAAAGCTTCATCTCAAAAATTGCATATATAAGCTTATTACAAAATATTTATATGAAATTTCACTAATTAGTCATAATCATTTAAATATTTTAATCATAAGATACCTAACTTTACCTACAATGTCCTTTCACGAGTCACATTAAGCTTGACCCACATTTCCTTCCACTAAACACATATCGCGCATACCAAAGCCCTTATTATTTTGGTACTCGTAACATAATTCTTATTCACGTGCACGAATCGCTAACTATACAGTGTTTTTGCTTTATGATCTGTAAATTTCGATTTTATTACATATCATTTTTCAAATCCGTTATCGTCGTACTAATGCTCATGTTTAACATACATACGTAAAGAAAAACAAGCTGTCGTAGCTCTTATTTCAATTTTCTTATGAGATATTTTTATTAACTTTAGGTTCAGCATGGTGTGTTAAACTTGGGATAAATTAGTTATCTTACTAAGTAATATGAGTATGGAAATGTATACCATCCATAAACATATAATATTTTTAGTGTAAAAATTAGTTATACGTATTATTTTCTGTTCAATTAACTACATTTTTCTAAATAGACAGAGAAAATTTTGGATTAATTACCATTTGGATATATGATGAATTAGGTAGGGCAACTTTCATAGCCTTAGCTAAGACCTTAATATTACATATTAATATTAGACAGTCAAACATACTACAATTATGTATAACAAAAATCTTAGAATAATAAATTCCTTTATAATTATACATGAAATTATTATTAACGAAAACCAATATCCTATAAGGTATCTATTAAAATTCTTATAATGAAAAGAAGGAAATTAACCAGCGTTTGGTATTACGATAGCAAACTAATCGTTTAAACAGTTAATATTGATCTATCGTTCGTCGAATCGGCGTATAGTCAAATAGAAATATATGTATAGGTACAAGCGCCGGCATACAGCCTTATACACAGAATAACAATGAGACAAGTTTTATTTCTCAGGGCAAGCGAACGGTTTTGAGAAAACAATATTCCGATAGAGAACGTGTTGTAAATACTGATGCACTACAAATTCCTCTAGCGTCATTCCTCAATACAGTACATCTTACGTGTGAAACAAAATATCTATAATATGTGATTAGTTTTCCCTCTTAATAACGCTTTATAATAACCCGTAATTAGCAGGATACAATAGAGATTAGCTTTTCTTCTTTGCTTTTTACCCAAATTTGGTCGGTGGTCAAGTGGATATGAAACTCTGGGGGGAATCGAATTGGCAACCAATGTAATGTCAGTTTCTGTCTTAGAAAATGAGCAAATATTACCTTAAGAGTCGTACAAAATTTTATTTGGTTATTGGAATGGTAGTAAACAATTTATGTGAGGCAAATTTAGAATTCCATCACATAGAAACAAGTAATAGAATTAAAATAACTTTTTGAGTTGTTATTTTTTTATTTTTCGCTTAAAAATAACATGTTTCCTTGTCTTGTTTTGAACAGTCTTGGTGTCATCAGAAAATACACACGCAAAGCATTTGCGAATATTTTAGTAGAGCTGTTACATAACTTACAGGGCAGTAACTTAACAAAGTGCTCGGATTCTGCTTGAACAGATAAATATGTTAATGTTTTATATATTAATATGTATATTATATGTCTAGGTCGAAATCTAGTAGATAATATGTAAAATAAATACAATTTCAAAAAAAATATAAATATACAAATAGTATATAACAAAAAAGCAACTTATTTAAAAAATTTACTACACCTATTGACAACTAATGTAAAAATATCTAACACTGCAATCAGTGAACTTATTATGATAAAGAGTTTCTTAAAAGTTAAACCCATCTTTCAATAATTAAAAAACATCCAATCGTTTATGTTTTGGACTTTCTAATAAATCGCTATAACGAGACATTGGAGATCATTACGTACCGACAAATATCTGTCAGTATTTACGTTTATATGACAGTTGAAATTACTGCACTGCATCGGAACAAAGTGAATTATCATTTGTTTTTATATAAAAGATAATCATTTATTTTTATATGCGGTTTTTCCATATCGTGACATTCTAACATGGTTTGGCTATTCTCCAGATAAAATAATCATCGTAATAAAATATATTCTACGTGTTTTGAATTTCTCTATAAAATATTTAATATTTGTTTTTTCCAGAATAAATATTGTCATAAATATTAACCGTCGTGGCGCAGAGGCGCAACGTCTGCCTGTAACGCGACGGTTACTGGGTTCGATCCCCAGTAGGGGAAGATGGGTTTTTCTATTTTCATTTTCTTCGCTCTGGCAACTAGGCAAAGCGTGGCGTTGAGTTCCGCCACTCAACACGCAATGCCTATAAAACGGCGGAAAGCGGGGACGGAGTAAGCAGGGACTAAGTAACGGAGTGTCTTAACACTAGTTTCGTATGGTTCCTGCAGTTCTCTCTGCCTACCCTGCCATGTGCGTGATAAAGCGAAGTGAAGCTAAAAAAAATAATAAATATATTATATAATTTATGAAATATACTTTTTCTTCGCAGAATTGGTCTTTGCGGATTCGACAACCCACATAGAGATCAAAAGACAGAAGAATTAAAGAAACACATAGGACAGGTAAATTTCAATTTTTTCTTCATCTATATATATAAAATTATATGTACAGAATATTGTTTACGTAAGTAATTCGTACGTAACCTTGTAATTTTCATATCAAATGTACTAAATTACATACAACTTTGACCAAAATGGGAATATCTTGAAAGATCTAGTGTAGCTATATTAAAAGACCTTATAAAGATAAGCGATTACATATACTGCTCTGTTAAATTATATTTTTAATTAAATTCACTTTGAAAATATAATTATTAAAATATCTTTATGGACATATAGGTAATTATTTTGTTTCGACCTTGGTGAATACATTATTAAATACATGTAATATGTTTTTTTTTTAAATAAAGATATTACAATCGTTCTCCCAAAAGATTTCATCTGAGGCACTAGGAGAGTATCATCTTATAAATAATATAATTGACACATATATGTACGACACGTTTCAAAATTTTAATCAAGAAAATTAACATATACTGCCCACTATACAAGTCATATTTCTCACCAAAAATTCTATTATAATTCAAATTTCGATACAAACGCATTCTGATGTACATATAATAAAATGCTAATAGCTACCTGCTTTACTTTAAACGTAAAAGCCCGTAAATCAAAACGGTGACGTAATATTACGAATGGAGATGAACTGATCGATGGCTCAGAGTTAAAGTCAGAATACGCCCACGCATTAAAAAAGATCATTACGTATCACGGCCAGTAATGTTGGTGTATTAGAGATGGTTGATGAATACAAAAGTGTGATGAATTCACGTGTGACCTGAGAATGCCGAAATATATTATAAGTTATATAGTTAGTATACAGAACGTGTACGTATTTTATTTTCATATTTTATCACTTTAAAGTCAATCGAACTAAAATCAATCAAAAGGAAAAGAATTCGATATAAAGTAACATATAAAACTCCTAATTGAAAAATTTAAAAATTTGAAACTATATTATTATTTTCAAATATTAAAATAATTTTTTGTTGCTGCTTAAAATTAATAGATACTAAAATAAGTTAAAGTGTAAATGTGAAAAATTTGAATGCAGCAGCACTCGAACCCGCGCTCTCTTGCGAACCGTGTTCTAACACGCGTCGCGGGTTCGAGTCCCGCTGCGTTCTAATTTTTATATGAACGAATCTTAACTACTTTTATATTGTATTTTAAAAATTTTCATAATTACACTTTTATATTTTTATGATTTTTAAAGTGTTAATCCATGCATAAATAAATACTTAAAAAATACTTAAGTAATTATTCCATGTGTGAAAGTAACTCTTTTACTAAAAAAAATCTTTATTCGTATAAACTACGATTATAAATCAGATAAACCCTACTTTTATTAGCACAGATTGCCTATATCACTTGTTGTATATAGTAACATTGTAAATGGATAAATTCCATCGTAGCGTGAAGGAATGTCAGCGAAGAAGGAAGTCAAACGAATGCATAATTTAAAAATGTTATTAAGATTAAGAATATTCTATGTATGTGTTAAATATTGTAATTTTTTCGCTTCAGCTTCATGCTTTACCATGCTGTTTTCTTTATATGTAGGTAGCGAAAATATATACTAACCAGCCTTCCGCCGGAATTTGAGATCGAATTACGTCTTCCCAAAGCAACTAAAGAATTACTTATACCCCCGGGTGAAGAATCGACGTTAGACTGCTTTGATAAATATATCTGTATATGTTATATATATATATATATATATATATATATATATATATATATATATATATATATATATATATATATATATATATATATATATATATATATATATATATATATATATATATATATATATATATATATATATATATATATATATATATATATATATATATATATATATATATATATATGTGTGTGTAAAAATTTCAAATAACGTACGTAAAATCGTAGAATAAACAAATCAATTTACAAGTCTATTTACACAAGAAGTAATGGTCTAAATGATATTTAAAGCTAATTATCGGATATGACAGTATAGGGGTTAGTGACTTTAATACTGAACTGGTTGTCAATTAGACTTACGACAGATGTCCGTGCACATCGTTAATCATCCTAGGTGACGAACTCTATTTATTTAGTGTACCGAATAGTTGTTTTAATGTCTTAGAATAATATTTTTGGCCAAAAATACAGATTAGTGTTAAATCGAATACATTAAACAATTTACTCCATTTGAAATCGAATAAGTACAAAAAACAAGATATTACTAGTTTAGGCAAAACACGACGTTGAGTTTCGTCACTCAATACGCAATGCCTCGAAAAAAAAGCGGAAAGTGGGGACGGAGAAAGCAGGGAGTAAGCAACGAAGTGTCTTAAAACTAAGTTGCTATATCTCCTGCAGTTCAAGGGATAAAGCGTGAAGCTAAAAAAAATACTAGTTTATTTTTGTGTACTTTAATAATATTAACAATAGAAATTCCAAATTCTAGGTAATTTCATAACCAAAAAATTTTTAATTACAAAGTGACAGCCAAGCCTCCTAAATAGAATCAAAATAGTCTAATTATTTTCATTCATTTTAAATTTGCCTTATCATATAACAATTACGAACCATTGTCATATACAATAGTGTATATAAACAGCACTACTTAAGTACTTAGCAAAGAATACAATCTGGCCAATCATTCATATATCATAGATTTTTTGCACATAATTTGGCTTAAAATCTAGATAAATCTTAAGTGATTGAAGGAAGCAACGTTACATAGATGTAGGTTCCAATAAAAACGTGTGATCACGAAGTAAACAACGAACCAAACAATAGGATTGGAATAAATCTGACATTCGTAAATGAGGTAACGAGCTGTCATACTGAAGGCCGATCTGAAGCCAATACTTGGAAATATATGCATTAACCTCTTATAACTAAAATATTAATAATTCAAGAGGTCCAAGTGTAGATATATGAACATTAGTATATACGTTAGATAGAGTTGAATATCGCTTACTATGTGGTGGTGATCTGATGATTTTGAAATTGACATACAGATACTGTTTTCAGATGGCACACTTATATGTCGTTTTATCGATTTAAAATTTTATTAAAGAGCATATAGTAATAAAATAAACAATATTTGTTTTTACACAATTTTAAAATTTTCTGTTAAAATTTCATGGACAAAGTGGTATTCTTTCCTTTAGGCTTTCCTTTTTCTTCATATTAAATTAAAGATCCTAATATCTTCGCAACTTTAAATATTATGAAAAAACAGCATGACAATATACGCTTACGTATTTTTGTGTCCCAAATTAGTAATTTCCATAAATAACGCCAAGAAAATTACGAGTAATCGACATTATATTACCCGTGTCTAACATTTGGCGGGTTAAATCACTCGTAGCCAAACATCTTTATGGTCGGAGAAGGTCAACAATGTGTGAAATAAAATAATACGTCTAAGACCAACCTGTTCCTCTAACTAATGATGTAGAACAAATTTGATTTGATGAGTGAGACTATCGTGTATCAGATATTATAATACGAATTCAGAGTTAGCAGCCAGCCCACCTGTGGTGCTGACTGATCGCTAAACGAATAAATTATATTTTCCTATTGAACAAACAGTAATGTTGAATTATTATGTTGTAAGTAATAAGGTGATAGATTTGTTGCACAACTGGTATGTCCTAAGCAAAGAATCGGAATAATACGGGGGACGGTCTATATAATAATAGTATTTAAATATTTTGAGTATTATATCACTTTTTCTCAACCTTGTTTGTAGCTTTTGTGGCACAGCTTTTGTAAAACTGTCTCCGCAGTAGTTGTAGATTCGATTTCCACTTTGGAAAATTAAATATTCAATATTCTCGCTCGCTATTTGGGTTGAAAGTGAGGGTACAATTTATCCAAACACCTTGCAAACATACACTAATACACTGAACTAAGTGATTGATTTAATTAACCTAAAGTAATGGAATAAAACATTCAAAATGTTGTAATACATCCAAACGAAGATGCGAGCCATAGCTTGTAACATATAGTATATTAATACTCTTAACATAAATAAGTTACATTTGCAAATCATTTGAGGCGTGTTTAATAATTATTGTTGGGTGGTTTTAAGCTGTTCACCAAAATAAATTATGAACGCGATACAGTACCGATTATCTCTGCCTTGTATGTATGCATTATGTTCGGACTGTTGCCGCAGTGATATTCGACGTGACGATTATTAGGTTTAATTTCAACAGTGTTGTTTCCTTCTGATTAATCATATTTAGTCATAAAAGTAGAAAAAATATATGCAATAATGAAAAGATTGAAATTATTATTATAATTAAAAAATACTACAAACTACTTCAGCCTAATTCACACAAATTACTCCAGCCTCTGCTTTCCATACGAATGCATTATCTTTCCAGGGAAGGTAAATAAAAATAAATATTCACAATATTAACCACAATCGCGTTAACGATCAGATTCTACTCATACCTTAATCCTTATGTTTGAGTATGAACTATATAAAAGAAATCATTCACAATAAGAATTTTGACAACCGTATCAAAACTTCACCGCAAACGAATGTCGACTTATTCGTACAGATTTCAGTTTTAAACTGTCATTTAAATGTACACATATTTGAAGCTTACTTTAACAACAATAATATAATAAAAGATATATCTTAAATTATTTCACTACAAAGTTAATCAATAATAAAAGCGACGGTTTAAGGGTTCGATTCCCACTCGGAGAAGATGGATTCTTCTATTTCCATCTTTTTCGCTCTGGAAAACTAGGCTTGCTCAACACGCAATGCCTCGAAAAAAAAGGCGGAAAGCGGGGACGGAGAAAGCAGGGACTAAGCAACGGAGTGTCTTAACAGTAGCTTCCACGGTTCCTGCATTTCCCTCTGCCTACCCTGCAATATGCGGGATAATAGCGTGAAGCTAAAAAAAAGAAAAAAAAAACAGTTAATCAAAAGCTACTGTGTTACCCGCGCACTAGCACTTTGATTTATTAGTTAAACACTTTTAAGGGATAAAGTAACATATTTTTTTATTAAATGACAGAATTTTTGAGAGCGACATAAATGTTTTTGAAGCAAATCCAATTAACTAACGTGTTTTGAATTTGTTAAATCAATTATTAATTAAACTATTTAAATCATACATAACAAAAACTTCTTAGACAAGAAAAGTGAAGGAAGAGAAGGTCTTTAGTCAGACGTCCTTGTCATCTAATGTATACCACGTATATACATATATTGAATCAACGTATATCTGATTCAAGGCCAATATGGATAACGGATTTTGTTAACACAATTACCGTTCGTTCGGCTAAAGGTGATTCACCCATCGTAACCTGAGAATATCCTCGAAACCCACTGAAGAATGTATCCTGTATCCCAATAAATTCAAAAAGGAAGTCATTAGGCCAAATCCAAGTAACTTTCTTAATAAAAATTATTAATTGCTTAATAATACAGCAATATACTAATTAGCGCGTATAGAGCAAATAGAAATCTAGTTGTTAATTTTGCAACTTCCTAAGTATATTGTTACTTCCCTATTGGACACGGATGTTTGAAATTGATTTTTTTCTGCAGCCACGCCCCTCGTAGGCATATTTTGTATCGTTAATTACGTTAAGTTAACGTAAGTTAGCGTAGAAATAATATGTTGGATTTATACGCAATTTTTAATTTAAGAATTTTTAACAGAACATATACATATGACATATGACAGAACATATACATATGACATATGATATATGTAATAAAATACACAAGATCTGGTTTTAATGAAAGTACCCCTTTTGTTATACCTTACACATACATCAATAACTAATGTTATTTTTATAGCATATATATAATTTTTATAGTAAATACTAACGCTGTTAAAGGAACTAATGTCATAATGTCATTCACAGGGCGTCAAAATCAAGATGGATGACGCCGGTAATATACTCATCAGACGCTATTCTAAGAGTAGCGTGTTCGTGAAGAGTACTGCCGCCACCAGCAACGAAGAGACGGCAATAGGCCAGGACATTGTCAAGCTGCCTGGCTATGCATTGGAGCAAGAGAAAATATTTAAGGTAAAATTTTATAATAAAACATCTTGGTGATATAAAGCAAATTATACATTAAAACACCTTCACTTATTAATTTATAGCCGTCGTGACGCAGAGGTGTAAGTGGCAGCCTGCGATGATTTGTGGGTTCGATCCCACACGGGGAAGATGGATTTTTCTATTTCTATTTTCTTCGCTCTGGCAACTAGGCAAAGCACAGGGTGGAGTTCTGCCACTCAATACGCAATGCCTCAAAAAAAGGCCGAAAGCGGGGACGGTGAAAGCAGGGACTAAGCAACAGAGTGTCTTTACACTAGGTTCCTATGGTTCCTGCAGTTCCCTCTGCCAACCTTGCCATGTACAGGATAAAGCGTGAAGCTAAAAGAAATAAAATAAAAGAAAGTTAAAAAGTTAAACAAAGCTTTTAATTTTTTTACAAAATAATTAGCTTTTAATACGCGAGCCTAGTACTTTTAATATCGCCCGGGTACCATAATGAGTGTTTACCTGTAATCATTTCCGTCAAGACGGATGCCTTTCGTAGTGAAATTTCGAAACATGCTCTATTAATTTCACGGCTGCCCGCATAATTACCAGACATTCTTACGAGCTAAGGTAACATTTAAAGCCTCATTTTATTTCATTAAGAAATCCGTGTATTGTATCTTTATTCTTCATGTTAAAAGTCAGTGCTTGTTTCTACCTACTTTTTGTGTATAAATACTATGTTTGGATTTTCTGCTGTGTTTCGAACCCATAGCCAATGAAACCATTAGCAATCGGTTCAGAACGCATACGGGTATATTTCAACCTTTCTTTTCTCCTATATGGTGCATAAGGTGTGTCATATAGTTTTATCAGTCGCCTATATACTGCCTGACAAATTTCTCAAAAATATAATTTTTTAATATATATTAAGTATATTAAAATATAATAATTATTTTTGAATATGTACAGGGAACAGTATTAACATATCATTATACCTATAAAGACATATATAGTATAAAAAGTCTATTTAGGCTCTGCACACACATATCAAAATATACCTAGGTATATTGTACATTACTCATCTTTATGATTACTAGAATTCCTGAGACATTGTGTCAGTATTACAACACTTTACAAGAGAGTTATAATTTTGGGAACGAAATTTTTAATGCAATTATACTTAAGTGCAATAAAAGTAACATCTAATGTTATCGAGTTATTGCATTGGTCATTTCAAGTGCATCACGACCGACATATGCACGACTCGCTCTGACCATGACATTGCTACATAATTCCATCTTGATGGACTTACAAAATACTCTTACGACATTATTAATGTAATGTAGAAATTTCTAATAAATAACTAAAAATGTTGTAATTTAAACAATTATGTTTTTTACTATATATACTATCTATGTCCTTTAGTCTTGGATTCAATATGTAGATTCTAATTTTAGATGAAAATTTAAATATGAAAGTCAATTATTTAAAAAAATATTTAGAATAATATTTAAGCATTTTAATTACATCCACATATACCTTAATTTTTTAGATGTGCTAAGTTAAAGTGCATGAAAACCTAGCAATATAGACAATATTTAAAACTGTATTTTGAAACAACGATTGAATCATGCATCGGACTTCATAACAAATTCAAAACGATTGCAATAATAATTTCTGTAACATCTTGTTACATCTCACTTTCATATGCCAGTTCTGGCATCGCAACATATACATACAAATATGTTTGAGATATACTAATTAGGTCAATCTAAACAATAGGGGATTTACTTCCTAGTACGAAGCAAAACGTTAATTAGTAATTCATACTCCATTAACCGTTGTTTATGTAACTGAAGAACAATGCGAAAAGATAGCACCGTTCAGGAAAAGAATAGTCATTGCTTCACTTATTTTGTTTCAATTTCGTTCTTGTTCAATTTTCGTGGGAATGGTGTATATGGAAGTAAATAATTGGAGGCTGTAGCAACCCTTAGATTTAAAATAAGCCCACCTGAAAATGTTTTATTTTGTTTATATTTATATTGTTTAATTACATTTTCTAATATGTACAATACAATGTACAAGGAGATATCATGTATTTCAATTTTCAGAAATTCAGTAGAAGCGATAGACTAAAAACGTTTTATTTAACATAATACGAACGAGGATAAGTATCTTGACTATTGCCAAGATTATAATTTTTTTTATATTGTATTGACAACATTTTAAAATTTTAATATAATTACACGTATGATTGTACATAAAACTGTATCGCGACAAACTAATATACTCCGAATAATAATATATTATTAAATATATTATAAAATATACATATATGTATCAACAAAACAAATATTAAGCAAGCAACAGAGTAATGATCGACGAAAACTTCAAAATAATTAAATAACTTCTCCATCATGACTGAGCTTAAATTTTCGGTGACATTTGAAGGCGAAAAGACGGCTGATGACTTACGAATGCGTGGCGGTTGTTTTTTGTAGATACCATCTTTCTCTTGGTCAATGTCAAATCTGGTTTAAATCACTGTTGCGGTGATAATGCAGCTTTGGACTCAATTTAAATCCGTTGTTGTAATGAGGACCTACCTTATGTATATAAGATTCACATATTACAGGCCAGTTATATTGAATTTTTTTCTGAAATTCGTTAGTGGATATGAATACAAAACCATATTTTCTCTATTATGATCAGGCCGTCGTAGCGCAGAGGTGCAGTGTCTGTTTGTAAACGCAAGGGCTGTGGATTCGATTTACAATCGGGAAAGATGGGTTTGTCAATTTCACTTTTTAGGCGGAAAAGCGGGGAGTGGAGTTCTTAACACTAGGTTCCTGCGGTTCCCTCTGCCCACCCTGCCATGAGCAGGATAAGCCGTGAAGCTAAAATAAAATAAATATAATGTATGTACGGAAGTGCTAAATTTGCAACAGATCGCTGCTTCATTTAAATATTCAGACTTTTTTAAAATATTGTTATTTAGATCATGGAACTCGAACCACATTTTACATGACCAAACCATAAAAATGTCAATAAACGTCAATAAGAAACATTACCCCAAATAGGAATCAAACCCAGAACTATTACGACAAAATTAAACATTCACCGCATCCAAAAATTTTATCTTAATCTTAAATTTGAAACGTAATTAAATCTATTCTTATCTAGTAACTTTAATATAGAGATAATTATAAAAATAGTATAACCCTTCGTACGAAAATAATTACGTTAAAGAGAAACTAACGATGAAGCAACATCGAATCAAGCTGCTATGCACTCGAGCGTTTTCATTTTCATTATTGACCGATGCCTTGTTATGTAATATTAATTCGATAACGTCGCCTAATCTATATGTATATTGATTTGTCTGGCTCTATCTATTTATTATGATGAACATAAACAATGGGTACAGTACTGATTGGCATAGGAAATTAGTTTAATGAAGCTTTTATTACATGATGTAATTAAAAGTAGAGTACTGTAGTCATTTGTTATATATTTAGAAAGTTAGTAGTTGTTGAAATAATCAAAATATTGACCTTGTATGTGTAGTAGGGTATATTTCTATCATATTTTAATATAATATTATTAAAAAGTTTTTTTTAACTTCACACTTTATCCCGCTTATAGTAGGATAGGTTGAGGGAACAGCAGGAAATTAGTTCTAAGAGGTTCCCTTCTCCCTTCCACCTTTCAATGTTGTGAGGAGTGTTGGCTAGCGAGACTCAAGGTCGCGCTTGCTTTCTTGCCTGAGTGAAAAAATGTAAATTAAATTCATAATAACCGAGACAGAATCGAACCCACAAACCGTCGCGTTTACAGACGTAGACAGACGCTACGCCTCTGCACCACGACGACAGTCGCATGAATCACGACAGGTTATAGCCAATCAATAAAATCAATGCCTCAAAATCAACAATAAAAAATATTTAAAATAAACAGAAACATCACTAATTAATATTTCTCCTTCAACAGCTATTCGACATGAAGAAATTTCAATCAAACGTGAATCGGGAGCTGCGACGCGCGTACCCCGACCGTAGAAGACTGGAGACGCAATGCTTGAGTGCAGTGGCATTTGTCAAGTCAGACAGTGATCTATTGGAGTGTCCCATATGGGTGATGGTCATCAACGTTGTCGCTATGGACATGTTGAAATCGAAATTGCCTCCTGGTAAGTTTTTTAATTTTATGTATGTGTAAATTTAGTATATAGAACTTCACGCTTTATCCCGCACATGGCAGGGTAGACAGAGGGAACTGCAGGAACCATAGGAATCTAGTGTTAAGACACTCCGATGCGTCGTCCCTGCTTTCCGCATTTGTCGAGGCACTGCGTGTTCAGTTGCGGCAATCAACGCCGCACTTTGCCTAGTTGCCAGAGCGAAGAACATGAAAATAGAAAAATCTATCTTCTCCGAGTGGGAATCGAACCCACAAACCGTTGCGTTTACAGGCAGACGCTTTGCCTCTTCATCATGACGTTTAAATTTAGCAGTTTAAAGTTGTGCTAAATTAGTGGTTTAAAGTTTCAATAAGAATAGACTTCCGCTATTGGTATTGCATATTCATTGTGGTTTAACAGGGATTACCTAAAAGTAGATTTACCTTTTGGGAATCCTTGTTTTAGTTACTTCCGGAAAAAAGTCTAAGAAACGTATTTAATGACGTCATTTGAACAAAACCAATCGAATGACTGTTAACAAATAACAAGCTTTTGTTGCTCTTTAAAATATTTAGTACAGGATCTATGTACACATCCGGCTTGCAAGTGTATTGACCTAAGGTCAATATAAAGTCATTTTTATAATAGTTTCCGCTAAATATCCTCTTTAAAGATGATTTTCGTTTATTATTATTTATAACATCAATATGTGTTATTGAAATATATATATGTATATGAATATAAAGACATTGTGCACAACTAGGCAATTTTGACTTAAGTCACGATAGTAGTTTTTATTATTACCAAATCGATAATAAAAAGAGTAATCAAACGGCTAACTAAATGTCTCGGCTTCCATTAGCTTGTTCAATTTAATTTGAGATTATTAAATCGATTTTTTAACACGGCAGTAAGTTTTTCGTACAAAAATATAAAGTTATGCTTAACAAATACCTTCTTTTCAAATAGAAATTCTTCTTAAACATATTAATTTCAAAACGCTAATGCTTTTGTAACACGGATGCCTTAAATTCTTTTATATGATAAAATCTTAAGCTAAAGTAATTAATTTGTTACTTGGATGTTTGTAATTATATTTTTATATTTTAATTATTTTTATATAATTTATAACTATAATCTTCCCACTCGGGGAAGATGGATTTTTCTATTTCCGTTTTCTTTGTTCTGGCAAACTAGGCAAAGCGCGGCGTTGAGTTCCGCCACTTAACACGAAATGCCTCGAAAAAGGCGAAAAGCCGGGACGGAAAAAGCAGGGACTAAACAAATGAGTGTTTAAGACACTAGGCTCCCACGGTCGCTGCAGTTCCCTCTGCCTACCCTGTTATGTGCGGAATAAAACGCGAAGCTAAGAAAAAAGAAAAAAAGTATAATCTTATATGATGAAGAAAATACAATGAATACCCATACTCGAAAAGTTATGATTAATTGTATATTAATTGAACGCCCAATGGCCACACATTTGTCATGGTACAAGCCCAACAAAAACAGAACAGGAAATCATTTTGTCCAACCCATTTTATTACCTTGGAGCAATACGGAGTTTAAATTAAAAACTAATCAGACGAAGACCATGTAGATACTTCCGCGTATTAAAACGTCTATAATGTAAAATAAAATGAAAATATTGTGCCATAATATAGGTTGTTTTACAAAAAAAATAAACAAATTAAGGGTCGAGCGGTGGATAAAATCATAGCCCTGAGCTCAATGTAAATTGTGGTCTGCCGTAAAATAATCTATATCGGATAGCGTGTGCTCGATCATTAAGCTTGACGTTATGGTCTATTTCTCGCAGTCCAGCCAAGTACCGGCCAAATCAAGGGAACAATCAGATTCCCCTTGTAAAGTTGACATAAATTCACAATACCATTTGTAGAAAACAAATTGCCTAACACAAATCGCCATGACAAAGACACACTGTTCCGAAGACGCTGTTATTTCTTATCAGAAAGTAGAAAAGAATACTATCTCAATAATGTGCCGCGGACCTCATTTGTCAAAACATTTCTTGAATACTTTACAATGTAAGCAGTTTCGCTGGAGATAGGATTGGTGTCATTTTCAATGACTCAAAACGCTAGATCGTAGCTTATGAGACGCCTATTGTGTGAACGTTGCAAGGACGTTATCAAACATTGGTCACGCGTCATCGGTGTAGACATTAATTATCTTTGAGTATATCTAAATAAAAAACGGTAAACAGCTGAACGTAAGCAAGGTATTTGTCATATATGAAATAATATACAATTTAGTTGGTACTAAAGTCTTTTTTATGTCTTCACGCTTTATCCGCTCATGGCAGGGTAGACAGAGGTAACTGTTCCTAGTGTTAAGACACTCCATTGCTCAGTCCCTGCTTTCTCCGCCCCCGCTATCTGCCTTTCTCGAGGCATTGCATGTTGAGTGGCGAATCTCTACGCCGCGCCTTGCCTGCAGCAAAGAAAATGAAAATAAAAGATCCATCTTCCTCGAGTGGTAATCGAATCCAAGAACACACCGTCGCGTTTACAGGTAGACGCTACGCCTCTGCGCCACGACGCTTCTCTAGACACTTAAAAATCATTTAATAACAAGTAAAAAATTAAAATATTCTGTTAAATTAATTCTCACTCCAATATTACACATTTTACCTTGCCTCAGACCTCCAAAGAGCGCAGCCCCAGCTTTATGCAATAACAATGAACCGACCTCAACACTTATCATTAAGAAACAGCTAACGAACAAAATTTTAATTTTTATAATGCAACGTTTTCACGCCGAACTAAATATATGTCTTAAACAACGTCGTTACGGCCTTCGCAAGAAAAAAGAACTAAAGAGATTCAATTTTATTTAATATAATTTTAATTGTATAAACAAGTAGCGTTTTTATATTGGTTTGATAAATTAAGCTTCGATAAGCGCATGGTAATTGGACAACAATGTCTAACTTAATAATATCAAGGTGATCGCCAATCACTGAGTGAGCCAAATTATTATCAATTTTTTTAATCACTTTATACATTTAAGATGATAAAATATGACTGATTACAAAATTCATTTAATTAAGGAAAAACATTTTTATACATTATTTTTTTAAAACAAAAAAGAAAAAAAAAACAAAATATCTTTGTAAAAATATAGTTAAAGCAAATATTTTTCGTTTCCAGCAATTTTACTATAAATTGCAAATCTGATTCAGTTCTCATAGCACGCAACCGCATCAACTATGCACTGGCTTATTTCTCAGTAGCTTATTGTTAGGCAACAATACTATCTAAGTCGGATCTCGTGATGCACTCCTCATTTCACTCAAGTGTACTATGAATTTCTAGCCTCGCTTTACCAACCATATTGCCAGCAACTATTCCATATTCGATATTGATTTTGTGCAAATCACACAGAATTTACGAGAGAGAAACCACACTCTAAGATTCCCGTGATTTCCCAGCGTTGATAAGATTTTAGATTTCCTGCAGCGGTTACGTGGCCTAACCGCTGTTTATCGGATGTAAAACTTAAATATATATATTGATTTTGAATTTTATTTTAAAATGATTTCTAGGCTTAATCGATATTTATTTTTTTCATCTTTACCTCCCAACTGCCACCGCTGAGTTAATTCACACACAAAAAATACATTTTTTTTTAATTTATTGCGAAAATTAGACAAAAACATATTTTATAGAACAATAGAACCAAAACGATCGCAAGGATAAAATTTAATAATTCATAAATAATTGTAATGACATCTTCCTCTAACACTCTTTCGCATTGTGCCTTAATGTGTGTTTCTGTAATAGGACGGGATTCTTTGTTAACGAAGACTCTTATGTTCTGCGGACCGATAAATTTCGATTTCAACATGAAGGTCGGACGCGTTCGTGACTGGCTGTGGCATAACTAGATCATCAGAATAGATCCATTTACCTATGTCTCATTAGAGAGATCATTTCGAACTTTAGATTAGCAGCAATCGAAATTTTAAAGTTGGTCAAACAAATCGTGACCGATGTTATGCAAAATATCGCGAATAACCTACAATAGGAAGTTTAATACGATTTAAAAAAGCAAAAGTTATCTTGATGTTGCAAATGCAAGCTAATGGAAACGTTGAGTAAGAAAATAGACACTTTTAAGAATATTCTTTGTTAGTACGTTACGTGTTTAAAAATACAACTTTACGACTTTCATATGTATTTTATGAGATAATCTAAAACAGTCGGGTCTTTTGAAGCTCGTGCCGAAAGTGCAACTTTTTCTGGACATTGAAAGCTTTTGTACCATTTAAAGATTCAGGTCATTGACGAAACTAATCTGGATTCTAATGCCGTTGCGAACTATGTTCATTGCAAGCACACGTTGATCTTTACAAGCCTAGAATCATGATATGCAGATACTATGCACGCCTATCGTATTCAGTTCTAGCGCACCTGTCCTTGCTTTGCCTAAAGATTAACTTAAACACCGTGTTTAGGTTTTGTATTACTTTTTTTTTATAGCTTCACGCTTTATCCCGCATATTGCAAGGTAGGCAGATGGAACTCCAGGAACCATATGAACCTAGTGTTAAGACACTCCGTTGCTTAGTTCCTGCTTTTTCAGTACCCACTTTCCGGCCTTTTTTGAAGCATTGCGTGTTGAGTGGCGGAACTCAACGCCTCGTTTTGCCTAGTTTCCAGAGAGAAGAAAATAGACAAATCCATCTTCCCCGAGTGGGAATCGAACCTTCAAACCGTCGCGTTTACAGGCAGCATTATATTTTAACTGAAATTATGTACATTTGAATGTCTGTGCTTACTAAAATAATTCTAGTAACTTAGGAATAACTAAACTAAATTATTATAAATCATGTTGTCGAATTACTGTTAGAAGTTGAATCAGTCATCTAATCGTATTAAAGTTTGAGTATTTAAATTGTATTCAAATAATTTATAGATTTACAATCGTTTAAAATTGCCTCATAGACACATAATTCTACTAGTCATTTAACAAGTATTTGGTAATTGGAAATTAATAAACGCTGTCTACTGTGTTCAACTAAATCTGTTAAATGATTTCCGCTGCCTCACTCGATTTAATTTAGAATTATAGGCGAACGTTAAATTTATAATTCGAGTCACTAAATTTAAAGTTTCATAAACACATCACGAAAACAACTGTACCAAAGCGTACGTAATTGCAGAATTGACAATAAACGATAAGTAATTTAAATGTAATTTGATATGTACTCATACATAATGACGATTTCTTAACACCAGTTAAATTGTGTATATTTTCACAAATAATTTCTTAGATTTCTAGAAACTTTATTACTATGATTAAACATTAGCAGTGGTATAAGTAATATGTTAAGCTAAAAAGCTCATAACCTTGTAAGCTCAAGCTCATCAAGCTCGTAAACAGCTGGTACTAAATGTGAATACTTATACGTATTAGTTTATACGTAACCTTTAGTCGCATAATAGTTGGTTCTAGTCGTGGCGAGTGATTGCCATCCGATCGCTGCATCACGACATTACAGGTCGATTGCAAAATGCTATCCGAATGCATAAAGTGTTAGATAATGTGATTGAATCAGATGTTTTAATATTTCAAAAAAAAAACTTTAAAATAAAAATAGCTTAACGCTTTTTTTCTCAGACTAAGAGATAGGACATAATGTCCTATTACGAGAAAAATTAAGCGGAAATAAATTGCTCACATGGGAATCGAAGTCGTAATCATTGTGTATAGTTAAACGCTTTGCCACGATGACGTCGACCTGATTCTTAAGTCAAACAAATATACGTCAAAACCTTGACACACTTTACATATACATACAATATATATTTTTAATTACAAAATTTATTGCATATTAATTTGCGCAATGACTATTTATATGTACATTAAAAGTTTCATAAATATCACTGATATCCGAGTCACCTTCATAGTGTTTAGATCGTTCCAAATCGTCCTTAGCAAAACTTACAAGCGTTAATATTGAAACATATATTTAGTTATAAATTGGCACATTTAGAACTACCTGCACTAAAGGTCACAGATCCATTTTCAATGAAATATCCAGCCTCTTCGGTAGACTAATTTACTAATACTGGTTGATAAACTATTTTTAGTGTTGAACTCAAAAGAATTGGAATTTAAAAGAATTAAAAAAAATATTTAAGTAATTTTTTTAAAGGAATATGTAGAAATGGATAATTATAAATCTTATTTTCATGTTTTCTGTTTTTTCCAAAAAACTTTGTTTTCTTACTATTCAATAATATATATTCTTATTTTTGGTATCGATAAAAAAAAATATTTAATATGTGTATTTTAAACTTATTAAGAACTTTATTCTTAAAATGATATTTTGGTTAACAGTACAAAGACCAATGGACATCAAGAACAGACCACGCATCCCCATTCCTGATGAGGATCCCTACAGCATTGCCAGTTCCAACGCCAACGGATCAGGATCCAGCGGTAGCTCAGGTGGATATGGCCATAACGGTCACAATGGGCACAATGGACACAATGGGCACAATGGTCACAATGGGAACGGTCATGGCGTTGTGGCAGCGACCAGAGAACAGCTGATGATGCAGATGGGACAAAGGAGAGGTGAAAAGCCACCAAATCTACCTCCTAGGGAAAATGGTTACGGACCAGCCGATATTCCTAAGGTACCTATTATTTTTTTTAAATATTCGTTTGAGCAAAATATATTTAATTATATCTTCTTTTTATTATGAAATATTCTTTGTAGTAAAATTATGTTTGAAATATGCGGTTTTGACTAAATAATAAATCATCTAAAATTTAGCGGCTTGTAATTAAGTAAAGGGCTATAAGACAAAGAAAAAAATCATTACAATGACTAATGATCGTAGAAAATGAAAAATGAACGCTACTAGAGTACGGCGATATAAGTGTGTTTACTCGTATATTTATAGAATTAAATAATAGTTAAACGTTTTGTTGATATTTGTTTATATATTCTCGCATTTCATATATTTATAATGTCGTTATAACATATGCAATTTGTCTCAAAAACCTGCTAAATCTCTATAAGTTATCCAAACTTAATGCATTTTAGAAGCTATTGAAGCTAAAAATTAAAATATAAATTTAATTAGTTTCATTTAGCAAGTAGAATTGAATTAATAACTGTATCGTTCAGTGAGGCACGTCATAACTATACCACGATAACTCAATTATAAAAAAAATCGAGATTTAACTCTGATTTGCAATAGCTTATTTATTTTACGTGTTTATATAATCGTTGTAACATTTCCTTTCTATGCCATAATATTTATATCGCAATCACGAATTACCAAGAACGCTCGCCGCCCTTCAGCTAGATTCCATTTAATGGAAACCATTCACACCAAGGATTGTTAGAGTATAACCGACAAACACACATAACGCCCAATTTGTTATACATTAGATGCGGTTACAAACTGACCGTGTAATCTTATTTCTGTTATAGTAAAATTTACATTATCTTTATTACTATACGCATTGCCACTGTTATAATGTATTTTTAAATCAATTTGCCTGTACCTACACTTATGCCTCTCACAATGATTATTTTGCCATCTAACGCAATGTTTCACATAATAACGTTATTTGATTTTACTGCTTTCATCACTTATTTAAGATTATTATAATAATATAAAGCAATTTTTTTCTTTTAATTCCTCGTGTGATATATAATTCAATATATATTAATCTAACGCCTTATAATTAGTGTATCACGAGTGTAACATGCAAAGGACTATATTAAGAATAAAATTATGACTTTCGATACCGCTCCTTTCAATATTCACGACTACAGTTCGTGCGAGGTAAAGTAATTCCAATTATTCGCTAACAAACTTCATATCAAATTTATTACGCAGATTGGCACTTAAAATAAGTTATCAACTACTTGTCATATGTAAAAAGCTTCTAAATCCTTAATCTTTAATGCAAAGGAGAATACAAATCGCTTAAACTGGCCCCAGTATAATGAATCACAAAAGCTTTTAATGGAAATCAAACCTTGACCCTCCGATTGGAAATTATAAATGAAGAGGAATTTTAACGTAAGAGGGACATTTAATATATTATATATTGATAAAGGTCCGATTTACGCAAAGTGATTTTGAGAAATGCTACGACTTGAATAATGAATTTTACATATTATATGTACTCAGTTGACTTCGCTATAAGGAAAGAGCTTTGCAGCTAACTAATAAATACTACTACTAATATATACTACAGTATATCTTAGGCTACGCTACTTACTGTTTTAAGCTTATTTACGTTATTCTGCCAGGAAGGACCTAGAGGTGTCCTCCAATCTCAATATGTGTAACTAACGGTATCTATTGTTTTATTTACTTAACTAAGAAATTAAAATATATATATATATATATATATATATATATATATATATATATATATATATATATATATATATATATATATATATATATATATATATATATATATATATATGTATATATATATGTATATATATATGTATATATATATGTATATATATATGTATATATATATATATATATATATATATATATATATATATATATATATATATATATATATATATATATATATATATATATATATATATATATATATTCAGTACTCACGATCATATTAATATTTATCTATATATATATATATATATATATATATATATATATATATATATATATATATATATATATATATATATATATATATATATATATATATATATATATATATATATATATATATATATATATATATATATATATATATATATATATATATTCAGTACTCACGATCATATTAATATTTATCATCAAACTAATCAAGATCCAATAACGTTATGCAGTATTCTCGAGCCGAAGTGAAAGTCCAGTCACTCATTTAACGCCTGTTAACTCGGAATTCATCTAATAATCCGACATAAGATATCTTTTTATAGTTCGTGTATGTAAAAAATATTACGTTCCAGTATTCGTAACAGGTAGCGCCTTTTATTGTTATAGGCGCCTAATAAAAGGGTGAATGATTTAAAGTAATTAATAACAACAATTTAAAATTATTTTAAAATATAAAGCTATAGCTAGCATAGCTAAAAGTGCGAAGGTTTTAGATAGTGCTATATAAAGTGAAAGTAGTTGAAATTGAACTTTTTTATCATATATTTAAAGCCATGAGGGTATTTCCAGTCACATCCAAATGTCAATTAAATACGTATAAATATATATGTATGTTGCAATATAATATATATGTGTGTATATTATCTTTGTCAAATCCCATACACTTAGCCTAGTTAAGTGAGCAAAGGTGACCGTATATCGATGATAACATCAAAGATATCATCGCCACTAAAGATGAATTCCAGCCTTTTTATAGCTATACCCAAATAGCAATACTATGACAGGACATACCAAAAATTCATATGCGTGACTTTTGCTTACTTTTATTATTGATTAAATACGTATGCTCATGTCAGTCATAATAATTGATATTGATGTAGAAATACTTATAGAATTTCTGGTTAAATTGTACTATTTTTAGTAATTCGTAATTTAAAATTAAAATTATCAAAAATATAATTATAAATAAGTGCGTTAACAAAATAAATCAACTCAACAGACGTGATGTTATATCGATGAAAGTTATAAGAATGCTTAACGAAAGTATATTGAAATCGGGGTGGCGAGCATTTCTTTCAGTACAATAAGTCTCTCCTACAATATGAGTATCGTATCAACATAAGTTGTCCATTGATCTCGTTTTACCTTGTAAAAAGATAAGGATACTTGACTATCCGAGTACCCCACGCATAATTTTAAATGTTTTTTCACGTTTTGCTACAAACAATCTGGTTTTAATACAATTCTGTGTGTTCCAATAGCGTAATCGAAGTGACGCTGCTTATATACATTGAAACATTTCAATCGCAGCGAGTTGTTTAAAGCCATGTTTATTAAGTGAGTTAGGAACTCGATTCGACATCTAGAAAGACTTATCGTTTGAGGAATGCGATCGGACTAAAATAGATAAAAGAAAAATAAATTTGTAACATTTAATTATTAAGGCATAATACGGGTTTTGTTTTTAGTATAAAAAAATGTTAAGAAAAAGCAATCTAAAATATCTTAATTTGTCGTTTCACAGCCGGATTACGATGACATTGAAGTTAATGAACGCGTCCCAACGCAATTCCCAAGAGGAAAATCAGATAAAGGAAAAGATAACAAGAAATATGGTAAGTCAATTTTTTTATTAATTAATATATTAAATGTATATATATATAATTCTATTTTTATCATTCTAATTTAGTCAATGTGAAAAGTATTTTTAACCCTTTTTCTGTAATTGTCTCATTAGGTTAAACCTTTTACATAAAATATATGAACTACTTTGTCCCCAATTAAAATACTTAAAATGCTCATTAAATTAGGTATACAAAACACTAAACTCCCGTAGCTATTGTGGGATTTAATTAACTTAAACAGGAGATACGAAAAAATAGCGCCACAATCGTTGCATTAATTATTCCAAGGTAATAAATTGTCTTCAAGAAATGCGCTGTTAGTAAATCGATATATTTCAGGCAGGGACTAAGCTCTAAGTATATGAAGCAAAGGACGTAGTTTTTAGTAACGTTTCGACCGCCTACGTATAACATCCCACAAGTTGACTTCTATAACATTTTTCTATGTTTATTTGTATATAGATTAGTAAAGGCGCCTACATAAAAGCTTAACTTCCTAATAAGCAACTTGATATCGTTTAATAAACGAAGATTTATATAAATAACACATACAAAGCAATACAAACATTCAAAAATGGATATATAATCGCTCTAAAATATAATTTGAACGGATAATTTCAAACAATAGATTGGTAGTTACAAAAGACCTATTCAATGTAATACGCCCAATATTCAATATAAGGATTTATGTTTCGGACATGTTAATTACATGTGCATGATGCAAGTGCAAATGTTACTACATCCACCATCTGGCAGTTTCAATATTTGTTAAAAAAGACGGTGACAATTTTTTTATTGAGACTGATTAGCTTGAGTATTTGAAAATGCTCTCTCAGTTTTACCCTCTTTTATCAATAAGGTTGTAGATATCAATGCCACAACTTATTGTAATTAATTGAAAAATTTAATTATATTTTTAAATTAAACGATTTAAACGCATTATTTCTGTATAAAGACATTTTTTGGAAACTATTTAAATTGTTTTGTTTAACATGTATAAAAATCGTGAAAATCAAAGATCTTATTAAAATTGAATTACAATCGGGTACCCCCCACTTGTGAAACGATAGTATAATTTGAAATTAATGATTTTATATAATTATCTCATTGGTTATATACGGCATTATCTACAATTTAGTAATAACCAAGCTTAATTTGTATTTAAATTCAAATCATGTACGTTCGTCTTAGAATACTAAGTAGGTGGACATTTAATAAACAAGTCATGTAACGTAAATAGATGTAGAATTCACCTGATCTGAGCCCGTGATCTCATCATGGGATTACCGCCGCCGCCCGCCCACTTGACAGAACGTGTGAAAAATCGAAGAGTTTGATTAAAAAAAAAATAATAATATGTTCTTAATTTTTTTTATTTCTCATAGTTAAAGGCTTTTAGGCATAGGTGTAGTATATTTTCATTACATTCACGTTCACCTGGGAAGGGAACCGATAACTACTGCGAGCACTCAGTGTGCTAATTGACAGTGACGTAGTTTCGTTTTTTATTATACTATAATTAGCTTTTGTTCTCTCAATATACTCCAACGGGCCATGATATATGAATTTACGAATATAACAATGAATAAGTATTGAAAATCAATTAATTTTACGCGTGCTGTATATGACGTGCTCGCCGATGTAAGTTCACGTTTGCCCCAAATGTCACAGATGGAGCAGAGCAGAGCAGAGGTTACCAGACAATATTGTTTCGCAACCTCTACCTGACATTTGGGCATATCCTTGATATTTAAATAGACAGCTCTTTGCGGGCGTAGGATGCGGAACATAAAGTGCACGCGTTCATTGCCTCTTTTATTGGAAATATTTTTATCGAAAGCTAAATGTAGCTTTAAGTTTAGTTTAGATTAAATGAGTCCAAATTGTTTGATTTGTTAATTGTAAATTTGAATTCTGCTTGGTACTTACGTTGATTTATCTTCTTCTCGGTCTTTTTGGAGGAAATACGATTAAGGATATTACTTTCACTATCATCTTTTTACAAAAATATAGCATATTTTAGATTTATTAAGCTTTGCGTGCATCTCACATTTAGGCAATTGTTAAATATGAAAAACGTCGTATTTCACCATGATAATATAAATAATTCCCTTTTTGGTTGGGGAGCGCCACCAAGGAGGCAAGCTTACACCAAAATGGCCTCGAAAACCTCAAGTAGAAATAAAAATATAAGAAAATTGAAAGCTGTTGTAATACTTTTACCCATATATTTATATACGAATTTTAACTTATCAAAATTGAGTACGTAAAGTGCATTTTGACAGTAAATTATATGAGACTTTAAAGGTAATGCAATTATCTTTGATTTGACAATCGTTCGTGGGAAAGATACCGTCTGAAACGTTAAATGTTACCCGTGTATTACTAAGACTATGTTCAATTAATAATCTTATAACGAGGTTTAAGCGCATAATACTTTTTAATATTAATATATTTATTTTATATATAATATAAATAACTTTAATGAGATGCAGATTATATATTATTAAAATTTACATTTTTTTTTCTATTAAATATATGATTAATGACTAAAAACGTGTGATATAATGTTGGATATATTAATAAATAATAATTCGTAATGCTGTATTGTCTTATGTGGAATTTAAATATTACTTAGAGATTATAATACTTAAATATAAATAATAGGCACATTAAGGCAGTTTATGCGCACTTGTGTGATGTCACAATGCTGTTGATGACCTGCCATATTAAATCGTTTATTCATTTTATAAGTAATATCTTTAAATGTCTACACATTATAATTAACCTATGAACCACACAGTGACTTATGATGACAAATATTCAATTTTTTTTATGATTTTTAAACAAAAATTTAACAAAAATGTTTAAACGCAGCGAGTTTTGAAACGACGCCCTCTTGCAAACTGTGCAGTCACTCTGACCACTAAGCGATGCGTTCTTAATCACGATGCGTCGAAATTTTTATTTACTTTATACAATTTATTTCGTTGTTAGCATCTCTGTAGGGAGATTTTCACAAATTTCCGCTACCTAAAGGTTATTATAAAGAACAAACGTTTGGCGCGGTTTCAAATTGCGCTGCTTTCAAATTTTATATATTTTTTTAAGTATTTAAATAGTATAATATTTTTAACATTTTATTCACAGATGACCCGTACTACTGTGGACTTCGCGCCCGTGTGCCCAACTTCGTCAAGGCCACAGGAAAGCACGTGCTCCCAGCGATGACAGAACGCCTTACTCTAAAGGAGACACCAGTGCCCAGCAAGCGTTACAGCGTGGTCCAACAGGGGCCTTTTCACCCCCCATTCGTCCCCATACCAGCCCCCATATGGCACGCACGTTCATACGAGAGCGGAATCGGTGCGTACCGTCCCAGAAAAGAGAAGCTCATGTATCAATTCTATCCAAACAGGGAACGTCGGCCCTTAGTGATACAGCAGCCCCGCTAACTAATCAATACAATCTACGCTACAATCTTGGTATTTACCCCCCTTTTTTATTCACTTCGCTTAGCACGCCTCATGCTTATTTTATTCACACGTATGTGTCACTTTCACCGTAGTTCTTCAAATTTCAAATATATCCACAATTCCTAATGCTATGGTACCAGCACTAAGTAGTTCTTCGTCTTGGTAGCTCGCGTTACGCTTTATTACTCCGACTATAACTCTATGTGGTCCACTTTATTTATATGTACTGATGTTCTGTAGTTCTTGTCACAATTTATATAGTTTCATAATATTAGCTTTCTTGGAGTATGTTCTTCCACTTTCGCACACACATTTCACGTATACATAGATAACAATTTCTTTCTAATATTATAACCTTAAATTTTTATGTTTATCAATAATATATTTTCCGACAGCTTAAAATTTTCTACAGAGCATGGATTACAATCTAACTAAAAATTTCGCTTTGTTCTTCTTAAACTTATTTACAACTACATATCTCCCATACTTCTCATGAGATCACGTCGACAGGCCGCCGCTGGATTTGAACATGGCTTCGCTTTATACATTTTTACTATATACAGAATACATATATATATATATATATATATATATATATATATATATATATATATATATATATATATATATATATATATATATATATATATATATATATATATATATATATATATATATATATATATATATATATATATATATATATATATATATATATATATATATATATATATATATATATATATATATATATATATAAACACTGAAGCGAAAACAATAAATATTACATTAAATAAATAAATATTAAAAATAAAAAAAACTCCAAGTTCAATCAATTTATTAATTTTTAATTATTTTAATTTAATCATTAACAAGAGTAATTAAAAAGTATTTAATACAGATTATTTTAAAATAAAAATTTATGTAAGAAAATAAAAGGGTGCTAATCAATTATTAATAAAATATTAAAAAAAGATACATTATTATAATTTAAAAAATATATTAAACATTTTGAATCATATTAAACAGTTGCCTCACAATTTGAAAAGGTCAGTCAGTCAAAAACACTAGTCGATATACAAAACTTAATAAGTTAATCAAGTACAGGGAATGGTTTCAACACGTTCATACTATTATTTTAATATAAAAACAAAAATAAATATTTAAAAATTATTTATTTTATATTAAAAATTAAATGCATAATTATAGCATATTATTTTCATTATCTTCGACAGTTGACAATTATAAATATAATCGATAATTACTTTACTAAGTTTGAAACATATTAATTCAGAGGCAGTTCTTTTTAAGTAAATGAATTAAAATGTTGATATATTTTTTATATAAGTATTTATTTAATATATCTCTACCCTCTACGATATTCAGTCTTCCCTTTTAAGATAGCATGAATTATATTCATCTAAAAATCCATAAAAATCATTTTAGTTTGTTATTTTTTAAGTGTTACATTATGTTATTATAATAATAGAATCGTTGTGCCGCAGAGGTGTAAGGTCTACCTGTAAACGCGACGGTTTGCGGGTTCGATTCCCACTCGGGGATGATGATTTTTCTATTTAAGAAAATGTTTTTCACTCTGGAAACTAGGCAAGAGCGCGGCGTTGAATTCTACCACTCAACACGCAATGCTTCAAAGAAGGCGGAAAGCGGGAACGGATAAAGCAGGGACAACACAAGCAACGGAGACCTATGGTTCCTGCAGTTCTCTCTGCCTACCCTGCCATATGCGGGATAAAGCGTGAAGACATAAAAATAATAATAATAAGTTTACCTTGCATATAAATATTTGAATGCTAATTATTTAACACGTAATTACAGATGGTGACCCATACGACCCTTACGCAGTATACGGGCGGCTGCCTGTCCCCGGCCGCTTTCCGCCACCCCCTGCCCCCAACGCACGTCACATGTTCATCGGAGAATGGGACTAAAGACCCATGTAAATTAGGGTCATTTTGGTAACATCACTTCGATTGATATTCAATAAATTTTGTATCGTTTTATTCTTTTTTTATTAATGCTTGTATCATAGTTGTCCTTAAATGACAACTCTTAAATTTTATATAGATTTGTAAATTGTTAGTTATTTTTTTAATCGAAAAGAATAATTAACGATATCGAATTTGCAACAAATATTGTTTATTTGAAGTGATCGTATCAAATTGTAAATGTATATATCTTTTTGTAAATTATCAACATAATTTACTATGTATTTGACGAATTCGAATCGATTTTGTTTAATAAACGATTAACATGTTTACCCAAGTAGCATAGTTTTGTAATCGTAAAGTGAATTTAAGTGCTTAACGTTCAATAATCACTGCCAATATAAATATTTATATACGTTTTAAGCGTTTGAATTTTGTAACTTTCACATTGTGACGCCATTTTCTTTGTGACTGTCATCATTTCTTGGTGATAGTTACAAAATTATCTAATTTTCTTAAAGTTAAGTATATTTAAGTTAAAGTGTCAATCCTAGTCAGCACAGGGTTGGAATAAAAAAATAATCACAAAAGAAACTATGGATCGGATTTAATGATTTCTTGGATAAAATCAGAATGATTACAATTTTTATGTATTTTTAATATTTTTTTTAGATAAATAATTGTTGTAAATTCTAGGTTTTATTTCTAATATCTGTAAATAGTTAAGCCTTCTTCTTTCCTCTAGGTATATCTAAGTACATTTAATGTTAAAATAATTTAACTATACGACTATGCTATTCCCAATAAGAATATTTTTTTAAATACTCAAGTATAATTAGACTAAGATGTAATTTTGTACAACGTATTGACAGTTTTGTACTTTTATAATGTCAATATTAAGGTATACCTATAAGTTTTTAGTTACACCTGACTCTAAAATTTTAATAAAAACAAAATTATTCATGCTATGATTTTATACGAGTTTGTCAAAAGAATTTTCGGTGCTAGACAGGTTACCATTGTGTTTTATATCTTATATTTTAGAATAATATTACTATAGAATTGCTTGAAGGCCTGCCAGCAATGCAGGGTTAAAATGTTATACATATATTATTTTTACATACTCCTTTCTAACTTTAAATTTCTATTTTTCTATTTTTTACTGTCAAACACGATCTTATGTATTTTTATAATAAACAGGTAACGTCGTCAGCATATGTTACGTAATAATTGAATTAAATATATATAACTATAATGTGAATAAATTATTATTTTTATGTGAATACTATGTTGACGAGTGTACTTTTAGTTTATCAACATCCATACATGTGTAACGTAGGGTGTTGGTTATTCTATAACCTATTTTAAGGAAATCTAAGGAATTTGTAAGAATCAAATATACAATTATTTCTATTTTCTTTATTTATTTGACCTGCCTTAATTACAAATATTTCACGAATAGACATGTTAGTTATTTGGAGAGAATAACAGCAACAGCGGTAGCAGCGATTGGTACACGTATAAAATTTTTATCTTTTATATTTTTTCTATCCTTAGTTAACATCATAAAAGAAGTTAACCGTTTATTATTGCTATTTCATAAAATGAAATAAATAATGTATAAATATGAAGATGCCAGAATTATCCTTCTAATATATTAAACAGTTGTATCACAATTTGAAAAGGTACACCAGTCGTTGTACACAAAGTACCTAAATAAGTTTGTGATATATGTGTCGTAAATCAGACAGCGTTTTGCAACAATCCGATCAACGTAAGTCATAAATGACTTGGAATAATTTCAACACTTAATACTAGTATATATTGTTAGAAAATCATTTGGTTTTTCTATGAAATCGCTAAAAGACAATTAAAACTATATTTTATTGAGTAGCTTCTTGTTTTATCCCACATATAGAAGGGTAGGCAGAGGGAACCACAGGAAATGGAATTAAAGTTAGCTTTATTATTTTTTTTAGAATTGGGCTGCTTATTTCAGGACAATCGTTGTCATTTAGTGTACTACTAAGAAAACACTTTAACATGCACATATGTTTATTTTTATTATAACTACACTATTTTTGCTTCTCATAAAGGAGAAATATGTAATAGGTATATTACAAACATACGTGAAGTAAATGTAACGTAAAAATAATTAAAAGTAAATTGGTAATGCGTTTATCAATCAGATATGTTATCTAACATATGATATTTTTGTCTTTATACTACATTATTGTAGACCAATCCAACTTTTAATTAAGTTTTTGGTATATTCTACAGCAATTCCTACTTGTTCGTCGATAGTACTGCTACCTTGTAGTAAATCTTGACAGTGCGATACATGTGGTATAAACACAGCAGGAGCTTCACTGGAAATATCTTCCAAAATGCCTAAATTACTCCAAGGATCTAAACCGCCGTTTGTAAAAACAACGTTGGTTACATTTGGTCGTAGTCCACCGTACAAACTATTTACTTCCATCACACCCTCATCGACCCTTCTCTCATTGAAATTTGAACCGAATAATGCTTGACAAGTCTTAATGTAGAAATCAACTTGAATGACATTAGTAAATGGTTGTTTCATAGAGTTCGCCGTTTGAAAGTAACCAAACGCTGTACACGTTTGATAAATCCAAGCAAACATATAATCCATATGCTCTTCACGATATTGATTGATATAATTTGTGAAGCTTATATCACTACAGTTTAAAGCTTTATTCCAATAGGGTTCGTCCTTCATCTGAGAATAAGAATTGTCATTTAAATTACCACAATGTTGTCTTATTTTTTCTAAATTTCCATATTGAGAAGTTGACATGTATTTTGAAATTTTATCAGAAAAGAAAATTTGTTGATTCTCTCGTACGGTTAAGTCGGTCATTTCACATATGTTCTCTTCTTTTTTCAATAGCTCTATGCCTTCAGCACTTTGCAAGAGCTTTTCGTAACGCTTGAACTTATACCTTATATCATCTATGCAGCCCTGTGTTCCGTACTTTTCGTAATTTTCACTTACCTTTTCAAGATATTCATAAAAGTCTTTTTTTGCTAAAACTGGAGCGCTACTAGAAATTGCCGCGTCAACTAAGTTTGGATATTGTAACCTCATCCAAACGGCTAAGTTTCCGGGATATGAACCACCAATAACGACAACTTTGGAATTCTGATATTTATATTGTAGTTTTAAATACATTAATAGATTTGCTATATCTGCAAGAGCCTGTCTTTCACTTAAAAACTTCATATTTTTAACGGTATTTTCACCGAATGGCTTACTCTTACCATAATATCTATGTTCAGATACATAAAGTGCACCATTTGTTTCACTCGCCAATTCATACGCTAGTCCTGTAGTCGCCCAACTGTGCGATATTGGACCTTCGCCGCCTATAAGTAAATATATAGGTCCATTGGGTTTCCAGAAGTTTAAATTTTCTATATATCTCATAGTCCATTTCCTTTCGTCTCTTGAGTTAAAGTGATCCAAATACTGTTCAATCCAACGAGTGTGAACACCATATTGACTGGTCCTTAAAGTGACGGCGATATCGTCTATTTTTTTATTTAACTGGTAGAAAACATTGTTTATTTCTAAAAAACCAAATCCGCAAACAATAAAATTACACAAAACAAGTATTGAAAAATAAGAATTTAGATACATATTAAAGTAACACAACTTTTTTAAAAAAGAAAAATTGTTGACATTTACAAGCGATACTGCTCTTTGTTAAATAGTACATAATATGCAATATTTATATTATTTATATAGCTATAAGTGTGCCATGTAGATAATTTCAATCATGCTTTAAAGTGCGTACTTGAGGTTAATCGCTGATTTAAAAGTTATGCAGTCACATAGTTTCACATATCTTCACTAATTAATTTGTTTGGGTTTTGCTTAATATAACAGAGTAGTCTTCGCCTTTTTTTTTTTTCAAATATTGTTTAAATTTAAGATTACTAAATTTTAAAGATTAAGTTTAACAGAAGCATGTTTTACAGTAGTAAGGATTTTTAAATCACTTTTGTATTAATAGGTTTCTCTTTACAGATCCTATGCTGATGATGCTGATGAGGTGATGCTATCATCAACATACTGCTAGTACAGCAGGCAGGAAACCGACGACGACGCAAAATATTGTCAAAGTCAAAGTCAAAGTCAAAACAATTTTATTCAAAATAAGAAGTACAAGCTTCATTTTTTGAACGTCAAATAATTAATTTAATTTACCACCGGTTCGCTAAGGTTAATGCCTCAGACCTGAGAAGAACCGGCGTAAGAAACTCAGCGGGACTTGATCTGCTTTATTTTTTTTTTTCTTTTAATTTTCCAGATGTTTACAATTTCACAATTCCTATTATTGACAACGATACTCTTGAACTACAAATTTTTCTATACGACCAGTTGTCATAGGTACACAATTAATTTTACGCTTATTACTAATTTTATTTTTGCCAAAGTAAAATGAAGCCATCTGTCCGCAGTGATCAGAACTTAACATATTAATTATTGATTTTTGTTTTGGTACAGCATTTGTAAAAATGTTATGAATGCAAGTTGCTGTACAGTCAGTAATTCTTGTTGGCTCTAAAAATAAATTAACTAGGTTATATGAATTTAGTAAAGACCTGAATCTAGTGGCAGTGGTGGAATTATCTAACAAATTTATATTAAAATCACCACATATAACTATGAATTTCTTAGATCCAGATAATTTTACAAGGACTTGTTCTAAAATTGTTTCAAAGTTTTCATACAACCCAGTGGGAGGTCTGTATACACTTACAACAATAAAATGCTCAAGCTCAGCACAGGCCATTTCAATAGTCTGCTCACAATATCTGTGCGTTCTTTATATTTGTAATCTTTTTTTAAAATTATTAAAGAGCCACCGCGAATGGCTTTTTCTTGGAATCAAATATTCAAATAGATCATAATTTTAAACAAGACAAGAATGACGAGCTTTCCCTTAAAAATGAATAAGTGAGAATTTGTATTTACAACAGCGAAAACGTTCTATAGTCTATTTTAAAGATATTAGGCAGTTTAGAACTGTCATTTGTCATGGAATAATTTCCATCTTTCTATATAGACCTAAAACAACAAGCGTTAATGCATATTTTAAATTTCAAAAGGCTATGTTTCAGCGAGCTTTTCTTGCAACACGATTCATACTCGCGTGGTAAATCCATAATAAACGAAAGGAACATAGGTTCAATCCTGTTTATATGCAAAGTAAAATGTTAATTTGCTAATTTTAATGTCTTTATTTCTTCATTCTGTCTTTACACTTACTGAAATTGATGTGTAATACAACTATCATCAATTGTGGCTCCTTTATGTCTTAGAAAATCTATGTATATTACAATATAATTAAGAAAATCGTCTTTACCACATAAATAAATAACACTGTTAAATAACACTATGCACAATGCTACCATTATTAGTGAACACTAATAGTCAACAGAAATATTTTGTCATATCATAGCTTTTTGTAAGCACGTTAAGCTTACGAAAAGCTGTCGGTAAATAACAAAAAATTATAGTTCCCTAAACAACAGGGATTGCCAACCAATTCTTGGTTGAGGACCAATTTCATACCATTTTCATTAATACGGACCACGATGTAGTCATTTGTGGACTTATAATTGGCATCTGTGGTTCAAATATTGATCCACAAACGGTGGTGTTGGAAACCATCTCCAGAAACCACCTACTCGTATATACAATTTACTAACATATAACATAACATAAGTTAACAAGAAGATGCTAAACATTTTCTTTATTGATCTTTATGAAATTAAATTTTAGTCTCGTTTAAATATCAATCCCCAACCAAAATTATTTACGTTTGAGTTAAAAATTAACGCATATTATATTATTTTTAACTATATAAGTTTCTTCTTCTTCTTCTCTTTAATTATGGCGTACCGAGCGTGCCAGTTGAGCACAACTCACTTCACAAATATATAAATTTCCTCAACAAACAGCCTAACAAAACACGTCAGGTTTTTTAAACAATTACGCTAATTTTCCAAATTCTAAAAGAAAAGTTAAAAAATATAAATTCACATATAAAATCATAATTTAACAAGAACTAATATAAATATTACAATCCTAATAGAATCAATATAATTTTCAGTATGTGTGTCACAAATGGAAAATATTTCAAATACAAAGATATTATCACTTATTTCAAGATATATATTATTGTTCACAAAAAATTTTTACTTACATTTTCAAAATATTAACGCACTTAAAGACGTCATCGTTTATGCGATTAATGAATATGCCATAACTTCTCAAGGTTCTATAAATTGTAACAAAGCTGTAAATATTCAAATTACTTAGAATTGTTTAACACATAACTTTGTCTTTATTACGTTCGTTTACGTCTACATTTTTGTGCTTTATTTATCAATATTTAAATTTTTTCGATAATTTACAAATCTATTATTTTAAGCATACATACGTGAGCAATACTGAAAGTAAAATATTACCGAAAAATGTAACTCATACAACCTATTTTGATGGTTTTTAATATATTTATATAACACTTACTACTTGATAACTGCTTATGAACAAGTTACTAAAATTATTTTTGATTGTACGTTTTATTTAATATTTTTTAAATATTTTTTCAATTCTATAAGTCATAGTGATTTTTATTAATTAATTGTTGCTTTTTTAATTCACATAAATAGCTATTACGTGTTTGAATAAAGGTCAAGATACCATTCATTATTATCTTGCCAGACATATATTATATGTATATGTCGGCGCTAGGCCAGGGTTTCGTTGTTCGAAGTCCAATTTTCAGAATAAAATAACAGAGTGGTAGCAATTGGTTTATTCTTTTAAAATAGTTAATACACAAGAGCGTGTACAATACCTAATTCAGTCCTTTTGTTTATTTAACAGCTGACATTTCTGTACAATATTCAAAATTAATATCATAAAGAACTTAACAACATTACAAATAGGCTTTACTGACTTGAATAATTAAACATTAATTACAATACTAATTACTTTCTAACAATAAAATCATAAAATGTATATTGATATACGCCCATATATATGTATATACTATATCACGTTCCGTAGTCACGTTACCATAGCAACGTATAAACAACACAGCTACTGCGCGTGAACGTGTTACACGTAATATTAATGTATTCTTTCTCATTGGATGTGAAACAAAGTTAATTAGCTGAGGTGATTATGGATTTTTACGAGGATTCAGAACGAGTTAGTACAGAGCGAAGGGCTGATGTGGCGCGTCCGGTCTCCAGAAGAGGCTTTAGAGAGTACACGAATAGTGGTTCTGCGTTGTCAAAGTACGTGGAAACATTATTTATTATATTATTAATAATTTCTCTCTTAATATCTTTAAAATAAGTATGATTTAGTAGCAAATAGTTCTAATTAATTTTTGTTATATGCTTAAGATTTTATTGATAAAACTTGAAGGATGTTCTGCTTCGTAGGTTTACGGACTGTATTATTTATGAAATTGAAAAATCATCATATGAAATGAAATTTATATGGTGTTATGACTTAGACAACATTTAGGTATCTTAAAAATATTTTTATAAAATATATGTTTATATATACCAGATACAAAAGAAACATTTCGGTTATTTGAAGAAAACGTAAAAATATACAAAATACATATAAAACGTTAGATAACATTTTTCAGGAGTGGAACAATGAGACCAACATCTGCATATAGAGGAAGCACTGCTTCCCGCATGGGAACAGCAGGCTTTGGTCCAGCACCACCCACCGCCAGCAAGCAATCTTCTTCTATGACAGGGTTTTCTATGGTATGTCCATACAAATTATATCCGATTTCTTATTAATAAATATGTGTTAATTAATTTATATTAGTATATTTAAAATTATTGTGACAGATTGACAGACCGATAACTCAACAAGGTATATCAGGTCTCCGGACAAGTACTGCTAGAGGGTTCCGCACACGACAGCTGCAGGACAAACGATATTGGGAAGAGCTGATGCAAGTGAAAGTAAGAGAAATGAAAGCCGAAATTGCGAGACTAACAGATCAAGCAGAGGCAGGAGAAAGAGAAAAGTCGGCCTAAAAAACATTATGAGACGAGGGTGAGGGAATTGGCGCAGGAGTTGACGGGTAAGTAGCCATTTTGAAATTTTGCAATTTTGTAAACTCGTTATATTTAGGAGATAGAATGTTCTAGTTTAGTAAATTTTATAATATTCTTACACCATTTTCCACATATTTTGTAGCACAATATGCTGTTAATAGTAACAATTAGTTATCGATTAAAACACTTTAACGTCTTTCATAATAGCTCTCCTAAAAACTAAGTTAATTTAATTTTAATTAGATCTTCAAGGCAGATTAGCTGATTATAATACAGCTATTCGGATAGCCAATGGTGAAGCGTCCAGACAATCCGTAGAAGAACAAACAAGAGAACTTGAACTAAGCAACAGGAAACTGCAGGAGCAAGTTGAACAAGTTTTTGTAGAAAAACAGAGGAAAGAAAACCAGTTGCGTCAGTTGAGAGAGCAAATGGATAAGGTAAAATATGAGTCTTATTTTATGATTGTATGTATTATTGATTTAAATCTTTTACAGAATATGCAGTTTTTTAACAAGCGTTAGCATTCGGAAGGTCTCAGGTCTCTCTAATATGATTCTCATTGTTCCCCGGGCTAATTAGCTATACAACAATTTATTAGCTAGTGTGCAAATAAATGTAAAAACAATTATTAATTATATTTTTTTCATGTGAGTACAACTGATTCCTGACCTTAGCTTTTTTATTTGTATGTAATGTAAAACATATTTTTTACTGTTAAACCATAGAATGTGGAAGATAACCATTTTAACATTTTGACTATTCTTACGAATGTAGCGAATTCTCTTAGATATTTAAAATGTTTATGAATTTACATATTTTTTATTTATATTATAATTTTTTTGTGGATTCCATTCGCGATGGTTTGTGAGAATGGATTATTTCATTACCATTTCCTTCCCTCTGACATTAGCCGAGCGCGGCGTCGAGTTCCGCCACTCAACAGCCGATTCTTCGAAAGGTGGAAAGCGAGGAACGGAGTCTCGAAGAGAATTCTAAGTTCCCAAGTATCGAGCAATTCTACCTACCTATTCAATTCTACCTACCAATTCCTACCTACCCATCCTATATATCTAAACTATAGTTTTTTCTTATTCCAGGAGCAATCTAAAACTATAGTTTTTTCTTATTCCAGGAGCAATCAACAATAACAAAACTGCTATCAGAAATGACTCCAGAACAAAAGGAACAGTACAACGAACTCGAAGCAACAGCTGCTACTTTACGTGAAGAGGTGGAACAAACAAGACAGCAAATAGATCACCTGAATAGGGAAAAAGAGGAATTCGCTAAGGAAATATCTGGTTCACAGGCAAGCGAATCATTTATATTATTTTTTAATTTAATCTTATACTTATATATGTATATATATAAAAAATTAATCCAATAGAAAATAAACTTCGTTTATAAGTAGAGTTTATTTTTATTGGATTTATTTTCAAATTGAGGACCGTCGTGGCGCAGAAGCGCAACGTCTGCCTGTAACGCGATGGTTTCTGGGTTCGATCCCCAGTCGGGGAAGATGGATTTTTCTATTTCCATTTCCTTCGCTCTGGCAAACTAGGCAAAGCGCGGCGTTGAGTTCCGCCACTCAACACTCAATGCCTCGAAAAAGGCGGAAAGCGGGGACGGAGAAAGCATGGTCTAAGCGACGGAGTGTCTTAACACTAGGTTCCCACGGTCCCTGCAGTACCTTCTGCCTACCCTGCCATGTGCGGGATAAAGCGTGAAGCTAAAAAAAAAATTCAAATTTCAAGTCGATCTGATTATAATCAAATTGACTTTGGTTTGACTTTAACAGTTTTTTACACATTTTAAATGAAACAATTTAACGTGTTATTCGCTTATTTGTCAATTATAGATTATTACTTTTGTTTAAACTCTACGTTTTGAATAAGAATTTGCAGTAGTTGTTGATAAAGGGTTTGATAAATTGTGACATTTAATGTTTTGCTTTAAATTGTCTACTTTTGAGAAGAATGACCATAAGTTATTCTTTTTGATAGTAATAACATAACAAACAAAATAGAAGATATTTATAAAACTTAACTTAATTTATAGATTAAAATGCATCTATTGGAGTTACATCGCAGATTAGCAACGGCTGAAGAGAAACGTGATAATTTGAAAAACGAAATAAATAATCGTCTGGACCCTCAAGAGGAAAGGGAGAAGCTATTACAACAGGTATGAGGGTGTCCATTAAATAGGTACCAATTGTTTTTACTCTCGAAGGTTGGCCTGGTGAGATTTCATATAACTCCATCCCCCGTATCTAAAACTCACGTAGATTTGATGTAATTATAAGTTTCTAGTGAAAGAGTTTGATTTACGACTACCTAGGACAGTTACTTAACATAGCTAAGGAACTAGAATTACAAGACTAGAAACAAAAAGAACTAGAATTTAGTAATAAAATAGTCATAAGTGATTTTATTTAAAGAAATATTTTTATTGATCCAAATTACCTATGCAGGTAAACGTTTTCCTGTTTTTGGCAGTTCAGCAACAGATAGCAACGTTTTATTTACGGAGACATCTCTCTCTCAAAAATAAAAATAGCTGAGATTCAACTCGACCCCTTCACGCCTTTGACCGCTCTCTATCTCGTATTCAATGTATGCCACCTAAGTTAATATGCTATATTGTTGCCATGCCAGGAAAGTACAACAAATGGAATCTGCTAGTTTTATTGTTAACACGGATAAGTTCTTTTCTTAGGTCCGTGAAGACAACACAGCCATAGCATCGCTCGACAGCAATGCTTCAAATCTGAAAGACCAGATTCGGAAGGTGCAAGAATATATAGAGCAAGCTGAACAGGTAAGGTTAAAAAGTTTTTATTCTAATAAGTTATATATCTTATCATTTCGATTTTTTAAATCAAATTTGTACCTGATATGTTAGTATATAATAAATAAACAACCAGTTCGGTTCCCCGATGCGATTTTGAACCCCATACGAGGACATAAATTATCATTTCGTTGTTCTACTAGGTAACTTCTTTCGGCATACAGGATAAGGGTTACGGTGTGAAGCGAAATAAAAAGTTATAAAAACATAATAATTTCTTCAGGATCTCGAAGAAGGAAATTCCGAACGTCATCAAAAATATAGAGAATTAAAGAAAAGAGAAGAGACCATGGATGCATTTATGTCTACATACGAAGAAAATCTCAAAAAGGAACAAGAAAAGATTGATCAGTTGGAAAAAGATATAGTATTTGCATTAGAGCATAGCAGTTCTAACATAGATCTAGATTTAAGCGAAATAGATTCGTTAAAGCAGAGAGAGGGCTATTCAACCTTTTATGACGATAGCAAGAAAACTGTTGAGACTTTGACTAAAGATTATGAGAGATTTCAAGCTAATCTGAAAAAGGTAAAATATATGTAACAATATACAGTAGTCGTCGATTTTCCGAACTAATTACGGAAAGTGGGTGGTCGGAAAACCGGTATTATTGGATAATCGAACTAATATATATCCAGCCATACAAATTTACTTACAGGTAAATGAAAGCCATATCATTTACTGTAATGACAAATTGGAAATAAACAAAAAAGTGCAGACAATCTTGTAGTAAGACTAGTGTTTACTAATTACAATTAACACTTGAAAAAATCTTAAATTTTCTTCTGCCGAAGCCGCGTTAGTACGTTCTGATAAGCGACCGTTCGGTTGAAAGACGTTCGAATAATCCACTGCTTGTTTAAAGTAATGTAATAAAAACCAAAATTTTTTTTTTTATTATTATTGAATCAGGCGGAGGCTACACGTGAGCGTCTCGCAACAGAACTCCAAACTCTTCCAGAGAAAATAATGGTCATGAAAGATGAACTAATAATATTGTCTGATTTGGAAAAGCTGAGAGATGAAGGTTTTTATAATAATTTTTAATGACTTTATTTTAAAAGCTAAATTTTTAATTAATTTATATTTACTGATATATATTTACTACTTACTTACTTAAGATCCTAAGTTCCCTAAATGGGGCAGAGGGCATCCACAGTGCGTCGCCATCCCGTCCGGTCTTGAGCATCGCGCTTCACTTCGCTCCAGGTCCTCCCTATGTTTGCCACCTCTGCAGCGACCGTCCGACGCCAGCTCAGTTTAGGGCGGCCACGTTTTCGCTTGCCTTGGAGGTTCCAGTCTAGGGCTTGCCTAGGGATGTGATCTGGATCTCTTCGGAGCGTGTGGCCAATCCATCCCCACTTGCGACGTTTGATTTGCTGGTCGATCGGAGTTTAGAGTTTATAAATTTGGATTTTATGTTTATTTTCATTTCTAATTCTGTATTGAAATATAATCAAATAAATTCCATGATCCATTAAGTATTTATATAGAATACTTCTAAATTAATATTGTTTTGCTTGATCAGGAGAAGAACAAAAAAAGGCACTAGAGAGTGAAACAAAAATTCTCAAAGAGAAACTAGCACCTACCGAAAGTGCAGTTGTAGAAGCTTCAAACAAGCTAAAAAAGCTACAGGTAAATAATGGCTTACTCGATATACCATCAGTGTTAAAGTATGGTAATCATTCATGGCAGAATATTTAATATATAAATACGGAAAAGAGAAGATTGCGCAGCTGTGATGAACAACGCATGGCTTAGTGGTCCGGGCGCTTGGACGGATTCCAAGAGGCGCGGGTTTAAATGCCGAGCCGTTAAAATTGTGTTTTTTTAACAAATTTATCATAACTATAAATATTTAATATTGCAGAAATTAGTTAAGTTCAGTATGAATCACTTTTAGATATATTTTTTTTAATTTTAGGAAAGTCTCGATGGCAATGAAATGTATGCAAAATTAAATATCCTCGAGGAAGAATTAGCGCAGTTAGAGAGTAGGAAGACCGTTCTAGAAGAAGATATCGCGTCTATAACTTTGAAAGCGGACTATGAGCCGCTGAAAAAAGAAGCCCTGAACGAAATGGCCGCTTTGAATAAGAAGATTATAGAAGATCTCAATAATAATAAAACGTATTGAAATCTTACTATTTATTACAATATATTATTGGATAGTAAGTTTTCTTATTAATATTATTTTTAAAAATATATATTACAATTATACTTCGCAGTCCACTTTTTTAATTAGTTAAGTCTCCTTGTTGACTGAAGTTAGCTTCAAAAAGGCAAAAGAGCAAAAATAAAAAAAAAACTTGTATTAAATACTATGTAATAAACAATATCACAGATGTTACTAAGAAATTTACATACATTTAACATCCTCTTCAAACAAAAATCACGGTACTTTAAATTTTTTACCAAAAAAATTACAGGTAAATTTACACTATTTTTCTTTTTATTATATCGGACATTATATAACTAATTTCGATTTAATTTGTTTATCCAAAAGTATGGAAAGCTCGGCGGGCACTTGCTTATTATTAGCTTTACACAGAGAACAAATGTTCTTGATGAACTTTTGTGAAGGTGTTATTTCATTCTCCTGCATTTTGTACCAGAGAGATAAAGCTTCTTGACACTTGTCGTCGCGTTCTGTAACAAAAATAGATGTTGATGGTAGCTTCTTATATTATTAATATATTATTTTATATATATTAAAATGATTAAAAAGCAAAAAATCCCAATCATAGCAAGCCAGGCAAAGGAAAGTTAGTGTTAAATATTCTCGAAGACACCCTCGTAATTCTAAATCTTTAATAAAAAATCAAAGACACTTCGTTCCCTGCTTTACGGCTTTTGACATATTGCGTTTTGAGTGGCGGAACTTAAAGCCATTCTACTTCAAATGATTCATACAACTCAAGTAGGAATCGAACCCACAACTGCGTCACGATAGCTTTCTCATATTGTACGTACACAAAATTTGCCTGAAAATAAAAATACAGCAGAAACTCACGGAAAACATCCAAAATCAAGTTACATATCGCCTCAACGTCAACATGGCGCAGATCCTTAGAGCTTTCCACTATAATCTCTAAAGCTTCCACTTTCTTGTCTTGCGCGAACCTTTCACAGTGACGCAGCAGAGCTTCCGGGTGGAACTTTATAGAGGGGTCTAGTAAAAGCTTGCGGAGGGACTTCCTGTAGCCAACATCTGCTAGGGCTGCTATTAATGTTAGCTGAAAAGAAATGCTTAAAGCAATAAATTTTACATAAAGGTGATTTTAAAAAGTATAACATTTTAAATTCAAAACTTATGAACTATATAACTAATTTAAGTAATATATATATAAAGTAAATCAAGAACCTAATGTGCGTAACCTAACATTACTTGGTCCACTATATTCCTCGTGTGTTGAGTGGCGGAACACAAAGCCGCGATTTTCTTTCCAGAGCAACGAAATTAACATGATGTGCCGTAATAGCGTTTTCATATCTTTTACGATCGTTTTAAAATAACCCAATTGACATAATGATTGTATATGTAATAATTTTTTTAAATGAAAAACTAAAGAATTTAAAATAAAAAATAATCAATTTTAATTCCATATATATTTAAAAAGAGCAGAATTTAATAAATATTATCTTAAAAGTTATAGTATAAAAACACTATGAAAAAAAATCAAATTGTATATATTATATGCCAGATTAAATAAAAAAAAATACCTGCACATCACTAGCTCCATGTACTTTTCTATCCACATTCAGTACAGTTTGTACAAACTTATTTAACTGGCCATTATTTTTCTCGTTTTCTATAAAAGCCTCCTCAGATTTGCCATCGCTCATTTCTCTTAATATTTTACAAAGCAATTCATGTTTTAGAGGAGTTTTGTTGTATTTCTCTGACAGACGAACAAATTCTTGTACCGCCTTTTCTATATTACCACTGAAATAAATATAATAGTTAGAATACAGGTAAAAAATTATAGGTTATGGCTTTTTTTTTTATTATTATTTTTAAATTTATTTTTTATTTGCTGATATACGTCTTGTTGTTTAAGACTAAATTATTTATAGATAAATGTCATAATATAACTTATATTCAGTTCAAAATTATTAAGGCTAATATTCACAAAAAATATCAACATCATACCATTCCATCTTTCTAATAACTAATTATCAATTAATTATCTTTTTAAATTAATAAAAATTTTAAACTAATATACATATATACTTATTACAATGTCAGTCTCGTTATAAAAAATGTACTATCAGTTGACTGAATTCCACAGAAAAGAAAGTGTTGGTTCTATAAGGGTGCATTTAAAATTTTTAAATTTCTAATGTCAACCTAAATTTCTCGTCGTGGCGCAGAGGCGCAACGTCTGCCTGTAACGCGACGGTTACTGGGTTCGATCCCCAGTGGAGAAGGTGGATTTTTCTATTTCCATTTTCTTCGCTCTGGCAACTAGGCAAAGCGCAGGGTTGAGTTCTGCCACTCAACACGCAATGCCTCAAAAAAGGCCGAAAGCGGGGACGGTGAAAGCAGGGACTAAGCAACAGAGTGTCTTTACACTAGGTTCCTATGGTTCCTACAGTTCCCTCTGCCTACCCTGCCATGTGCGGGATAAAGCGTGAAGCTAAAAAAAAAATTTCTATAGCAAAAACCATAACTGAACAAACTATATATAAATTCCACGTACCTTTTCAAATGCACTCTCACCAGTGGCCCAAGTATAGTGTTGGACGGTTTACAATATCTCAAGGAGGTCAACAGTTCGAACATTCTCTTAGTATCCGCGTAGGAGCCTTGTGCCGCTACTGCGTCTAGGAGACGCCAGCAATTCATCGATATGTTACGACCGCCTGTTATACGCCTGTTTTTATATAAATATATGTATATGTAGAGTTTTAAGTTATAAAATAATATAGTGTATATTTTGGAAGTATGTATTAAGTATGTTAAATATGTAAGATCTCAACAGTATCAATGCAGTATCTATTTGCATATTTGTAAATACATTACTTAAAATGAGGTTTTTAATCAAAATAAACAATTATATAGAAAATACTTTAACTTTTTCTATAATTAAAATTAAAATGTTGGAAGCCGTTAAAGGCTTGGGTTTAAATCCTGCTACGCTGAGATTCTCATTTTTTTTTTTAGCTTCTCGCGGTATTCCTTTCGTAGCAATATAGGAAGAAAGGAACATAGTATTTAGACACTCCGTTCCTCACTTTCAGCCTTTCGAGGCATTACGTTATCAGTGGCGGAACTCAACGCTTTGCCTTATTAAATAGTTGATTTTCCCCGAGCAGAAATCGAATCCTCAAACCATTTTCGTCCTCATATATTATCTAAACAAATATTTTCATAAACAAACCTCTTTTTAGCTTCTTCGCTTATCAATTCTAAGGCTTTCTTAATCTTCTTTCTGTATACCATAAGGGTCGCAAAATCGATCACCTTGAATTCATCTAATATAAAACTAGGCGAAGATTTGTTTAAATCTGCTAATGCTACCTCAGCTAATTCTAATTCACCTAACTTTACGTGTAAATCAAATATCGACGCTTTCATGCCAGCTGACAAGAATATCTGAAACAAATATAGGTGCGAGTTATTAAGCAAATGCTTTAAATTTTTATATATGTAGCATAAATAAATCATTTATGCATTACAAATTAGTTCGTAATTTAAAAATTATATATATATATATATATATATATATATATATATATATATATATATATATATATATATATATATATATATATATATATATATATATATATATATATATATATATATATATATATATATATATATATATATATATATATATATATATATATATATATATATATATATATATATATATATATATATTAAATTAGTATTGGTACATATTACAATATATATGGACTTCATAAAGCCAAATAGAACCTACCCCTTCTCTCTCGCATTTCTCCACAATTTCCCTCGCCGCGTTCAAATTGCCTTCTCTGCAGTATTGTTGAAGTAACTTTCGTAATACACCTCTTGTATTCATACCTTTAGCTTCTAGTTCTATTAAGTGGGCTTTTAGAGAGCTCTCGTTCATTTGTTTCTGTTAATATACATATAAAGTAATTTTAAATAAAATTAGAAAATTATATTTGGTTACAATATTTGAACAAAATATTTATTAAGTAGTTAAATATTTATTATTTTAATTAGTATCTAATTATTTTTTCAAGTTCAAACTGTATCACACATATATCATTTATTTTGTTTTAGCTTCACGCTTTATCCCGCATGGCAGGGTAGGCAGAGGGAACTCCCTGCAGTGGGAACTTAGTGTTAAGACACTCCGTTGCTTAGTCCCTGCTTTCTCCGTCCCCGCTTTCCGTCTTTTTCGAGGCATTGCGTGTTGAGTGGCGGAACTCACGTTTACAAGTAGACGCTACGCCTCTGCGCCACGACTGTTCTTTTTCTTGTTTTATATGAATTTTTAATATTTTTAATGATTGAATAATTTTTAATATTTTATATGAATTTTTAATATTTGAATGATGACCAAATGCATTTCATTTGGTAAGTATAAGTTAAGGTATAGGTACAATATTTTTTTTGTTTAAAAAACTAATATAATGTTTTGGCTTTTTTCTGTCTTCATCTTCATTGATATATGATGACCGTCGTGGCGCAGTGGCGCAACGTCTGCCTGTAACGCGACGATTTCTGGGTTCGATTCCCACTCAGGGAAGATGGAATTTTCTATTTTCATTTTCTTCGCTCGGGCAACTAAGCAAAGCGCGACGTTGTGTTCCGCCACTCAACACGCAATACATCAAAAAATGCGGAAAGTTAAGTGTTAAGACACTCCGTTACTTAGTCAGGGACTAACACTAGGTTCCTATGGTTTCTGCAATTCCCTCTGCCTACCCTGCCATGTGCGGGTTAAAGCGTGAAGATATAAAAAATAATAATAATAAAAAAAAGATAAACAAACCGGATGTTGCATAATCTGTGCAAACAGTTCGCCATCATCTACCAGCCTCTCATCTGTTATTTTAATGAAGCTCTCCGAGACCATTTCCCTTTTGTTTTGGCTGTGATGTTCCGGTATGCGGGACAGGCAGTAGTCGGCAGCCGCTGTGGATATTTTTATTGGAGTCGATTGAATTTGCTGTGGGAAATAAATTACATATTAAATTTAAATTTAATGAATGTATGTTGTGATAGTGGCCAGTGAAGGCAGTGATTGTAGGTTCGATTCCCAGTTGGGGGAATAAGTTATTTTTATTTCCACCTAATTTTGAGTTTTGCAAGTCAATATTCAGTTTATTTAATAGGGTGTAAAATAGAGAATGGAATTTAACTTAGTTTAACTCGATCAAACACACGAAATAAATTTTATATATATTTCCACAATAATCATAAAAAAAGTTATAATAAAAAAACTACATACAAAAAGAAAGAATATACTTAAGACCAATATATAAATTCAACAACCAAACCAAGAAAAATCAATTAAAATAAAAAGAAACATATTAATTTTTTAAATAAAATTCTCAACTATATATTGACCAAAAGAGAAAAAAAATAAATATTACCTTTAACAAAGCTATCAAATCTGACAAATCCTCCTTAATCCTCTTATTCCTCACAAATGCACATAAAAACCTGCCGACCCAATCTTTATCCTTATCTAAGGCTTTAGCCGTCATGTCCTCTAATATATGCACTATATTTTTTACATCTGAACTTATTAAATACCCTTTACGAGAGGGTTTAATAGCATCTCCACGTCTACTTTGCCTTGGAATAGTTCACCTTTAGAAAATATATATTTAATTAAAAAACATACACGTTTGTTTTATATAACTTCAAATGATTACTCCAGAAATAATATTTAAAAAAACTTATAACAATTTTGAACACATCGGGATTTAAAGCCACGACTCTTTGATCATCTCATCGTCCATCTTGGATAGCAAATTTATAAGAAATTTATATTTGATTTAGGTGTTTTTTATCATCAGTGTGAATTAATGCTTTAAAATTTTTAAAGATATTAAAGAAATGGTTGCCACTTTTTATTATTATAAGCATTATTTCAAAATGTTCATACACATAAACAAAATCAAAAAAATACAAAGTTAGGTACTTAAGGTTTTTACTGTATAAATATGTGAAATTCAAAACATTAGAACTAATTTATCAAAATATTAAATACCAAAAAATATTTATAATAATAAGATATAAATTCATATCATTATTAATCAACCGTCGTGGCGCAGAGGCGTAAGCGTCTACCTGTAAACGCGACGGTTTGAGGGTTCGATTCCCTCTCGGGGAAGATGGATTATTCTATTTCCATTTTCTATTTCCGCTCTGGCAACTAGGCAAAGCACGGCGATGAGTTCCGCCACTCAACACGCAATGCCTCGAAAAAGGCGTAAAGTGGGGACGGAGAAAGCAGGAACTAAGCAACGGAGTGTCTTAACACTAGGTTCAAATGGTTCCCGCAGTTCCTTCTGCCTACCCTGCAACATGCGGGATAAAGCGTGAAGCTAGAAAAAAAAATATAATTCAAATTTACTTATTTATTTTTAATGTCACTGCTATATATAGTGGGGATGGAGAAAAGCAGGGACAAAGCAACAGGGTGTCTTAACACTAGGTTCGTATGGTTTCTGTAGTTCCCTCTGCCCACCCTGCCATGTGCGGGATAAAGCGTGAAGACATAAAAAAATCTCTATATACTTACAAATCTCACTAGCCGCTCTAACTTGCCCAGTGTTCAACAAAGTCACCATCATTGGTGTTAACACATTAGAGACAGAAAGGCCAGTTTCTAGAAACTTCTTCATTAAATTCTGCGGTGACGTAAAACTAACGTAAGGTAATGTATAGTCTAATATAGTTTCATAGTCCGGTTTGACCTCCATTGTTACCATTGTTGATAGTGTATTCATTATGCCTACGAAAATAATATATTTGGTTTCTTTATTTGCTTTGATTTTATTAAATTGTATTCAATAAAGATTTTGTTCCTAGGCAAATTATTTATATTTAGTTATAAATAACCATATCATTTAATTTAAATAGCGATGGTTTTGTTAGAAGCCATCTTATTATTCACATGAGATATGACAAAATAAGTAAACTTTTTTTTATTTTAGAAACCATTGTCCAATTTGACTAAGATTGTCTCTTTGATTGACTATTAAGATTGACTATTACAAGTACAATTAGATTTTTTTTTCATCTCATATACTAATAATATCATCCATAGCTCTTAATTATTTCAATTGGTACAAGTAAATTGTAAAAGAAATATATTATATAAAAGTCATTTAAAAATAACATTTTTAATGTATACCTTTCTCTCCATAAGTTTTGGAAGTATGTATCAATATAGGCCAAAAGTAATGTGGCCGTAATGCCATTCCAAGTTGTTTCATTCTAGTGAACAGGTCCAAAGCAAGAGGCACTTTAGCCAACTGGAGTGCAGCTTCGGCTGCATTAAGCATTGCTATGGGATTCCTGCCTGTTGACATTAACTCCTGTGTTATAAGGCTAATTACACTTGATGGCTGTAAAGAAATTTTAAATTTAAGTACAAAAAAAAATGATATTATTAAAAAAATTAAGTGTACAGTAACAAAAAAATATTTGTGCACAGGCGTAGAGGGTTGGCGCGACGGTTTGTGGGTTCGATTCCCACTCGGGGTAAATGGATTATTCTATTTCCATTTTCTTCGCTCTGGAAACTAGGCAAAGCGCGGCGTTGAGATCCGCCACTCAACACGCAATTGCCTCGAAAAAGGCGGAAAGCAGGGATTAAGGAACAGAGCGTCTTAACACTAGGTTCCTATGGTTCCTGTAGTTCCCTCTGCCCACCCTGCCATATGCGGGATAAAGCGTGAAGACATAAAAAAATTGAACATAGCGGGATTTAAATCTATACATGACCGGAGAGTTACTTATGAAGCTAACAAATAAAATCACAAACCAAAGAAGCTTTGACACAGTCCCTAACTAAACTCCTTCCATGCAATCCCTTATCGTCTTTAGGTCCAAATGAGGGTAAAGGCAGACATTTATATATTTCCAAAGCAACCATTGGATGATTTTGAAATACAAGTAGAGTGGCCACACTTTGCATGTATGGAGAGATTGATGGTGTCTCCAATATTTCTTGCGGTAAGTATTTTAGTACCTGCAAAAATTAATTCTGAATTAATTTATAATATTATAATTATTATGAGTATTGATGAAATAAAAAGTGGAGAATGAGCATAAAGAAGCAATGCTATTAGTTGCTGCAATTAAGGGCAAGAAAAACATATGGAATAAAATTGTTTTTTGGCTTTTATCTCTCAACTCCCGCGAGGAAAGAGGGGAAACGGTATCAGGTAAAACCCTCTGGCCGTTAGTGTCCTATGCCACTTATAAATATAAGTAAGTGTTTTGGAGTTCGGGCTTGTGAAGTCAGTGCCTTAAACAGGGACTTGGTTAGTGTATTGCTATCTGGGCAATCAGCCCAGCCAGGTAAGATCCTCAGCTAACTAGGGGAGGCCCACTTTAGGCGACCAGAATAAAAAAATCAAAACAAAATTTACTTGTATACCTGAAAACATTAAATAAACTGACATAAAGTATCACAAAAGACAACAAGTAATGTGTATTATTTGAGTATGTATTAATAAATTAACAAATCAAAGTAAAACAACTGAATGTTGTTGTATGTAAAGCATAGTTTACATAGTCTTACTTTTGGCACAGGTTCATAGTGGTTAACAGCGGCCAAGGTTTTTAAGATCTCCATAATATGTATTTCCCCATATTGAATGCCATTATTTTTAGCTTTTTGTAATTCTTCCATGAGAAGATCAGTTTGTTTATTCCAAGCATAAGCTCTCGCTGTGTAAGTAGATGTATTGGCTGATAGATCTAATTTTAGGGACTTCATCATGTTCAATATTTCTTGTATATTGGGTAAATTTCTGAAACAATTATAATATTCTAAATTTTATATTTGACATATTTTTCAATAAAAGTTCCATACAAAATATTTAAACATAAAAGATAAATAAATAAAAAAATTTCTAGACATGTGAATATGAAAGGTGATTTATATTTTTTAAACTACAAAATAAATTTATATAATAAAATGGGCAATAATTACAAAGATATATTTTCCTTTTGCTAGTAATGTTTTTTTTTTTAATTTTTAACTTACCCAGCTTTGCCTTGGCATATTATAAGAGAGTTGAATACATTTTCTGTAGCAGGGAGACCTTGTGCCTTCATATTTGATATTACTTCTGTGCATTGATTTATATCACCTGCCTGTAATAAGAAAAATATTTAAATATTATATATATAAATATTTATATTTAAATAATATGTATAAAAAAACAGGAATATTTTAGTGCAAAATTGTATTAATTTAGGAATATTTTAGTGTATAATTTTATTACTTATAAGAACAATAACATCTATTTGAGCATAAAAACAATACAATTTTATTTAATTTACAGAAGAAAACTCTAAGTGTGTGTTTTGAAATTCATTCACTTTCAGTGATTGGCTGGAAGAGATTTCTTTTAGAAAAAAGCCCACCATTGTCAATGAATTTTCTTTATTTATATATTTCATTTGTATTTTTTTGTATGCAATAATGAATATAATATATAATCTTACCTCTCCAAGTGTTCTTAATATTAATTCATAAGTAGTTAAATTTGGTTTAACACTACCCATCTGACTCAAAAAGGAACTTGCAGTAATAGTTCTGTTATTTGCTATGTAAGTTCTAAGTAGTTCATTGTAATGGTCCACTTCAAATGTTGTATGAGGCCTGAAAGTAAATGTTTAGAGAATATTTAGGGTCCAATAGTAAAAGCAACATAATTAATATTGACTACCAAACCAACCAAAGGTAACTATATAAAATTATACTAAAATTTATTCTATTTTTGTAATAAATATAGCTATAATTTATGTATTTACTTTATTGTATTCCACACTTGTTCAACTAATGTCATTCTAGATGCCGGTGTTTCATCTGGCAAAAGTTCTGTACAGCATTTCAATAGTAACAAGCCTTGTCTCTTAGAAGATAAATTTAACTCCTTTACTTTGTTAATAACTCTGACTAAATCATTTTTGTAAACTCTATTCTTTTGATAAATATCGGTCGATAAATGAGCTACCAATTTTTCTAATAACTCTTCTGATGACAATTTAGTATTTTGAGTCTTATTTGGAACAGGCCCAGCGGAAATTAGGATATCATTTCTACTATTAACACTTTGTGATTTTGTAGCAATAGTTTTTGATGAAAAGAACCTGTATAAAAAATTAAAGAATAAATTTGTATGAACAAATTAAATAATATAACAATATAGTGTAACTGGAATTAACCTATTTTGAATTTCTCTACAAGGGCAAAATACTGTTAGTACATTTTTATTTTTTAAAGGTATTTTTTTATAAATATTAATTCTAATGGAACTTGATAATTTAGTACATTGTCTAATTAACATTATTAATGTTTTAACAAAATTTAAAATATAAAAAAATATTTTCAAATTTATATGACAGAGTTAACAAATGACATTGACATTACAAACAACCACATTAATTAGAAGTATTAGTGTATCATCTTTGACTAGAAGTGTAATTAAGTAAATGTATGTAAGTAAGTTTTGTAAGTAAATACATGTATTGAATTATTTATTTATATATTCATTAATTTTCTTTTCTATAGGTTTTTCTAATGCAAATTTGGAAATATGTTATATGATAAGTACAAATAAAAATTAATAAAGTTTTAAAAATAGTCAACTGGCATTTAACTTATATATAATTATAAAATATTTACACTTTTTTTAAATTTAATCAAATTTGATTAAATAATAAAAACATAGATATGTTTAATAAAATATATATTCAACACATTACTCTGTTACCTCTTTCCTTAAACGACATAACTGACATTTTGTGTTGTAACGTACAAAAGTGCCGTAGCTAAAAGTATCCGAGCGGTAACAATAACTTTATGTTGGTCATGCTCTATACTAGCGGAACTAACTTCACAGTGGAGCAGAGATTTCGTTGAAAGATGCCATAGAAACACGTGGCGCTAGTGTCCTCCGTCATAGTGTGACTGTGATTGTCAATCGTGTATGTGGAATGTTTTGTGTTGTGAGTGAATGCTAGTAAAAGGAATTATCACTATCTTTTTGTCATGTGGTAAGCTAGATTTATTTATTACTATTTCAATAGTTATTTTTTAAGCTTAGTAACAAAATTAGCTCATATGAGAACAAATTCTTGTTTGGTTGTCTACCGACCCGGCCGTTATTTGACCGCCATCGCCCAAGCCTGCTGACGACTGACGAGCGGCTCCACCTTACAACTAACTAAATTTCAGATCTATCTATAATTAATTACGACATGACGTTACTGTAATGGGGTTGATATAAAAATGATGCCATAACCTGATTAGGTCTACGTCCTTAGACGACAAGTTATTCTTTAGAAACCAGATTTTTTAATACTTTAGTTACCGCCTTCGCGCCGATGAATCATGACGTTAAATGTTTCAAAACTTTATCGTGTAATCAATAGATTAGGTAATTTTGCTAGTAATTGATAGTGCATTTAACATGTGATCATTTTTAATTGATTTGTAATAAAACTTGTTCAACGTTATTATAATATTAAAAAAAATGGCTTTAATGTTACTAAATTCTTCATACTTACACTACGATAAACTAATATATTAGTAATAAGAAGTGCTTACAGTATACGGTGATACATATTTACAATTTTTTATTTTAATTATTTCATTTTCCTAATTTTATTTTTTTTTATATTTACAACATAGTTTTACATTTAAAACAAAATATACATTTAAATACTCCATAATTAGACCAATTAGAATTAGTTACAAAGCACTGGAGCTGCTTAAAATTGAATTAATGCTTGCTGAATCTGCAAATTAATGACAGGAAATGTTATTAGATTTACAAACACCTATTTCTAAATGTTTCATATAGTATATACTAAAATACCAAAATTTCGTCATACAATATTACATTCTATCATTCGTTCATATAATATTTTTATATAAGACAGAAGTTTATGTATTTTGATTATTACTATTTTTTTAAGTAAAAACAAAATTATGATGAAATATATTATAAAATATAAAACAATGTTATTAACTGAAGTGGCTGTAGTGCAGTGATTAAATGTCATTTGTTTAACTGTCAGTTTAGAGTTTTTTTTTCATTTCTTTACTTAGGTGCAATCATGGTGTTGATTTCCAATAGGAACAAAAGTGAAAAACATGCATGACACTAGATTCTTATCACCCATTCTCTTATATGTAACAAGTAAGAAATTAAAGGCAATGATAGCACATGTATAGGTATGGACAAAAACCTTATTGCATTAATTGAGACAGGTGTTGCATTGATATTGTATATTATACATGACATATATTCAGAATAGAGTATCTGAGAGAGAAAAAAAGATAGACTAAAAGGTCTGTGAGGTTATAACCATTTACCAATTTAGTCCATTATGAAGACCTTCAATAGAATTTGTTGAACTCTAATGCTCAATTGCTTGTTATTGTGTGTGTATTGCTGAAAGTGTATAGTATATATTTAAAATACAATATTGTAATAAGGTAAAAGCACCAATGGTAGACACTTTAAGGATGACACAAGATTTAAACAAAAATATTTTTTTATTGGATAAGAGATACAAAAGAAACAAAAAAAATTAATTACACCTCGGTTAATACAAAAGTATATTTTAAACTAAAAACCCACCGAATCAACATAAATTTAAACAAAACATTTTTATTAATTAAGTTAAATCACCCTAAAGATGACACATTCAAAAATCAAAACACCAATAGTGGACACTTATTTGTACCAATAGTCGACATGCAAGCTTGAATATAATAATAATCAAATATATATTAAAATAAGCTTAAAATGACATAACTGAATATTATAAAATTGTTTTTATTAGCATTAACTGAAATCCTTGACTAAGTATCAAAAGTTTTATAAGAATAAAATTTTAGTCATGTTCCAGTTCCTTTGATTTTGAACTTCTGGCCTTTTATAGGTGGCATCTTGAAAAATCCGACCATCAAAATACATACTCCAAAAGTTGACACCCTGTTTACTATTGGAGTGTTTTAATATTGTCACAATTTTAACAGTAGGTACTTATTATATTGTTGAAAATAGTGTTGATAATTACATAAACCTACGTTTAGGAATAGGTTTCGTTACTGCACCAAAAGTAGACTTGCATGTCATCTTTAGGGTAATCTGACTATTTTCGGAACCAATAGTAGACACTCATGATTTTTTTAGAAAATAATATCTGAACAAATAATGAATTGTTCTAATCTTTAGAATATATAAATATCAGTACAAAATATAACAAATAACAGAACAATATCTTTATAAAATTATTTAAAATCCCTTGTACCGCTGCAGCGTCCTTAGCTAAACTGACAAGAAATGGCTAAAGACGTGTGACTTTGTCACATTGCTCGCAATAATTGATGCTATTTTAACTTTTTAAGCAAAAGACCGTTGTTATGATTGTGCTATTTGATTAACAGGTGAAGCAACCATTTTCTGGTACTAATAATTCTGACATACAAGTAAAAATATTCTTAATATTGAACTTAATTGCTGAAAGTGTCGTCTTTTGGTACACTGTCCACCATTGGTGCTTTTACCTTACTATTTTTAAAGTGCTAATTAATTTAATTTAATTTATTTTTAGTTTCTTTAGCTTTAAAAAGTTACTGTACTTATTCTCTTTTTTTTTAATTAAGTAGTTTACTACCAACATACTAAAAATTCTCTTCACATATGTTTCACTTTTAATATTTCAACAGTTACTACATTCTTACTTTCCTAATGCTAATGTTGTATTCTTGCATACTTGAGATGAGAATACTTTCACTCTCCTTAATAAAGTGTGAGAAGGGGCAATTCAATAGATCATAAAGAGAATTTAGTGTGATATATTTTATATACTATCATTGTTATTTAAATAATTGTATATCATAAAATTTCTTATAATCCCCAAATGACCCTTAGATATAAGAAAAAGATTACTTTTACATACTTTTTTAAGTTGTTGCCGATTAATATATTTAAACAGATCTATGTGAATCAAGATATTTTTTACTATAAACTGAAACTATGCTTTCATTATTTGTCTAAAATGTTGTAAAATTTTAAATATTTACTTCATTTTCATGAATATTTATTTTTCATAAGAATACATTTAAGTTACTTGAGAAATTAGCACAGTTAAATTATAATATTTTTTTTTTTTTTTTTTTTTTTTATGGGAAGGACAAGGCAAACGAGCGGTCGGGTCACCTGATGGTAAGTGATCACCGACGCCCACGGCCCTGTGTAACAGCAGAGGTGTTACAAGAGCGTTGCCGGCCTTTAAGGTGGACGTAGACGCGCTTTTTGAAGGTACCCATGTCGTATCGATCAGGAAACACTGCCGCAGGTAGGCTGTTCCACATAAGCGTGGTGCGTGGAAAGAAGTTCCTACGGAACCGCACAGTAGAAGAGTTCCACGTGTCGAGATGGTGGGGATGATATTTTAATTTGTGTCGTACTGTGCGGTTGGAGAATTCAGCGGCAGGCACCAAATCAAAAAGTTCTCCAGAACACTCCCCATGGTATAAGCGGTAGAGAACGCACAGCGAGGAAACGTCTCTACGCAGCGCCAAAGTGTCTAGCCTTTCACAGATAATTGGGTCCCCAACGATACGAACGGCTCTACGCTGTATGCGATCAAATGGTTCAAGTTGATACTGGGGTGCCCCAGACCAGAGATGCGAACAATACTCCATGTGAGGCCGAACCTGGGCTCTATACAGAGCCAATCGGTGTGCAGGTGTGAAGTACTGTCTCGCTCGTCCTATGACACCCAGTTTCTTCGCGGCCAACTTGGCCTTGCTGTCCAAATGATCGCGATACTGACAGTCATTCGAAACGCTGAGCCCCAATATACTGATAGTAGGCGAGGCTTTAAGAGAAGTGTTCTCAAAAACTGGTGATACGACAAAAGGGTTTTTTTTAGTGGTTAACGCGCAAACTTGAGTCTTCTGGGGGTTGAATTGAACAAGATTCCTTTCACCCCACAATAAGACATTACTGAGGGAGGTCTCAATAGAAGACACAAGTTTCATTCGGCAATCGTCGACGTTTTCTCGAGAAAGACCTGCACGGCCGGAGTATACGGCGTCCACAGTACTATCATCTGCATAGCAATGAATGTTAGAATCTTCTAACATGTCATTGGTATGCAGAAGAAAAAGCGTAGGAGACAGCACACAGCCTTGGGGGACGCCAGCATTTACGGGAAAATAATCAGAGCAAAAACCGTCGACAGCGACTTTAATGCTACGCCCGGTAAGAAAGCTAGCGACCCACTTGCACAAATTCTCGGGAAGCCCATACGATGGAAGTTTTGCTAAGAGTGCTCTATGCCACACACGATCAAAGGCTTTCGCCATGTCCAGACTAACTGTCAGGCCTTCGCCTTTGCTTTCGACAGCTGCAGCCCAACGGTGAGTAAGGTAAACTAGAAGATCACCAGTTGAACGACCATGGCGAAAGCCATATTGACGGTCGTTGATCAACTGGTGATCCTCCAGATAAACCAGCAGCTGGCTGTTTATAATACTCTCCATAACTTTGGAGAGCAAGGAGGTGATAGCGAATAACATGTACATTGTACAAATAATAACATGTACATTGTACAAAAGTGGTATTTCCATTTAACTAAAATATTAACTATATTTTATTAAACAACTTTTTTGAATGAAAAAGTGTTTTTTTAATAAAACATGTAAATTTTATTACAATAAAAGTTGCAAAAACTATTTAGTATGTAACACTATACTAAAGTATAGATCAATCATTGGGTACATTTTGTTTCGGTTACATGCGTCGTGCACGTTTGTCATGCGCGACGATGCTTAGAGCGGATGGCAACCGATTCACGGAATTCAATGTGAGTTACGAATACATACGATAAACCTTTTTATATTAAATGCTTATAAAAATAAGCATCGCAGAGGCGTAAGCGTCCACCTGTGAACGCGACGGCTTGAGGGTTCGATTCCCACTCGGGGAAGATGGATTTTCTATTTCCATTTTCTTTGCCTGGGATACTAGGTCAAGCGCGACGTTGAATTTCGCCGCTCAACATGCAATGCCTCGAAAAAAGGTGAAAAGTAGGGACGGTGAAACTAGGAACTAAGCGACGGAGTGTCTTAACACTAGGTTACAATATGCGGGATAAAGCGTGAAGCTTATAAAAATGTCATATTACTTCCGTTAGTGTCGCAGCAAGACCTTGGATTCTGACCTTATGCAAAACCTCTAAAATGTACGAATAATGACAGAAACGCTAAATAATGTTATAATTTATAATAAAAGTAAAGATTTATGGTGTATAAAAAGCCTCACGTCGTCCCCCTACTATTTAATTTAGATACCTAGGTATATCGGATGTCGCCTATAATGATTAATGATACATCCACTTCAATATGACCTTCTATGGGTTAAATATACACATGTACTTTTTTTATCTACTACGTAGTGCTTGAAATTTTAATTTATTTTCTTAAAAATTGATCCCTGATGTTTTAAACCATTTTTTGCTGGTAGGTAGTGGTTATACTGTGATCTTTTTCCCCAAAACGGGATTGACGTAAAATATTTTTATAACCTTTCCTTAACCATATTGCATATATATTTTTTATATATGTGAATTTATGTCTAATACAAGCAAAATTCTGACGTTTATCTTAAAATACTATAAAAATTATCGCTTCGTTGATAACGCGTGATGATCGGAAGCTGATGTTCCTATCAGCGGGGGCGGGCGTGTTTCGCTAGCTCTGTGATAAATATTAAAAAGCGAATAAAATCGATTAGTCATTAAATGTGTGACGTACGTATTCCTTTTCTAACTTCGAAGAAAAGAAATAAAGTGTTTTTTTCTTTACATATTCTCCATAAAATTGTTTGACGAGATTTTGCTATGATTGAAAATGATGACTGATGGTTTAAAGATAGTTTGCGAGGCTGCTTGGATAATGTAATATCTTCTCCAAATTGGGTAACGATTAGTGAGGCTTTATTCTTATAATTAATACATCGTATCCTTGCTAATAAGTCTAACGTATTACTCGCGGTGCCACATGTACGCTGTGCGCATTAAATATGTAATGTTTATACTCAACTGCGAATCAATAATTTTCTACTACTTCATAAGCAATCATTTATATTTAATCTTATATCAATGAAAGGTTTCTTTTAAAGCAAAACCAACGGTAAACTATACGATTCATTGAAAAGAAATTGTTTTAAAAATATATGATATAATTATATCAATAGAAATTGTTGAACATTGTTATTTCATAGATTCACTTAAATATTTAACTTACTTAAATATTTAACGTATTAAGGTGTTAATAAAAATAATTCTAAATGTATAGAGAACATGTTTAGAAAGACCTATGTATCAATATTTTGATGTTTCTTTTTACATCTGTTTGTTTATTTACATGGCCTAACTTGACCGCGCAACGTGAAATTTCAATTGACACGGTGATGTGAATATCATAGTAACCTACATATTCACTCGTCCGACCGCACTCATGTCAACGTTGACTGTTGTTTTCTATTATTTTGCATAACAAAAACTAACACTATTTTGCAAAAAAATATATATTTTAGTCATAAATATGTTACTTTTTTTCAGTGAAGGTATTTGTAATACATATCATATACAGAGTAATTCTTTTTATAACATTTATAAGATCTCGTTTAATTTATAATGAAAAAGAATTGTTAAGAGCTATTGAAATTGGACTACGTCTTACGAGTTCCGTCTTATTAAAATACAATGAGAATTAAGATTACGTTTTGCGTTTTTGGAAGATATTATTACGTAGCGGTACCCTTATTACTTTCTCGGTATGTAGATAGCGCCAAAAGCTCTTACAATTTGTCACACGTTAACAATTAATGAACAAAGACGTTCTTGAAAATTTGGCAATGCGGATAGCTCGTATACTAAAAATAAGAATACCTATATATAACTGAAACGTTTTATAATAGAATAGTGTAATATTTATTAAATGTATATTTTTTTACAGTAACTTTGCTACTTATTCATCATGCGTACTTCTTATAGTTTATTAGTTTTTTATACTTATTTGGAAAATGTATATTTTTTCGTTAATAATTGTGTCATATAAATAGAGATAGATAAAAAAAAATTGAGAAATCTATTTTTCCAACATTTACAAGTTAATTGTATCCTTCGACCAAACAAGAGTCTAAATTTCAAACTTTAATATAGTTATCATTTTTGGTTTCAAATTTAAGTCTAGGGCTATTTTTCACAACTTCACAATGTAGGAGTAGGTGAGGTAGGCAGAAAAATATAGTGTCAAGACACTCCTTTTAATACTGTAGTCTGTAACTATAAATTTGTGATAAAGAGCGGATACGCTGCTTTTATTTCTTTTATAATAAGTGGCCAAAAAGTAAAAAACGTCGTTGTGTATGTCTATAAAGAATTCACAAGATTTTTTGTTCTGCCTCTTAATTTGCTAAAAACACGCAAAGGTAAAAAACATTATTCAAGGGAAATTTATTTGAAATGTTGTATAATATTAGGTATATAGTTATCTTAATATTTTTTTTCATAGGTACATGTATTATATATTTTATATCTAATTAAAGTAAATTAACATAGCGTGTTCTTTTGTTGCAGGTTATGTGTGCGTATCTTTAGATAAGGTAGTGCTGTGATAGAATTCAGAAGCTAACGGAGTGGAATGGTTCCGGTGTGTCGGCGGTGTCTTGTCGATGTAAGTGGTTAAATATAATTTATACCTATATTTTAGGTGATTTTTTTAGTTTCAGTACTTTTTCGTGCAACACTCCACATTTCGTTTTTACAGCTATCTTATTTATTGATCAAGAAGAAATATGTCTAAATTAATATAAATAAGGGAATTGAATATTATATATTTACCTTAATGTAAATAAAATTGAAGTGCCTGTTTTTGATTCCATAATGATTGTGTATTGTTTTACATGTAAATTATTTTAATTTTTTTTATCTATCCGCCTGTGATAATCTCCAGAATAGCTGAAACGATTTTTATGAAACTTTCACAGTAATATTATGTAGAGGACAACCTATAGTAACATCTATATAGTATATTTTACTCCTAGTTGTATTCTATAGCACAACTAGGAGTAACATATATAATACTATATATCATAGCGTTCCCGCAGGATCGGAATTATCGTGGTTCTTAACGTGGTACTAAATCTGTACGAGTATACCTTCCGCTCTGATAATTATGATAAAACAATAATAATAATTTATATTCATATTCTAAACCTGCTGCTATTTCAAATAATTTTTATAAATTTTCTTTAAATATTTTTATACCCTCCTTATATATGTAAATCAGCGACCTCGGAAATGCTTAACCACTATATTAAACTTTGTTATAAGTTTATCCCTTACGCCAAGTGTAGGGTGCGAAATGGAATTTAGTGATATAAATTTATTTTTGCCCTCAAATATGCAATATGCTCTATACCCCATCCCCTTATTCTGATTTATCAGAGAATGATATTAAGTCAAGTCAATATAATTTTATATATACCTACTATAACATGCAATATGTAACATATTATATTTTATAACAATTCACTTCTATCATCTTAAATGGTTATATAGTAATAAGCTCATTAATTTTCATACATTTTAAATTAAACAATTTAACCAGATTAATCGCGTATATTAACATTTTTTGGAAATCGTGACCACGGGCTACTGCAGTGTTCGAAACGTCGTGGCAATATACGCGATTAATTCGGTTAAATTATTTTATTTAAAAGCTTATATAGCCACAAAAAGTAATTATAATTTAAAACAATAAAATTACACAGATAAAATAACTCATTTAACACTATAAATAATACAATACAACATTTATTTAAACGAAATACATAATTTTAAGTAAATATTAAACTATTGAGGTAGAGCAGTTATTAACACTTTAATTGTAAAGATGTATAATTAAACGCCATTGTACCGAGTTCCACGGTTACTGAGAAATAGGTACTTAATTATAGCACCGGCGGCACAGATTTGTTATGTGCAATAATTTCTCGCGTTTTTCTTAAGTGTTTTGCTGCGACGGTTTCATGAAACAAAACTATATGTATTTCGCGATCTTCAAGATAAATTGCTGTATTTTTTGTTTACAATATTATGGACACTTGTTATTTTTGTTTTGACTTAAATTATAATAATTACCGACCCATCACTATTTTGTCGTGTGTAGATAAAATTATAGAAAGGTACCTAGGGGATAAAATTAATAAATATTTAGCTCAACATTCAATTATTAATAATAAACAATATGGTTTTCAGAAAAATAAAAGTACCACTGAATTACTAAGAAAATTTACTAACGAAGTTAACATGTACTTAGACAAAAAAATTCACGTGCTCGTTTTACTCATAGATTTTAGCAAAGCCTTTGATGTATTAAACTACAATATTTTATTTGATAAACTTTTGCGGGGTGGTATACAGGGTCCTATATTGAATTTATTAAAAAATTATCATCTTAACAGAAAAACCACAGTAAGCTTATCCAAACATTGGAGTAAATTAATATCAACCACGCGGGGCACAGCGCAGGGCTCAATTATAGGCCCCACTGAGTACTTGTTATATGTAAACGATATGGTTAATATAATAAATGACGGCACTGTATACCAGTTCGCGGATGACACGTGTTTAGTGGTAGCTCAAAAAACAGTCAAACATGCTCAGGAAAAATTACAATATAATTTTAATCAATTATGTAAATGGGCACACGATGTAGGTCTGAAAATAAACGCACAAAAAACCAAGCTTATACATATTCACTCGTCGCACCACCAGACGGACACCAGACCTACCATCGTGGCTCACAACCATTCTTGTTTGCACGCCTCATGCAGTCTGAATTGTTCCTGTGAATGTATTGAACAAGTGAAAACACATATGTACATAGGCTTAATAATCGATGACAGATTCACCTGGGGCCCGCATAGAGATCACGTTTGCTCAAAATTAAGATCATTATTAAGCAAACTAAGTATACTCAAAGCTAAATTACCATACCAGACACTGCGGCTCCTATACGTGGCCTTAGCTGACTCGGTTATCGATTATGGTGTTAGTAGTTACGGCAGATCCTCCAAATCAAATTTGGAAAATATTTACAATTTACAGTTAAGATTATTAAAAACAATTGTACCTAAATACATACTTAATAATTATAAAAACAACTATAATCAGCTCTTTCGGCATTGTAATGTTATGAATATATATGACAAAGTTAAATTTTCTATTCTAACCCAGATTAATAATACAACCTTGCTAAATGAAAAATTTAGACCTATAGGCTTACGTCAACTTGATTCAAACCATAAATACCACTTACCAAAAACTAATAATAAGTATGGAAAGAGAATGGAATGGAATAAGTATGGACATACATACATACATACATACATACATACATACATACATACATATATATATACACACACACACACACACACACACACACACACACACACACACACACACACACACACACACACACACACACACACACACTAGAGAATACAATCCCGTGCATGTTTTTCAATCCCGGGATTACGGGATTTGTAATGCGAAATCCCGGGATCCCGGGGCTATCCCGGGATTAGACTTTGTGGTATCTAATTGGACTCAAAAAAAAACTTGAGTTATTTTTTTAAAAATTATTTTAATATCGTTGCACAATAGAAATCACAACACAATGTAAGAAAAGAAAATTGAGAAAACAAACAAAATACTATTGCAAGAAATTTAAAAGACAACACAACAAAACTAATTAGAATTTCGAAAATACAATCGCAGAAATATCAAAGCATCCAATGTTTCACTTCCAAGCCTGCTTCGTAGTTTATTGCCAACATAAGCAGCAGCTGAAAACGCTCGCTCAGGTTCTATGCTGGTTGGAGGAATAGACATTAGATACTTATTTGCTGTTTCTAAGTGATATCCACGAACTCCTCCATTTTCGAACAGGGTCATTTCACGTCTAATACTATTTGCCAACCCCGATTCATTTTGTATTTGTACTTTAGGATCTGGGGAATTCATACTCTTATCGATTTCCAGCTGTAACTTTTCCTTTAATGTCAATTGAGGTTGGGGTTCTCGGTTTAGCTCATCATCTATTTGTGATCCTGACATTTCTTCTTCTTCCGTGTCATCTCGACCATGAAGTCTTTTAATAATACTTTTTATTTGCTTCCTCACTAAAGCCTGTATAGGAACTGGAAATAAGTCTTGCCATTCCAAATCCGATAGTAACTGATTATCATCATCTTTTCGTGGATTTTGTAAATAATTCAACACACCAGTTAAATCATCACTTCGTCGTTGCTTTATACGTTCCACTAAGGATGCTTTCATTTTTTTGGCAAGTGCTGAGTTTTTGCTAGACAGTTGTTTTATAAGAAATTTCAAAGCGGCATCAGCTGTGCATAAATTAGCATCTCGCCGACAGATTGCTTCTACTGTCAATTTAATTGGGGTCAGCACATCAACAATTTTATTTACCAATTCAAAATCGTCATCTTCTAAACGAATTGGATGATTGAGATCTATAAGAGCTTTTTGAATGTAGGTTTTTAAAAGATTAAATCGCTCCAGCATTGTTAAAAGACTATTCCACCTGGTTTTACAGTCCAAAAGAAGTGACAACTCTTTTCCATGTTCAATTTTCACATATTTTTGAAGTACTGTTTCATTTTTCAATGCTGACCTTTTGAAATACACTACAACTTTGCGGATTTTCTTTATCAGCTCTTTAATGTTTTCATCTTGTGTTAACTCTGGTATGTGTTCATTTTGTGACATTAAGATTAAATATGATTCTGGACAGTCTAAGTCTTCTAAATGGTCATCATTATTGCTGTCGTCCATATAATCAACACCCACAGCTGGTTCGTTTGTAGTATCATCTTCAGTAGGGCTATCTTGCAAATAATTATGTTTTTCATAAAGCACATCACAGACGGCCAAATTAACACCATGTGCGAGACACAGTTGTTGTTCAGTGCAAACAAGCCGTCCCACCTTTATCATAACATTCGGTCCATCGGTTACAATAGCCACGATGTCAGTTTCCAGCGAAATGTCAAATTTACTTAGACGCTCTTTCAATATACGAAGACAATTTTCAGCTGTCATACTTCCATAAATAGGAACAAGTCCTAAGTTCCAAAATTTTTTATATGAATGCACGTTGACAGCCATGTATCTTTTATTGGACGTTGAAGTCCATTCGTCGAAAGAAAAACTAAATCTTTCACCTGCACTTTTCAAATGTTTCAATTCTGCAGTTACTTGCTTTTTGATTTTTTCACTGTAATTCATAACACGTTTTCGAATGGTGACGGCTGACTTTGGTAAATCCGTGTATTTTGCTAAAAGCAGTTTTCTCAAATCATCTGAAGTTATGAATACACTGAATGGAAATCCATCTAATGCAATCATTCTTGCCAACACATCATCTAGGTTATCGGCGGCACTTTTAGTAAAGTAATTATCTAATTTTCGCTTGGCTGGCGGCGGTGCTGTGTTCAGATTTTCAGAATCTTGACTTGTTGAAGCTGATATAACCTTGACGTTATGTTTTGATGACAAATGTGTATGTAATCCCTTAGTCGATCCACCCAAAGTCTTGAGAATGGCTGGGCATCGCTTACATTTAGCACTATTCCCGTCCTTCGCAACTAAAAAATGACTCCACACTGACGTCGTATCACTGTCTTTTTTATGTTTAACAAAGTCTCCCGCCATTTTAAATACTTAATTTCAGATAATTGACTTTTGAATTTAAATGACGTAAGTAACCTACGCCTACGTAACCACGTCACTGGCAGAATAATAAATGAAAAAAATGAAACCTGATTATCGTATTTATACTTTCGTACGGGGAATCCCCGACGGGAAATACCCCGCGACAATATTATGATACGAGGTACTCGGGTGATTCCCCTGTTGGCCCGTTGGGGAATTACCTTAAGAGTATTGTATTGAAGTATTCCGAGCGGGAAAGTCCCTTCTAAGTCCTACAACAAATATATTATTAGGGATGTACTTTTGTAGTATGTATTGAATCACAAATGTTTTTAATATAATCTAGGCAAGATTATTGTCAAGGCGCAAACTACGGAATGCAAACTAGACCTGTTTGTGGAAATCCCAAAAATCCCGAGATTAGCCGAGTACAGTCCCGGGATTTTCGGGACAAGGAAACGGCCGGGATCCCGGGATCCCGACATTCGGGATCCCGGGATTGTATTCTCTAACACACACACACACACACACACACACACACACACACACACACACACACACACACACACACACACACACACACACACACACACACACACACACACACACACACACACACACACACACACACACACACACACACACACACACACACACACACACACACACACACACACACACACACACACACACACACACACACACACACACACACACACACACACACACACACACACACACACACACACACACACACACACACACACACACACACACACACACACACACACACACACACACACACACACACACACACACACACACACCACACACACACACACACACACACACACACACACACACACACACACACACACACACACACACACACACACACACACACACACACACACACACACACACACACACACACACACACACACACACACACACACACACACACACACACACACACACACACACACACACACACACACACACACACACACACACACACACACACACACACACACACACACACACACACACACACACACACACACACACACACACACACACACACACACACACACACACACACACACACACACACACACACACACACACACACACACACACACACACACACACACACACACACACACACACACACACACACACACACACACACACACACACACACACACACACACACACACACACACACACACACACACACACACACACACACACACACACACACACACACACACACACACACACACACACACACACACACACACACACACACACACACACACACACACACACACACACACACACACACACACACACACACACACACACACACACACACACACACACACACACACACACACACACACACACACACACACACACACACATATATATATACATTTTGCGCTAAAATTTAAATACTTAAAATATTTCTTTATTATATTATAAAACTTTATATTAAAAAAGATATTATGAAAATATATATAAAACACGTGAATAACATCAATCCAAATGACATAAATATTTCACAACTGCTCCGTTAATCTATTTAGTATTCATCGCGCTTGTCACAGTGGCTGACGGCGTGTTGTCTTGCTCGTTTACATTGTAGACGACCATTACACTGTTCCTTGTATAGTTAGACATTCACCTGTACACCTCAAGTTGATCCTAAGTGCACTCACACACATAGAGGCTACTTGTGCTTAGAGACCTAAAAGCGGTTTTAATTGCTTGTAATGAGATACTATTACATGATTCGTATGACAAATTACATGGTTAAATGTAGTTTAAGATATACTGCAGTCAAATTAATTAAAGTTATTACTTTATAATAAATTTTGTGATACGTATCTGTTACTTTATTAGGTTGTAAATATATCGTGTCAGTAAAATTATATCTAAAGCTCAGATTATGAACGAAAGTTTGTAGAGAAATTGTAATTAATAGCCAATTCGATTAGAAATCGATTCCTCGTTTGATAATAATACTATCGATTACACCCGATTATTAGATTAATTAAAACGATAAGCAATCTTCAGTACTTATTTCACGTTGTATTTATGTCACCTGAGCACTTGTCGCAAATTGCGTGCTGTTTGAGCGATATATTATGATATTAAGTACACTAAATATTGGACTACTTTCATGCTAAATATGTTTCCGTTACACTCGTAACGTTTTCTCCAAGGAAACAGCGTCGTTTGTATAGCAACGATGCCTATCTAGTTACACGCGTGTCATGATAACATAATTACAGCTATTGTGTTTCCAATGAGATATGATTAGTATCCCATTATGACAATGCGTGTTCACATTCTCTGTTGTCTGCTCACAGGGTTAATGAAGTTAGGTGTGATTGGCCTACATAGTGCACCGGACCGTAAATTGGGCTTTGTCCGTGTGTCATCTACGCTAAAGGGCTGTGGGAACTGTCGGTGATTGATTAGTTTACGTATTTCTTTTTGCTATAGGATTTGGCTGACCTTTGAAAAATGATAACATTTCTTAACATGAATTAATTTGATAACGCTTTTCTCTCATTCTTTTTGTTTTTGGTTTGAAAGATATTTTTAACAACTATTTTAAATTCATAATTATTAAATAGAACATCACGTTCCAGTTGCATGACAATGACGTCAACTTTGTAAAAATTAAACAGTGTTGTAGCTATATCATAAATAAAACTACTAATGATCTATACAATAAGTTATTTTTAAAATATGGCAAAGCAAGTTGATTTTTTCTCGACGCTCTTACTAATATACGATAAATTATTGTTATAATTAGATACATTCCACAAATGAAATGTAAAATCATGATTAAACAGCATGCTAAATGGATATTTCAAAAAAGTAATCGTGTGCGCGTGCGCAGTGCTATCGAATATATTGCGCCGATAAACCATAAATAGCTACTTTCACGTTACGATGTTACGCGCGCTTAAATATATTTAAAGCGTCAACCCTGCCTGGACAAGTGATGTTTACACCAGCTGAATGAGCTCCGAGGGGACGTTTACAGTAAAGTTTGTTCACCTTGCACATGCCAAACGAAATTGAATAGACAAACATTCATTACTCGTGCCTAAAATAACAAATTTTTAGTATTTTATGAAACCTGATTTGCTACATTTATAAAGTTAACTTGCTTTACTTTTCGTAGATTTATTTCTTGCCGCACGAATTGACCTACTTACATACTCTTATTAATGTTGTATGTACCTGTTCATTCTATGAACTGCTACTAGTAGTAGCTGCCCTATAATATATTTTTGGCGTACTCATATTTATTTACAACGCTATAAAAACGTACCATATAGTTGTGAAATTTGATGTGTAGCCAAGCCAAGCTCACGTTATGAATTAGGCTACGTTATTAAATAATATCTATTTAATAATCTATTCAATAACATTTAACCGATGGTCTAGTTTTCATACGATTAAGTAAACTATCAAGTTTACGTAGCGTTCGTAAGCTCAAAGTTGAAAGGAGTTGAAGGGCGGTATGCTGACCTTTCAATATCAGAGGTTGTAAGTGGCTGTATCTAAATCACTGTTCCCCTGAATAACACAAGACAGCTTGGGGCATTTCATAAAACTTACTTAGCCTTAGTAGATTTGTAATATATATTATAATCTTATATTATATCATATAAACAAAACTATTTTCTAATCATAATGTGGTTTTATCATAGTACGGAAAATCGTCACTTTCATTTTTTATAAAATCTGTGTTAAATAGCCCGTTGCGTTAAGTTGAGGTTTTAGTTTCTAACTCAATTGAGTCTCGGGTTGAAATCTATTTTGCGGTCCACAATCATTGAGCGGTGGCGACACGAATTTCATTCAGCCGTCATCGGCTTAGCGCTGCGTTTCGATATGGTTTCCGCCGTGTGGATTTCTTGTTACCATGTCTTAATATTCGAAATTGTATCCTCAAGTGGAAGGTGTTATTTTATTCTTGTTTTTTAAGTTAAGCTAAATATGAATATTTAGTTTTATTTTATAAACATAGTCTTTTATTAGATATATATTTATATCTTATTTACTTTGTTTATTTATTACAAAGTATTACAACAAATATAATTTCCGTTGATATACACTCAAGCTTAATTAAACATATTGTATCGAGGTTCAGTAAACGTTATATCGGCAGACAAGGTGTATTTGACCTATTAATTGAGCTTGTTAGCTAGAATGAACATAGAGTGATTATTGACCTACAATTTTGAATATCTTTTACTTATTAATATTATTTTGCCTGTATTTAATTTTGTCTGATTTCGTTTGGTAATTAGGAGGTAAATATTTATTTTCTTTTTTAATATATAATATCTTTAATAAGAAATATATTTGAACTGTTAACTGGCAATATTTCAAAATCTTATTTGGCATAAGATACAGGCTAAAATACTTTTATAAACTATACAATCTCTCTCGTATATACTTTACCAATTAATATTTTTGTGGTTCGAATAAAAACGTTTATAATTATGGTATAAACATTATAATATTATTTGTTATCTAAAACGGATACTGTCATGCGAAATTTTAGATAACGCGTGAACATATTTAATTTTAGATATACTTTGTTTAATATTATTCATTATACTTAATTTGGTCAAAATTTATAATAGATATACAAAAATGAAAAGCTGTATTACTTATATAATCTAAGCCTATAAGCAAACTATTAAATTTATTGATTTTGTTTACCCAAACTCAAAGGAACTGATATGTCACGACTCATTTGAATATTTTATGTATTTTTAGGGATTCATGTCGTCAAGCCTTCGTCACTATTAGTATAGTCCTTACACTTAAACGTTGTATCAAGTTTCACGATTGTCAAGCACTTGGCGACTGTAATGCATTACTCGTACGGATTTATGTCCGCAGTGTTCAGTTTGTAAAATGTTTCAAGATGGCGAATACGTGGCATAGTTGCGTGTTATGCAATACTTGGGGGTTGTACTTGACGTTGTACTTGCGGTCACAGTGAAATTTTTATATATATTTGTTCTATATACTAAACAGCTATTATTTATATAGATTATTTGAATACACTATATATTCCTATATACTGACTAAGTAATACTCAACTTTGGAATAACAAGTTTATACCAATAAATGTGCAAAGTTATTTCATTGTTCTCCATAAATGTTTAACTTTAACTTGATTAAAACTGATACTATAGCCACAGAACCATGGCTATCTTTGTTGCAAGGGTCGGTGAAATTTAAAGAGCTTTTAGCCGAGTTCTAGAGTGCTTCTATAAACGACAAAGCTTAATTTGCTACGTTACGTAAATCCTTAAATGGAAGTGAGAGTGTGCTATCTTTGAGTGCCAGAAACCTTAATGAGTCTCTCATAGTTAGTATGGATTAATTCCAAGTATATGTTACGATTATATATTTACTTTTACGAACCAAGTTAAACCTAAGCTCGTATTTCATACTACACAACAGACTTATAAGAAACATGATATAACATATTCATTGGGTTTATTATACACAAAATTAAACACAGAAACGTGATCTTAAAGTCATATACTTGCAATCAACTGTGGTATACACACGAATTATGTATTAAAGTTATATATTTACCGTACCAGCTTTGATAACACAATACATAGATGAACTTACGGGCTAGTTGTAAATGTTTTGATACTAAGCTAAGTTACGTTAGACGCATGGTCCCCTATATGGTTTCCCTTGCTTTATAAATCTTCTTAACTATTGGGACAAAGAGGGGAACGATGCCATAAAAGACAGTCGTCCAAAGATAGCATTAGCGCTTATGCAGCGTAAACTATAACTGAGTCGCTGAATGTTTTCCTTTCTGTACGGATGAATGCGGATTTATATGTGTTTATTTGTCGGCTCTTTTAAGTTGCAGCTAGTTTTAGAAATATTTATTTTAGTGTTTATGCCAATATATAGTATATAAACGTAGTATATAATGTATTCCTATTGCGGCTATATTTTTCAAATATGATTTTCACTTTTTTTAAAATAATACTTGTAAATCTATACTATTATTATAAAGAGGTAAAGTTTGTGTGTTTGTAAATTGTAAGGGGTAATCTCAGGATCTACTGAACCGATTTTAAAAATTCTTTCACCAATAGAAAGCTACATTATTGTTGAGTGTCATAGGCTATACAAAAAATCAAACTCTGGAGATGGGATCCTGGAAACGAGGGAACTCCTTAAATTTTATAGGCACCCCTATAGTGATTTCGGTTTTTTTCAAAGAATCTTGGTCATTTTTTCACGAAAAAACACATTTGATGAAGTGGAACTGTTGATGAAGACCACAAATGGTCATGAGAACTTAATAATAAGTAACTGTTTTACGGGTTTGGTTCTATTTCTTTAACATAGTCACTAAGCAATTGATGTTAGTCAACATTCATATGATGAAGTCTAGCTGATGATGGAGTTCCAGAACAAATCCTCAACGACTAACGGCCTTGCATCGGGAAAAACGATACTTTCTAATTGGTCATGAGTAGTTGACAACTGGCCATTGTAACTTAGGAAAAAGGTAATGTAAGTTGTAGTCTACAACGTGCTGAACAGGAGTTGACTTATATTTAGAGTTGGAGGCCGTGTAATGGAGTGAAACATGTATATTCTCTTATGTATTCCTATTAATTATTATATACCCATGATTTCCACTGATTTACCCATACCATTTAAAAGGCTACAGTTTTCAGTGAAGATTTCTTTTGCCCTCACTATTAACAAGTCCCAAGGTCAAACATTCTCTCTGGTGGGCATTGACATGAGAAAGCCGAGTCTTTCCCATGGACAGTTATATGTTGGCTTATCTCGGGTTGGATCTCCTGATTGACAATATATTTTACTTCCAAATGGTAACATTTCAACCAATATAGTTTACAGAAAAGTTTTGAACAATTAAAATAACCAGAGTAATTTTTCCCGTCACTTGGTACTCATGAAATTCGTTTATTGCAAATTCCGCAGAAAAGGTGTTTTTTTTTTTTCGAACAGAGTTACTTTCGAATTTTGTATTAGAATGCAAATACAAACTATACCTACATATAACTCACCTTTTGGCAGTTAGGAATTAAAACATAACACTCTGTACTATGTAATGATTATTAAGATTATGCCCAACGAAGTGGGCACGGGTCAGCTAGTTGTATATATTTTAAGTGTTATCACACAGTAATATAAGTATAGCATTTAAAGACATGGTAGATCATTCGTTTGACGTCGGTAAATAAAAGTGAGTCATAATACGCTCGGTTATGATGCTTTTATAATAAGCGTTGAATTGTCAATGTTTGTCCCGTTTCCGGTGCAATTCAAGGGAAGCATCAAATACCCTACTGTCGTTAGTTAGTTCTATGTTGATGGCAGAAATATAAATATGTTCATTATTTATTCTCCAGAAATAGAAAATGATTATACGACTTATAACATTTGTTACGGTCACATTTTTCGTAGTTTGGTTGGACAGTTATAATTATATGAGTCTGTCTTCAAAATTAATTAATGCCTAAATCTTGCCTAGGTCTCATAACTAATACAAATCCGGCCAGCTGTTTCAAAGATGGTGCGTGTACGAACATAGATTCGTTTACATTTAAATACTATTTTATGTTACCCATAAAATATATTTTTTTGTAAGAATATATGTTTGTTTTGTTTTGTTTTAACTTCACGCTTTATCCCGCACATGACAGGGTAGACAGAGGGAACTACAGGGACCGTGGGAACCTAGTGTTAAGACACTCCGCTGCTTAGTTCCTGCTGTCTCCGTACCCGCTTTCCGCCTTTTTCAAGGCATCGCGTGTTGAGTGGCGGAACTCAACGCCGATATTACTTATTAAAGAATATTTAATTTACATAAATACTTTTGTTACTGTTTCAATTAATATATAGATATATGATTTTGGAAAAATAGGACCAATTGAATTTGGAATTAGGCACTCCCAGCGTCAGCAAAGTAAATAATATTAATTATTTTCTGCATAATTTATTTTGGGACTGAGATAAGTAAAGAAGTTTTAGAAAATAGTTAACTAGATTACCCAGCTATACGAGGTGTGTTCAAAAAGTATCGCGAATTTTGTGTTTTTTCAAAAATTATTTATTTATTCATGAATATCTATTTTGTCCCCTTCAAAGTAATCCCCATGAGATATTATACACTTGTGCCAACGGTTTTTCCAATCTTCGAAGCACTTCAAAAAATCATTTTTTTTTATCTTGTTCAGCTCCTCCTTCGATGCCGTCTTTATCTCGTCAAGTGTAGCATAACGTCGTCCTTTCATGGGCCTCTTCAGTTTAGGGAACAAGAAAAAGTCACAGGGGGCCAGATCTGGGGAATACGGTGGCTGCGGCATCATTAGTGTGTTGTTTTTGGCCAAAAAGTCGCGCACAAGCAACGATGTGTGAGCAGGGGCGTTATCGTGGTGCAAAAGCCAATTTTTGTTCTTCCACAAAACCGGGCGTTTCTGGCGGATTGCTTCGCGCAAATTGCGCATAACTTGCAGGTAATAAACCTTATTGACCGTTCTACCCTGTGGCAAGAACTCATGATGCACCACGCCCCTGCAATCGAAGAAAACTGTCAGCAAAACTTTCACATTCGACCGAACTTGGCGCGGCTTTTTTCGGTCTTGGTTCGTGCGGCAGCTTCCATTGAGATGATTGAGCTTTGGTTTCCACGTCATAACCATAAACCCACGATTCGTCACCAGTTATGACCCTCTGGAGCAAATTTGGGTCGTCGCGGACAGAGTCCAACATCTCATTAGCAATGTTCATGCGATGCTGTTTTTGGTCGCAATTGAGCAATTTTGGTACGAATTTCGCGGCGACCCGTCTCATGCCCAAATCATTGATAAAAATCGAATGGCACGAGCCAATCGATATGTCTAGGTCCTCAGCAACTTCTCTGATGGTGATTCGACGATTGGCCAATACCATTTTCTCCACTTCATTAATTTTTTCGTCTGTTGTTGAAGTGCTCGGGCGTCCGGCACGCTCTTCGTCGTTCACATCTTCTCGGCCTTCTGAGAACATTTTGTACCACCGATAAACGTTGCTTCGGTCCAAGGTAGCTTCTCCGTATGCCACAGTCAACATTCGGAATGCATCCGCGCACTTAATTTCGTTTTTCACACAAAATTTGATACACGTTCTTTGATCCATTTTTTTGAATGGGTAAAAATCGAAGACGATCCAAAACACGTGCAAGCAAAGCAGCTGTCAACAATTAAGTGAACATTCAAAATGGCCGAGGTTGTCGGCATAAGTGAGAGACATGAGTACCAACATAACGCCACAAAAAAATTGAAATTCGAATATACGTAACCCGCGAAAATTCAAAATTCGCGATACTTTTTGAACACACCTCGTACTGTGTGATCAACTAAATTTGATTTATATATGCACACTCTTAAATAGAAAAAGTGCTCGTTAAGTTTTTATTTGTACTTATAATAAGATTCCGTGGGAGTATTGTGAAATTATCATGATAACAGAGATTAACATGAACTTCAAGTTTTATGGAACGCTCTTATTTATAGGTGAAACGTTCAGCAAGCAGTCGACCAAATCGCGAACGTTGCTTTTTTCATACTATTTAGGCGTAAATTTCATTTAATATGCATTTATATTAACAAATTATTATTGTAATATACTTTTAAATTATTTAAGCCACGTTTTTGCTTGTCTATCTATCTAAGAAAAACTAACTTGCATTACTGTGGAATAACAAATTCTTCACAAAGTTAAATCTTTTAAAAGTTAAGTTTAACATTTGCAGAAAGTATTCTTCACTATAAAAAGCGAATTCCATTACCGTTAAAAGACTGGCCCCGTCCGCGTCTGCGGTCACGGCCTGCGAGTACTCTTTTTCTTTCTTTGCTAACCCAGTAAGAAACACGAATTAGCGAACAGGTTCTCTATAAGTACTTTGAACGTTAACCGTGATAATGTTAATAATTTTTATGTTTTATTAAAATAATTGATTTTTACTTTTTTTTAAATTTTCTTACTAATATTAAATATAACGTTGATTCTCACGTTCGATATTATGGAATAAAATGAGAATGGAGCATATATCGATAATTAAACGAATATACAGATAAGTAATATGTTAGCAGAATTTGGTTTAAATTAAATTTAAACAGTCAAATCTATAAAACTATAAATAACTTTACTAGTATAATAGTAACACTACAGAATGAAATCGTTTCGTTTTGTTTTTTTGGCACCGCACCATTTCTATTTCGTTTAATTGGAATAGTTACTGTACTTTACTCGTTTCAATCACGAGCGCATTCGTCGATTTGTAGCGGATTTTAAATTTATATAGTATAACTGTACAGTTCACATTGCACAATTGTATCAATCAGAATTTCGTAAATAAATCATCTTTTGGGGACCTTCGTGGCGTAGAGGCGTACCGTTGGCTTGTAAACGCGACGGTTTGTGTGTTCGATTCCCACTCGGGGAAGATGGTTTCTATTTTAATTTTCTTCGATCTGGAAACAAGGAAAAGCGCGGCGTTAAGTTCCACCACTCAACATGCAATGCCTCAAAAGGTCATGTGCGAGATAAAGTGTGAAGACATAAAAAAAATCATCTTCTCCATACATAATTCGTAATAGTTTGCATTGCAATTTGCAATTTGTTTACCGCTACGCGTACGTATTAGAGCACTATCATTATCATTTTACTTTATTTTTAATAAATAGCATTTTACTCTAATAATGTATTAGTTATCATCGACTAATACATTACTAAATAGACCTTCGGGCCGGATTGAACCAACGTTGACCTAATTAACACAAATATGTAATTCAAATGAGTAAAAGTGCTTCGATACGGTTGATAAAAAATATTAATTAAATTGTTTTAATAGTACAAATGTCAAAAGCAAATATAAGAATTAGCTTGGAGAAGGAAATGGTGCGGAAATCGGGTAACGCCCTTAAATGGACCTGCCGGAAATATAAGGGTAAAATGCTGTTATACCTATATGCTTTCACACTTTTGTTTTATGAGCTTTTTTGTGGTTTTTTTCTTTTGAAGGACTTAAGCTGATTAATTTAACATCCTTAATTGCTGTATTTTGATTACAAGCCCAATAAATTATATATTACGTCAGTTTTTTGTGATTATATTAATACCGATCCATGGTAACTTTAAAATATATTTTAATCTTTCTTAGTTTTATGCCAAATTTAAGCTTACTTACCATAAAACTTTATTAATATCTATTTATTTGCATAATACTAATAAAATTTTATCGTAATTATGTTAAAACTACAAAGGAATTGGTATATATATTAATGAGTTTTAAAATAATACGGCAGCTATCTACTACTGCTACTACGTGTCTATATAATGTGTATGTACAATAATATGCATTTTGAAAGAAAACAGGTTTTATCTCTATCGTTTCGCCGTCATAGTACAAAATTGTACTATAAAATTGTGATTGACATTTGCTATTTTAAACACACAGAGTATGTAAATTTGCCAAAAAAAAAAAACAGAAATTAATTGACTTGTGGACATTTGAATCAAAATATGCTATAAAATTAAATTTGTTCTTTGAAATTTGTCTTGATTATTTCGTTTAAGAATATGCATACGTTTAAAAATATGAATTACTAACAAGCCGCTAGTAAATTAACATTTGTAAGGGAACAAACAATATCGTTAATGGTATTACGTAATATTTAAGATATTAAGCATTTAATATAGGTCCTTGAGACGTCAAGGAATGAAAAGCAATTTCGTTACAATTAGCTATTCATGCCATGTCACTACACAGGATAGGAACGCTTGGTGATTTAATTCGAAATTAATTCCAAATTATAAGGGAGATTGTTCAAACTTGGAGTAACAGATTGTTCTTAACAATATACCTTTTGTATATCTATATAAGTCATTAAGGAGTTCAAATTCATTTTGATTCACAAAAACACTTTAATCGTCCCTTTGATCATCTGAAATTAGTCATACTTGTTGATGATTGTATTAATCACAAAAACATCTTTAGCGGCTATGAAAGAATAAGGTCAAATTCAATTGGCACATTTACTATATCTGAGGCAAGTCTCGAGCACATTCTAGTTATTGTATAAGTTCTCTAATTGTGCGAGGGCCGCTTCCTCGTTGTAGTCATTCGACTTCAACTTCAATGGCTTACGTCACTTGTTACTCTGGTAATGTTTGCTTTATTATTCGTTGCTAGGCTGGATTTCGTAGCAGTTTCCTTTCGTTTACCAGGAATTTGTAAATATTTAAAAAATATGTTTTTCTTACGATTTTTCTTCTCTAGGTTTGCTATATTTAGAATGAACTGTGCCCTTGGCGCTGTGGTTTGTTGAAGAATGTTTTAATCAAAAACACTTGCCTATTTTTTTCCATCATAATACTTACTATGATAAGATTTTGTCATATTATATGTCGATTCGCGTGTTCTAGTAGTTTCTAAATTGATTTACATTGTGTTAAACTTTCACTTGACTTTATATCCTAATAAAAGCTACTAAAATTATCAGCTGACTTCACTTTATTCTAAAGTTTATTCACGTTCCATAATAATTGCTTTCATGTGTCCAACGATATATGTTTCTGTATACATCGATCCAATTTAGGGTTCCATATACAAGGAATATTCTACTTCGTTTTAACTTTTATGGGAGCAGAACACGCCGTTGACTTCTAAATGTGATCGACCCAACTTCGTTTCATACCGAATTGTGTCATTAATTTTTTTCTGTCATGATTAATTCAGGTTCACTGAAAATGAGTGGCTTCTTATACTTAAGCTGAATTGCGATATAAAATGTTCGGAAATGTTCGTCTTTATGAAAATATAATTGCTTAGGTATTGCTTCCATGCTTATACATAATTCTATAGTGAATTATGTATAAGCAAGGAATTTATTGTGGGTATTTAAATGTATATAAAATTAAACAAAATCTGGAAAAAAGGTCCAATAGATGTTTATCTTTTATAAAATAAGTAAATATAAGTAAATTTTGATGATTACATTCAACTGTGAGAGTTTCAACACTAACGATACTCTCTGTCTACTTTGCCGCATAGCTACAGAAAATGCGCGAAATCATAAAAGAATTAGAGAATTCAAAATAGTTATTCTGATTAAAGTACACTTAAAGTAGTCCTTGTTTTTAGTGGCAAATTAAAATAAAAACAAAATATTCACGCAAAGATTATAATTTCGACACGAACAAGGTGTGCTGTACACCTAATAAATTACAATTATAAAATATATTTCTTTACCCTATGCCTGTAGTCAATATTGTTCACATATTGATATATGAACTTAATAACGAGAGCGTCCTACTTTGCTTTATTCACGTGCACAATGGAAAGGCCCTTCAAATGAGCATAACCAGCTAATTAAATGTAAGAGTTGTATTTAATTTAAGCGAATAAATCTACATTGTTAAATATTTGTTTTCTCTTTTCCCGCGCGTGTGAAATGTCGCGATGTCGTGTGAATTTTGGTGCAACAAAATAAGTTTAGTGTCAGGCCGGTATTGAGCGACGTAAGAATTCACCGAGGGCTCTTGTCTCCTATATTTAGCGCGACGGAATCTAGGCCGGCGGAAGGTTTCTTGTGGGATGCCGACGAAGCGAGATTTCCTTATAGATTGTAACTTAAGCCCCATTGTCCATTTGGGTTGTGTCATACATATGATAATATGGCTCATACCTTCATTTTGTTTCATTGTACACTGCCTCTGCGTTGATTTTTTCATTTACTAGCGGTTGCAATTGTTTCATTTTTTTTCACAATATAATAAATATTCAAATTTTCTTGTCTGTTTTATTAAAACTATATTTTTTATAAAACTACAAAGTACAAATTGCAAACAAAAAGTAATAAATGAACACCAGAAGTATTTTTTGGAATTCAATATGTATTTAGAGCTTTTATTAATAAGGTATACATTCTAACATGCGTGCAGCATATAATTTACCGAGTTATTATTTTGACATTTTTGCAAAACCGTTACTTATATAATCAGCAGATCAATAGAGCGTGCAAAAGGGCATAGGGCAAACCCCTTCTGGGTTACCAAATGTCACGATAATACATCACAATATACTTTTGCGATATAAACTTGTGATAAATAGAAATGTTACGTCAAATTTTATGACCAAAAACAGTATTTATTAAACAAAGTTGTAACAAAGAGAAAGTTAGTATAACTAGAAATCATTCTCGAAAGTTACCGGCCTCTGATGGTAACGCTGTTTAAAATAGGACTAAAAGTAAATATACACGAGAAAGTGTAAACATTTAATTTATTGTATACTTACTGTACAACATTTTAAATTTTGTATTATATATTGATGTCATCATCATCATCATATTCGGCACAGTGCGATTATTGCGGGCTGGAATCCCAATTGAGGAATATAAAGATGTATAGGTACTATAGCGTAAATTAAATGCATATGTATATATAAAGTACGTTTGCATTTAGGTATATCAAATAAAGCTTGTTTGTGATGTTTATAACAATACTATATAAAAATATTATGGCATATTATTGATACACATGTATATCACTTTATTGAAGTATATTTCAGATATCAAAATCACGTTAATTTATCAATAAGATATGACAGCTCGTACTTAGGTTTAGTATACGATATATACTTTGAATTCCTATTGCAACTTCCACTTTTATGCTAATTTATCCTCTTATATATTTCAGTTGTGCGGTTGAGGCGAGCTCAGCAACATGGGGAAGCTGCTGTCGAAGATCTTCGGCAACAAGGAGATGAGGATATTGATGCTGGGGCTTGATGCTGCTGGAAAGACTAGTATCCTTTACAATTATAACGTAAAAGTAGGGTAGAATATATCTTATATTAAATATGAATATCGCTAGATCATAATATAGAAATATACAAGATACTTACTTTAAAAATGACCTAAAATAAAAACTTACATGACAACATTTTTTGGTGTATTGACTAACTTTTCATTTAATAAAAGCTAATTTATAATTTTCTTTTTTATATAATTATTTATTTAAACTGTAAACTACACATTTTAATCAATATCTATGTAGCTATACCTGCCTAATATGATATCAAAGTTATAAATTATAGATACACGACTATTAGTAAATCTTTGTAATTCTTGACATTCACTTTTCCGGAAATAGCTACATTTAATTTTCTTATCGACATGTTTCAGCTATTTTATATAAATTAAAATTAGGTCAGTCAGTCACAACGATACCTACGGTCGGTTTCAACGTAGAAACCGTGACGTATAAAAATGTTAAATTTAACGTTTGGGACGTGGGGGGGCAGGACAAAATACGACCACTTTGGAGGCATTACTATACGGGTAAGATTAATATTGAGGATTATTGCGTTTTTTTCACACTTTATTGTTATCTATTATTACCTATTTGCAATGTCATGCTGGTTTACTGAATTGTTAATAATGTAGTAGCTGAGTAGACAATGCATCCAATTCCAGTGTTAAGACTGTTAAACATTTTTTCTTCAATTTTGAATTTGTCCAAAGTTGAGTAGCGGAACTCAACGCCGCACTTTGTCTTTATACCAGAGCGAGGTACATTAAAATAATTGATTCTCCTCCAGTAGGTTTAATGAGAAATTGTGCTACTGTGTGCCACGTTGACCACGTAGCTATTGTATGTAATATAAAAAAGGACTTATTGATATATTATTGAATTTTGAGTAAGTGAGTAGTTTTAAACAATTCCCATGTATTTTAATAATTACAATGTTTATACATTTTAAATAGGTATTAATTATAATTTAAAAAAAGTGTAAAAATATTTAAAAATATATAAAACTTATAGAATACTCGTATATATCTAGTGTCCAATGATCCTTAAATGTCAAAAATTGTAAAGTAATTTACCACATTTTGATATTATTAATTTTAAAGTAAGATAACAAAATATATTTTATTATTTATTTGTCTTCATAAATTCCAGGCACTCAAGGTCTGATCTTCGTGGTGGACTGCGCGGACCGCGACCGCATCGACGAGGCGCGGCAGGAACTGCACCGGATCATCAACGACAGGGAGATGCGAGACGCGATCATACTCATATTTGCTAATAAACAAGATTTGCCTGACGGTGAGAGTTTTGTGTAACATTTATATTTCTTATAACGTGACATTGGCGAAGTGAATTGTGCTCAACTGGCACGCTCGAAACGCCATTAATAAAGAGAAGAAGAAGAAGTATATTTCTTATATTTGTATTTTTTTTAATCAAGAACGACTCATTCTAATTGAACTATTATTTTTCTGTTTGATACTTCATATATTGTTATAGATTATATAAAATCATATCCATTTATGTGTCTAAATTATTAATCCGCAGTACATGAGGTATCAAGAAGTGTAAAAAAACACAAATTTTAAAATTAAATTAGTTTAATGACTTAAAGTGACACATTTTTGTATATATTCATGTATAAACGTAAGGATATATGAAAAACTTTCAGTTATTTCCATCAGATTCGAAAGTACGTAAGCGATGTTGCAGGCAAAATACAGTCGCACATGTTCTGCTAATTTGTAAAACGTTATCTTTAATAAAGCATTATTTCTTATTATATATTTTAACATTTCTAAATACATTTTTGTTTGAAATCAAAAGCACATTAACATTTTTTTAGTACAAAACTACTATATAAAACTAAATAAAATATTTTTTAGTAGTAAAATAGTTTTGGGACAGAAAGACGGAGAAAACAGGGACTGAACAACGGAGTGTCTTAACACTAGGTTCCCATAGTTCCTGCAGTTCCCACTGCCTACCCTGCCATGTGCGGGATAAAGCGTGAAGCTAAAAAAATAGTTTTATTATCATTATTATATTATAATATATATCTTTTACCCAGCAATGAAACCCCACGAGATACAAGAGAAGCTCGGCCTGACCCGCATACGGGACCGCAACTGGTACGTGCAGCCGTCGTGCGCGACGTCCGGCGACGGCCTGTACGAGGGGCTCACGTGGCTAACCACCAACCACAAGTTATGAGCTGCGGAGTAGGCGGCGTTGAGCGCCGTCGTTAGAGTGCACGGTGTGTGGACAATAAATTTGCTTAAAACAGTGTTATATTGTACTTTGTCGTTGATGATGAAGATAAAGAGGCTAATTGATGATGACTTATTGATTTAGATTGCTTAAAAAATGAAATTTTCTTCTTCATCATTGATCTTGTTTGATGAAGAAGAATAGGGGCTAATTGTAATTTAAATGGTTTAATTTTATAGTAATTTATTCGTTATATTTGATCAAAACATAGTGAATAAATCACTGTAAAATTGAACCAGGTAGATATACAATACTTACATACTTAAACTTAAATCAGTGAAATATTGTTCTTCATCATTGATCTTGGTTGATGGTGAAGAAGCAAATGGTGTAGTGATGGTGTTTAGTGGTGGTTAAATGAAACGTGATGAATCACTATAACATTAAACCATCAGCCATCTGTGATTCAATTTAACTCACTCTTATTATGAAATTGCAATCTACTGTCACAACGATATACGTAGATATTTTGTATATATGTTCCATAATTTATGTGATTAATAATATAACTTAAATAAATATATCATGCTAATATTATTTAACAACTAATATGAATAAACTTTTTACTTTAACTTTTTTAACTTATGTTTCAGGTGACGATTTCGATGCCATTTATAATAAGTAAGCTGCGTCCGTGCCTGTCGGATATAGAAACCAATGTAAACCAGTGTCGATCGGACAATACGAGCCCATACGCCCCTACACGCGACAATATACGACTACACGCGATAATACACTATTATTCGCGATAATACGCTGTTATTCGCGAGAATACGCTATAGTACGCGATAATACGCGAGTGAACAAACTGTGCCGAGTGGACTAAACTAGTTAGTACGTGAACTAATTTTCACACAAATGATAAATCAATTATTCCATTATTTAAATGAAAATTAGAGCTTTGTTGTATCGAAATATTTTTGATTATTTTTTTATGTTTATTTAAAAAGGAATTACATAGAGTAAATGATTTTTATTATTATTATTAATTTACCTCCAATTTTTTTCTGTATGATAGTAAGTAGTTTATAGTTATAAAGAGTGGATACGAGTATTTGTAAAGTATTTGTAATACAATACGAGCACGCATGCGTTATATAGAATATTGTACAGTAGCTTATCGAAATTGGTATGCGTATACAGTGTGACTCGAGACAGACTGAAATTTATGGCATTGTTAGTATTATTAATAAATTTAGTACTAAATTGTGAAATCAATATTGGATATAATAGATTGATAATGGTTAAATAAACAACATGTTACTATACTACTCACATATGTACACGCCTTTAGATTTCTTCTACTCGTGGGCAGATTTTTTGTCAATATATTATAATGTATGATCATTTTCAATCAATCATTTCTTTAGTAATAATTAATTATATATATATTAATTATTATAAATATTCAGATTATTTTTGGCATTTGAATGCATTGACATAAAGTGTATGTCCGTTTGTACTAAACTATCAACTTGAAATTGTAAAAGTGCAACATGTTAATAGATAATAAATTATTAAAATTATTACGTATACCTTTTTTGCTTCAGCCCTCAAATTTACATGTCAAAATTAATAACATATAGATTTACTAACTTTTTTATATATTTTGGCATATAATATGCCAATAAAAAAGCAATTTTGTTGGAATATGACTTTATGAGTGTTATTTTGATAGTATGTGTTGCTTTACTAAAACAAATATAATAGTATTGAAACAAGGTTTGTTTTGTAATATAGCTTTGCTTTTTGATTTTTATAGATTTACACGGGACCATCCAAATTGAAAATGTTCCATTTAGTTGAGTTTCTATATATTGTAGAGGGGATTTATAAATAGAGTATATGACATATATATAAAATTATTTCAAATATTTTCGTTTGGTTTAGTTATATTTATTTACACTATTATATGCTACTTTTGTACCAGAATCGTTGTTTATATTTCATTCTATGAATTTTGCTTATTATTTAATAGTTTTTATTAAGCTAATAACCTGGAAACTTACTGCAGGTGGAATCAAGCAGGAATCGAAGTATATTTTCTTGTATAGCTTAGCATAGATATGTTCTTTTCCTTTCAGTACAGTCAAAGAGGTATTAAGTAGAGGTATTGGGTAGTTAACATCTTATTTATTTATTCAATGCTTAATTGCCAAATTGGTGTTGCTTTAACCTACAAAATGTGTACAGAAAACTTCTCACAATTTATATAGTTCCCAAAATGGTTGAAATAATTTTGTTATGTATATAAATTCATTCATTCATTCATTCATTCATTGAAATTATTTTTTTTTACTAGTCTCATTTAAAAGCAATTTCATGGTAAATATAAAAATAAGCAAAGTTTTTAGATAACGTCATAAATAATGTCTCGTCTGCAATTTTAAAAAAATAACAACGAAGTGTAAATGTATAAGTGTCCCTTATCCGTGCTATGGGTTCTCATACTTTTAATATCATGTAACTAGTAATCATTCAACAATGCTTTATTGCTATCATAAATATAAATAAAATGTTATTCTTAACAATTTTCTTATTTTTGTACTTCCATTTATTATGTTATTTTATACTTATATAAGTTAAAATTTGTTTCTTCCATTATGTAAACATTATTTAGTTGGATGTATATTCATTTTATTTTTGTAAAGCTAGAAGAGATGTTGAAATGTATATGAAGAAAGAATTGAAATTTATATTTATAGGTTGAGCACATTTAATTCATATTTGTAAGATGATTCGATAAGTTATTTTTTTTATACTCCAAAACCTAGTTTATTATTGGCTTAAAATAACGTATACTTCATATAGTATATCTTTTATCTTTTTTATTTAATAATATATACTTTTATAAAGGCCGTACATCTTTTATCTTGTAAAAAGGTAGCCCGTTCAGTAAATTACCATCTAAATTTACTTACTCAAATAAAATACAGGAATTATCTCTCTACTAGAACGAACTTAATAAGTTAACAGATTACTAATAAATACAAATAAATATGTAGAATTAAATGTGTACAACCGGCACAGCATATATTTTTATATATAATCATTAACTGCACTAAAGATTTTTGATTTTTTGGTTTAAATTATATTAATAGACAGCGCGGCGTGTGTAAAATTAGAAAAAAAATTTACAAAATATATATATTTTAGTTGTATCACTGTATTAGATGTAAAAACGCTTAATCTGCAATATAAAGTTTTATATGATTTGTATCGTTTTGTCGCTTGGTTGTAAATTATCTCGTGGACGCGTGGTTGAGTAACAGTCTGCTGTATAATATTGTAGAAACGTTATTCAATATAAACTCACACTTACAATGCGAGTTTCATTATTTCCTAACATTCTTAGTATTTTTGTATTAGAAATTTTACATACCCAACCGTTAAAGGACCGTCGTGACGCAGAGGCACACCGTCTGCGTGTAAGCGCGACGGTTTGTGGGTTCGATTCCCACTAGGGAAGGATGGATTTTATTTTCTTTGCTTTGGCAACTAAGCAAGCGTGGCGTTGAGTTCCGCCATTTAACACACTGTCTCGCTATGCCTCGGAAGTGTCTTAACACTAGGGCAGAAGCTATGTGCGGGATAAAGCGTGAAGATATAAAAAAAATTATCGAAAAGAAATAAGAATCATAATGGGAGATTATAAAAGGCCAATTGTTGTAATAAATATTGTTTATTCCGTTTATTCATATTTATGATAAATTTAATGTGCCTGTAATTAGTATACATTTTCAAGAAATATATGGCAACAAGTTCTTGGTAGTTCAATATAAAAAATCATATAATAGCCAATGTAAATACATCGTAAGTTTACCAAATTTGTTCTTCGACTTGTTAAAAAGCTTTGTTACTTTTGATCGTAAGTTTTGCTTAAGTTTCATGCTCTTATTAAAGAAAAATTAGCTTAGCTAGCTTTTCTATTGAAGAGTAGCGGAATATGAGAAGTGTAGGAATTATATATTATATTGATTTAAGAGTCACCTTTAAGTTGGATTTCCAATCATAATTTCTACAATAATGCATCTATCTGCACAAACGTTGTTAATCTTAATAGCTTTTACATTTTAATATTTTTATTTTAAAAAGTCATTACTTTTAATTATATAGGTTATTTATTTTTGCCACTAAGCTATTTATAAGCAAATCTCTCTCTCTTAGTTAGATTTAGAACTTTCTCCAACAACATCGTCACTCCGCGGTGGCAGTAAGATTTGTAATTCTTCATGGAGTTGGATTTCTTCGTCTGGTAATATTTCAGTAACGTGGGTTTCGAAATTCTCATTTACTGAAGAGTTGCTGTGAATAAAATAAATGAAGCATATATTTATCCTTTTCTATAAATCAGTAAAAAATTGTGTCTGTACTAACATATTTAAGAATATAAATGAAAATAATTAGAAAAAAAAAAAAAAAAAAATATTAATTATTCGTAATCTTACGCTTTATCCCGCAGGGTAGGCAGAGGGAACTGCAGGAACCATTTGAACCTAGTGTTAAGACACTCCGTTGCTTAGTTTCTGCTTTCTCCGTCCCCACTTTCCGCCTTTTTCGAGGCATTGCGTGTTGAGTGGCGGAACTCATCGCCGCGTTTTGCCTAGTTTCCAGAGCGAAGAAAATGGAAATAGAAAAATCCATCTTCCCCGAGTGGGAATCGAACCCTCAAACCGTCGCGTTTACAGGCAGACGGTTACGCCTCTGCGCCACGACGGTCCTCATTTTACTGTCTTACAATAAATCTTAAGAGATTTGTTTTGAAAATTACTAGTATTAAGTGACGAGCAATTTTCATAGACATGACAATCATAAATATGGAACACGAGCTAAATTTTTTCAGCTAAACTTTATGATTGCCACCAACCATAAAAGCTGAAATTAGCTCTTCGCTTCTCAGAGTACCTACAATCATGAAATAGGTACCTACTACAAAATATGTTTAGATCTTATTATTTTATTTACCTATGTGTGTATGCACGACTTTGAGATCCATACACCCATATATTTTTAAGCTTTGACCTCATTTAAAAATAATATAAAAAAACATGAAGCTATCGTAGCGCGGTAGAATAATAGGAATGACTACGAGTATAAAGGTGACAGATATTTAAATTTCCTAGCTCCAAAAACGTGTCGTTGAATTCTAACACTCAACATGCATCAAAGGCAAGGGATAAATGTCTGTGTGCATCAGGTGTGTATTGTAATTATGCTGCAAGTCTCAAAATATAAAAACCAACTTCAAAGTATTTTTCCGTTGGGCGTCGTGGTAAGAAGCATACGTCGAAAACGTGATGTTAGTAAAGGAAATGGCTTCATGCTGTATTTAGTATGTATTAGGGTATAGGTATTTCGTATAAGACACTCCGTTCCCTATTTTTAAAATACACTCAATTTTGTAAATATTATGTGTTGAGTGTCAACGTTTCACTATGTATTGTTAGCAAAGCAAGAAAAAGATAATAGTTCTTTTCCCTGAATGGGAATTGAACCCACACCTCTCGCGCTTACATTGTTACGCCACGATGGAATAAAAAATTTGAGAACATTTATATCCTAAATAACAAAAATATAAGTAATACTAATATAATAGCTACGCAATAACTAGATTATAATAGTGCCATAAATCAAGCTAGATACGGGGTATCTATAAGTACAAGTTTAGAAAGGATAAGGCAATATATATGTACGAGTCTCACTCTAACTGGTCCCCAGTTTTCACTCCAGCCAGCACCGACGTGTACAGCCTCGCACGTGTACCGTGTAGTCTCATGCCGGCCGGTATATCTTCTGTACCAGATATAGTTTCTGGTATGGGATGTAATATGCCGTTCCCTGTATTAAATGAAAACGAAATATACTACTCTCTTGTAGGTATATAAGCTGGTGAACTAAAGTATGACACACATGATTGAATACTTCCTATATAAAAATAAATAAAAATTCCTTCCTAAATACTTCAATTACAATGATATTATGTCTGAAGTGAAATGTAAAGCAATTGGATATCTTTTACCATCATTCAAGTCGACTGGATTTTTTTCATGAATATGTCTCAAATCTTGATTGTTCGTCGAGGCTCCTAAAAGAACACAAAGATTATAACTTAAAATAATAATCAAAACGAATCCACTAAGTATTCAACATATTCGATTATTTAATAACACAGTATGTAGTAACTGTTGACTTTTGCTTACATTAATTTAATTTAAAATTTTCCAAAAATATTTTGATATTTTGTATATTTCAAATTATATTTTGTTTTTCCCTTCAAGATTAACTTGTAATTTTATATTGAAATAAATGTATGTCAGCTCTAAAAATACGAGCCACCAGAATGGCAATGTAATGTAGCAATTAAATTATAATAAGTCTATAATTACTTTCATATTGATTTTTATTTAGTGTAATAGTGGGTACTTACCATTTTTCGTCCTAGCAGGAATATCTGAATACCCACGAAATAGTAGTTCGAGCTCGTCGGGTGTCAAACGCCGCAGATACGGCACACGTTTAAGATCAGGGCGATGAAGGGATCGAAACGAATTTCGATGCTAAAAATCAAATTATTTAATCAAATTAATAACTTATAAAAAATCTAATTACTAATATATTCAAGAGAGCGTAGAGCAGAGGCGCAACGGTAAGCGTGACGGTTTGTGGGTTCGATTCCCACTCGGGGAAGAAGGGTTTTACTATTTCCATTTTCTGAAAATTAGGCAAAAGCGCGGCGTTGAGTTCCGCCACTCAACAGGCAATGTCTTGAAAACGTTAGCACTGGGTTCGTATGGTTCCTGCAGTTCCCTCTAACTACTCATGTGCGGGATAAAGCGTGAAGCTAAAAAAAGTACTACATTGAACCCGAAACGCTTTTCGCAGAATGCTGATCTATTTGCGGTGTAATTATTAATTCTACTAATCACCGATGACAAGACAAACATTGATTTTAGTATATACTCGATGCACTGCGCAGGTAGATGAAACTTGGCATTTGGTTTTCGTAAGAGTGTAAGAGAGAATTAAGACTATCATTTCCAGGTCATAAAAATAATATTTAGAGGACCGTCGTGGCGCAGAGGCGTAGCGTCTAGCTGTAAACGCGACGGTTTGTGGGTTCGATTTCCACTCGGGGAAGATGGGTTTTTCTATTTTCATTTTCTTCGCTCTGGAAATTAGGCAAAGCGCAGCGGTTGAGTTCCGAAAAAAAATAATACCTTAATAAGTCCTGGCGGTGCTTGTGGCCTTTCAGAAGCAGACGACATACTCGAGCAATGTACTACGCCATCATGCCTCACGGAGATCGCCGACAAGCCGCTGTGGACTAAATCTTCCTTAATCTACATAAATGTACAAACAAGTCAAATTATATATATATATACATTAGTTATAAAAAACTTTTTTCAATTACAACATAGCATTTGAACTCGCAGCTCGCGTGTCTTACAATGCCTTATCCAATAAAATATATTGAAACGTAAGTATTTTTTGCATTTCTACAAATAATTAATTATATTGTGGGAATACAAAAAAATAAAACTTCCTAACAATTGATTTACGATTCGATTATTTATTATTTATGATATTTACCAAACATCTCCAAATAAATTAAAACCAAAAATTGCCATAGAAAAAAAAATACGTTTTTGTTAAAAAAACTTCTAAAGTAATGATAAAAAAGAATTGATTCTTTAAATGAAATTGTATAATGGCTTATTTCTACGTCTTCATTCATTTAAGTACAATGAAAGATCGAAAGTCGTACGCCCTTGATAAGAAGTTACTTTTCTACGTGATTGACGGGTTTAATGTTAAGAGAATGTTCTAGAGCGTTTTGTGAGGCTTAAGATTACATTAATATTATTGAATGGATTGTGCCTGACAGGTGAGCTTCTAAGAGGAGCATATTGTTTCAGGAAACTGTATAACTTTCTAAAATTCAATTTCTATTAGCGGTCGTCTTAATCTCACAGATTATGTATTTTCTTAAAAAAATGTTGCATATATTTTTGTTATATGTTATCAAAAATACTAAAATTTTTTTACCTGTAATTCTTTCCCCTCACAACACGGAATAAGGGGTGGCAACGAAGACATTTCTTCTTTATGTTTTTGATTTACATTAATGTCTACAGCCACGTTGTCTCCACTCGCCACCGGGTTCATCATGTAGAGCGAATCCGACGATCGTTCTGACGATCTTTTTTCTTTAATATCAAAGTTATTTGACGAAACATCCCTCATATTCATACTGTTAACGGTAACTACGGGAGAGAGTTCGTGTAATAGCTGCATTTTTATAGAAATTGTGCTAAATTTTGTTCGGCCTGGTGTGTATGGTTTTGACAGTTCACGGAATTTTTAACGCTTGTCTGACATTTCTTTATTTGAAAATGATAAATGTTTTGACAGACACAATTTGTAATATTGTTTCAAAAAGGTTGTGTAGCTTTTAGAAATAAATTTGTTCCAATATTTGATTGTTTTTTTTTATATATAATTATAGTCACCATAAAGGCAGATATTCATTATCTATATATGCATATATATAAACTTAGGAATTGGTTGTCAGTTTCCAAGTAACTAAATTACTATAAATGCTTATAGTTATTTATAATTAAATAAAACTTAAAACAACATTTCCTTTTGTCCGGGCTAATTTTTGGAACAGCTAAATCGATTTTTATGAATTTTTAATTCGATCATAGATGAGGTAATACTTTTATCCTGGAATTCTTGTAAATTCGAATTTTACTTATGGTGCACGATTTTTTCTGATACTAAAAACTATTGCGTATAAAATATTCTAAAGACAAAGTGTTATATTGTGTAACAAAATACAGATGGTGTGTTGACTAGAGAGGGGAGTTGTTGTCGAGGAGGGGCGAGGACGGGAGGTGCGTTATGGAGAGGAGAGGAGAGGAGGAGGAGGAGGAGAGTAATATAAAATAGGCGGCGGTGTAGTGATAGATTGCTTTTATTACATAAATTGTCATATTAAAGTTGTGAAACAGTGATTAAATTAGTTTAATATCATATGCAGTGTTTATTTTTTATCCACCGGCGTTATAATTGGAATACATCCGAGAACGTCGATTAAGCGCGCAGCTACAGACGGATTATTAGTCAAAAGTAAAACTCGTATAAGTATTTAATAATTTAACCAACAAACGTTCTTTTTTATAAATTATATAGATACAACTATATGTTGTGAAACAGCTTAAAGCAACATCACATAATTTTGGATATTATTTCAGTTGTTTTACTTCCTCGTATCAGCATAATAGCAGAAGCGAATTTACCAGCTGAGTACGCTTCAGTTAGTGCAGTAGGTTTTTACAAGGGAATTACTCCATACAAATTAAATGTTTCCTGTTTTTTTTCCCTTTTACAGATAGAAATTCTGTAATTTATTTAAAAATAAGGTCGCAAATGACTTATCGATATAAATGGAATGTATGAATTGTAGAATCAAGGGCGGCAAAAAGTTAATGGTTAGCATACTCTCTCCAAATCGGTCTACTAAAAGGTAGAGACAGATGTCGTTTGCGGTATGTCCACTGGCTTCATTATTCAACACAAATATTACAATCAAATTGCGGATTCCATCATTTTAGATGTATTTTGAAACCAAAATAAGCATGATTTTCCAAAAATTTCCACATATGTTAAAAAATGTGGTAAAATAAAGTAATTGTAAAGGCTGATTTTCACATAATGGTATTGTTGCAACTGATATATTGTCTAACGGAAGATTTAAATTATTTTCGTCAAAAAATAGAAAAACGTCAATAAATTAAATTTGATACGATAAATTTAGGCCTAGTTTCGTGATTAGCATGAAGATACGGAAATCGGTGGAAAAAACATGAACTTGGATAACAAAAAGCATTTAGGCTAGTGTAAATATACCGATAACTTTTACAATTACTATGTTATTCTGATTTTAAATAATTAAAAACCTAAAAATTAAAAATTAGCTTACTTATAATAAACATTTAAAATATTTCAATTTGCTGGAAAACTTTCAAAAATACTACACATAAGTGCCTTTACGCGTCTGAAGTTCGCCTTTGGCGTAACGTCTGCCTGTAACGCGACGGTTTCCGGGTTCGATTCCTAATCGGAGAAGATGGATTTTTCTATTTCCATTTTCGTTGCTCTGGCACCTAAGCAAAGCGCGGCGTTGAGTTCCGCCACTCAACACGCAATGCCTCGAAAAAAGGCGGAAAGCGGGGACGGAGAAAGCAGGGACTAAGCAACGGAGTGTCTTAACACTAGGTTCCAATAGTTCCTGCAGTTCCCTCTGCCTACCCTGCCATGTGCGGGATAAAGCGTGAAGCTTTAGAATAATACCTATTATTATCATGTCATCATAACTAAATCAGAAAAATTATTGAAGCATACGAATCTCAATCAATCTAACGTAATGTACACTCCTACAATATACACATAAAACATATAAGTTATAAGTTATTAAGAGGCGGATATCGAATGAGGATCACGTAGCGATACTTCAGTCAAACTCTTAGGGTGAAAGCACTTTGAAGCCGACAATGAGTGCCACTTACAGCCGTTTTCCTTGGCCATGCTGTAAGATGAGGGAAACACGTCATTATGTCACTGGTACGTTAAATTTTCACATGTTTAGTTAAATAGATGCATATATTAAGTATAGAGGTACGGAAACCATTGTGGAGACTTTGCTTAGCAGAAGACTACCTGGTTGTGATGAAACTGTCTAGGTAACTTGGTAAGTAGTCATATGAGTAAGATATAGTCACATGAGTAACATTTATGCAGCTAAAAAAGCGTTAAGATAAAAAAAATGTTAAAGTTCAAAAATTCCTTAACAAGTACGCTGTAGATATCGCACTTTTCTCAAATGGAATAATAGCAAAAAAACTGTATTAAATTTAAAACTAAATATGTAATTAAAATTTGAAGACTAAATTTATTAAAAATTTAAATCAAAAAGAAACGTTGCACTAAAAATGAGAACATATTTTATTTATATAAAACTGTTTAATAAAATGTTAAGTTATCTAAAAACAAACAAAAAAAATAGAAAAATCCAAATACTATCATTTGAATTTCGAATAAAGTAGACAATACAATTCATTCTAATCTCTCTTTTCTCCCTCACGTTTCTCTTTCTTTAACCCGCAGATACTTGACCGGGAACGTAAAAGTCCTTTTGTTCATCCGACATTATAGTCACTTTCTGGAATTAAAAATAATAAATAAATTAAACAACTACTTTCTTGTTATTATTAATATTTAAAAACTTAATTTTAGAACAATTTTTAGTTTAGGACCTAAATAGAAACCTTCCGCTCAAGTCCTACACAAATTGAAGGCATGTTTATTAGTATAAACAAAAATAGCCAAAATATTCCACAGAGTGTAGTGTGAACCAACAAGCCATTGACGTTCCTTATATACACTATTATGTCCAAGTACTATATAGCTATTATTTATTTCTCGTAATATTTTTATTTTAATTTAAATTTAAATGTGTGTTCATGAAACCCTACATTTTGAATAGCATCTACTAATTATTTGTATTTTGTGACGAAATTATTAATTTAATTGTTTAAATTTTGAACAACAATTTAAATTTAAAGTAAACTACTTGATGGGTCGACAAAATAACGTCTCTTTTAAATAGAGGGTACTTTTAGATGATAAAGACTATAAAAGCGATAACATGTCGATCGGGGCTGTTGCATGCAGACAACGGTACTCTTCCAACCGTTGGAACAGTACTCCGAAATATTGTTATTAAGTGATCTATATAATTTAATACATAGAATCTGTTTGAATAAACTCCAAACATATAATCTACGTATGTTTCTTTAAAAATCTTAAACAAAAAAGCCAAACAACTAAATTACAATACGAATAAAAGTTTAATCTGTAAACGAGTAAAAGTTAAATCTAACTAAATATTCCATTAGTTTCAATTGAATTTGTAATTGCACACGTCGAAAACATTTGTAGTACAAACTCGTAGAAATACAAACTTAACAAAATGAGAGACTCCGTACTGAAAGTTTCATAACATTTTGTGATTAGACAAAAATATGCAAATTAATGAGTTTACTTTTGTATAATTAACGTAGTTTTGGATAACTTGTTATTTACATAATAATGTTGTCTGAAATATGAAAACTATACTTATTTTTAACAATTTTTGTTAAATAAAAGGCTTATAACACCCGCAATAAGGGCTAGGGTAAGTAGCTAACTGGTTTTGAATAACTTAAGTCACAATGAATAAATATATGAATAGCGAAGAAACATAGAAGATTAAAAGCTACTAAATACACTTAAATAAATATTTAAGTATGTATATTCGAACAGGTTTCTTTCTTTAATTTCCAACAAATTTATGTTGTAGGTATTATTATAACCATGTTAATATTTACCTATTAATATTTAATATAATATTAAATATAATATTTTATATAAATAATAAATATACATAAAATTCTACTGAAGTATACAAATATAAAATTTCCAAAGCCAACCAACCCTTTGTTTCAGTTGTCGCATCTCAATGAGCAACGCGCGCAACACTCTGTGGGCCAGGAACTCGCATGTACGCCGCACATCAGCGCATTCGACGTTCACCCTGTTATCTACCACCGCCCCCGCCAAGCCTTCCACTGCTTCACCCCATTCCACTAGAAATATTTAGTTAGCGTTGGTGAAGTGACTTATCCTTAGAGACATATCAAAGTAAATTAACATTTCTGTGTAGGTATGAATGTTTTTTTAAAATGTTACCAGTTCTGTTCCTAATCGTACGTACTCAAATTATTTAGACATAAACAATATCAGTATATCAGTATTAATCTAAAGACTGAAATATATTTGAAGTTGCGGTCATATTACTGACTATTGAGTAATGTCAACTACTAGTATAGAAAAAGCTGTGTTAAAAAAATTAGATATATATATCTAATTATAAAAAATTAGATATATATATCTAGTAGTATTAGATATATATATAAATTAGATATATATATCCACCATTATGAAAAAGCGGCTTGGCATTATAGAGTATAATATAAATATAACTTCGATCAATTTGGTTTAAAGCAAATAGTATTTCAGCGTTTATTTTTTTTTATAGCTTCACGCTATATCCCGCACATGGCAGGGTAGGCAGAGGGAACTGCAGGAACCATATGAACCTAGTGTAAAGACACTCCGTTGTTTAGTCCTTGCTTTCTCCATCCCCGCATTCCGCCATTTTCGAGGCATTGCGTGTTGAGTGGCGGAACTCAACGACGCGCTTTGCCTAGTTTCCAGAGCGAAAAAAATCCGCTTACGCCTCTGCGCCACGACGGCTTTTGCTTTATATTAATTATAATATTTTGTTGTGTCAAATTTCCATCTAATATAAGCAGGTTCCAACATACTAACAAACTAACAAATTTAATGAATACAAACTAGGATGTCTCATATGCGGCAAAGTGACTTTGCACACTACTGGATCCATGCCCTTCTGCACTCGTTGACTTACGGAGCGAGACATTAATTTCGCTGCTACATTTATCATCTGCAAGCATTTTGAGACTTTATATATATATATATATATATATATATATATATATATATATATATATATATATATATATATATATATATATATATATATATATATATATATATATATATATATATATATATATATATATATATATATATATATATATATATATATATATATATATATATATATATATATATATATATATATATATATATATATATATATATATATATATATATATATATATATATATATATATATATATATATATATATATATTTACTTCGCTATTCGGTTCTCAGCAAAATTAAATAAATTATTTTAATTATATGAATTAACGGCTAATTCACGATTTCTAAGAAACAACAAATCTTATAATACTAAACACAAATACTGTTAATTTTAATTACCTTATAATATACATATGCATACATTTATCTACATATTGATTACAAAACAGAAATAGAAATGTTCTAAAAATACTATTTTGTTCAAAGGTCCTAATGAAAACGTATATTTAGAATTACAAATTATTATAAAAATATTTAATATCATAAACCAAATCTACTTTTAAGAACATACGTAACAAAAGTTATACTAAAATTGGACGGAACGGATTTAACAAAGTAATTTGCGCTGCGATAATAGCAGGTTTCATTCTTATCCGTTCACAAAGCATCGAGTTAATACCGGAAGTAAAAGTTAACTGTAATCGACAATTAGCGTTGGAACTTTTTAAAACCGACTCACTGATATTTGTGGTCATTAATCGATAGTAAATAGGTCTTTATAGATAGAAAAGTTTACTTAAATAGTATTTATAAAATAGACTTGTAATATGAAAAATTTTCTAAAATTAATTTACGATGATATTTTATCTAACTTGATACTGTACTACAATATATAGCTATACGCTTAATATTTATTATAAATAATTACAAATCTGTTATAAGAATATTGAATAAAATTGAAATTATGCATAACGAGTACGAGATTTATTAAAATCGGTGAAGATATGATGAAATGCAAACAAAAGATCAAGCCAAGAATAATGAACACCCGTACTTCGAACTGCTTTAAATTCCATACGGGTAAAATACCTCGAGCAATTTTCTTCTTTCAGGCAAATAAGTTCCCAGAGACACCGGATCGGGCAAATCTTCTAACCGATCTGAGAAAGTTACTTCGGCGAGCTTCGTTTTTGAGGGCTGTATGAGAAATATTTTACTGTATTCGTAATATCATATACATATGATAAAGGTATAAACCGTTGAGTGGGTTAATATGAATAACAAATAAGTATAGAGTGAACCTAAAGTTAGAACATGCATCTCTATAACAAAGTTGTCAATTTTGATTCTTTATCAACATTTTTAACACTAGAATTTTATAAATTTATGTAAATTAAAATGTGTACCAAGACGCACAGAATAAAAATGTGGCATCCACTTCATATATTATTTATATATAAAGTTGCACATTTCTCACAATTTCTCCAACTTTAGTAAACTACTATATTAATTGTATGAAGTTAGAACTTTTGATAAATAGTTAATTACAATTGCCTTTTAAGTTTAGTTTTGCATTACTCACTTATAATTGCCAAGGAAATATATATTATATAAATTTGTCTGTACCTATACAGTCATTTTCATTAATTTCCAGTAGGGCAAACAGGACAAGCTACGGCGTTGAATTACGCTTATCATATAAAATTCTAGCCTTATAAATAATAATAGGTAAGAAACTTGCAAAATATTATCTTATAGGTTTACGCTACGTGCTAGGTACATAGAGTAGGGTAGGTAGAGGCAATCTTCGCTAAGACACTACGTTCTCTGCGCTTTTTTAACATTCGCATTCCTCTATTATGAATTTACTACACACATTGTCTATTGCATAAATAAATATTTTAATTCATCTTAAATAAAACTAAATATTGGATGATATCTCCATTGTTCACTGCACTGAAGCGTGCTCTAGACGTGGTGAGTGTATGGATACATGTTACCATAGCTCATATTCAATATTTAAATTGATAAGTGCATCCACTATGTCCTAGTTTAGTAGGTGATTATAAATGCACACAAAACTATATATAATAAATATAAAATAAAATATATATAATAATATTATAACATTAATTTGAAACATTAATGTATTTATATTTAAAATGCTTAAATTTGTTAATATCTATATTATCATATAATACTAATTACTGATATTTGCAATATGTCAAAATCGAACCCGCAACCATTAGCATAACCTCTAGCGACTAATTATCTAAGCTAATAGGCCCTACAGCTTTTTATGTAAATCAAGGGACAATTCAACGTTAGATCAAGATTTTATAAGATAATAAAATTAAAGGCACTTCGAGTTGACAGCTAAAATGACACGAGTGGAATGGAAAAAGTTGTTGACAAGACCGCTTACTGGTAACAAATCCAATCAGTGATACAGATAAATGTATTTTGATTTTCGAGAATGGCCATTAAATATTATAACAAAAATATTTATCATGACCCTACTCTTATGGAACATTTTGTATTTTCATAAAATAACGTGCTATTTTATTTTAATTACATATTTTATCAGATGTGACTTTATTTATATTACCTGTAGCAAAAGTTGTATTGATTATGAACAAACTTGGCAATAATAAAGGTTTAATTATTTTAACTTTCATAAAATATTGTGCTTCCATGAACTAAATAGGTAGTTTTAATTAATGAACCTTCTGAGTTTTCTCGATAAAATGAAAACTTTTAGTTTTAGAGGGCTAGTAAAAAATACATAATTATTTAAAATCGTTACTATGTAAGCGTCCTGAAGTATGCAATAAATATTTCTTTATTAAATATAAAGAAATCGCTTAGTGCAACTATATACTATATATTCGTTTATCGATTGCAATAAATAAATATAGTAATTATAAAAAAAATTACAATTTTAAATTAATGGTTTTGCACTCATTCCATATAAAATTAACTACAATATTACACAACTACACTACAATATTTATTTATTTTATTTATTTATAACTTTTCCACTTAGAATGAATAAGATGATCACATGTGTACGTCAGATGGAGCGAACGGAGAAGTGTCAGAGGAGCCCAATTCGATAATAAATATCGAATTGAGCCCCTCCAAAACCTACACACTCCACGATGTATGGGCATAACAAGTTTATACTTGTTTCTCGTATTAACATTGTGAACATCACAATTTGTTCTAAATTTATCAATGTTTTTATGAACATACAAAAAATTTTCTAATTTAATATTTAATACTGACTGTGAAGAGTCATGATTTTAATATCTTTAAATTTATTCCTTAACACTAGTGTCTTAACACTAGGTTCAAATGGTTTCTGCAGTTCCCTTTGCCTACCAAGCAATATGCGGGATAAAGGCGTGAAGCTATAAAAAAAAATTATAATCTTTAGGCCTCATGTTACAGATTGCTCGAACAGCCCGTTTCTGAAGAACAAATATAGTATCAATATCAGAAGCATTACCCCATAGTAGTATACCATATGACATAATGCTGTGGAAGTAACTAAAATAAACTAGTCTAAATCTAGTTCCTTATCGTCAAGTTTTACAAATTTAACATTCAGGAGTGTGAATTTAATACAATGATGTATCTATCCCTTGTTTGTCCTTTAAAAAGTAAGGAAATGCCTTGGCCAAATCACAGAACACTAGAGCATCACATGACTCTTCCCAGGCTTCAATAATATTAAGTATTAAGTCAACACCAGCATCGGTTGTTGAGCGACCCCGAGTGACACCAAACAGTTTTGTATGTAGCAATTGGTTCTTATAAAATGACTAATTAATTGAGACAAAACTAGTTTTTCAAAAATCTTGCTAAATGTAGGTAGCACTGAAATAGGTCTAAAATTAGTGGGATCTGTCGTACTACCCGATTTAAATAGTGGAGTAATTTTACTAAATTTCATTAGATCAGGAAATACACCACAATCAACGCAAGTATTAAAAATCAACTCCAAATCAGGTTCAACAATGTCAATTAACGATTTAATTTTGCTAACAGATATGCCCCACGAGTCATTTGTCTTTTTAAATTTAATCAATTTAAAAATCTTAACAATATCTCGGGCATGTACCTTTCTAAATTTGAACTCAACATTACATTCGGTAAAATTTTCTCAGCGGCGACCGATGAGGAACTCAGAGACTTGGTTTTGGAAACTGGAATATCAGTAAAGAAATTTTCGAATGCAGTGGCAACTTCTGCGTCAGATGTAATTGAAGTATACTTATCTTCCAGGTAGCCATGATCTCATTGCTACTACGGGATTTAGCCAACTTACATTCGATTTAAATGTTTTGGAAAAAATTTTAACCCTGTCCCTAAACTCATCACTGGTATTGTAACGCCTTTCCGCATATAGCTCATACAATTTTTCCCTATCCTTGTGTAACTCAGCGGTTGTCCACTCACTAAAAATATTACTAATTACAAAATTAAGAGTTTCATTTTTTTTTTGCTTCTAGAGGTCTTCGATACTTGATGTTAATTTCAGATTAATTTCACCATGTGGTTTTAAGAAAATGGTCTTGAAACCCGGACAGATATATTGCCTTTCAAAGTACAGAATGAAGAGAGTAAACTTATCTTACCACAGGTGTTGGAGGTCGATCCTTAACACTCTTCATGTCGACTTCGGTAGTAGAGTCTGCCGGTATTTTTTCAATGTCACCAAACGCTATAGACGCACCTCGCATATGCACATATTGACGCGCCATCTCGGCGGCCACTTGCATTGACCACCTCGGTACTTTTGTTGTCCTGGTAATAAAAATTTTACTAAAATTTCAACTGAATAAGTTGCTTAAAACTATTCATAGTATTTCATACTACGAGTATATGCATCTCAACTCTTCATAAGCACCTTAAGGCTTTCAATTTCCTAAACATTTAAACAATAATAATAACATTTTTTATTCTTATTTTTTTCTGGATTCCAAAAAGTAATATCAAAAATCCTTATACCTTTTCTTCGTCCCAGTTGGACGAATACTTTGGAAGAATACGAGCGCAGCTCTCGAGTGAACCATTTCTTGGATATCGCGGAGGAGATTGTCCACGCGACGTTTTGCAAATACCATAATGACAGCTTCCAAAATCTAGAGAAATTAACCAAGCGTATATTACGCATTTATCATTAGCCAGTGATTTCAACGAAACTAAAAAAGTGTATTTAATATAGACGGTTCTATATTAAATACAATAAATTTTAATAAATAATTTAAATAAAACTCAATGTACAGTGCATTGTGCCTACAAAAATATTCAGTAGGCATAAAGTGAAAAATTATTCGTACATTTTATAAATTGCCTGACGCGACAAAGACACGAAGCCTTGTTAACTTCTGAATAACTTGGTTAATGAATATTTATTTCTTGGCTAAGAACAATATAATAAAATAAAGTTTTTTATTCATGAAACCCGTTAATGCTGATTAAGTGTTACGTCATTCTTCATTAAATTAAACAATTCATGAATAAAAAGGAAAATGTAAATAATAAGGTGGTTACGATTGTCCAAATTTAAAATAAAAACAAAGTGAATCAACGTACGAAAGTGAATTATAAGAATTTTGTACTAAATTATTTTTTAATTTTCTTTTACAAAGCAAAGTTTTGTTAAAAATATTTTAATAATTACACATATATTACTGGGCAATGTTCGTAAAGTACATACAGAACTTCAATAATTTTAATATATTTAAATATAAAATATTTATTAAATAAAATTACCTCATCCAATATTTTAATGGGAGCAGTTGGTAATACAGTCTCTATGTCCATTCTAGCCCGGGCTTGTCCCAGAGTCATTAGTGCATCTCCTTGCGTGGATATCGCAGACGCCATGGCTTCTGTCGCCAAGCGTTGCGCTAACTCTGGACTCATACCTTTGGCGCCACGCTTAGACTGCATATAAAAATAATATATGAAATATGATTTAAAAATATACGAGTTTATTAAAGCATAATATTAAATCAGGTCAGGAAAACCAAAGAAGTTGAAATTTACAGGATTTATTACTTTAGAGACAGCTAAAATCATTTGCTCATGCCAACACTTTTTAGTATTATTTGTTTTTTATAGCTAGGGAACTGCAAGAACCACAGAAATCTAGTGTTAAGACACTCCTTTCCCTGTTTTTCCAAGGCCCCGCGTATTGCGTGGCAGAACTCAACGCCGCGCTTGCCTAGTTGCCAGAGTGAACAAAATAGAACTAAAATAAACCATCCTCCCCGAGTGGGAATCGAACCCACAAACCTTTGCACTTACGGGCACACGTTACGCCTCTGCACCATGACGTTCCTCTATAATATTTATGATTATGTTATATTTATTATTATATTTCACTACAAATACATATATTTAAGTTATATTCACCTACTAATAAGTACATTCATAAAACAAAATATAGCTTTATATTTGCTGGTTTAATAAACACAAAAAGTGGTCAATTTACTAGTCATTACCTTCTCAAATTCAATTCCCATTTTGCGGACGAGCTTAGCAGCTTTAGCGGTGCCTCCGTGCATTAGTTTGAAATTTGCTAATCTAATGCGCTGCAATTTCAAGTCGGTGTTGTACGCGTACACCTCCGCTTTCCTGAATTATATTATTTCTCTTGTATATATTTATCACAAAAACTCATTCACTATGATAGTATTAACTACTTATATAAACGCTTAAAGACCAGAAATGGTTTCCATGCCCAAAAGGCTTTTTTAATGTATTATTGTTGTTGATGTAGTATATGTTTGTATATATGTATGTTGTTTATAGTTTATGTAGGGAAAATTCATTTTCAAAGAATTAAACAGAGAAAATAAAAAATTAAATACTAATGTAGACTAGTTTTTCATGTTATTGTTTGTAACATATTTACTTGGTCCTCCTCCAGGCGGCGGCGTTCATATCATCTGTGTACATTTTGAGAAGAAGCGCTTCCTCTTGGATCTTCTGGTTTTGGGCATCAACGCGCGCCTTCCATTTGTTATTTGCCTAGTCATATACATTTATTATTTATTAGCGGCATTTAATTTCTGATTTTAATTAATTATTACTTTTAATAAATTAAATACGTTACTTAGTCATTATTTACGATGCATTTATCAATTAATCAAAGTTAATGAAAAAACCACATAGTGGAACCATGTCTGAATATAAATGTGACGGATGTGAGTTCAATCTCTGATAAACTTACTATGGGGAACAACAAATTTCAAAATGATCACTGATTTCTATAGACAAATTCAATAACAACTTAACAACTGAAAATGCTTATACAAAAAATAAAATATTGGCCAAGAGCGAGCCGTAATGGTGCACCGAGGGTTTTATGTATCAACTTTCAATCAAGTCATATTTGCGATTGACAAATTCGAATTACTCGAATTTGCGGTCGTATACATCCATTTTGTACAAAATGAACTGCACTTATAAGTTTGTGATGTGTTTTGCTTTTGTACTATAAGTTCTAGTTCTTGTCAAGTTTTATAACTCGAGGTGATTGAAAAGTATGCTATAGTTACTTACATCCTCTTCTAAGCGTTTCTGTTTTGCATCTCTTTCCTGCTTCAATCTATTTAATCTTTTCTTCTCGTTCGCACGCCACTGTCGCACCATAGTTATTTTCCGTCGCAGTTCCATTTCAGCAGCAGCTTGAACTCTCTGTTTTATTCTATTCTCCTTTTCGTGTGCTCGAGCAGCTCTGTCTTTACGTTGTTTTTCATTGAATTCAGCGAGATACTTCATTCTTGCTTGAATTTTTCTTTCTTGTTCTTTTGCTCTGGAATAAAAAAAATGTTATTTAAATTTTATCTTTTAAATAACTTAATATTAATAAGATGCTTAAACAAAATTCTTAAAATCATGTCAAAATTAAATTGAAAAACACTGTAAACGTGTAAGCCCAACTATCCAACGTACTGTAAAAAGGCTGTATAACCTATAGATGTAGTCACGTCACGTTGCTCTCTTTTAATTAAAATTGTAGGGCTCAGATGTTTTGATTCACGTATATTATTCACAGATGAAATTTTAAATTGCAGTGAGATGCTGTCACCGGGCTGTCAGTAATATACTCGTATATCAGTTGCGGGTTTTTTGTTAACAACTATTCTATTATTATTTAATATTTGAAACATATATACCTATACTTATTTTGTAATTTTATACCTTAATACATAAAGATGAGTGTGTAATATAAAAGTTTTAATTCTTATACACATGATATTATTATTATTTTTTTTTAGCTTCACGCTTTTTATCCCGCACAAGGCAGGGTAGGCAGAGGGAACTGCAGGGACCGTGGGAACCTAGTGTTAAGACACTCCGTTGCCCCTGCTTTCTCCGTCCCCGCTATTATTGTCGATATTATTGTCGTTGATAAGATTATAAAATTAACGTGTTAATAAACACAATAATGAATTTTATTACAATAAAATTATTGTATACAAGTAACAAATAAATTCTTAGTAAAATAGTAGAGTTAACAGTCAGTACTCATTCTTTAACCAATTAAATATTCTAAAGGGACCCTGTAAAACGTAATAGGGTCCAGTTGTGGTAATCCTTAAGCTTAATATTCGTTCAAATTTGGTTTATATCGTTTTATTATATAATTTTTCTTATAATTAATTAGTATTATTCTCGTGAATAGAATTTCTTAATCTTAATATAAAACGCTTCAGAAACTGAATTCAAAATGTACTATCTCAATGACTACATAAATAAATCATCTGATAAACCAATCCAAATCGAACACAAAAGCCGATCGTTTCATATAATCAAAATCAACAATAACATTGCATAATGGAGGCACTATCTAACAAGTGAATGTTGTGCCGACGGCGCTTGACGAATGACTCAGTTAAATGGGTTATGTAAATGGGAGCCGAGTTTACAAGTTTCGTGAAAGCTTTAAAGCTAGATTGCGCTACACAAGTTGTGACAATCCAGATACATTTGAATATTAATTCTAAGCGAAAAATAAACATCAGAACGGGAATGGATTCACGATTCACCCTCAGCAATATTTAAATGAATGTGCTGAATATTTAGAAGTTAATGCTACACGTTCCTACTGAAGTGTAAATATAGTTATTAGATAGTAAAATTAGTTGCCCAATGGCTGTTATTAAAAATTTTCAAATACACAAGAAACATTTAAAAACAAAAAACAAATACTTGGCATGCCGTTTTATTTTCATTACATTGTACCTTAGATAAAATTTGTAGATATAGTATAGATTATAGTAAGAGATAGTAAGACTATATTTAGATAGTAAGATATATGTTTATAGCATAAAACTAATTTACCACAAACAGATTTTATGCTTAAAATATATTTCGATAATATATAATATATAATATATAATATATAATATATAATATATAATATATAATATATAATATATAATATATAATATATAATATATAATATATAATATATAATATATAATATATAATATATAATGTATAATATACAATAGTGAAAGGATAACAGACGGCCACATCGACAAGTAATGACAAATTGATGAGAGTTCTACAATTGTTTGCTAAAGCCCAATACTTCGTGTTACGTATTTTGTTGACGATATTGAATTGGCTGTGAATGTTTTTTATTACGACGTATTATGCTTTACTCACATTTAGTTCTTAAATACAGCTAAAATCGTTAAGAGGAAATGCTAAAAACGTGGATTATGAGAACTGTCGTGGTATAGAAGCACAACGCGATGACTCGGAGGTTCCATTCCCATAGGAGGAGGAGATTAAATTTTCTTTACTCTAGTAACAACGCAAAGGGCCGGATAAGACGTCAAGTTTAAAAAATGTTACAAAATTGCTGATTTAAGTTTTTTTTGTACTTAATTTATTTTTAATGTTTAGAACGAACTAAATCGTTAAAATTTTAATTTTTTAACCATACACTGTTTCAATTCAACATAATTTTGTATTCCTACGTCGTAGTTATTCACAGTTTATTAAATATATCACAAATTCCTTAGCTAACTTATATACGGTGCCATTCAAGGGGGCATAAATTATTGCCGCCATTCTTAGTGTCGCTGCCGGTAGGTTCGTAGGAAAAACTGGCTCTACGCCAGTACGAGCTACGGTAAATAAAAAAGCGTGCCACTTGAATTATGTTTTTGCTATAGGTGTACATTTAAATGTCGTGTTTCTAATTACTAACCCCTTTACAGGTTAATAATATTATATTAGTATTGAAGCTATAATAGTGTAAATGGAAAAGGGTTCCTCTGTGCGTTGGGAAATTTTCTTTATCACCGTTTTGGTATGTAGAAGCCCGGCGTTGTGCTCCGCCATTCAACAAGTAATATCTTAAAATCAGGCAAATAGTGTACTTTGGTACTAAGTTCTTTCTCTGTACCCAGAAATTTGGCAAATAGCAAGAAAATAGAAGTAATAATTTCATAATGTTAACGGAATTCATTCGCTCTTGGAGAATTCGTATTTAGAAATATTTTCCTTTAACTAATCTACGTAAGCAAGCACTGCGTACTTTAATGAAATTAATATGGTAACAAGTTGGTGGCAGAGTGATTTAATATAAACTTCATAGTGCATACCCTTTATAATTTAGAAATCTGTGAGAATAAATCAAGTACACAATATTCCTTTGACGACTTACTATGCATGTATTCCACACGCATGGAAGTCTAAAACAATCAGCATACGGGCTTCGACAGATGCTCTCTGATCAATAGAGCACTCAATTTAACCACAAAGACAAACAAGCTACTGACAAATGAAGCATATAGTTATATAGTTTAGTTTAATATTTAACATGTTTTTAATTATTAACTAATGTTAAATTGTATTAAATTTATAAAATTTAGCTGTAAAATAAATAAAAATCGGAGCTTAACAAATATATTTTTAGTAAGATGACCATTTTCCGGAACCATGTAAAAATTCTCTAATAGACTAGTTATAACCGTATGTTTCTTCGTTAGGTCTATTTTAAGTTTAGTTTTTTTGTTATAATAATTTTAAAATATAATAAAAATCTTTTATATATAGATCTTTACTTCAAAAAAATACAAACAATAAAACTTTATATTAGTTATTTAATCAGATTCATACAAAATAAGTACATGTGAACTAAGTCAAGGAAAGTGAAAAAGTAAGAGTGCGTTTGCACTCATACTGTCGGGCAAAACGGATGGAACTCAGTGTGAATCGGAAATCACATTTGACTTTTATTTTTTAATTTACATGCAGCTGAAATACTTGAACAATAATTATAATTTTCTTGGTCTTTATGTACCAAATATAAATCATTATTCGGGTAGGAACTCTATATTAACATCAGTATACAACTTTAAGTGTATATTATAACGTCAATAAAAAAGTTAATGAAAAAGAAAATATAACGCAACTTCCAGACCGTAAACTAGATATCAGCATTGGTAAAACGATACGACAAGAGCTTATTTATTTTATCATGAAGTCTGTCTGATCAAGTCTTCGACAAAATAACATTTCCCAGAATTGTGTTCAGTATTTATTTCTATTTTAAACTTGATATCTCGAATGTACCTGACGATATTATTGCTATATGTTTACTTTTAAACCTATTCAGCGAAGAGGAGTAACGAAACACTCCGATTTCAAAATGAATATGTGTTATAAAAATATATAATATATAAGTAGTATAGTTTTTAATACCGTATATAGGATAACAGACGGCCACATCGACAAGTAATGACAAATTGATGAGAGTTCTACAATTGTTTGCTAAAGCCCAATACTTCGTGTTACGTATTTTGTTGACGATATTGAATTGGCTGTGAATGTTTTTTATTACGACGCATTTTGCTTTACTCACATTTAGTTCTTAAATACAGCTAAAATCGTTAAGAGGAAATGCTAAAAAAGTGGGTTATGAGAACTGTCGTGATACAGAAGCACAACGCGATGGCTCGGAGGTTCCATTTTCATAGGAGGAGAATAATTCTTTGCTCTGGTAACAACGAAAAGGGCGTGATAAGGCGTCAAGCTTAAAAACGTTACAAAATTACTGATTTAAGTTTTTTTTTGTACTTAATTTCTTTTTAATATTAAGAACGAACTACTACCGTTACTACTTTAGAAATTTTAATTTTTTAACCATACACTGTTTCAATTCAACATAATATTGTATTCCTACGTCGTAGTTATTCACAGTTTATTAAATATATCACAAATTCCTTAGCTAACTTATTTACGGTGCCATTCAAGGGGGCATAAATTATTGCCGCCATTCTTAGTGTCGCTGCCGGTAGGTTCGTAGGAAAAACTGGCTCTACGCCAGTACGAGCTACGGTAAATAAAAAAGCGTGCCACTTGAATTATGTTTTTGCTATAGATGTACATTTAAATGTCGTGTTTCTAATTACTAACCCCTTTACAGGTTAATAATATTATATTACTATTGAAGCTATAATAGTGTAAATGGAAAAGGGTTCCTCTGTGCGTTGGGAAATTTTCTTTATCCCTGTTTTGGTATGTAGAAGCACGGCGTTGTGCTCCGCCATTCAACAAGTAATATCTTAAAATCAGGCAAATAGTGTTCTTTGGTACTAAATTCTTCCTCTGTGCCCAGAAATTTGGCAAATAGCAAGAAAATAAAAGTAATAATTTCATAATGTTAATGGAATTCATTCGCTCTTGGAGAATTCGTATTTAAAAATATTTTCCTTTAACTAATCTACGTAAGCAAGCACTGCGTACTTTAATAAATTTATATGGTAACAAGTTGGTGGCAGAGTGATTTAATATAAATTTCATAGTGCATACCCTTTATATTTTAGAAATCTGTGAGATTCAATTAAGTACACAATATTCCTTTGACGACTTACTATGCATGTATTCCACACGCATGGAAGTCTAAAACAATCAGCATACGGGCTTCGACAGATGCTCTCTGATCAATAGAGCACTCAATTTAACCACAAAGACATACAAGCTACTAACAATTGAAGCATATAGTAATTGAAGTATATAGTTCAGTTTATAGTATATATTAGATATGTTTTTAATTATTAACTAAAGTTAAATTGTATTAAATTTATAAAATTTAGCTGTAAAATAAATAAAAATCGGAGCTTAACAAATATATTTTTAGTAAGATGACCATTTTCCGGAACCATGTAAAAATTCTCTAATAGACTAGTTATAACCGTATGTTTCTTCGTTAGGTTTAGTTTATGTTTAGCTTTTTTGATTTATAATAAAAATCTTTTATATATAGATCTTTACTTCAAAAAAATACAAACAATAAAACTTTATATTAGTTACTTAATCAGATTCATACAAAATAAGTACATGTGAACTAAGTCAAGGAAAGTGAAAAAGTAAGAGTGCGTATGTACTCATACTGTCGGGCAAAACGGATGGAACTCAGTGTGAATCGGAAGTCACATTTGACTTTTATTTTTTAATTTACATGCAGCTGAAATACTTGAACAATAATTATAATTTTCTTGGTCTTCATGTACCAAATATAAATCATTATTCGGGTAGGAACTCTATATTAACATCAGTATACAACTTTAAGTGTATATTATAACGTAAATAAAAAAGTTAATGAAAAAGAAAATATTACGCAACTTCCAGACCGTAAACTTGATATCAGCATTGGTAAAACGATACGACAAGAGCTTATTTATTTTATCATGAAGTCTGTCTGATCAAGTCTTCGATAAAATAACATTTCCCAGAATTGTGTTCAGTAATTTATTTCTATTTTAAACTTGATATCTCGAATGTACCTGACGATATTATTGCTATATGTTTACTTTTAAACCTATTCAGCGAAGAGGAGTAACGAAACACTCCGATTTCAAAATGAATATGTGTTATAAAAATATATAATATATAAGTAGTATAGTTTTTAATACTGTATATAGGATAACAGACGGCCACATCGACAAGTAATGACAAATTGATGAGAGTTCTACAATTGTTTGCTAAAGCCCAATACTTCGTGTTACGTATTTTGTTGACGATATTGAATTGGCTGTGAATGTTTTTTATTACGACGCATTTTGCTTTACTCACATTTAGTTCTTAAATACAGCTAAAATCGTTAAGAGGAAATGCTAAAAAAGTGGGTTATGAGAACTGTCGTGCTACAGAAGCACAACGCGATGGCTCGGAGGTTCCATTTTCATAGGAGGAGAATAATTCTTTGCTCTGGTAACAACGAAAAGGGCGTGATAAGGCGTCAAGCTTAAAAACGTTACAAAATTACTGATTTAAGTTTTTTTTTGTACTTAATTTCTTTTTAATATTAAGAACGAACTACTACCGTTACTACTTTAGAAATTTTAATTTTTTAACCATACACTGTTTCAATTCAACATAATATTGTATTCCTACGTCGTAGTTATTCACAGTTTATTAAATATATCACAAATTCCTTAGCTAACTTATTTACGGTGCCATTCAAGGGGGCATAAATTATTGCCGCCATTCTTAGTGTCGCTGCCGGTAGGTTCGTAGGAAAAACTGGCTCTACGCCAGTACGAGCTACGGTAAATAAAAAAGCGTGCCACTTGAATTATGTTTTTGCTATAGATGTACATTTAAATGTCGTGTTTCTAATTACTAACCCCTTTACAGGTTAATAATATTATATTACTATTGAAGCTATAATAGTGTAAATGGAAAAGGGTTCCTCTGTGCGTTGGGAAATTTTCTTTATCCCTGTTTTGGTATGTAGAAGCCCGGCGTTGTGCTCCGCCATTCAACAAGTAATATCTTAAAATCAGGCAAATAGTGTTCTTTGGTACTAAATTCTTCCTCTGTGCCCAGAAATTTGGCAAATAGCAAGAAAATAAAAGTAATAATTTCATAATGTTAATGGAATTCATTCGCTCTTGGAGAATTCGTATTTAAAAATATTTTCCTTTAACTAATCTACGTAAGCAAGCACTGCGTACTTTAATGAAATTTATATGGTAACAAGTTGGTGGCAGAGTGATTTAATATAAATTTCATAGTGCATACCCTTTATATTTTAGAAATCTGTGAGATTCAATTAAGTACACAATATTCCTTTGACGACTTACTATGCATGTATTCCACACGCATGGAAGTCTAAGACAATCAGCATACGGGCCTCGACAGATGCTCTCTGATCAATAGAACACTCAATTCAACCACAAAGACATACAAGCTACTAACAATTGAAGCATATAGTAATTGAAGTATATAGTTCAGTTTATAGTATATATTAGATATGTTTTTAATTATTAACTAAAGTTAAATTGTATTAAATTTATAAAATTTAGCTGTAAAATAAATAAAAATTGGAGCTTAACAAATATATTTTTAGTAAGATGACCATTTTCCGGAACCATGTAAAAATTCTCTAATAGACTAGTTATAACCGTATGTTTCTTCGTTAGGTTTAGTTTATGTTTAGCTTTTTTGATTTATAATAAAAATCTTTTATATATAGATCTTTACTTCAAAAAAATACAAACAATAAAACTTTATATTAGTTACTTAATCAGATTCATACAAAATAAGTACATGTGAACTAAGTCAAGGAAAGTGAAAAAGTAAGAGTGCGTATGTACTCATACTGTCGGGCAAAACGGATGGAACTCAGTGTGAATCGGAAGTCACATTTGACTTTTATTTTTTAATTTACATGCAGCTGAAATACTTGAACAATAATTATAATTTTCTTGGTCTTCATGTACCAAATATAAATCATTATTCGGGTAGGAACTCTATATTAACATCAGTATACAACTTTAAGTGTATATTATAACGTAAATAAAAAAGTTAATGAAAAAGAAAATATTACGCAACTTCCAGACCGTAAACTTGATATCAGCATTGGTAAAACGATACGACAAGAGCTTATTTATTTTATCATGAAGTCTGTCTGATCAAGTCTTCGATAAAATAACATTTCCCAGAATTGTGTTCAGTTTATTTCTATTTTAAACTTGATATCTCGAATGTACCTGACGATATTATTGCTGTATGTTGAGTTTTAAGCCTACTCAGCGAAGAGGAGTAACGAAACACTCCGATTTCAAAATGAATATGTGTTATAAAAATATATAATATATAAGTAGTATAGTTTTTAATCATTGACAATGAATCTGGCATAATTGAGACATTTAATACCTAATTAAAATTAAATTTAATAAACAAAGAAAATAATTGGGCACCTTCGAGCACTTTTCAACTATGCCATGATGGTGTATAATTTGATGTTAGGCTGTTCTCATGTAGGAGAGATAACAGATATAACCTAGAGCTAACACACTCCGTCTTCACTTAACATACTATTTACTAAACAGTGAGTGTTGAGTTACGGTACACAACGCCACATTTATTTCTACCAGGGGGACATTTCTAGGTGGGCTCGAACCCACTACTATTATATAAAGAGTCGGACGCTAAAGCACCAGGACGGCCTCTTAACTACTTATTTAATAAAATGATCTAATAAAATCTTTCTACGATCAGTAACATTTCATTATCGTTGAAAAACTTTTTTCATTACTCAAGAGTAATAATCACGAACAATATAGAAAGAGAACCAAAAGTAACGTTTAAAAGCTCATTTTACTCCACATGTTGACTATACAAGTCGTTTGTGAGAAACTGTTTCCGCCCTGAACGTAAAATTACATGAATAAGTGTTTGCTGTGAAAATTTTGGTCTATGTTTTTAATAGAGACTTAACGCTGACTGCACCTTAGAGTGTTTTATAAAAGCTAACGTGTGTAGTTTTTTTTCAAAATTCAAAAAAATGATAGTATATTTCAATCACAATTTCATAAAACATAGGACCGACGTGGTTTAAAGAGCCGCAGCGTCTGCCTGTAACGCGATGGCTTATAGGTTCAATTCCCACTCGTGTAGGATGGATCATTTCACTATCACATTCTTCGCTCTAACGCTTAGTGGATACTTATATATACACACCAATACCTCTCGTTGCGTCAAGGTTATGGTTCAAAAAAACACAAATTGAAATTATATTTTCTGTAGCAAATTATGCAATATAGATCGAAGATAGGCATATATATATATATATATATATATATATATATATATATATATATATATATATATACATATATATATATATGCTGCATGTAAATTAAAAAATAAATGTCAAGTGCGATTTCCGATTCACACTAAGTTCCATCCATTTTGCCCGACAGTATGAGTGCAAACGCACTCTAACATTTTCATTTTCCTTTACTTAGTTCACGTGTACTTATTTTGTATGAGTATGATTAGAATATATATATATATATATATATATATATATATATATATATATATATATATATATATATATATATATATATATATATATGCAACCTATTTGCTCTACGTTACCTCTATCATCCCTCTTAACAATAAATTAAATACCATCACGGCATAGTTGAAAAGTGCTCAAAATTATTCAATGATTTTCTTTTTTTATTAATTTTAATTGGATATCTCTAAATTATACCAGATCCATTGTCAATGATTATGAACTATACTACTTATATAATATATATTTTTATAACACATATTCATTTTGAAATCGGAGTGTTTCGTTACTCCTCTTCGCTGAGTAAGTTTAAAACTCAACATACAGCAATAATATCGTCAGGTACATTCGAGATATCAAGTTTAAAATAGAAATAAACTGAACACAATTCTGGGAAATGTTATTTTATCGAAGACTTGATCAGACAGACTTCATGATAAAATAAATAAGCTCTTGTCGTATCGTTTTACCAATGCTGATATCTAGTTTACGGTCTGGAAGTTGCGTAATATTTTCTTTTTCATTAACTTTTTTTACATTATAATATACACTTAAAGTTGTATACTGATGTTAATATAGAGTTCCTACCCGAATAATGATTTATATTTGGTACATAAAGACCAAGAAAATTATAATTATTGTTCAAGTATTTCAGCTGCATGTAAATTAAAAAATAAATGTCAAGTGCGATTTCCGATTCACACTAAGTTCCATCCATTTTGCCCGACAGTATGAGTGCAAACGCACTCTAACATTTTCATTTTCCTTTACTTAGTTCACGTGTACTTATTTTGTATGAGTATGATTAGAATATATATATATATATATATATATATATATATATATATATATATATATATATATATATATATATATATATATATATATATATATATATATATATATATATATATATATATATATATATATATATATATATATATATATATATATATATATATATATATATATATATATATATATATATATATATATATATATATATATATATATATATATATATATATATATATATATATATATATATATATATATATATATATATATATATATATATATATATATATTTATATATATATATATATATATATATATATATATATATATATATATATATATATATATATATATATATATATATATATAAGATTTTTAATATATATACAAATTATTATTACAAAAAAACTAAACCTAAACTAAACCTAACAAAAAACATACAGTTATAACCGTATATAGGTTGGTGTCACAACTATGTGTGTATGTAGAATTCAAGTAATTATATAACTTAGTATTTATAATCTGGTCTTTTAAAGAATTTTTACATGGCTCCGAATATGGTCATCATGCTAAAATATATTTGTTAGTTCAGATTGTTATATTATTTTACAACTAAATTAGGTTACAATTTAATACAATTTAACATTGGCTAATAATTAAAAACATATCTAATATATACTATAAAGTGAACTACATACCTATATGCTTCAATTGTTAGTAGCTTGTATGTCTTTGTGATTGAATTGAGTGCTCTATTGATCAGAGAGCATCTGTCGAGGCCCGTATGCTGATTGTCTTAGACTTCCATGCATGTGGAATACATGTATAAATTTGTAAGTCGTCATAGGAATATTGTGTACTTGATAATATATATATATATATATATATATATATATATATATATATATATATATATATATATATATATATATATATATATATATATATATATATATATATATATATATATATATATATATATATATATATATATATATATATATATATATATATATATATATATATATATATATATATATAATATATATATATATATATATATATATATATATATATATATATATATATATATATATATATATATATATATATATATATATATATATATATATATATATATAAATCTATTATCCCTTAATCCACTTTGCAAAAATTCATCACAGATGAACGGAAACAAAGGGCTACAATTAATCACTTTACCGCTCACGTAGAGGCTTGCCCAAATATTATTTAAGCTTACCTCCTGTTGTACGAGAATGTACGTGAATTCGAATGAAAGATTAATGATGAATAATTGTTTTACACATTTGTGTTCAATGGAAATATAACAGAAAGAAGAGAAATATAAAGTAATGTATAGATTAATTAAATATACCAGTAATTATAGTTGTAGTATGTTAGTTGTTTGTATAGTTGGAAGAATTCTTTAAAATAATAAAAAAATATGAGATTGATGCAGAAGGCATAAAATAACATTTGTAGATTCTTGTCACATGCCGAGAGTAGTATGTAACGAGCGTACTTACATATATTTACAATATTGTAAGGTGCCTTTTGGATAAATTGCTGGACTCATCCTTAGAGAATTTTAAAAACCGGGGAAGGTTTTGGCAAGATAGTAAAATATCACTATATTTACAATATACAATTTTATTTATTTATCGTTTAAATAATATTATTTAAAATCATTTACAAAATGGTAAAATGATAAAATAAATAATATGTTCAACAATAAGTGTTAAATATGTAATTAAATGGTCATTTTAAAACCTGTCATTTGCCCTGTATGACGCAGCGTATATTTATATATACCTATAAAATCCTATCAAAGCATTCTATCGTGTCAAAGCAGCAAAGAGATACATCTCTTCCTCATTTTGTTATTTTTTTGAAATAGAGGCCGCATGACAGATTGGTAAAGCTTAATATTCTATAGTACGAGATCTTTGCGCCATCTGTATGTCTTACTATGTAAGATGTTTACCTCACGCGTTACACAGCTCGTATAAATATCATGAAATGGGAAAAATGATTTCAACTAGAGATCTGTAAACTATTGATAATTCATGACTATTTTTTGGGCCCAACTATAGATAATATTGACAAAATCTGCGATGTCATATGCACCCTGTACAATTGATATTCATGTTTAGTTTATACATAAATATAAATCTGTATCTACCCTCTGGTACATATAATGTTAACAAACTGTCAGTTAGAGTTTGCCATTCGATGTGCTCCTATTGTTTTTACTATTATTTCGTGTAAAGACTGATAATTCTTTTGAAATTATATGTATATGGTTGATTTTTAACTATGTTGTGTTTAACCATAGTGTGTCGCTGTGTGTATACTACGAGTGCAGGTAAAAAAATATTGAAAATTATGTCGAATACAAATTTATATATATTTTGTGTATTGTGAAGGATCGTCGTGGCGCAGAGGCAAAGCATCTGCTTGTAAACGCGACGGTTTGTGGGTGCGATTCCCACTCGGGAAAATATATTTTCCATTTCCAATTTCTTCGATCTGGCAACAAGACAAAGCGCGGCGTTGAGTTTGCCACTCAACACGCAATGTCTCCAAAAAGGTGGATAGCAGGGAACGGGGTATTTAAATACTAGGTTCTTATTGTTCCTGTGGTTCACTTTGTCTACCCTGCCATGTGTGGGATAAAGCGTGAAGATTAAATTAATATAAAATACTATAGTTAAAAATATTTTTTTATGCTATAAGCCTGTAGCCACTTCTTAACGAAAAAATATAATTAAAAACGTTAATATATGTTTATAGTTAGAAAAGCTATACTGGACCAAAGTCCTCTAATTCGTCCCAGACGCACTTTGCCTAACTTTTAATTAATCATCACATTTCTAGGTAGGCCAGGCCTTACCGTGATTTTGTAAGGAGATTGCCTCAATTGTCGTAAAACACTCGTTAAGATTTTCATTACCAAAATATATATATATATATATATATATATATATATATATATATATATATATATATATATATATATATATATATATATATATATATATATATATATATATATATATATATATATATATATATATATATATATATATATATATATATATATATATATATATATATATATATATATATATATATATATATATAACAGGTACGATGACTTCTGTACTAATTACCGCGTGAGATGTACACTAAATTAACATACATATAATATACTTAACATGATTTTATACGAATCACACTCCCAAGCCTTGTCGCCTTTCATACATATCGTTTATATTTATTTTATCGGTAAAATAAAAAAAATGCTATTTTTAGAGACTCTACTTCCAAACGATAGTTGTACCAGCAAGCGTAAAATATAAAGTCAGGCTAGTCTATCGCCAGCGTCTCGACAACCTCTTGATATCAACAGTAAATTCTAATTATCGATCAGTTCACATATTTGTATATATTTAATAATAAATATACATCAAATAGAGTAACATAGTATAATCCAAAGAGTCTAAGAAACATTTTAGTTAAAGCAAATTGGGAACATAACATAAAAGCCTATTGTTAACGCAACCTCCGAAAAGGTCAACTTTACCAGAGACCCAACATCAAAGCCATTCGAAATAAGAAGACCACTAGATATAAATATTTCATTTTTATAATAGTATTATTTGTAGTCTGGTTTCGATACAATCGTCCATCATTTTAATGGCAAAGCCAAAACTAATCAAGCTAACAAATTCTATTTTATCATATAAGAAAAAAAGATATACGCAACGTTATATTTTACAAACATATATATAAATTATATAGAGTATATAAATAGGAAAAATTTTAAAAACATAAAATAGGATGTACATATAAATTTTCTCATAAGTTAAATCACTATTCATTATAATATATATAAATAGACTATAAATACTAATTTAAGATAGAACAAAACAAAGGAAGGACAACAAAAGACTGAAGAGAAACAAAATAATTACTACTCCATTGTACAGCTTCATCATATTCAGAGTGATAATTATTTTATAAATGACCTGCCCTACCTACCGTACCGTAGTATACACTACACAGTATTTTATAGGCAAGCAACGATTCTGCTATCTCCACTCGGTCAGCTGTTGGTTTAATTAGATTCTATTCTCCGCACAGTAACGAGCATAACTTTGAGGAAGCTCCCGGTAAAATTCGATTCACGTTGATAATTTCACAGGAAGTAACAAGTTATGAGGGACGTTATGTGATTAAATTATAAGCGTATGTGTAAGTTAAGCGATATATTTATATGTTTGTATATAGTTTCTTTAATTGCGCTTAGGTATCTAATTTTTCTTGTATTTTTAGGGTTCTGTACAAAAATAAAAAACGGAACCCTTATAGAATCACTCGTGTTCCTGTCCGTTCGTCTGACACAGCCAAATTTCTTTGAATCGACTAGACCGAATCAGGTGAAATTTGGCAGGATGGTGTCATGCCCTGACCCGAACACAGATATTTTTTGAAATAAGGGTAATTTTCGGGGGATAAATTAGATAATTTAAAAAAAATTGCTAACCTTACTGAGTCATATATCAAATGAAAGGGCTTGTTATCAGGATCTCGGATATATTTCTTTTAAATTTTTTAAAATAAATAATTTCGATGATATTCATGAAAAAAGCCGAAAATTGACCATTCCATTAATTAATCATTAATCTCCGAAACTACTGGGCCGAAGAATTTGAAAAAATTACTGAATATAGTTTATGGCTTGTAGATTACAGAAAAACCTATAAGGATTTCATAAATTGAAAATAAAATGGTAAATCCGATAAAAAATGTTTTTAGGGAAAAAACGCTTTCAGGGGAAGTATTTCACTATATTGTGTACGAAACCCTTTCCACGCGAGTTCAACTCGCACTTGACAATTTATTTTATTTCACTATTGTTTCAGGAATTATATTGAAACAAAAGTGAAATAAAAAGAAGCTTGTGGTTCTCCATATTGGGAAAAATTAATTGCTGGGTAGGGTTCTGATAGGAAATCGTGTTACACCAAGAAGCTGAAATTGGTCAACTGCTGGTTGGACTGGTGCGGGGAAAGAGAAATTATAAATGTCGAGTAACCTAATTTGGCGAAGCGTGTTGCACTAATTTGATTGATATTAGTTAAACAACTAAAGATTTTTCTGTTACAATTTACTACAAATGACATTATCAATTTTCGGATTAAATCTTTCATCTGTAAAATGTATATTTTTAAATTTAATTTAAACATGGAAGTTATTAAAATTCTGTGAGGAGTCATGATATAATACGATGGAGGACTTAGTATATTAGCTTGATACCTCCTAGAGATCTTAAGCAAAATTATATTGAAAGATGAACCTAGTGATGAACAGGCAGACAGCGAGATTACGAGCCCTATTGGACTACACTATTGAATCACACTCACGACAGTCAAGTTATCACTGTTTAATCATAGATAAATAAATTACAATATTTTTTAGGATTACCTTTAAAAATATTAACTTTTGTTTCACATTCAGGAGACATTTAATTAATATTTTCAGTTATTAAGCTTTTCTGGTATGCCATATATCTCGTGTTAATCTTTAACTCTATAGAGCAGTTTATAGTCAGTATAATTTAAATATTTATTAAAATCACCTACTAAATACCTACTAAATATAACCTACTAAATATAACCTACTAGAAATTAAATAAAACGTATATATACATACAATCTTTTCTTTTCCTCCCATTCTTCGGCATGTTCCTGAGCAACTTTCTCTAAGTGTTCTCTTGCTCGTTCCGCCTTCGTGAAAGCTTGCAGCCGCCGCGCAACGTCCACGTTCACGCGTTTTAGGGTTAAATCGTCTTTGGCTCTTTCATCCTATCATGATTTCACAATTTAATATATACTAATATTATAAATATATTACAATGTAATAGTGTAAATAATAGTGCATGAGGCGAAAGATGTAAATAGGGGTAAAGCGTCAAAGCTGAGACACATACAATAAACTAATGCTCGAATTAAAAAAATGCTATATGTTGTTATGTTACATATTACTTAATAATTTTAATTATTTTAATTTGCCTCACTATACATGCGATCCAACTAGTTTCTAGTTCTACTTAATAGTAGCAGGTTTCTAGTAATTTCTTAATTATTTCCATTTGGACACGTAGGTAAAGTCACAAGTAAATATTAGTATGGTATAACAAGAGCAAAGTAGTAATGTCTAACAATGAAAGTGATTCACAAAGACAATACAAACATAATGTATAATTATAGTTCGTAATTTACCTCTGAATGTGTTTTGTTGTTTTTAATTAATATGCGAATGGCCGCTGTGGTTTGTGAAAAACGATTAATTATTGACGACAGTCATTATATCAGAAACCCTTTTAAATTTGTCAGCTCATAAAACAGTACGCTAATATAATATTGATGTCACAAGATTTTTTTTAGCTTCACGCTTTATCCCGCACACGGCAGGGTATGCAGAGGGAACTGCAGGAACCATACGAGCCTAGTGTTAAGACACTCTGTTGCTTAGTCCCTGCTTTCGCCGTCCCTGCTTTCCACCTTTTTCGAGGCATTGCGTGTTGAGTGACGGAACTCGACGAAGAAAATGGAAATAGGAAAATCCAACTTCCCCGAGTGGGAATCGAACCCACAAAACATCGCGTTTATAGGCAGATGTTTACGCCACTGCGCCACGACGGTCCTCACAAGTCACAAGATTGATTTTGTATAAAAAATACTTAGAATACAAATATATATTTATTTGTTACATAATGTTGAAACCGTGCTATCTGCCTACGATTTAAATTAATTTTGTATTAAGGCACTTATGGCATTGCTTCCGCATACGCAATGCACTATTTTCAAATTGCGATTATAATTAATATAACTAATATTAAAACTAAAAAAATTTTTAATTAATTCATAATTCACTTACCAAACGCTGCATTTCCACATGAATACGATCCATGAATTGATTATAAAGATATTTTCTGTACTGATTAAACTCCTTTAAAGAACAAACTGCTCGGCCATCTTTTGTAATATAACCAAGTATTTTCATTCTGTTTCTTGCAGGTTTCTGTGCAAAGTGGTGCGCCAAGTGTGGGTCATGCATAGGGACGTAGTCGTACGATACATTGTTGCAATACGGGTCGGTTAAGTCGAATGTAGGACGCGGTCCATCACCCAATCCAAGGCGACGCACCTGGAACAAAGGAAAGCTCAGAGCTTTTTGTACGCGTGAAAGCTCTATCTCAGGTACTTATAAACTTGAAAAACAAGTAAAAAGTTCTTTTCGTTTTCAATTCAAATGAAATACTCCGTATTGTTTTAATTTCCTGAAAGTTTTTGTTTTTAACTTTGTAATAAAATAATATACAGTGAAAATAAATTATGCATAAATTATACTATTAATTAAATATTTTAGAATATATGTATATGAAATAGACGGTTGAAAAGATAATAAAAATAATTGTCACATAATTGAATCTTTCAACATTGAAACACTCAACATTAATCTAGTGCGAACTTGTCTACTGCAAGTGGAAATCTAGTTTTTAACGTAGCCATTACATATAGAGTAAGTGACACTCTTTCAGTGCCGCGGGCACCACATCTAGGTCGTTGCGGGAAACAACTTAACTAGCATTCATGAAAAAAAGATCTTTATTTATAAAAATGTTTTTGTAAGATTTAATGCAAAAATAAATTAAATTTTAAAAGATAACAGCTAAGATTTCTTTTCTTTATATTTTACACACAAAGCATAATATTTCACAACACAACAGCTTCATTTGATGAAAATAATTTAGTATATATTTAGTACCAAGAAAGATTGACGTGAAAGAAATCCTGGTACTTTTGAACGGAAGCCAGTTAAGTAACGTAAAAAGCGTCGCTCAAGTTGAAGCCAACAATATCCGGTGTTATTTTCTTTAAGCGACGATGAAAACGCAGAAGCTGCTTGCTATGATAATTTGTTATTTTCCCTTTAACGAAATAGCTTTTAGTGGTTATTAATTTATAGAAAGGTCATTGTGGACATGTTAACAGTAACTCGAACACATTTTCTTAGTACAATTTCATAGTAAAAACGTTAGTTATCCTTTATAAATGATTAATTAATTTATTTGTAAGAAAGCAATGGATCTGCTGCCTCGTATTTAAGTGTACACAATATTTACAGGTTCAAATCTATTATAGAAAGATGTCACAAATACACTTTTATTTTTTCACGTTTCTTAATACCGAAAACTATTGCCTAGTAAGTTAAACGCAGGCTGTATGTAAATACAGAATGTTTATAGTCAAAAATATACAAAAAAGGTCATAAGGTTCCATTATCTATTTTAATATTTAAATCTTATAAAAATAACACAATTCTAAAGACATTTTGTTCTTATTCAGTACAAAAATAAAACAATATTATTAGTAGAATTTATTAGTAGAATATAATCTAGATAACTCCCAGTCGTCACACACTGTTTTCACGAGCTCAGTATTTAACCTCGAGGCATTAGATAAAAGCCAAAGTTGTATGTATTCAGCGTCGTAGAGCTTAAAGAGATTTATTCCTCCTAAACGTCCATAAATCCAGCATTAGCACATGTATGCAATAACATTACTGTAAATTTCGTGTATTCTGTGGAGAATACTCTCATAATACTTTGTCATAAATGTATTTATAATCTTTCCAAATACTGTTTATTATTCAGTATACATTTTCACTTGATTAACAGCTTCTAATTATAAGGGAAAAGGTTGTGGGTTTGATTCCTACTTGGAGAAATTAATTATTCTCTAAGCGTGATGTTGAGCTCTGTCATTAACATCGTGAAATATCTTAAGTTATATAAAAGAAAGTTAATTCGAGTTATATATGTCCCTCTGTCTTTACTGCCATATGATGGATAATGATTGAAGCAAATTTATATGTGAGTAGTCCTTATGATTTCATTGTAACTATTGTAATAAAGAGCAACTACCTGCTGACAGCAATTTTTTAATATATACAGATTGAAAACCTAAAGTTTCCCTTGTAAATAACTGATGTAGCACTTTGCTACGTAGGGTTTCTTACTGCTTTATATTGCTACGGTTGAAAGTGCGATGAAAGGTAGATTTATTTTCACTTATGGGAATGAAATAAAATTCAAAATTATTATATATGAAGATAATTATCGTACTTATATATTTTTTAATGATCAAATATGTACATAGATCTAAGTTCAGTATATACTTCACTTTACCGTCAACACTTTCATGGAATATCGAAGTCATATATAATAAGGAACATCTTTGAAATGTGTATAATAAAAGTTTATAATATGATCTAGGATACTCAATCTAATGCCGGATATGACAGCATGTTGGCATGGCATGCTTTCTATATTATGACTTCTAATGCCCAACACATAACAATATGTTAACTTACGTCTTCGCCGATTTTCCCTCGTGAAAACACGATCTTTCCCTCCGGCATTTTCGGCACCGGCAATTTGCACTCCAGTCCAAGTCTGTACCAGAGAGGTAAGCCATTCTTTGGGACGGCTCGAGACGGTTTTGGTATTGAGTCAATCACTTTTTTCAATTCTGTTGGTTTTCTTAGTGTTAATAACGTTATATTAACGTCTGAAACATCATCAAGGTCTACATCAGAGGTTTTTGTTGACATAATGACTTTATTCTATGAACAAACAAAAATAACAATGAACGCTTCGCTACATTCGGAAAAGTATACAAAAATTTGGCAAGTTTGACGTTCTGTAACTTTTTATAAAATATTTATATATGAGTAACGTATTATGCAAGTAGGTTTTATTCTATAATATAGATTAAATAGTATATTTTCAATATATTATTCAAATTATTTATAAGAGAACAACATAGAAGCTCAATGGTCAAGACTTATTGCATCCATCTGTTAAACTGGATAATTTTTTTATTTTTACACTGTAACATTTACATAGTTAAACAGGCAGAAGAAATCTAATATTAAGCCTTTTCATTTCTCACTTTCTAGCCCATTTTTAACATATCGTGTTGAGTGGTGGAATTCAAGCGTGGTAAGCTTTGGCTTCTTACTAAAGCGGGAAAATCATAATAATGTATTCTCCTGAGTCTGTATTCTCCTGAGTCTGATTCTCGGGAATCAAACCCACAATGGTTCCATTCACAATCAAATTCTGTGCCGTTGCGTAGTACCTTAAAAAATACAATAAATCATCACTACGTTATCTGTCATACTAGATAAGAACGAAAGATTGAATAAAATCTAACAAGTGACAGTAGTAAGAGTTCAAGCGTGAATCATTTATATTTGAGACTCGACAAGTCTCAAATGAGACACAAAGGGGAATACGCGAGCGTCTCTGTAGCTCTTCAATTTAATGCGACTCATTTCATGTGTGAAGGAAATATTTCCCACAAGTCTGTTTGTTTTATATTGTATAGTATTTTTTCGCTTCTTATATAAACGAAATGATTGAAAATAATGATATTTTAGTATGAAATGAATGAAGTACGGCGAAAATTAGTAAATCTGTTTTGCTTTAGAAGAAATTTTGTTACGGTATTAGATTATATATATTTTTTGCGAGAAGAATGCAAGAGAGATCCAAAGTCCGATTTAAGCCGAAGAAGAGATGCATGCATGGATCAGATCTTTTGGAAATTTATTAGAAAAAGTGAATGAAGTAGTATATTTGTAAAGTGTGTTAAGTAGACATAGAAGATACAAAAAGGCGGTGAAAGGCCTGTTGCTGTCGGTAACAGCGGAACGTCAGTATCGTTGCACATTTAGCCGTACACAACGCAGTTTTGGTTCTGACGCTGTTGACGTTGACGTTGACGCTGATATTTATAGTGAAGAAACGTGGGCATTGCAGAAGAAGAATGAAAGAAAAAAAATGCTGCAGAGATGCGACCTCTTCGAAGGATATGCTGAGTCAGCTTGGATGAACGAATCCGCAACACACAGGATAGTGTGGTGTGGTGGAGAAGATGTCCCAGTGAGAATGAAAAAGAACTTGCTCAGATTGTTTGGGCACGTCTATAGAATAAGTGATGAAAGATTGGTAAAAAAAATTATACGAAGTAAAAGTGTATAATATACAAAAGAGAGGTAAGAGGATACCTCGATTGACTTTCGAAGATACAATATCGAAGACACTAGCGGACGAAAGTCAAGTAAACAGCATGAGGAGTGCATTTATGTGGAGGTTAGTTACAAGGACCAGACAAAACAGGTATGAAGTGATTGCAATTGTGACTATCTCGCTAGAGATAAAGTATGACGTTATGCTTATATGTATGTAATAAAAACTACTGACGTATACAAATCCTCAAAATTGCTCATTTTTTATGAAATTAATCATTAAGTAAGAGTTATTAAGAAAATTACTTTACATAGGTATAAATTAGTATCTAATTTGCAAAAGCATACATTTATATAACTTAAATAACTTGTTCCAATTATTATAAAATAATTAAATTAACTTTCAAATAAAAGCAAATCGCTATATCGAGACTATAATTTGAAATATTTATTATTTTAAATGTATACTAAATGTAATCAAAAGGCAAATTGCGAAGCTTTTTTTTATTCCTAAAGTTTTATTATCGGTATTCTTGGTTGTATAACATTAACTACGAGTAGGCACAGGCACGTGAGGTTGTCACGATTGCGGAGTTGCGGTCGATGGCCTTTGTTAAAAAATATTTTAGCTTTACTTCGTTTCTAATTTAAAATGCATGCATAATGCATATCCTTCCACAGTAAGTTAATTTTAGTAATGAAGTAATATTCTATTATTTTATATACTATGTGAAATTGGTTTGGGCAGAGCGACTCCAGCCGTCGATTGTACATCAGAGTGGTTAGGTATCTGGTTCTTTATGGTATCCTCTTATGGACAGACACTTTGAACTGGAACATATCGAAACTGAAGCAGATGTTGTAGCAGGTGTAAATGGTGATCATTAGAGCAATAAAGGAATATAGAAGTTTTTGCCATTGGACTTAGATACAAAGTTTAACGTTCTTTATTGCCACTACAAGGGCCCAGCGTCGAAGGAACTCGTACTATCATAATGACATAAGAAAGAAAATGTAAATATAATTGGAAAACGGTAGTTAGGGCATGAAACACTATTCAGCAATGGTTAGTATCACAGCGTTCTAAGATTCTACATAAGATAAGTACTTTAGGAACGGTATGCTTCGGGAGATACTTTTGTTGTATCACTGGAAGGTAGCCTGACGCTCAATTTCATAATTGTAATTACCTAAAGGTGTAGCTTTTTACTAGACTACTTCCGCCCGGGGAAAAGCAAAGGGGCTTACTGGACTTCTTCAGACTAAAACTACCCCAGTAGCTCCTCTCACGTGCTCTTGGGGCTGCGGGGCTCTAAATTCTTTAGTAGACTAACATTAATGCTGGCTTGGTCCGTTCGGGCCTCGTCTTCAACTTGGGGTAGTGACGTGTTTAACTACCCCATATATTGCCTCAGAGACCCGCGCGCAACCTTTGCCTCTGCCTCAGGTCACCGTACCGTTACCGTAAGCAAACTTGTCGCCACAAAGTCACCAACTGTAGACTATGAAGCGGTCAATTAGATCTGAAGCTGGTGATTTTATGCCAATACGCGGAGCGGAGAGCTAGTGTTCGTGTAGCCTCGGATATATGTGGTCAAAAAGGACCGCAAACACGTACAGCTGACGTACATCCATATATCCTATATAAATCATCCATTTATCTACTCAGGCGTATCACTAAAAAGATTCCCTCACGATAGTAAACCAAATGTAATGTAACAGTTGGGTCTTTAACGGTGAAATATAAGCTTTTCCCATAATACAAAGCGATTGGTTGATTCAAAACATTATATTTTATATATTTTTTTAGCTCCGTGCTTTATCCTGCATATTGCAGGGTAGGCAGAGGAAACTGCAGGAACCACTTGAGCCTAGTGTTAAGACACTCCGTTGCTTAGTCCCTGCTTTCCGCCTTTTTCGAGGCATTGCGTGTTGAGTGGTGGTTCAACGCCACACTTGCCTAGTTACCAGAGCGAAGATAACGGAAATAAAGAAATTCATCTCCCCCGAGTGGGAATCGAACCTACAAACTGTCGCGTTTACAGGAAGACGCTTACGCCTCTGCGCCACGATGGTCCTTATTCACAATTTGAGTGTATCTAAACGCCACCTTTGACTAACTAGAGCAAGGAAATGATTAAAATTAAATTACATAATCTTGAGTAAACAATCACACGCTACTAATCATACCAACACGTAATGCTTTTAAGTCCGCGAGATGGGTAGCTGGAGATAAGTTGTAAACGTTTGAAAAAGTAAACGGTATGACAAAAATTTGTTTTTAAAATATTGGAACGCAGATTTTACATTAAGTTACGTATTAGTGACTTTATAAATACTACTGTGTTCTATAGCCTATATATTAGAATTTTTTGTTAGAAAAGTGGCTAGACTTTATTTAATTAATAATAATGATACAACTGTAGACCACATATTTAGACAAAGATTCTGTCTGATTTCATTGAATGATGTAAATCCTAATAGAATTCTTTTTAAAACAGATTCCTAACTATAATATATAACATATATTGCGAAAATAGAAAATTTAAAACCTGTTAAATTATAAATCTAGACCATATTCGCTATTAAACATTTCTGCCAATTTATCGGGTAATGTTTTCCATTGTAAGCTCTATAGTATGATATTAGCATCGTCAATTTTAATATTAAATCCGAGAGGTATTTGCATCTATGGAAGGTTCAAATACATACTTTTACAACTAGTGGTTAGAATTTGGTTTGAGTAAGTTTTCTTATAAATTTTAGTGCCACGCTTCTACTATCCCAAGCTTGTAAAGCCTGTCTAGAATTCGTAAGGCGGTTATAGATAAGCACAAAGTATCTGTTAAAATAACACTGTTTAAATTCAAGTTAGAATTTTTTTGGAATACAAGTATATGATTTTAAGTAATATATCAAGTAACGTTAAAATTCCTTGTAAGGAAGAAGAAATGTAATAAAGAACAATATGTAGAGACAACGTTTTTACTCGGTAAGATAAATTTAAATATAATATAGTTAAAAAAGACACGTAATAAAAGTTTACTAAATAGGTTTTCTATGACAAATGTTTTATCTTTGAGGACCGTCGTGTCGCAGAGGCGTAAGTATCTGCCTGTAAGCGCGACGGTTTAAGGGTTCGATTCCCACTCGGAGATGTATCTTTCTATTTCCATTTTCTTCGCTCTGGAAACTAGGCAAGGTGCGGCGTTGAGTTCCGCCACTCAACACGCAATGCCCCGAGTAAGGCGGAAAGCGGGGACGGAGAAAGCAGGGACTAAGCAACGGAGTGTCTTAACACTAAGTTCATACGGTTCCTGCAGTTCCCTCTGCCTACCCTGCTATATGCGGGATAAAAGCGTGAAGCTATAAAATAAAATGTTTTATCTTTTTAGCCTGAGATATTTATACTAATGGCTATTATGATGACATACCATCTTATTGGAACCGAGATCGTTTTAAATGTAAGCTATAGAAAATCTTGAATACTGACAGAAATCGCAGAAACTTGACAGATCTTGCATACTCTGCTATATACGAGATAAAGTATGAACTCTACCATATAAACTAAAAATATATCCACACGTTCAACTTTAAGTTAAAACTAAACTATCAATATGTTTACGTAAACATTGTGACGCAGTAGGATAGTGATGGAAATAGTTTGCATGCTAGATCTATAACTGCACAATTATAGCCTATTGTTATAGTCTATAGTTCAGCTTATTTATTTATAGCTTTAGGCATTTTTTTTTATTTTATCTAATGTCACGCTGTGTGAGAAAGTTACGTAGTTTGCTGTGTGTTTATGTAACTTTGAATATATAGTAATGTAATATAGCTTATAGCTTTTTGAATATGTTAGTTATTTCATTTCATACTTATAAAGAAATTTAAACCTGTAGTTCTTTGAGAGTAGTCCAAACAAATTATAAGATAACAAATATTATAAAGCAATAGGTATACGTTATGGAAAAATATTAAAATATGTTATACTGAAACAGTTTAAAAGGAAATCGAACTGATTATGCCGTTGCCAACAAAAAGATACTTATGCTAGTAAAAAATATTTAAAGAAAATATATAAAAAATTGAATGTAGCGGAATTTTAATGTATTGTTGAAAATTTTGAATATATTTTAATGTTATTGTTGATAAACACCTTAAAAATCATAAAAAAATAGCTTTTGTTAACGAATTTATTTTTTAAACGAATTTGATAAAACAATTATGAATATACTGTACACGTTTAATATTATATAAAAGCATTGGCAAGTGATACAAGTACTCGACTTAAAAGAGTTATAAAATTTTCATTGGATACCTGCACAAAAGCTTTGTAACTTATCTATTCCATTTGCTTTAATGAGGTATTACTTTTAATAAAATTTAAATAAGTGCAGTTTTTATAATGGAATTTTACCTGTATTTAAGTAAAAAATTATTAAATAATTTTTACTTGAAACAAGTTACGGTTGACGTCATTTTACATTTCTTGGGCGATAAAAAGTGTAAAACCTGAATTGGTTCATTTCTTAAAATTAATTGTATAAGCTAATATATCATCATCAATATTATAAGGTAAGCTTACTGTGAAAACGATGGCAGAAAAATTACCGAGCTTATTTAAGCTTAGATTATAGTAACGTATAGTGTTAGGGTAAGAGCTATTTAAAATTATATGAACTAAATGATAATGTGATTCTGACTTCAATATTGTAAATTCAGACAGACAGTTTCCCTCATCACTTGATTAAAGTGCTCTTCTACATTATATTGTATACTATAACAAGTATAATTCAATAAATAATACCTGCAAATACATGTCTCAATATTTTTGTCTGTCTGCTTTTTAAAGCATATTTCGTAGATCTAAGAATATGTTAGGATTCGACGGGATTTAGGCTATACTTTATTTAAATTGGTAAACCTGATGCACACTAGTAGTTTAGTAGAACTATAAGGAATTATTAATGAAGACCGTCGTGGCGCAGATGCGCAACGTCTGCCTGTAACGCGACGGTTTCTAGGTTCGATTCCGAGTCGGGGAAGATGGATTTTTCTATTTCCACTTTCTTCGCTCTGGTAAACTAGCTCTAACACGCAGTGCCTCGAAAAATGCGGAAAGCGGGGACGGAGAAAGCAGGGACTAAGCAACGGAGTGTCTTAACACTAGGTTCCCGATGAATTTTTCTATTGCCATTTTCTTCACTCTTCACTCTGGCAACTAGCAAAAGCGCAGCGTTAAGTTCTGCCACTCAACACGCAATGTCACAAAAGAGACGGAATGCAAGGAACAGAGTGTCTTAACACTAGGTTTCTATGGTTCAGGCGGTTCCCTCTGCCTACCTTGCCATGAGCGGGATAAAGCGTCAAGCTACAAAAAAAAACTAACTAACTAACTTGACTTATTTAATACTAATTGTTCACCCGGAGAAAAAGCATTGGCAGACTAAAGACAGGCTAGATAAAAACATTAATGATCTGGAAAACTTGTTAAACACTTACAAATAAGCTACATAATATTATGCTTTCGAATTAATTAATTATTTAGAATGACTACTTATTTAAGTACGCTTAAGAACGCAACCATTTGTGTTATGGCTGTTGATATTATTGTGTATTGTATTGTAATGTGATATCGTGTCTGGGTCCTTCTAATATTTTTCTGTTAGTCCTTTTTAATATTTTTTCGTGTCAATCTTTCGTGTCTATTGTGGTCCAGTAGGATATCTTTCGAGAAAATGCATCAGTTAAAATTCAGGTAGAAAGTAGAAAAGATAGTGTGTTGGCACTAGAATAATTTTACTTACTCTGCTGAGATAAAATAATTATTATTTCAATTATAAATTCTCGGACTGAACGGAGTGTCTTGACACTAGGTTCATATGGTTCTTGTTTGGTTTCGTAAAAAAAATTATAAATCGGTGTTATATTCATTTTAACGAGTATTCGGAGGCTCATTCACTATTACCAAGGCAGCCTTTATGTAAAATAGAAGTTTTAAATCCTCAAGAGGCTGAAAAGTTGTAGTTTTATAAATGCATTATTATAATAACCCAAGCAAACTGAGTATGAGCGAAATGTGAACTTAAATTACTTTGATCAATAATAAAAAGTATAGTTGTCTATAAAACCGCAACATACAATTAAAGCCCTGACATTGAAGAAAATATAAAGGTTGTGGCTTTTCTTATACTTGTATCATATTATTGATATTATGTTTTGAATATAATTATAAGATATATAATATTAATTTACTAAGTTTAGTATATTTAGTATGTTTTTCTAATAGATATACATCTGATTTTTTTATTCCATCCAGTATTTAAAAAAAATTAAATGTCAAATAAACAGACAGACAAAATCTTGCTATTTATAAAATTTAAATTTTATTGCCATTTTATCATGACTCAAATATAGTATTCAATTCGATCCATTGAATAGGCAGAGGGAATTGCAGGGACCGTGGGAACCTAGTATTAAGACACTCCGTTAATTAGTCCCTGCTTTCTCCGTCCCCACTTGAATTGAATATTCATGTATATATAATCAAGGTGTTACTATAAGGAGCATTAAGATGAAGTTACAGTTCGAAGCCTAGTTCAGGACAAGTAAGTAGTTTTAATTAGCCGCAATTGTGGCTTACAATATTATATTACTGTGCTGTGTCTTGTGTAAATACAATCAATTTAATATATACAATCAATTTAATATATTGTATGTTATGGGAATAGTTATCTTTTAATCATCTCAATTCAAGACACTATATGCTAAGTGGCGAAAATTAACGTCACTATTTATTTTACAACTCCTTATTTACTCCTACATTAAGATTTGGTCCCACATCTCGTCTATGAGTGACCTTAGTCTACAATTTAATCATGTTTAAGTAAATTAATTCTGCCCCCACTTATTTACATTCTCCACATATTTTAATATTTAATTCAAAGTTTATAAAGAAACTTATATATATTTATATTCATATGAATGACTTTACCGAATTACTCGGTTCACGCTCGAGATATCTTTGATCTTTAATATTGTTAATTTGTTCAAAATTCTTAGAACTTCATATTAGCCGTCGCGGTGCAGCGGCACAATGTTTGACTGTAAACTGGCGATTATTGGGTTCGATTTCATTTCAGAGATAAGAATTATTTTAATTTTACAAGAGAAATTGCTATGAGTTTCGCAACTCAACACGTCTTAAAATTTGGGAAAAATTGTCTAGGAAAACATCTCTAGTGTCTCATCTCTCTAGAGCGAAGTGAATTGATTTATTTTATTTCACGTTTCTTAACACCTTATAATAAAAATATTGATACTTATTCATGTATTATATTAATACATATGTTAGTAATAAATAAAAAAATAACAATACAAGGAAAATCTATTAAATATAGTGTTATTAAGTATAAGTTACAAGTTACACATTCAATTGTAAATTAAAAATATAATTGATAATACTGAAACGTTGGCTAATTAACAATGGTTCACAATATTCATAAAAAATATTCTACCTAAGAATAATTGTTTTTAATTATATATCTTTTAAATATATTATATATTCATATATTTAATTAGGTGATATCAAAAGGTATATAGTAGGAGACACTATGTGGACTACACGTGTTAATATGAAAGATGTACGCTAATATTCAAATTAATACCATTTTGGTTAAAAATTTCATTTCACTCTTTGTGTTAAAAGTTCTCATTTTTAAAGGTTACATTATAAATACGTCTAATCATTGAATTTTTTATGTTAAATTAAAATTTACGATTATTTTTTAAATAATTGATAAAATTATAGAGGCATTTTTAATGCACAAAGACAAGTTTTTCAGTGATATTTTGTTATATACATTCAAACTATTTATAAGTATAATACATAAATTTTTGCTTATCATTATACTTATAGTAATGCGTGTGTGTCTGCAACTAGCGAGTAACACGTACAGTGTAGCTACACCATAGAGTGTGGCAGTCAGCAACATGTTAGCTTGTACATACGTACAGTGTTTGAGTGTATGCGCAGTGGGCCGGCGCGGTCTGTAGTCGCATCACACGAGTCCGGGCAGTCGAGCGCACCTCGCGTCTCCTTGCCTCTCCCGCCGACTGGAACTCGCGCAAAATTACTGAAAAAATTACTTAAAAACTTCCCGCCAAGTGTATGTACAGACGTACTAAGTATCAACTGTTGTTATATATTATAATAATAAGCGGATTTTTTGTAGCCACGCGATACAGTGCGTTTAATGTAAACAAACGATCAATTACAGATTGATAATATGATCGTAATACTTTAAGGTTAAGTTTGTTGAACTTTTTTTGCGATACGCGGCTTCGTTGTGACGTAAGGAGTGCACCTAACCAGATTAGATACGCTAAGCCTGCTGTAATCATATAGACCCAGTTAAGGACGCCAAATGTAAATAACGAAGACTCATTCATTCATGCAAGGTCTGTACATATAGTATACATCGATCGGTTAGCGTTATCAGAATTCTAGTAGTATATTTAAAATTTTTCGTTTGTTTGTAAAAATTTTGTATTTAAACATTAGCGGGTAACTCAAGGTGAAAATATAAATAACAATAGATATATTGCTTTATGTTGATATATAGCAGCTGGTAGTGATAAGAAATTCAGTGCCGACACAGCTCTCGTATTAAGCGTAGTAACATTCCGAGCAAGTGTACTGTAACAAGTTATATACATATACAATTTTTTGTATATACTTTATTCTATTTTGTATATACTTTAAATTTATACTCACTTTAAATTGTATCTATATACAATTTAACTTGTTGTAATTGGTTTGCATTGGTATATCAAAGTATTTAAATTCCACGATTACCGTTTTATAAATATTAATTAGAACATAAAATTAGTTTTAATGTATGCACTATGGTAATAAATGCCATGGAATAGGTTATAAAATTATGGCGTGATGTCAACACTAAACGACATCGGCGGAAAGACTTATTAGTAGAAATAAAAATTATAAACATACATAATTAACTAATTTCGTTTGTTTGACTGGTTGAAGTATGGAGCTCAAATAAAGTATATAAATTGTTTAGTAAATTTAAGCAGCGATATTGTTATCTTCAATTTGATATAAAAAAACTTTAGTTATAATTATGTTAATTAAATAAAATATATATAAATTATCATTATAATATATAAATTGTAAACTATGTGATATAATGATTAAATTCTAAAATGTATAGTTCAAAAAATAAATACGTAATAAAATATGCACATAGTAATATAAAATAATAAATCATCAATTAATATATTTTATTTATTTAACGAAAGAACGAACAGTGTTTTTATATATAAAAAAGCTAACGCCAAAACGCTGTAGTGCAGTGGAGGCTTGCTCAAACGAGAGCCATAGTTATAGGTTCAAATGTAACTCAATTTTTGCACCTAAAATTATCTGGATATATTGCACTTGAAAGGTAAAGAAAGTTTTCCATTTTCCTTCAAAATTGGAGACAATGCGTGTTGAGTCGCGGAATTCAACGACGTGGTTTGTATTTTTATCGTTATACAAAATGATATAAATAATTCTACCCAAGTGGAAATCGAACCCACTCTGTGGCATTTAACTTTACTACAGTATTGAAGATATTGATTATAATCAATACTCAACGTAGAAGGTAGACCCTTTGTACATTTGACATAGAGTTCTCACTAGCTATCCATCTAGATACGGATAAAGCCGAAATAATACGTTAACGATACAAGCAATAACAACGAAGTCTAATTTGTTACGTCAAACAATGAAATACGTACAAACAATTTTAATAAAAAATAAAATATATGCTTTGTACTTATTGGAAGACAGAATTTTAAATAGTATATAAATAATACTCGTTTATTGTCATATGTTGCGTAATACGATAATAATAAACGGTAGGTATTAATATGTTACGATATGTATACATTTATGTATCAGTTTTGTTGACCACTGCATAGTGTGTTCTATAATATTTTATATCTTTGGTTTTTTATATATAATATATATTTTAAGGGTCCAAGTGAAGACTTAATTGTGGTATTTTATACAATTAGTATAGAAGTAACGTAAATAATTTAAATATGTAGACTAAATAACTTTTTTTTAGCTTCACGCTTTATCCTATTACCTCTGCCTATCCTAGCCTATGGCAGGATAAGCAGAGGGAACTGCAGGACCCGAGGGAACCTAGTGTTAAGACACTCCGTAAATGACTCACTCAATATAACTCGCCACTAAATAACTTTAAACAAGTAAATTGATTATTACTAAAATAAGATAAATATTAAGGTTAATAAATTATTTATATATTACACGTATTATTTTAATATTTAATTTGTTAAGTTTTACAAATATTTTCGTAGTACATTTTAGTATAGCTCTACTTGAGTAAAACTCTATCTCGAACCATATCCATTTATCGTGCTAAGTGGCCAGATGCAAGCTGAATAGAATTAGGAGATAGTCGACGCGAACAAGAATTAATAATCGATTATTCTTAATATATACATTCACTATAACAAGTCACGTGTCGCTTTACAATGTATGGTAATAGGGTCTTTTAGATCTTTTGTGACGTTTAGTCTTTGTGGTACAGTTTTGACTGAAATCCAAATTATGTTTTTAATAATTAACCGTGCCACAGTTTTATAATTTACACAGGTATAATCGTACAATTTTTTTTCCTTGTATATTTGCTAAATTTTATGAATAAATAAATTAATTAAATAAAATTGTATTATTATTAAAGAGTTTTAGGTACTTACGCCTACTACGAACCAGTACAAAGGATATAATATCTTATTTTAGTGAGAAACAGCGATTTCAATCTTTGATTGCTAATTTTATCAAATGTGTCTATAAATATACCTCATTAATTACGTAGGATATACTGAAAAATCCGGAATATATGGTATATCTTGGCAAGCGGGTTGATATGAATGCGGAGTCTATCGCCGCTTTGCGTCTACACGAATTATACAAATTAATAAATAAAAAAATCCTATTTCCATCCTTGGATTATTATAATTTTTAGTGTTTTGCTTTTTGCTATAAAATTTTAGTTATGATTATCAATTTTTTTAAGAGCATTTGTCTTCCCTAAAATATCAAGTATGTACATGTACCAATTCCTAATAAATAAATTTGCCCTTCGCACGACGTCGTGCTCCGTACCGCCTAGTTACTTATATTTTACTACTTTCGTCAAATTTATCATTTACTGCTGGTTTTCGGAAAGACCTTGACATTCTTTTGTGATAATGGTTTAACATATTACTACATTTCCATGTTGTAATTTTTGGAGCTTCACGCGTTTATTGGAGAAACCTATGTCAAGCAAAGGTTCAGGATAGGTTGATCTTGATATGATGATGATATAACAGAGTGAGCAGGAAGAATATAAATTCTTATAACTTAAACTTAACTTGTAACTATTTTCAAAGTATTCATCCTTAAGTTCCTTCAGAATTGAAGTTTCTCAATTTCCTTCAGAGTTACGGATCTTAACGCCGTACTTTCTTTTTCTTATGAGAGGGTGAGTCACTATAAAATTTTATATGTTATGGCAGTTAAGTACGAAGCATAAATGAATTATTAATTCTCACATATGACCTCACTGTTCTCTTGTTATATGTCATCAATGATAATTAAAGCATATATTACTTAAATAATAATATAATATTTTATTATACATATAAATAAAGAAATATATATAAATATATATGTATAATTAAATACTTCCTAGTTGGTAATCAAAAGAAACTTTAATTTCGTCTCTATTTCAATAGCATCAGTACTCATTTAATTTATCGGCCCTGGTTTCCAATACAATATCAATTGCGTGTCATTTGTCGTCCGATATACTGGATCGCTTCAGTATTTGCCGATTGTCACTCGATATATTTATAGAATTATTTATGAGTGTGTCAATTTGATACATATCGGTTGCGTACTTAAGTGCATCGCTGACGGTAGCGCTTTTCATTCATATATATATATATATATATATATATATATATATATATATATATATATATATATATATATATATATATATATATATATATATATATATATATATATATATATATATATATATATATATATATATATATATATATATATATATATATATATATATATATATATATATATATATATATATATATATATATATATATATATATATATATATATATATATATATATATATATATATATATATATATACCGTCGTGGCGCAGAGGCGCAACGTCTGCCTGTAACGCGGCTAACGCGACGGTTTCTGGGTTCGATCCCCAGTCAGGGAAGATGGATTTTTCTATTTCCATTTTCTTCGCTCTAGCAACTAAGGCAAAGCGCGGCGTTGAGTTCCGCCACTCAACACGCAATGCCTCGAAAACGGCGGAAAGTGGGGACGGAGTAAGCAGGGACTAAGTAACGGAGTGTCTTAACACTAGGTTCTTATGGTTCCTGCAGTTCCCTCTGCCTACCCTGCCATGTGCGGGATAAAGCGTGAAGCTAAAAAAAAAATATATATATATATATATATATATATATATATATATATATATATATATATATATATATATATATATATATATATATATATATATATATATATATATATATATATATATATATATATATATATATATATATATATATATATATATATATATATAAAAATATATATATATATATATATATATATATATATATATATATATATATATATATATATATATATATATATATATATATATATATATATATATATATATATATATATATATATATATATATATATATATATATATATATATATATATATATATATATATATATATATATATATATTTGAAAAAAAAATTGATTGTTCAAAGGAATTTCGAAACGCATTTATTACTTCACTGTTCCTAAAATTTAAGAAATAAATATAAAACAAAAATTATAATCAAAGTAATCTTCATTTATAATACTTTTTATAACAATAACAAATCAATATGCAGAAATATATAACCTGTAATATACATGAGATATCACTTGGTTATCAGTTTATATAAAGCTATGTTGAAGTGTAGCTTTTATCAGATTAGTGGTAAATATGCAGGATTTGATATTAGAACAGACTAGAACACTAGTCAAGGACAATTTATATATATATACGTATATATATATATATATATATATATATATATATATATATATATATATATATATATATATATATATATATATATATATATATATATATATATATATATATATATATATATATATATATATTTATATATATATATATATATATATATATATATATATATATATATATATATATATATATATATATATATATATATATATATATATATATATATATATATATATATATATATATATATATATATATATATATATATATATATATATATATATATATATATATATATATATATATATATATATATATATATATATATATATATATATATATATATATATATATATATATCTTTTTACTAACCTTCGTCAATGTCAAATTAAATTTAGCCAAATAAATATATAAAGTTTGCCTACATTGAAAACTCAACCTGGACTAATTTACCTTTACAAAAATACACACAATATGTACTTACATATTTACATGTACGTAACATTTTAATAATATATAGTATTTAATTTTAAATATTACCTTCAATATTATGTCAATGTGTTAAATATATATATATTACGTGACGAATGTTAGACTTGGGGAGATTGAATTATTAAATTTAACTAGTAAGTGACACGACTATGTACGGAATTAAGTTCCGCCACTCAACGTAAACGTTCTGCCACGCAATGTCTCCAAATTGGAGACAGTAGGTTCCATATGTCTACGTTACTACGGGAAAAATGTGAAGATATATAAGGTAAGTATATACTTACATCAAATAAATATGACAACTAGACGAGCGCGGCGTTGAGTTCTGCCACTCAACACGCTACGTCTCGTAAGGCGCAAAGCAAGGAACGGAGTGTCTTTACACGGTTCCTGCGGTTCCCTCTGCTTACCCTGCTGGGAGCAGGGTAAAGCGTGAAAAACAAAAAGAAAAGTGTATATTTAGACTTTGTAGTCAATATACTCTTAATTAGTCTAAGTAATACTTTTTTGAATTGTTACAAAAAAATTTCAAACACTTCATAAAGGTAAATTTTAACACTTTATCTATGTACATAAATTATTAGTTATCATGTATTTAAACTGCAAATGAAGAAAATAAAATAAACAAAGTAAGTGAAGTAGTCACGAATACGGTCATATGATTTGCTTTTAAGACGGTAAAGTTATAAGAAAATTTTAAATTCTAAGCTATTCAAACGAGGATTTCTCAATGGATTTAGTGTCGTTCGTATTTTTATATTAACGGGGACATATTTAAAACAATTTTAATATTTATTTTCTATTTTGGTTTGATTACCACTGCATTATTCAAATTTTTTACATCTAAATTCGCCAAAAGCTATGTTATTGAGAATAGGAATAGGAAGAGAATAGAAATAGGAGAATAGGAAAATATTGACTTGTTAAAAACTCTTCGTACCTACTGAATACGTGCATACGCGTGTTTTCAGCTTTACTTTTTATTTCAACAAACACATATATATATAAATCAGGGCAAGCATAGAGGACCTCATATTAAGACTATTCATGAATTAAATTATAGTTAAAATAATAAATAGCACTTGATTTCTCATATCAAATACAATTATCGCCTCATAAAATTATAATGCGTTCATAGATCGGAGGTATTGATTTTATCTAGATTCCTTGAATTAGATTGCACATTTAGTAACATATTTTTTATTACTTTGATATAGCAGGCTTATGTGTATCTACTTTTAATATACATATTTCATTCAATTTATAAAAGTATTACAAGCAGGACCATGTAATTAAAGTAACTTTGAATTACTATATACCATACATATCTATGACATATCTATATAAACGTGTCATATCAAAACTGTATTATAAGTGATTATTGTATAAACTAAAAGAATAAGTGTATAAGTGTATTTTAATTAAGTAGTGTTAAAGTGTAAAAGTGAAAATGTCCGAGCGTTTCAAGGTGACTAAATTCGAAGAGCCTTCGAAGACTTTCAAAAACTATGGCGCTACATCTGCTGAAAGTGAACTGGAGGCGAAAGACAAGTTGTTGTCCGATACAGGTAAGTTTGTAACTTATTTTTAGCCTTAATTTTTAGTTTAATTTAATTCTTACCCATTTTAAAAAAGCTTTTAAAAAGCTTCACGTACTCTATTATTTACAATATTCTAAGCAATATTGATAATAGTTTAACTATTGACATGTATTTATTATATTTATTTAATTCTTGGATCGTTGATTGCATGAATCCTACAGCTGATTAATGTTTACTACGACAATATGACGACCACAAATATTAATTACCACTTTGATACTACCTATGCGTACTGAATTACATTGCTATTGATATTTGATATAAAGTATATAGGTTATGTAATAAAAATTGTCAGTTTTACTGTTATTTATATTTATTTTATCAAAAAAAATCTTTAATTTTTAGTGTTTTTCTAAAAATATTTAGGTACAATTTTATCTTAAAACTCATTTCTCTCTTCTCTCTTCTCTCTTTATATATTTTTAACAATATTTATATTTGATAACACACTCGTCCTTAACGCATGACATCTCCAATAAAGGAGGAAATTGTTTAGATGACGTTACCTATACTTACTGCACGTAGAAAAATATGTAGTCTAAGTTATACTTTGCAAGACATCTAAGTTAGTTTATACACTCGTGCACTCTACATAGTACAGGTTTGGTATGAGTGCACGTGATCTTTGAAAAAAGCTTGTATTTTTAACAGAAGCTTGTTTTTAGCTTGCTTGTTTCTTGTAATTTTATTGCTATTTTATTATAATTAGGGCGTATATAAAATAACTATAACATATCGAAATTATTCATTAATTTTATAGTAGATCTGCATTATTTTTGTCTATGGCATTTATCGTTAAAAATAGTTAATGAATAGATATAAGAAATTAATAAAGTAAATAATAAAAATACCAAAGATAAAGATAAGTTTGTAACTTAAAATATATGGTTTTATAAATTAAGTTCTTTTTACAATATAGTGAACGTCAATGTGAGTTTGTTTGTCACACTGTCACGCATAAGCTATTCGATACAATCAATATTGAATTTTGTATAAATATTTGTAAAAGTTTGGTCAATAATTTAGGGTACTAAATAAAAAAAAGATGCCAAATAAATTGCTGACATGGTGGTAGTAGTGCAACCTTAAAGTTCATTCCCGTTCCATATATAAATTTTGTCTTGTTAGTGTTAATTAAATATTTTCATATATATTTATATATATATATATATATATATATATATATATATATATATATATATATATATATATATATATATATATATATATATATATATATATATATATATATATATATATATATATATATATATATATATATATATATATATATATATATATATATATATATATATATATATATATATTTATATATATATATATATATATATATATATATATATATATATATATATATATATATATATATATATATATATATATATATATATATATATATATATATATATATATATATATATATATATATATATATATATATATATATTTTTTTTTTTTTCTTCATCCCCGCTTTCTAACAGCAGTTTTTTTTAAGAATATTGCATTCTTCACTAGCTGGTTCTGGTGCTGGTGCTGTTCATCTCATAGCTGGTTTGCTATTCTTTTGTACATTTAACCTTTAAGTTGAACGCCGTGGCGCAGATGCACCAAGTCTGGCAGTATACGTGACGGAGTGACGGTTTATTTTAATTTTGATTTTCTTCGCTTTGGTATCTAGTGCGTCTCAAAAAATACGTAAAACAGAAACGGTGTTTTACACCAATTTCTTGTGATTCCCTCTGCATACCATTCTATTCTATATGCATAAAGCGTAGAAATAAGAAATTCTTTTAATTTTGCTGGGGTATTTAAATCGTTGAGTATTTGTCCATTTACGTTATGATTAACGTCTACGTTGGCACTAGTGTCCACGCTCAGTATTGACCCCATATATTTTCATTTATTTGCCTTCCGTATTGATTCTCTGTCAAAGTTTATTTAAGCGTTAAGCTAGTGCTTGTTCAGAAATTGGGTTTTACTTCTACTAATGCTTGGGCTAGTTTCCTCTAGTACTTGCTTTCAGTAATTAAGGATGTTTTGAATTGTTTCTGTGCATTTGTCAACCAACATGATTTCGTCGGCATACAGAATATATCAAGTAAACGAACTAAAGAACGGCATTAACGTGTTTGGTAAGGTAGTCCATTGAGATATTAAATGAGAGAGGGCTTAGAGTTGAGCCTTTTATACTCCATCTTCATATATTTTCGCTCCATCTACATATATTTAGCTTTCGAAAGAGAACTTTTACCAAGCATATTTCCAAGTGGTAGACTCAATCTACACTGACACCAGTAGCTCAAGGTGAGGTGAGTGATAGTTTCGGAAGCTCATAAGGGGAGGTTATCTAGGTTGGCAACGCATCCCCATCTTCTCACGTTATGGGTGTCTATGAACGAGGGTGCCAATTTAACATCAGGTGGTGCTTCTGTTCGTTTGCCATCTTATAAAATGAAAATGGAAATCTGATTCCGAGCAAAGCAGGAGATCAAAATTAGTATACATAAAGCTATGTATAAAATAAATAAATTCTACGCAAAGTAAGGCGGGTAATCCGCGGATAGACTGTAGTCCCACATCATAAATTATTCATACACTTAATCTATGTATTGTAATTGAAATTATAATTTTATGTACGACTCTGAATACAATATTTTATTAATACCATTTAAATGGAAATAAGAATATTAACTTACTAAATAAAATTAAAATTATTGTCGTAATCGGTGAACAATTTGTTCTAAGATAAATCGTAAAAAAAATCAAAATATACGAGGTGTGTTCAAAAAGTATCGCGAATTTTGTGTTCTTTCAAAAATTATTTATTTATTCATGAATATCTATTTTGTCCCCTTCAAAGTAATCCCCATGAGATATTATACACTTGTGCCAACGGTTTTTCCAATATTCGAAGCACTTCAAAAAATCATTTTTTTTTATCTTGTTCAGCTCCTCCTTCGATGCCGTCTTTATCTCGTCAAGTGTAGCATAACGTCGTCCTTTCATGGGCCTCTTCAGTTTAGGGAACAAGAAAAAGTCACAGGGGGCCAGATCTGGGGAATACGGTGGCTGCGGCATCATTAGTGTGTTGTTTTTGGCCAAAAAGTCGCGCACAAGCAACGATGTGTGAGCAGGGGCGTTATCGTGGTGCAAATGCCAATTTTTGTTCTTCCACAAAACCGGGCGTTTCTGGCGGATTGCTTCGCGCAAATTGCGCATAACTTGCAGGTAATAAACCTTATTGACCGTTCTACCCTGTGGCAAGAACTCATGATGCACCACGCCCCTGCAATCGAAGAAAACTGTCAGCAAAACTTTCACATTCGACCGAACTTGGCGCGCTTTTTTCGGTCTTGGTTCGTGCGGCAGCTTCCATTGAGATGATTGAGCTTTGGTTTCCACGTCATAACCATAAACCCACGATTCGTCACCAGTTATGACTCTCTGGAGCAAATTTGGGTCGTCGCGGACAGAGTCCAACATCTCATTAGCAATGTTCATGCGATGCTGTTTTTGGTCGCAATTGAGCAATTTTGGTACGAATTTCGCGGCGACCCGTCTCATGCCCAAATCATTGATAAAAATCGAATGGCACGAGCCAATCGATATGTCTAGGTCCTCAGCAACTTCTCTAATGGTGATTCGACGATTGGCCAATACCATTTTCTCCACTTCATTAATTTTTTCGTCTGTTGTTGAAGTGCTCGGGCGTCCGGCACGCTCTTCGTCGTTCACATCTTCTCGGCCTTCTGAGAACATTTTGTACCACCGATAAACGTTGCTTCGGTCCAAGGTAGCTTCTCCGTATGCCACAGTCAACATTCGGAATGCATCCGCGTACTTAATTTCGTTTTTCACACAAAATTTGATACACGTTCTTTGATCCATTTTTTTGAATGGGTAAAAGTCGAAGACGATCCAAAACACGTGCAAGCAAAGCAGCTGTCAACAATTAAGTGAACATTCAAAATGGCCGAGGTTGTCGGCATAAGTGAGAGACATGAGTACCAACATAACGCCACAAAAAAATTGAAATTCGAATATACGTAACCCGCGAAAATTCAAAACTCGCGATACTTTTTGAACACACCTCGTATGGTGAATTAATTATACTTGCTTTTTTTAATATCAATGCTTTATAATCAAATCAATGAATCATCGTGGTGAAGAGGTGTAGAGTCTACCTGTAAACGCGATCGTTTGTGGGTTCGATTCCAAATCAAAACTAGGCAAAGTCTGGTGTTGAGTTCCGCCACTCAACACGCAATTCCTCTTAAAAGGCGGAAAGCAGGGACTAAGCAACGGAGTGTCTTAACACTAGGTTCCTATGGTTAACCTACATGCGGGATGAGGCGTGAAGACATAAAAAATAAAAATATTTTTATAATAATTTAATATCTCAACGTTGAATTTACAAACTCTGTTAAAATGTTTATTGAACCTTCTACCGAAGAGCTGAAGGGTAAACATCGGTAGTAATTTGATTGACTCTGCTGACTCGCAGACGGCTATATTTATTCGAGTATGGATGCTATTGCATTTGAAAAATACAGCAAACTTTGTACAATTTGAACTAACATATTATTCTTTAAAATAGAAAATGTTGAGCGTAGTTTGGGGACTTTCAAAAGACGGGTAATAAGTTATAAAGTGTAAGTATACTCCGGTCTCTGACTGACACTGGCTACGATAGTTGTAGGTTCAATTTCCACTTGATGGCAGTAAATACTTCTGTTTACAATAAATACACCCTGTTAAAATTGGTTTGCTTTTCCCAATAACATTTAAGAACGACAATGTCAATTCAAGTATCTAAATAAAGCTATTTTACACATCAAGGTCACTGAGATCTATCCTTAACTATCTTACTCAATGTTGTTTCATATTTCTTTTTTAGCATTCTTCATCATTTATTCTTTCATCTTGCCCAAGCCATTTTAGCACGTCCTTCTTCATTCTCATTGTGGATGCCACTCACTGGTACATACCATTTTGTGCATCTCTTCGATACCGATCATTAATTTTCTGTAATACCCACAATTCACTGTCTTATAACAACCACGGCAGCAGAACTGCATTGTGTAAAGCCAAATGTGCAACTACACTGACGTTCTGCCGTCCTAACAATGTCCTAACAAATCACAATTCATTCGCCAGTGGTAGATCACATCCATTTTGTATTTTCCATTTCTACTTAAAATATTATCAAAGTATACTACTTCATTCACTTGTTCTAATAAGTTTCCATTCACAATAAGACTTGCATATCCTCCTTTCTTCGTCCCTTTCAAATACGAGAACGAACTTTTGTCTTACTCTCATAAATGCGAGTAAGTTCTGGTATTTTAAAGTTCTGGTATTTAGCCTGAAAGTAAAGACCTATTATTTTTATTCATAAAATATCTTGTTTATTATCATTTGCATTAATCATATTAGTTATTGTGAAAAATATATAACACATATACTACATAATAATAGTAAGAATAGAAAAGAAACAAAAAAAAACTTTTGGAATCACAATAAAAAGGTTATTAAGGGCAATGGCTTCAGTTCCTCATATAATGTATCGTAGTATAGAATGTGTAATATATTTACCTGCGAAATTTATATGTTTGAATGCTCTAATAAACAAAAACAACTAGAACTATTAACTATAATTAACATACAATTATAAACTTTTTTTATATTAATTAGTCTATTGTCGAGAAAGGTGGTTGTCGATAACTAAAAGTATTAATGTTAAAATCAATATTCTTAGGTATTTCCATACGACGGTAAAGACGACGCCACAGATAAAAGCAATTTTAATATAAATACAGTAGGATTGTCCATACGTAGCAAGTACATGTATTTGTCATATGTTTAATGTGACTAATACTCTATATAAACACAGGTGAGGACAAATTACATTTGAACTCTCGTTTGAAATATGCGAATTTTATTTTGTTTTTATGTCATTTAATCTGCGAAAAGCTGTTCAGTTTGTGGAAATGGAACCTGTTATGATATTTAAAAACATTATATTGCTATCCTTACCTGGTGTAAGCTATAAAAGGGTTGGATCCAAGTTTAAAAGGTTTCCAAAGGAGTATTCGATTGGAAAAATGAAACGCTCTCACACTTCGAATTTAACATGTTTTTATATGTAAATGTAAAATATGTAATAAAAAATAAATATGTTACATAAAATATATAATATGTATGTATCATATATAGAATAATGGGTGCATATGACATTCTTGTGATAAAACGTTATTTTGAATTTAAATGCATTAAGTAACGACACGTCTATTCATTCTCACTCTAGTACACATGCTTATTAATATATTTATCAATTAACTATAACGATCATTGATAATATTATCACAAGACTGTATCGTTACTTACTTATATTGCGAACTTCTTGTGCTTTACATTATTTATAATTTGAATTCATACATATTAGGCTTTTATTGTTTTTGTTGGGTAGACAGAAAAAAAGCTGGTACACCAACACTCCAATGCATTTTTTGCTCTATTTTATATTAACGCAGCTTTTTTTCTACCAGTAATTCAGAAAATAATTTAAATGAAGTAGTTTAGGAACCATCGGGATGACAGTCTCAAGTTTTTCACTACACCACTACTGACTTTATATCATTTTATTCCTTAGCATTCTATATTTCTTAATTATGATTAATATTTAGTAATATAACTCTTATATACAAAATGTACATGTAGTAAGTCATACAATTTCAGCATTTAAATTAAAATATTTTTCATTTTAATTTTTGCATAAAAAACGCTAAGCTCATTTTTTCCAAGAAACGTAACATATTTTGTAATATCTGACGTTGCGTTAAAACTGAAACAGAATAACTATTTCGGGTGCGGAATTTTATATAGTAACTAGTTTTTGCCTGCAACTTAGTTCGCGTGGATTTTATGACAGTTTTATTAACCATCTAATCTCTTTTACTTTCATCGAGATATATACCAGATATTTATTTTTTGTATGTCATAGTAAAATGCTTATAATGTTGATGATTTTTCGTCATTGATAATTTAAATAATGAATTTCTTCTTTACATGGTGTTTAATGGTAAATTAATTTGTTCGATAGGCATGGTTAAAAATAAGTGTATAATAACGTGGTGTTTAACATTCAGGCGTTATACAATTGCAGCATGCGATGGTCGTAACTTCGATTTTGACTCATTCAATTTAATTTTTTTGCCTCGTTCACGTCTGAAAATCTTCTGCTACCTTGGCCACAAGAATTTCTGCCACTCAACATGTAATGTCTTAAAAAAATTGGAAATTTGGGAAGGGTCTAGGTTCCCCTTTCAACATGCGGGAAAAAGCTTACTAAAAAATTGTCCAGCATTACTAGAATCTAAAACTTGTTTCGAAAAGGCTATGGAAATTTAATTAATGTTTCTCACTTAGTAAATATCTGAACGACGAGAAAGCTCTTTCATAATATTTACAACAAAACTTATATTTTTAGCATAAAATTTCATCATATTAAAAGTGCTATGTTGAATTCTGTTCGTTTTAACAGGTCGTTGCTCACAGTCTAATTCCATCGCAACTGAATCTTAGTATAATTACGTTTCCTTTGACATTTTTCAAAAGTGCTCTTTTGAAACGTAGTTTACTAGTGTATGACCTATTTCTACCTATCCATTTTCAGGCCATGTTGGCTTGACTTCGTAAACAAAACTGTATTGTGTTTACCCTTCAGCTTATATTCCCCTGGCACAAAGCTTGTGTACATTCGTTACGCGGAAAATGTTCGCATACAATACATTTCAGCTCAGATACCGGCCAGCTATTGAGTATCGTTATAAAGTAAATTGACGCTTTGCACTGTGCTGGGGCCAACCATACGGATTTAATGAAACCTCAGGCAAATTTATTCTTAAGCCACAGTGCATGTAAATTTTATTTTAATTATGATTGGTGTAAAAATATAATTATAGTACATATAGGGAGTCGATGTACTCACGATTTTAAATTATAATTTTAAATAGTCTTTATAAACTTAGTAAAATTATATAACAAGTAATATTATTAAAAGTAAAAAATGTTTTTTTTTTTAAACAAATTATTTAATAATTGTTTCAAAATAAAAACGCCATTTTTATTTACAGGATAGTGTACGCAAGCGTAAACTATCTTGACATAGTGATAAAGAGATACATCACTTTCTCATTTAGTTATTTTTTTGATTGAAAGTTGACAGATTGACAACGTTTTATTTATGTATTCTTGTAGTACGATATATTGGATATTTTTATTTAATCATGACTACCTTAAGCGTTACATAGTACCTACATATTTCTTTTTTTAGCTTCACGCTTTATCCCGCATGGTAGTTCCTGCTTTCTCCGTCCCCACTTTCCGCTTTTTTTGAGGCATTGCGTGTTGAGTGGCGGAAGTCAACGCCGCGCTTTCGCCTAGTCTGCCAGAGCGAAGAAAATCTAAATAGAAAAATCCATCTTCCTCGACTGGGGATCGAACCCAGAAACCGTCGCTTTACAGGCAGACGTTGCGCCTCTCCGCCACGACGGTCTTCAAGTACATAGTACATATAATAGTAATAAAATGAGAAAAACAACTGTGTGTCTAAACTTTTGTTAAATCTTTCCTTTTTTTTCTATACAACATTTACCTAATAATTACCATTTAAACATTTTACCCTATATGTAGTTTAATGAATTCGAATACAGATCAAAAAATTTAGATAATTCCTATATTTTATTATATTTATAATCAATTTTAATCCAGTTTGTTTAAAGGGAACAAAAAGCGTGTATAGATACAAAAGTTATACATTAATAACACATTAAATGTTATTTATAGCTTATAACTTTATTGCTACCTCTAAAGGTTGCCAAAAGAAACTGAAGTTCCGTCAGAAGTTTATCTAAGAATATAAACGTCTTTTACGTTATTTAAGGCAACATTTGTGATAAAGATGATTTTATTTAGGCGTTAAGTATTTATTACTTAATATATGCTTGTTATAGGTGCTTGGATAAAAAGACTCCAATTAGGAATGAAATATCAATTAAGACTTTTAAAAAGTATAAACTGTTTACAATAAATTGATCAATAAATGTTACCCTATTTACTGACAAATTATATATTTATATATATATATATATATATATATATATATATATATATATATATATATATATATATATATATATATATATATATATATATATATATATATATATATATATATATATATATATATATATATATATATATATATATATATATATATATATATATATATATATATATATATATATAGTCAAATTCAGCTTCTTTTAGTTTTACGCTTTATCCCGCTAATAGGGCAAGATGGGCTTAAGAAACGAGTTTCGAGGCATTGCGTGTTGAGTGGCGAAACTCAACGCCGCGCTTTGCCTAGTTTCCAGAGCGAAGAAAATGGATATAAAAAAATCAAACTCCCCCAAGTGGAAATCGAACCCACAAGCCGTTGTGTTTACAGGTAAACACTACGCCTCTGCGCAACGACGGTCCTCGGTCAATATTCATAGCAAATTTATTAGATAATAAAATTAATGATAGAGCATTTCGCTTATTACCTATAAAGAAGTAAACTCGTAGTAAGTTAGACCTATATCTACTTATAAAATAGATGCCCCTAAATGACCCGTAACTCTCTTTGAGTTGTAGACGGAAGGCGAAGGAATATGGCAAGCCAAGTGGAACAATGCGGTGACACGTAAACTAATAGCTAAATAACACTCGATCGCGCCTACAATAAAATAGACCTTACACTACGAATATGTTCTGAGTTCACCAGGATTTGTGTTAGCTTTACGCTTTATTTTCCTGTACATAGATAGGGTAGGCAGAGGGAACCGCAGGCAGAGGTAACCGTAGGCAGACAGAACTTAGTCTTAGTCACAAGACACATCGTTCCCCATTTTCTGCCTTTTAAGGTGGAACTCAGCGTTTCGCTTGGTTCAGTTACCAGAGCATAATGATAAGTTTAATACGAAGTATAAAAGTGTTCAGACCAATTTAAAAATAATGTTAAAACATTTAAATAACATAATTAAAAAAGCATTTCTGAGTAGCCTTCGTAACTACACATAGTGTACAATAATTTATCTGGTCAAATATATAACATAGAATTAAAATATTATTACTTTATATTAGGTTAGTAATTTAAGTACCAGAAAAGCCAGATAAAGCAGTTAATTTACTATTTTTTAGTCTTAACTTATACTTAGTATATACGCTAAGTTTCCAACGTTTTCGAACTCTAATTTATTTTCATTGTAATATTTTGAGGTGGATTGTAAATGCATTGGTAGTCGATTCAATGCCATTTTGAGAGAATGAAATACTATTTTAAGGAAATTAAGTATATTTTGCAAGCAACGTCTTAAAATTGCATCAGAAAAGTGAGAAATTGTGTGAACAGTAGTTTCTATCGAGACTATATTGAGCTCACTAAAATTCAGGTAAAACTGTATTATCACTCGTATACTACATAAACCCTACAATTTTAACTTTATAAATGTAAAAAAGCCATATATATATATATATATATATATATATATATATATATATATATATATATATATATATATATATATATATATATATATATATATATATATATATATATATATATATATATATATATATATATATATATATATATATATATATATATATATATATATATATATATATTTATATATATTTATATATACTAGCAGCAGCTTCAATATATATACTAAGCACTGGTGGTAGTAGTATGTTAACTATAGACTTTTAGCACAGTTTTATGAGATCAATGTTATCATAACGCACGTTACTTTATGACAGTAGGAGGTTTTTGTGATAGTTCACGATAGATTTAAATTATACACGCATGTACAATGTATATGTAAGTACAGTATATTTTGCTAATTTTTTTATAGCTTCAGGCTTATTCCTCATATGGCAAGGTAAAAAGAGGAATCAGTGGAATCTAGTGTAAAGATATTATAATAGTGGAATCTAGTGTAAAGATATTATATATATTGTAAGTATAATATTACAATATATTTAACGAACAAAAAATAACTATTATAAAAATAACCACTTCTTACTGTACTTTTTGTAAAATGAAATGAAACCAGAATTAAAATTAATGAAATTAGAATTAATTAATTAAATTAGATATTCATTCATTCAATTAGATTACTTTGATATTTTACTTATTGAGTAGTTTTGATATGATATTCATTTTAAAATAAATTAAATGAGATCTTATAATATTACTTGCTTTATTTATAGTCAGTTTTATACACAATACGTTGACTAAATGACTGACTATCCTAATGCATGTTGCTATCGATCCAGTTCAAATAAAGCTTGTCGTTAGATATCAAAACTATTAGCACTATTAAATAACAATATACAGCCTTTGATTAGCATAGTTTTCACGTAGACATGAATAAAGTTATTATTTTTTTAATAAATGTAGATTATATTAAAATAATATAGGAAGTATATATAAAAAAGGAATAATTTCTATTTTTATAACAAATTAGATTAAACTAGAAGCAGTTAAGGGAGGTATGTTAAATAGAGATGGAAGACGTTTGCTGCCGGTAATCAGAATGAACGGATACTTAGTTGCGTTGTTGAGACGGCAAAACGTCAATGTCGCTGTTCGTTTGACCGTAAACAATGCAGCTCTGGTTCCGACGCTGTTATATGGAAGTAAAACGTAAGTATTACAGAAGAAGATTGAAAGAAAGACAAATGCTGTGGAGATGCGACCGCTTCAAAGGATATGCGGAGTCGTTTAGCTGACCGAAGCTGAGGATGGTAGGTACAAGCGAGGATGTCACAATGATAATGATGAAGAACGTGCTCAGATGGTATGGGAACGTCGAAAGAATAAATGACAAAAGAACGGTAAAAAAGATATACGACGCAAAATTGAGTGGTGAGAGGGGTAAGGGGAGCCCTCGGTTGATTTTCAATAACACAATATCGAAGATACCGGTGGAAGGTCTTGTAAAAAACATGAGGACTCCCCGGAGAGCATGTATGAAGAGGTTAGTGACAGTGGAAGAGGCGAAAGAGGTATGCAGGGACCGCAGCGTTTGGCGCACCGCTCTCTCTGACTACCCCGCTAAGGATAGAATGTGAACATATGTGTGTGTGTGTGTGTGTGTGTGTGTGTGTGTGTGTTTGTAGATTAATCTAAATCTGAAATATCATACTAAATTACCTAAAAGACACTTCGTTCTCATTTGCCGACAGAATTGGAGAAATTGAGTACTTGATTCGAAAACAGAAGTGGATCTAAAAACCGAAGCAGGACATCAAAATAATTATAACCCCACGTGGCAATTGAACTAACAAGCATCGTATAGTACAGTCAGACTTTAATTTTAAAACAAGAATACTTGTATTGCAAAAAATATGTAATTATGAACATTTAAATAGATTATTATGCTTATACGAAAGTCTTTTATCAAAAATATAATATCATTTGGCTAATTATAATAATGTAAAGACTGGTACAATTAATAAAATTTGCAAAGTTGTAAGCGTCAAACTCTACAGGCGTTTAAATTAAAATAATATCTTAAATATATCATTTTAAACTTGTATGTTATATGTTCATATAGCTTTAGGCAAAATATTCTTTATTTTAAAAAGAAAGAAACAAAAGTGTTTTAAGTCATAGAAAATATACAACTAATTCAATAATTATAAATAAAATGTACCTGCGACAGTAAAGTGGTTTACGCAGCTTATTAGCTAAGATTAAAGGTGAACAGTGCGGCGAGGCAAGGTCAAGAGCAAACATAGTAAAACATTTTAAGTCTTACTCTGTCTAAATACGAGCACTTGGATACATTGATTTGGAAATTCCTAAGTGGTCGTTGCTCACATTGCATTAAGTTGGAGTTAAATTAAACTCTCCTCTAATTGTGGAACGTAAAATCGGTTAAAAAATTTAGAATTCGTACTACGTTACTTTTTATTATTTTAATCTTATAAATATGACATTGCGTGCATACGAAACATTTGTACGGAATATTATTGCCACAAATATTTTTGATTAATTGTACCAATCTCTACAGCTAACTGTAGAGCAATAGATACTTATTATGTTTAGCTTCACGCTGAATCCCGCATAGTAGGGTAAGCAAAAGGAAGCTAGTTTTAAGACACTGTTTCGCGCATTCCCTTCTTGCTAACTGGTAAAGCGAGGAAATAATAATAATTGATTCCTCCGAGTATGAATCAAACCCATTATTCTTGCGCTAACATTCACACGCAGTGCCATTGTGCCATGAAGTTGTTAGTTAAATTATTATAAAATGTTGTATTTTTTTGAATTGTTGCCACATTTTTTTTGTATTAGCATTGCATTTAAAATTAATATAATGACTCATTCGCGGTCATGGTTTTTAATATTATATTTCAACACGTATCCCTATAGGTAATTCCCCGGACGTTATTAATAAAGTACAACTCTTTCCAAACAGACATAATGTGGACAGAAAAAAATAGAGCACTGGGAAATGCACAAAATGAGAAATCACTAGGTAGATATTTTATGTAACTACAAGTATAAAAATACCAGTCAATCTCAATATCCAGACTAACTACGACCGAACGAAATGCGACAAAAGGTAAATCAGAGGGGACACTGTGTTTAAAGTAAGGGTTAGTATTTCGTTCATTCGTGTTGAAATTAATTCTAAAGTTGGAAAAGGACAGATATAGAGGGGAGATTGTGTATCTCCTAGATGTTATATATATTGATATTTTTTTATAATATATTCTTGTAATATTCTTTCTGTAAATTTTGAGTATCTTACATTTTACTCTGGAGTAGAGCTAACTTGTATGTTTTAAGTATCGTATGTTAAGTTTAAAATATCATAGAAAAGTTTTTATATCTATAAACAAATAGTATGTAAATAGAGACTGTTCAGTGAGTTACTATTATTTCATTATTTATTTTAAAACATTGCGTTCCATAAAATGAGAAAATATCCACAGAGCACGATAATCACCAAGTGTTTAGACACTACGTTTCCAATTTTCTGTACAATTTTAGAGATATTATATTTAAAGGCCAAGGTACACCCGACGTTCGACCTAAAATTTTATAACACAACAATATCATACGTGGTACACCTAACCTAGTGTTAAGACACTTCGTTCCCCATTTTCCGCCCAATTTGCCCATAGCGTATTGTATAGTGGAACTTAACGCCACGCTTTACCTCATTACCAGAGCAAGGAAATGAGAAAAAAAAATTCCTAAGTTTCTACAAACGTCCGAGATATAGATTGATAGGGTTTTATAGTGACCACGTTTAAAGATTACCTATAACCTACAAAACTATTATTGTTGAAACATTCAAATTTATGTAAATTTTGCCAGTTAATGGTTTGCGTAATGTCTTCCCATTTAAAACATGTTTAACTTAGCTCTTTCGGCATATCGCTTATTATTTACATATTCAAATTTCTTTTTGCGAGATTAACTTAGTGTGTGGCAATAGATTTTTTGTTCTTGGATTTTCTTATAATTTTTTAAGGACAGCCATGACTGCGTTAACACTGTGAGCCTTAAAAAAGTTTGTTTTGAATTTTGGCATATAACAAATTCCTTGAATGTATTGTACCATCTTAAAGAGTGAAATATAAGAAAAAGTCAAAGGACAAGCGTAGTTTAAATTTAGTTAGTATATTTAAAAAATATAATAATATGCATTTTAAAAATAGAAGATAGGTTAAAGTTATTATTAAAGAAATACGTGGAAACACATGTAGTCTATATGTTTCGAGCGCATAGGCAGGCAGATAGGTAGGTGGCTAGTTCGTTCACTTAGAGTAAGGGCCTAGATTAACATCGAGGCCCTTACTCTAAGGGAACTAGGCAGAAGGGCGGCGTTGAGTTCCGCCACTCAACACGCAGTGCCTCGATAAAGGTGGAAAACAGGGACGGAGAAAAGCAGGGACTAAGCAACGGAGTGTCTTACCACTAGGTTCTTGCAGTTCCCTTTGCCTACCCTATCATGTGCGGGATAAAAGCGTGAAGCGATAAAAAAAAGTGTCGTGGTTGCTTCAAACCGTGTATTTTGAAACAGTATCGTTATCGTTAGGCAAGCATAATTTATATTCATCAGCTAATCACAAGTTAATTTCACATAAAAATTTAATACGTTACCTTATGATAGTAACTGAAGTAATTAATAAAATTAATATCTGAACAGTTTTATCCGAAACACTTGAATGATTTCTTCTAGTTTTTAATTCCAGAACTGGCTAAGAGTAGTGTCAAGGCATTCTCTGCTTTCCGCCCAATTTTTAAACGGAAAAATGATAAAATATTTTTCTCCTATTGACCACATGACCCTCGGGCCTATATAACAACCAAGCCCTGCTCTACCTCATGATGGTCTCATTAAGAAAGCTGAGAATATTCATTTAACATGGGTTAATCCCTTGAGGTAGTACATATCCACAGAATCATTTCGTATATTAATTTTTTTATCAATTTATATATTATTATTCTGGTTGACTGTATTATTTCAATGAAAGCGGCATACTGACCTTTTGTAGGTCAGCTGTTAATGTATTACTCATGCTGATAAGTTATCAATTCATGTTAATTGTTCAGTTACATTTGGCATGTTGTTATTATTATAACAAACAGTTTTATTACTAAAATGTCTTAATGCTATAGTACATGTACTTTTATTTTTACTGTACCTTTAGTTTTTTCTATAGGAATAAATATTTTACAATATGGTGCTTAGGTATAACTAAGCAAGGTATAAAAATAAAGTCATGATTAGTATGATACTCGGCTTCATTCAACTTCAGATATTTTGTTGAGTTGCGGAACTCAACGCCGCGCTAAATATGATATATTTTGATAACAATAACTTTGTCTTCTTTCTGTCATTGACTGGGAGTTAAACCCATGACCGTCCTATTAACATCGACTTTACCTTCATACGTCACGAGGACGGTGTATGATGATATAAATGTCATGCTAAAATAATTACTAAGAGAAATTAAGTCACAATTTGAATATATTGAGACAAGTTATATATTGGATTTTTTTTAAATGCAAATTTTAAACAAAGGCAAAGAAAAAATCAAACGTTACAGCTGGTCTACTTCGCTTTATATACTATTGTAAAGATATTTTATCTCTAAGTCGCACACGATAAAGTTTTTTTGAAGGTTTTATAACGGGTTTTTATCATCATCGCTTATTTCAACTTCTGTTACATCTTAGTGCTTAGCAATTTTTGATCGCACTTTTGATCATTACTTTTTATAATTATTCAGTAGTTATCTGTTTCTTACATATATGTATGCAATCTACTTTACTCATAATAAAACAAAAATTATAAGTACGTTTAATTCTGATGGGACTCCCTGTCAAAGCTTTGGCGGTGAGTTTCATTCTCAAATCAAATAATTCCATTTCTCTGAGTGGGAATTGCACCACCAACTATTACGTTTACCATTAAACATTGTACCGCTGTTCCACCACATCCTGATAACAATAATAATTACATATATCATACGATACTTATTTTTTTCCCTTAGAACATGCTTATTAGTGTTTAAACTAAGTATAGATCCTGTGCGAATAGTATTCGTGCATTGAGGTTCCCCATAATTCAATTTCATAACTCTCAACTTCATCAAAAACTCTCTGGAAGTATAATTAAAATAATTATTAAATGGCACTGTTTTACGACACTGAAATGTATATATTTCTAAAGAAGAATTAAATACATATGGATGTTGTAGAAATGCAAGCTCCTCGGAGAATATCAGACTTGTGTAGATTAATGAAATAAGTTTTGGGCACATCAATGAATAGTGATAAAATAATAGTAACAACAGATTTATTATGCATGAATCAGTAGTAAGAAAGGTAAGGGGAGACGTCGATAAGTCATCGTGTTAATGAAAGAGGATCAAGATCACGTAAAAACTATGACCGTTCGAGAGAAGGGATGGGTTAAAAAGGGATTTAGAAAGGATTAAGAGATCAACGATTGTGGGTTCTTCAATCAATTCAGTTTGTTGCTTTGTGCTCTCTGGTTATCCTGACTAGAAACAAATCTGTTCATCTAGAGGGATCTATACGCGTATGTAAATTATTTTAGGATAACCTAAAAACATCCAGATAGTAAAAAGTTGTTAAAATATTTAAAAAGCTTATTATGCTTGCAATAGTTTTCGTACCAAATATGAACATGCTTATTTAGCTTTATGGACAGTATAAAAATGGTAATGTTTAAATACAGCTATTTGTTATTGATTTATGTATAATGCATCGGTATTCAACCTTATGTAATAATGAAATTCACATATAAGAAGAAGTAAATACGTTATAGAAATAAACACTGCATTTATACACCTGATATTACAAATTTTATTTGCATTTACGTAAGTAGGCCGTTGCCACATTTACGACTTTTGTCACAGTCACGAGACTTGCTGCGAATAAAGTTAACTGGAACCAGTTGGTCGGATCATGTGATCAGGTGAGATCAGATGGCGAAACAAAAATTAAATAACACCTTAAATGTTTATACATTCTTAATAGTAAACTGATATGATTTCGTTCTTTTATAAACACGATTCTTCATATTAATGTTGTTCTTTAAACGGATCTCTTGCTATGGCAATAGTATATTAGTTTTAAATAAAAGCATAAGCTGTGACATTTCTTTTATACGTAAAGAAATTGCATTAAAAAAAAAATGTCAATAATATTTACTTTTTGAGTAATAAAGATAATTTTAAATTGAACTAACATAAGCATAATTAAGCAAAAGATCAAATCTATCTTTATCTATTTTTGCCATTACATATCTAAAGTAATATATAATTATACAAATGTTCCGTGTACCACATATTGCATATAAATATATATACAGTATTTGTAGTACATAGTATTCAAATATTAAAAAGTTTGTTTTATTGACTGCGTTAATCTCAGGAACTATTAATAATAAAAAAGCGAAAAAGGCGGAAAGCGGGGACGGAAAAAGCAGGGATTAAGCAACGGAGTGTCTTAACACTAGGTTTCCACAGTCCCTGCAGTTCCCTCTGCCTACCATAACCATGTGCGGGATAAAGCGTGAAACTAAAAAAAAAAATAGTTAGAGTTGTAAAACATTTTTGTTATTAAATAACTATTTATATATAATTATTGTATATTTTTTAGGGAAGATCGATTTTTCTATAACCATTTTCTTCGCTCTGGAAACTAGATAAAGCGTGGCGTTGAGTTCCGCCACTCAGCGGAAAGCGGAGACGGAGAAAGCAGGGACTAAGCAACGGAGTGTCTTAACACTAGGCTCCTATAGTACCTGCAGTTCCTTTTGCCTACTCTGCCAAGTGCAGGATAAAGCGTGAAGACATAAAAAAATAAAATAAAAAAAGTGGGGAGGACCCAATCGCTGTTCCCTTGCGTTTGTCTGCGATTTTCGACAACTGTCGAATATACAGGAACTACTCTCATTTTCTAGTTCTGATGAAACTTATCTACGCTAGTGCAGTCTCTAATTTGGGCGGAGAGCAACGGAATGGAGTGTTTATACACTATGTTCTCCGTGTCTATCATATCTTATCTATATAAACTAAAAGAAACTATATTACATATACATATATAGTAAAGTATGACGTTAATTTGAAAATTAAAATAAGAATAACGCTATATACTATATAAATGAAATTTATTTGTTTACCTATAGTTTCTTAATTATAGAATTGGCGCTTGATATTACGTTTTTGCTTGAGGCGTACTTGATTATGAAATAGATAAAAATAGTCTAAAAACATGACTCCAATGTCTAATTACAGTTAATTAAATGTCAAATCTTTAATAAAATATAATATTTATTCATGTCGAGATAGGCTTTTTTGAAGATAAATATTAATCTCAGTAAATAAAGTTTAATCTAAATACGTCGTGACAACGCGGTAAAGATTATCATACAAGCATGACTGTTGTGGATTCGATTTATACTGGGAGAAACCATTTATATTATATCCTTTCTATTGTAAGAAGACAACGTGTGGTGTAGAGCCACTTAGCATATAATGTTTATTATTTATTATTTTTATTTATTAAATCCCTTTAATAGCTTGGAGAATTTGAAGATTTGGGATTACATTAATTTAAATTAAGCGCTGACCTTTTATTGACTTTAAAAACAGCCTAGCCCTAAACCATTAAATATCTGTTGATTGGAAATACGTAAATAACTGTACTTTCTAGTCCAGGCTTAGCTCTCAAATCCTTTCTTTTGCGAATGAATTTAAAGAGAAATATTTTGATCTATAATCTATATGAACAAAATAATATAGAAAAAATATATTTATTACCTTTTTTATGAAATATTTTTATTATTATGTTATTATCACATATTGGAAAAGAAAAGGAGGAAACGCTCAGCTTCCGTCCCTCTTAAAACATCCCTTTGAACATGCCATTTCAACCCCTCTTCAACTAATTAGTGCATTCGAGTTGAAGATATGTGTCCGCACTCTTTGAAATCATCAAGTTCACTGATTACTGCATCGTGGTCATTAGACCTATACCAATATATTGTTACACTAGCTGTGCCTTCGTTTGCAGTGGAAAATAATTTTGAAAAATTTAGCACTTTTCATACTTTGTTTCATTATTAATTAAAACAGTTATTTTGTTACATTTTCGAAATAGTAGTGATAGTATTTACACAAAAGTTAATTGAAATAAATTAAAGGAAAATTACCAAAATATACTGTTGAAAATTACATTTAAATCGTTAAAGCTGTTTCTGATAAAATAACATTGCTTTGGGTTACATTGATAAACAACCCAGAGCAAAAATATTGTCATATATGCTCCATATGCATAGAAGTACTAATCACATTTTATTATGCTTATATTATAGGTTCATTTTAGAAAGCTATAAAGTATCTCCTAGTAATAATTATCTAGAACTATTCAGATGGTTATGGAAGAAACCAAGCTAACTATGACCTTTAGAAGGCAAAATTAGCATATTTTAATTTGTATGGTAATATTACAAATATCGAAAATTAATTTCGTTTTAAGCGTTGCGGGATACCAACAGATTGAGATACGCAGTCAGTCATAGTAATTGGATTATATCTGATTGGATAGGGTAAGTCGCCTCTTGTTTATCCACAACAAGTATAAAGGCTATTCGTGGAAGTTGGATTTTTCTTCGCTCTGGAAACTTAGCAACGCGCGGTGTTGTGTTCCGGCACTCAACACGCAATGCCTCGAAAAAGGCGGAAAGCGAGGACGGAGAAAGCAGGGACTAAGAAACAGAGTAACTTAACACTATGCTTACCCTGCGATGTGCAGGATAAAACAGGAAGACTTAAAAAAATATATTGTCTTCGACTTTTTTACAAGCAACGTTAAAGACATTGTATAAGAACTTTTTGAAGAGCGATGTAACAGCATATATGTAATGTCGAGATTCGTCTTATAGAGATTGTCTCCATATAAAACTTAATGTTAGTATAATTCAATAATTAAAATATATAAGTTTGATACGTATGCATAAGTTTAGGTCAACTTATTAAAATAACTGTAGTGAAGAATGTGATTTTTATTGTTACTTTATTATAAAATATTGAATTACAGCGAGATTTCTAGCTTGTAAATTAAAAATTATTATTTTCTACTTATTAATATGTACAAAGGGTAACCCGATAGAAATCCTGCTATCTGTACTCATAAAATAATATTTCGTAATTAGTTAGTCATGTTCCATATGATAAAAATTTAAAAGAGAATAAATAAATGAAAGACTTATTTTTTACTTTATTATCTGTTACTTTTGGGGACGTTTTATTTATAAACATTGAGAAGGTCGCTTGTATTGTAAACAAACATGTTATTGTACCATTATAATAAATTTTTCATTTAACTTTAATTCGTTGTCGAGAACATCTGCACAACTCATTAAATCGATATTATTTTTTTCCAATCTACCTATAGCTTATTCATATAAGCTCACCACTATGAAGTGGGGAGCTGTAGATTATTCTGAACTTTTCTTAAACTTTTCGAAAACTTTACAAATCATTTTAGTAACACATTATTTTTCAAAATTTCTACTTATAATATTACTAAAACGATTATTTTGATATTTGTTTAAATCACCCCATTTTAGGAATTTACCTGATAACAGGAAAAAGTCTAATGTTTGATTTCCCCAAATAAAATTGATATTTTCCTCTTTCGTTATCTTTATTCCTGAGATCGAAATATTTGTTATGGCAAATGTTTTACTAGCATGAACTGAGATTTGAACCTCAAAACGATAATTCAGAGACGCTGTCTGACTACGTCACGATAGTCTAAATATAGGCTATATATAGTAATGTATAATGAATCATCTTCATAGAATACGTGTTACTTATATATCTTTATATTGCTTTCTTAAAATTGTGAAAATTCTGTCCGGACGTTAGGCATTCACATTCAATTTAAACTTAAGAGAGGATTCATGTTTTTAATACAAATGACTTGGTACAAAATCGGTAATTGCCAATTCTTTGGTAAAAAGATTTTAGCATTTAACGATGGTTTTTCTAAATGGGAAGGTAAAAAGCTAATTTGCCTCATGTTACTCTAGTTTCAAGTTCTATTATATACTTGAATATAACCACATAAGTATTGTAAATTTAATTAACAAATAAATAACCCATATCGAAACCTTTTCTATAATTACTAGCTTCCATTGCATATATATTAAACCTTAATCTGTATGTATACACATATATTATGCTCAAGTCATAATACATAATCTGGATATCTTTCAATATTTCAAGAAGATTAAATGCAAACATTTTCAGCATTGTTTACTTTCTTTAGTTTCAATATACAAATGCGAATAAAACGAAGAGTAAACTTAGAAAGTATATTTACTTTTCCTTAAGAACTTACGTTTCTACGTTTCTATAATTTAAGGTATTTGATCACTTGAAAACCTATTTGAAATTAAGTTATCTTAATCTAAGTGAAAAAAGAAGAGCTTTTATAAGTCACGATTATCAGGTATGTTAATTTGACTTTAACTATCAAATTCTTAATAATGTTCTTATATAAAATATACTTTGATAATCCTTGTTCCGTTGGCCATTCATATACTATGGCGTCAATCAGGCCTATTGTTGTGTCTGCTTTTACATTTAAATACAATAAATGTAGAAAAAAAAATTAACGAAGATATAAATCGTAACAGTAAAAGATTAATAAAAACATTATTTTATCTTTGTTTTTATTATTTTAATTGATATTAATACATTTTCTTCGCTCTGCAAGCAACGGAGTGTCTTAATACTAGGCTCTTACGGTTCCTGCAGTTCCTTCTGCATTTTTTAGATTTAGACAGAAAGTCTGCAGCGGAGTATCTTAACACTATCTCTCTACCTTTTTTTTTTTTCGCTTCACGCTTTATCCCGCACGTGACAGGGTAGGCAGAGGGAACTGCAGGGACCGTGGGAACCTAGTGTTAAGACACTCCGTTGCTTAGTCCCTGCTTTCTCCGTCCCCGCTTTCCGCCTTTTTTTTTCTCTCTACCTTCATTTAATTTATTCTATTTAACTCTTTAAAAGTTATACTGAAGTCACAATGACAAATAAAATTGTAATTATTTTTGATCTTTTTAAGTAACTATATAGCTGAAACGTAATCATTTACGTTTAATAGCATAATTAGCATATATGTAATGTCGAGATTCGTCTTATAGAGATTGTCTCCATATAAAACTTAATATTAGTATAATTCAATAATTAAAATATATAAGTTTGATACGTATGCATAAGTTTAGGTCAACTTATTAAAATAACTGTAGTGAAGAATGTGATTTTTATTGTTACTTTATTATAAAATATTGAATTACAGCGAGATTTCTAGCTTGTAAATTAAAAATTATTATTTTCTACTTATTAATATGTACAAAGGGTAACCCGATAGAAATCCTGCTATCTGTACTCATAAAATAATATTTCGTAATTAGTTAGTCATGTTCCATATGATAAAAATTTAAAAGAGAATAAATAAATGAAAGACTTATTTTTTACTTCATTATCTGTTACTTTTGGGGACGTTTTATTTATAAACATTGAGAAGGTCGCTTGTATTGTAAACAAACATGTTATTGTACCATTATAATAAATTTTTCATTTAACTTTAATTCGTTGTCGAGAACATCTGCACAACTCATTAAATCGATATTATTTTTTTCCAATCTACCTATAGCTTATTCATATAAGCTCACCACTATGAAGTGGGGAGCTGTAGATTATTCTGAACTTTTCTTAAACTTTTCGAAAACTTTACAAATCATTTTAGTAACACATTATTTTTCAAAATTTCTACTTATAATATTACTAAAACGATTATTTTGATATTTGTTTAAATCACCCCATTTTAGGAATTTACCTGATAACAGGAAAAAGTCTAATGTTTGATTTCCCCAAATAAAATTGATATTTTCCTCTTTCGTTATCTTTATTCCTGAGATCGAAATATTTGTTATGGCAAATGTTTTACTAGCATGAACTGAGATTTGAACCTCAAAACGATAATTCAGAGACGCTGTCTGACTACGTCACGATAGTCTAAATATAGGCTATATATAGTAATGTATAATGAATCATCTTCATAGAATACGTGTTACTTATATATCTTTATATTGCTTTCTTAAAATTGTGAAAATTCTGTCCGGACGTTAGGCATTCACATTCAATTTAAACTTAAGAGAGGATTCATGTTTTTAATACAAATGACTTGGTACAAAATCGGTAATTGCCAATTCTTTGGTAAAAAGATTTTAGCATTTAACGATGGTTTTTCTAAATGGGAAGGTAAAAAGCTAATTTGCCTCATGTTACTCTAGTTTCAAGTTCTATTATATACTTGAATATAACCACATAAGTATTGTAAATTTAATTAACAAATAAATAACCCATATCGAAACCTTTTCTATAATTACTAGCTTCCATTGCATATATATTAAACCTTAATCTGTATGTATACACATATATTATGCTCAAGTCATAATACATAATCTGGATATCTTTCAATATTTCAAGAAGATTAAATGCAAACATTTTCAGCATTGTTTACTTTCTTTAGTTTCAATATACAAATGCGAATAAAACGAAGAGTAAACTTAGAAAGTATATTTACTTTTCCTTAAGAACTTACGTTTCTACGTTTCTATAATTTAAGGTATTTGATCACTTGAAAACCTATTTGAAATTAAGTTATCTTAATCTAAGTGAAAAAAGAAGAGCTTTTATAAGTCACGATTATCAGGTATGTTAATTTGACTTTAACTATCAAATTCTTAATAATGTTCTTATATAAAATATACTTTGATAATCCTTGTTCCGTTGGCCATTCATATACTATGGCGTCAATCAGGCCTATTGTTGTGTCTGCTTTTACATTTAAATACAATAAATGTAGAAAAAAAAATTAACGAAGATATAAATCGTAACAGTAAAAGATTAATAAAAACATTATTTTATCTTTGTTTTTATTATTTTAATTGATATTAATACATTTTCTTCGCTCTGCAAGCAACGGAGTGTCTTAATACTAGGCTCTTACGGTTCCTGCAGTTCCTTCTGCATTTTTTAGATTTAGACAGAAAGTCTGCAGCGGAGTATCTTAACACTATCTCTCTACCTTTTTTTTTTTCGCTTCACGCTTTATCCCGCACGTGACAGGGTAGGCAGAGGGAACTGCAGGGACCGTGGGAACCTAGTGTTAAGACACTCCGTTGCTTAGTCCCTGCTTTCTCCGTCCCCGCTTTCCGCCTTTTTTTTTCTCTCTACCTTCATTTAATTTATTCTATTTAACTCTTTAAAAGTTATACTGAAGTCACAATGACAAATAAAATTGTAATTATTTTTGATCTTTTTAAGTAACTATATAGCTGAAACGTAATCATTTACGTTTAAATTTTCTCTCTTTATAACAAACTAACGTCGAAAAATGACGCGGAGTTATTTGAAAATTTAATTTTACGAGTAAATTTACTCTGTATCCAACGTGAACTATGTTATTAAAGTTTTGTTTGCTTTTGTCATATTGTTGCGATCTGAACAATAAATTGATAGTAAATTATAATTTTGTAATTCTGGCGTTAAAAAGAAGGGTCTACTTTTTATTCGTTACTAGAAAATGTCAGAAAGTGAACATTTGTTTGAGAAACAATATTTATTAATTTTTAATACAAAATGATTAAAAAACATAAAACTTATGTGAAAATTTATTATCTACCCCATTTCAGCTTTGGGCGAATATCTTTGTATATATAAAAGGTAAAAGCTTTGTTTGCTTAAACACTTCAGTATTAGAAACTCGTAGAATCATTGTAAGAAAGTATATATACTGGTATACATTTAATAAAAATATTTTTTTTATTTTTTATTATGTTTATTTTATTGTTTACAACAAATAATATGTTACGTCACATTTTGATTCAATGCGGCTTACTGTACCCTAGTACACATTAAAAAACTAAGTATTATTGCTATGAATTTGAGCTTGCAATGTACTTTTAGTGCTCTCTTTACTTTTCTTTTAGTAGAAGCTTATTGCATGCATAAAACAAGCTTTTAACACAAATATGAGAAGTTAACTCCTATCGAAGTTAATCATAATATGTGAACATTGAGATTTAAAACTGAATCTTATAAATAATTAAGGTTATTTATTTGTATATTAGATGTTTAAATACGAATTTATCTTATGTAAAATAGGTTAAGTATTTTATTTGCTACTTGTTGAAATAATGACATTGTAAAAACTAAAAGATAGCACTTTTGGAACGTTGCCAGGAGATGGTATCAGGTGTTGCTTTCCAATACAGGCTGTTATGTGGTTTTGCTCACTTATGCCCAACTGTTGCTGAAATTATATTAGCGTTTGTACCAAACAAAGTTTAGTCAACAGTAATTTAACCTTTGTTTAATATAATTAAATTTATATTGATAGGATCCTTTTTTAAACAGAGAAATCTTAAATAATAAAGGCCAATAAAACAATTTAAACATGCCAACCAACCAACGGTCTTGAAATATAGTTCTTGAATGATTTATATCATTTCATAAATATATTTTTTTTTTAGCTTCACGCTTTATCCCGCACATGGCAGGATAGGCAGAGGGAACTGCAGGAACCATATGAACCTAGTGTTAAGACACTCCGTTACTTAGTCCCTGCTTACTCCGTCCCCACTTTCCGCCGTTTTCGAGGCATTGCGTGTTGAGTGGCGGAACTCAACGCCGCGCTTTGCCTTAGTTGCCAGAGCGAAGAAAATGGAAATAGAAAAATCCATCTTCCCCGACTGGGGATCGAACCCAGAAACCGTCGCGTTAGCTGCGTTACAGGCAGACGTTGCGCCTCTGCGCCACGACGGTTTTCATTTATTTTTTCTTACACTAATTAAAATTTGTTTATTTGAACTGAAATGAAAGGCTCGAGTTTGTTTTTAAAATGCATAGTAAAAAGTATTTAAAATGCTTGTATATTAAAATTATAACATAACTATTTTCAATTGTTATACAAAAATCAAGAATCTGTACACGGATAGATCAGCTAAACTATAAGAAACGAGAGCATGTTTAAAGTATACAAAAATTCAAGATCTGGGTCTTAAAGATCTATAGTATCTGAAATATGAAGTTGTCGGCATCTAATAGTATTCAATAAAATCACCCGCAAATTTATTTTAATTCTCACGCTCAGATTTTGTATTCTGCAAAAATGCAAAACGTCGCTTCACATTTTTTGTTTTTATAAAAAATATTGAAATTAAATTTTAAATTCTATTAAACTCAATTCCAAACTGTCAGTTTATATAAAGAACGGCGTACATTGTTTATAAAATATAGTGGTTATAAAAAGTTTTTTCGTTATTTTTAAGCCTTCGTGACGCCTTGCTGTAATATCTGTAGTATGTATATAAGTATGTATTTTCATTAGTTATACTTAAGTTTCTGGGTTTCATTTTATATTTCATTTTATAGTCATGGATATCACTTTATATTTTTATACTTTTAAAATTTTATTCCCTCTATGGAAAGAAACGTTAACCAGCCAACATTATAATTTAGTTGTTCCAAGCACATTTTAGTTTATAGCGTTTTCACGGTTTCCAAGAGAGTTAAAATTCATAAGCGCAGCGGAAATTTGCTACTCAGCACACAATTCTTTTTCTTATTTGACGGGAACGCGGAGTATATTTATTGATTAATTTAAATTAATTAATAAGAATTATTAATTATTAGTAGAAATATTGACTTCATTAAAAATTTAATTACATATTCCACTTAATTTCCTTATGTATGTAGTTTTGATAATTTCAAAATTTTTACTACTACTACTACTACTACTTTTAGCGATTTGTCGACATCACGATTACTATTTAGGTTTATCGTATCAATTTTTCCAAAGGTGCACGTGTATAATTGTTAATAAGCGTCTTTGGCCCAACACAATGATTTTGGCGCATAATATTATTGAAAAGTATTTTCTGTTGTCCTCACTTTAAAAGCAAATACTTTCAAAGCGAGTTGTGCTTTCTTTATAAGGGAAATTGAAAAATAATAACCATTCATCTGTAAATACTTTTCAAACAAAAATGATGAAACACAAAAGATTTATACCTTGAATAATAACAACTGGCGCATAGCTAACATTTGAATGATAATGATATTTGGAAATAGCCAGTAGAATAAATTTCTTTAAATCTGAACTAGTATAAGGACGTCTTAAACATTTCATAATCATGATAACTATGAAATTGCTTTTATGAATTATTTTTTTTCGATCAAACAAATAAAATTCATTTTTATAAGGTTTGATTTGCCTAACTATAAGTGCGTAATACATATGTTTGTTGCTTTATATCTCATTTTAGTCAAATATATATTTAATCATTGTTTATACTGTATATTGTAGACAGAGAAATTAGTGTTAAAACACTAGCAAGTTAATAACCATTGCGTATACAATAACAGCAGCATATTAATAAATCTGTACTTAATTGTTTACACGTTATATATTTACATTAATGTATGATGTGATGTATGTTGAAATAAAATATATATATATATATATATATATATATATATATATATATATATATATATATATATATATATATATATATATATATATATATATATATATATATATATATATATATATATATATATATATATATACATATATATATATATATATATATATATATATATATATATATATATATATATATATATATATATATATATATATATATATATATATATATATATATATATATATATATATATATATATATATATATATATATATATATAAGAATTTTATTTCAACATACATCACATCATACATTAATGTAAGTAAAGCTAGAGGGAACCCATATGTTTAAATATAGTGATGTATTTATATATAACCGTTGTACTTTTTCATTCGCGTCATATTGGAAAATAAGCCAAAACGTAATCAAAACTGAATTGACCTATTTCGTGGGAAGCCGTACTCGAGTGGATTAGACGATAATTCCCTTACGCGGTGCCATGATCAGAATTTCGCTTTGCTTTGCGATGACTTAGTTTTTTTAATTAACATCCTATTTACGCAATATACTCCTGGGGTTGCCTTTCTAGGGTGAATTTCAGCTGTCATTCCTACAGTAGTGACAAGTGGAGTCGTGTGTAAATATTAGCGTAGACATCGTTAATGGGTGACCCCAAGTAAACGTATTGTATATACACAAAACTCATATTCATTGTGTCAAAGAATATTGATACAATTGAATTTCTTGATTAAAATTTATTATTTTGTGAAGAAAAGAGCAGAGAAATGTATAGTTTTCGAAAAAATTGTGTTTTTGAAATAAAATCATAATTAATTTATTGACCACGTTACGTGTGATCGCCGAGAAGCGTTCGACGATCGTCAATCAAAATGTATAACTAAATTTCATTGCAATCACTGGAGCAAATTGAAAATTCAGATTAAACTCGTCTCGTGCTCATATTGATTTTTTATTTAAACGCTTTGGTACTAATTAACCTTTCATAAATAATCTGTTCTATCGCTGGCTAATTGAGAGGCTGTTAGTTCAAGTATTCAATATAAATTTTGAGAAAAGATAAAATTTTTGTTCTATATTCAGAAATTAAAAGTTGATGAATACTTTCTATAGATATAAAAAGAGAAAATTTTCTCATAATTGCGGTAGTAGTTAAAAAATCATAAAAACTATGTAACTTTAACGTTAATAATAATAATATTTAATGTATTGCATTGTCGTCAATAGTAATAGCGTCGACTAAACGTTTGATTAATATTTCATGAACTTGTGTATATATAGAAGGTCTATGTCATAAGATATTACATTATTCTATATATATATATATATATATATATATATATATATATATATATATATATATATATATATATATATATATATATATATATATATATATATATATATATATATATATATATATATATATATATATATATATATGTATATATATATATATATATATATATATATATATATATATATATATATATATATATATATATATATATATATATATATATATATATATATATATATATATATATATATATATATATATATATATATATATATATATATATATACATATATATATATATATATATATATATATATATATATATATATATATATATATATATATATATATATATATATATATATATATATATATATATATATATATATATATATATATATATGTATATATATATATATATGTATATATATATATATATATATATATATATATATATATATATATATATATATATATATATATATATATATATATATATATATATATATATATATATATATATATATATATATATATATATATATATATATATCTATATATATAAAAATGAATTGCTGTTCGTTAGTCTCGCTAAAACTCGAGAACGGCTGAACGGATTTATCTTATATATATATATATATATATATATATATATATATATATATATATATATATATATATATATATATATATAGTATATATATATATATATATATATATATATATATATATATATATATATATATATATATATATATATATATATATATATATATATATATATATATATATATATATATATATATATATGTATATATATATATATATATATATATATATATATATATATATATATATATATATATATATATATATATATATATATATATATATATATATATATATATATATATATATATATATATATATATATATATATATATATATATATATATATATATATATATATATATATATATATATATATATATATATATATATATATATATATATATATATATATATATATATATATATATATATATATCTATATATATAAAAATGAATTGCTGTTCGTTAGTCTCGCTAAAACTCGAGAACGGCTGAACGGATTTATCTTATCTTGGTCTTGAATTATTCGTGGAGGTCTAGGGAAGGTTTAAAAGGTGAGAAAAATTCGAATAATTGCCGGAATTTTTTTTCTATTTCCCATACAAATGTTTTCTAAATAAAATGAAGAGTCAATTTGTAATTTATTACCGCTACATAAAGTTCAAATTCGCGTGCGCGTTGGAGGATCGCGTTCTGAAATTCAACAGAAGTGAAAGTGAATCACGAACGCGACAAAATTGCATAGTCTCAAAATACATAGTGGTCGGCTAACTTCAGCTAACTTCAGTTGTTAATCTGTCCGATTTTTTTTTTAATAAGACTATATTGAGATCGAAAGATAAATCTTAAGTTTTGTCACAAATTAAATTATAAATCTTAAGTTAAATTTCTGAACGCAATCATAATATTTGACATTGATTTGACAACCAACTAATATGTCAATCCATCCTGTCGCATTTCAGAGCATGGAAAAGTATTACGATATTATATCTATCTTTGTGGATACGTGCGCGAGAACTTTCTTTACTTTGGTGATCCTATGTGATAGTGACATTCCAAGTAATGTGCTTTTTTTGTGATAGTGACACTTTACTGCTAAATAAGCGGGAAATTTTCTCACTTTGATTAATTACAATTTACGATGCCGAGGAGAAGACGACCTGACTTAGGTCGTCGTAGTCAATCAAATGTGCGAAGAGCTACCTCACGTGCTAACCGCACTGATGACCGGAGACAGACAGATCAAGAAAATAGTCGTATTGCTATGTCAGAATTGCGTTCTTTAGTGAGTGACAATGTAGGAGATAGGCTTAGAATGCAACGAGTTCGTGCACATCAAACACAACAACAGCAACCTAGACATAATGAAATTGAGCGAATCCGCAGACGCAGTGCTCCTGTGATTCTTGAACGAGCTGCATTCCACTATGATCCGGCAATTGATTATTGTGCCGACAAATCGGTAACAATTGGGGAAATGAAAACAATTTGTAAATATTGTAAGGCGTTAAAATATACTGGTGAATCTACTGGATTATGTTGTGCTGAAGGCAAAGTAAAATTGCTACAATTGGTCCCACCACCAGATCCTTTACGCTCTTTAGTTTCTGGGATTGGAAATGATTCTAAACACCAGTTGAAGCACATCCAAATGTATTTGCTTCAGATGCTCTGGGTCGCATCTACACAGTACATCCAAATAACGATGAATGTTATTATTTGTGGTTGTTGTTGGTGAATGTTCGTGGTCCGACATCGTTTAAACAACTGAGAACAGTTAATGGACAGCTGTGTGCGACTTACCGTGAGGCATGTCAACTATTACATTTACTTGAGAACGATTCACACTGGGATGATACGCTCAAGGATTCCGTTATATTTCATCGCCGCATCAAATTCATACATTGTTTGTGATTATCATATCGACATGTTTCCCCTCGAATCCAAAAGATTTGTCTCCCGGAGGAACCGGAAAAATATTTTTAATTTCATTGCTTTTGGCGAGGATCAGATCGCGAAATGATGTTGCTCTAGCATTGGCTTCATCTGGAATAGCTGCAACTCTGCTAGAAGGCGAGCGAACTGCACATTCTGCCTTGAAATTACCACTAAACATGCATATCACCGAAACACCAATTTGCAACATCGCCAAAAATAGCGCAATGGCCAAGATCCTACAGGTATGCAAATTGATTGTTTGGGATGAATGCACAATGGCCCATAAGAGGTCACTGGAGGCACTGGACAGAGCGTTGAAAGATCTTCGTGACAACCAAAATATTTTCGGTGGGGCCATGATTCTGTAGTCAGGTGATTTTCGTCAGACTCTTCCAGTTATTCCCCGATCAACTGTTGCTGATCAACTAAATGCATGCCTAAAATGATCAAATTTGTGGCAGTACGTAAAGACACTCCACTTAACAACTAACGTGCGAGTATTTTTGCAACAAGATGAAACTGCAAATGTGTTTGCGAAGCAGTTGTTAGACATTGGAAATAATAAAGTTGCAGTGGACACCTCGACCGGATTCATCACATTACAAAAGTGGAGCTTATTCAGCGATTTTTCCCAGATATAGCGCAAAAGTTCAATAACCATAATTGTCTGGGTGAACGAGCAATATTAGCAGCGAAAAATAAAGATGTCGAGGATCTTAATGCGACCATTCAGAATTTTCTTCCAGGACAGTTGGTTTCCTTTAAATCAGTCGAAACCGTAATGAACCAGGATGACGTAATCAAATATCCCACTGAGTTTTTAAATACACTGGAATTGCCTGAATTACCACCTCACAATTTGCAGTTAAAAGTAGGATCAGTTGTCATCATGCTCCGTAACATTAATCAACCTCGACTATGCAATGGAACAAGACTGGCTGTGAAAAGACTGATGAATAACTTCATTGAGGTGACAATCTTAAAAGGAAAATATAAAGGAGAGGATGTCTTGATCCCGCGGATACCGATGATTCCAATGGACTTACCATTCGATTTTAAACGCTTACAATTTCCAGTACGTCTGGCCTTTGCGATGACCATAAATAAATCGCAAGGACAGTCGTTAGAAGTTTGTGGAATCAACTTGGAGTTTCCCTGTTTCGCGCATGAACAATTATACATCGCGTGTTCGCGCGTCGGAAAACCGTCTTCTTTGTTTATTTACGCACCACAAAACAAAACAAAAAGTATAGTTTATGAGAAAGCTTTAAATAATTAACAGACTGTATTTTAACAGTGTGTGTTTGTGTATATCAAATTTAAATTATTTCAGGTAAACTCTGTTTTCTAAGTAAGCAACATGATGTATCGAAAATAATAATAAATCTTTATGCTTTATTCAATAAATGCTTTTTTATTAAATATGGATTCGATTTGTTTGTTTTAAAATCATTTTATACAAAAGATTAGGTTTTTTTTATCGATGAGGCAGTACGAAGTCTGCCGGGTCAGCTAGTATATATATATATATATATATATATATATATATATATATATATATATATATATATATATATATATATATATATATATATATATATATATATTTCATTTCTTATTTGCTTCACCTTTACCTGTAATTTTACTGCAACACGATGGCCTCTATATACCTATAGTAGGTACATATTTTCTTTTAATATAATAGCTAATATTTGATCCTTGTAATATTAACCTAGTAAGGACCAGAGTTGTTTAGTACACAAGTAGTTTTATTGATCATAATATTTATTCTATACACATGTTAACCAGCTAGGCTACTTAAAATTTATTAGTAAGCGAACATATGCTAATTAATAAGCAATTTGCTGTAATCTATGTACATATAGCTATATTTCTGTACTAGTATAATTACCTCTTTTGTATGGCAGACGGAATAAGCTCGATTGAAGGCGGTAATCATGAGTACAATTAAAAAATAAATAGATATTTAATAGGATAAGCGATATTTCTAACAACAAATAAACAAAAAAGAAAACTAAAAAATATAAGATAAAGTTAGTTAAATAATAATGGGTTTAAATATTAAATATATATAATATATAATTTAAATATATATAAATATTTATAATATATTAAGAATTTTATAGTTACACAAAGATTATAGAAATTATGGCTTCAGATTCAGGATTCAGGTTTTGAAGTCTGTTTATGTTTTTTTATTGTACTATAAACTAGAAAGGCCTGTTATATATGTCCGAGTATCCATGGGATTAATTAGAACAGGAGCTGACGCGCACAATTCACTTTTCTCTTGCTCTGCTCAGACTATTTTAAGTTCATACAATATTTAAAGCTTTGGGGTAAAACGGAAATTGAAAAAAAATCTCTTCGCCAACCCTATGAAAACACTAATATCTTTTTTTATGTTTTATATCTCATATTTTTCTTATTTAACTTCACTCTTTATGCAGCACGTTGCAGGGTAGGCAGAAAAAACCACAAGAACCGAAAGCCTTTCGAGCCATTGCGTTTTGAGTGGCGAAACCTGAGGCCGCGCTTGCCTAGTTGCCAGAGCGGAGAAAATAAAATAATCAATTCTCCCCGAGAGGGAATTGAACTATCCATAAACCATCGCGTTTACAGGCAGAAGCTATCACACGACATTCTTATCAATATATAAGTATACAAATACATACGTTCAATATCAATATATAAGTATACAAATACATACGTCTATTAAAATTTGAAATTACTAATGAAACTTATTGTATATAAAAGGTAAATTTAACACATTACTAAGTTAGCAAGGGGCAAAATAGTCAATATTTTACGCAATAGAAATGGAAGAGTCAAATAAAAATACCAAGGTCATATCATATTTTATAAAACAATTTGATCCATTAGGTTTCTAGTTCTTGAATGACAAAAAATCTTATAACAGAGTATTATTTGTAAGTTAAAGCCAATTAAGATTTAACACTTTATAGTTAAAAAGGAAACAACTTTTTTCTATTTTATACCTACTTTATTTATGTTATGAATATATTCTATGTATTATGGTAGATAAAACTTATGACTATCTTCTTCTATATTATTTTAAGTCTACCTATATAAAATACAATTTATTTTGAACCCACAAAATTGTCTCGTTTGATTTACCTAATGGACTGCTCTTCGATAGCGTCAAGCAAGCCTTTGACGATATTAATTAACTTTATACTTAAAAAATGTGGGTAATCTGCATGATTTAATATTCGAGTTGCATAATTTTTCAATAATATGATCTTTTTACGTTTCCTTGCACGTGTGCTAAATATTATAAGTGTATATATGTTTATACATTTGTATTTAAGTTTGTCAAAAATTAACATAACAATTATTATAGTTAATATAGGTATTGCTTTTTTAACCTAGTCAACCTGTGAGGTTGAAAAGTATTTGATGTCAATATATTTTTAGGATTCAGTATCTCAAAAGGAAAATCTGAAAAATTATAAGATCACTTTGTTTTACGTCTGTTCGTTTGTCTGCGTGTTCTTAGGTGATTCACTTTCCGGTGAATCTTTCACTATTTATGAAGATGGGCAATTAATTCGAAATTAGTAAGAGATAATGTAGTTAACTTCAAACAAAAAGAGTGAATACGTTTATCAATTCTTATTATAGGTACTTCGTTGACCTGGAGTTAGGAAATTTGACTAGAATTTAGAATTTACAATATATATATTTTATATAGCTTTACACTTTATCCCGCCACGGCAGGGTAGTCAGAGGAAACTGCAGGAACCATAGGAACTTAGTAATAAATCACTACACACACACTGCTTCGTCCCTGCTTTCGGCCTTTTTCGAGGCATTACGTATTGAGTGGTGGAACTCAACGACGCGCGTTTTGCCTAGTTGCCAGAACGAAGAAAATGGAATCCCCCAGTGAGAATTGAACCCACAAACTGTCGCGTTTACAGGCAGACACGCGTCTGTTCCACGGTGGTCCCTTACAATATATGTATAGAAGAAAATTTCAAAATTTACTATTTACGTTTTAAAAACCGAAAGAACCAGACCAATTTCATCATTCATTTCACAATTTAAGTTTGTCGATATTTATAAGTAGAGTTTTCCTGAGCATAAAATTTGTACAGAACCTTCAGTGCGCGAGTACTACTCGCATTTGACCGATATATTTTAAGTATAGATACAATGATATAGTACAAAAAAGTAGCGTAAGGTCATCTTAGTTGTTCGGACTACAATTGGCCTTAAGCCTAACAGTCCCTCGCGACGAAGCCTTATGTTGCCGTCACGATACGTTTCTGTGGTAGCCTTACTTGTGAGTTAGAGTTATTTTCTTTTATCATTAATTTAAAATAATCTTACAAATGAAAAATAAAATGTATAAAGGTTAGATAAGAATTTAAAATATACATACATACATACATATAGGTGTTTAGTAGAATCTTTAATATTATATCGTAGTGTAATAAATAAATATTACATGTGTATAATGTACACAATATATCAAGAGTGAGATTTCTTTGCAAAGCTAAATTTTTAATCTCGTTTATATTCATACTATTATTTATACTTATCTAAAATATCATTTTTTTCACAACTTAACAAGAGAGAAAAAAGAGGTTTTGTTATTAATTTTATCAATGTAAAAGAAATTAAATAATAAAAGTAAGGAAAATCAATACAAATAACTTATTTTTAAAGGCTTTAGTAAAAATTAATTGTTATTTAGTATTTACTAATTGATTTATAAGATTTATAAAAGGTAACTCACAGGAAATTGTGTTAAACGGACACTAACGCATTCCGCCAATGTACGGTTAAAACATCTTGACTATAGAGGAACAACTAAATAGTACACATATATTACAAAAGAGTTTACTCTTTCGGTTGTAATTTTTTTCTTCTGCTCTGTAGTTATGGCGTTTCGATTGTGCCCGTAGAGCATAATGCACTTCACCAATGTCACGTTAAATTGAGAACACACAAGGAAGATTGTACAACCCGAGAACATACATGTCATAACGTCGTAAAAATGTATTAATGTATGTTTAAAATGGGAGGGAAATATTCTAATAATATACTTTAACTACGTTATGTCTTAACTGTGAAATTTAATATGTTTACATTGTACATATATTTAGATGTATATTATTCGTAATAAAGCTTTTCTTTTTCGCTTCGCCTTTTGGCTTCGTAACTGGTTAAATTTCTTTCAAAAAATAACTAGTTTTTCAGCAACACGTTTAGAATCCTAGTCGTTTCTGCAGTCTATCGTAAATATGAGAAAAAATATTACAATTGAATCGCTGCCATATAACAAGGCATGCTTCAAAAAGGACGTTTTGGTAAATAGAATATATGACATTCTTTAACTTAATAAGTATATTAAATTCTATACATTACTATAATATGAGATGGCGAAAACTATTAATGCTCAATGTACCTTTTTTATTGAAAAGTAACTTCGATCAAGTCAAAATAACAACTACCAACACAGACTTGGTTGGTGAAGAATCATGGCTATGTCTAACGCCCAAAAAATTGAGAATACATTGCCGGCCTTCAACGTTTAAGCATCCGTCAGAGCACAATTCACAATAAACAAAATTATGAGATATTTTATTAACTTTACATTTACCAGGTGTGTCACATACAATTTGATTTCGTCACCTTTTTGTGACGGAAACTTCATAATAAAAACATACATATATAGATACAAAGAGTCGTATATATTTCACTCATATTTTGATACTAAATTATATTTATTTCAGTGTAAACGCCCTTGCTTATTTCGTCTTTGTGAAATCGAGGGTATTTGAACTTATAAAATACTAACTAGATTTTACAACAGTTACTATACAAAGCGTTGTGGCGCAGAGACTCAGTTCTTCCTTGGGGAAGATGGATTTTTCATTTCCATTTTCTTCGCTCAGGCAACTAGACAAAGGGCAGCGTTGAGTTCCGCCACTCAACACGCAAATCTTCGAAACGGCGAAAAGCGGGGAACGGAGTGTCTTAACACTAGGTTCCTACTGTTCCTGCGGTTTCCTCTGCCTACCTTGCTATGTGCAAAAAAACGTAAAGACATAAAAAAAGACGCGATATATTCTTTTATCAAACACCTTGATTTGCGATGACAGAAAACTTCAAAAAACAGGACTTACAATATTTTACGAGTATTTCTTATGAGCTTACATCAATGATTCATTAGTTCTAAATTTACATCTAGCTCGAGTTTATAACGGAGGTTATTTTAATAACGGAAAAACGGTTCTGTGTTTATTATCACGTTTTACACCACATGTTAACGCACGTAGATTTAATAATATCTCAGCTTGATTCTATTTATAAATATTCTTGTTATGTTGGTTTAATAGAAAAAATTAAAAACACATTTAAGACGAGAAAGCATAGATTGTTTTGACACTAGTGCAGTAGAGTATTTATCTTTTTAACTTTGGGAATTATATGTAACTATGTGGCATAATATGTCTATAACCTGTACTTCTATTTTTTAATGTATCTCTCTTTCTATCTCAGAGGCTTTAGCCAAAAAAAAACGCTCCCTGTCTATTCCATAAGGACTGTCAAAAGCGCTTCAGCGATAAAAGTTATAGATATCGCTAACTTGATAGTCAACAACACATGTCAACATCAGACTCTTCATCTACAGTGTCAGTAGAAGACATCGATGATATTGTTTGTGATTTGCGTTTTTTAAAACGTCAAGTGAAGAGTGTAACGTCACATATTTCAATGTTGCATGTGTAAAGATTTCATGTTTACTAATTTGATTAAAACAGATTAAAAAAATACTCTTCTCAAACAAATATTAATAGGAATAGAAAATGTAAACTTAAGTATATATTAAAAAACGTAGATAATAGCAATCTAAAGTAATTAAAATTATTAATTGATGTATTCAAAAATATTAATGTTGAAAAATAATATGAAAATAATATAATTGTGTAATATAATCGTAATTTTTTTACGTAATTATTATAAAATAATAAATTTACTTAATAATTTGCTAATTTACTTATAAATTAGTAATCATTAGGGTGAAAAATGCTATTTCCATAATTTTTTAGCGTTTTCTGCAGGGTTTCGTACTTCGATATATGAGCGTTGACAATTAACACTGACAGTTTTAGCGATTTTCAAAATGAGCAACATGGCTGTCAATTTGCGATTGACACTGTAGAGACCATTAGATATCTATTTCCACTCGATCACTTTGTTGACGTTTTGTTTTTGGCTTCCATTTTTTTTTCGTTGGCTTAAGTCACGTGACTTATCATTAACTCCATACATATAGTTAGCATAAGCAATTGTCAAATTGCGTCTTAGCTAAGGCCTCTGGTTTTCAAAACAGTAAATCATTAGAAATAATATTAATATAAATATATTATATAAAAGTGTCAAATTTTTAAGAATATAAAATCATTGTAAAAAATACAGAATTTTAGCGTAATGGTCTAGAAGTAATCAATCTTTATGATAGATGGATTACTGCGGTAGTGTAATAACTGACAAATTAGATATTGAGTTTTGTTATCCCTTCTTTTAAAGATAGTAAGTGATATGATAAAAATATTTATAATATATATTACATAATATTCTTTATTGCACTAACATATATGCGTAGACGTGCGACGAAGAAAGCAGGGACTAAGCAACGGACACTAGGTTCCCACGGTCCCTGCAGTTCTCTCTGCCTACCCTGCTGTTTTAAGCATTACAGGAAATAGTAAAGTAAAAATACATGAAAGTGGACTTGTCACCACAAGAGCTCTCTTCCAGCCAACCTGTGGTGGTAGATGAGTGGCAAGTAGCGGGTAAAACAAGTACGATTTAAAGAAACACAAATATTATTTATACTTTACATATTCAAGAAGATGATAACATGTATGTAAATGATATTTTACTGTCTGTATCTATACACAACTTGAGAAGATCCATGAATTTTGAAATAGACACTTGTACCTACTTTGTACACTAACCGCTTACAAATACGCAACGTACACTACCTATACAGCACAAAATTGTACTCAATATAGTAAAAAACCTAAAAGCATACATATAATATTTGTATTTCAGTAATGTGTTTATATTTTAATGCGTGTTATATTTGTTTTGAAAGCTTATTAACCTACATTATAGTTCAGAGAGTGGTTTCAGCTAATTGATCTTCATTTAAACGGAAATTTTGACGGTTTTTTTAGTGAGAAAATTTGGAACTAACTTTTTTAGCTCATATCGTTTAAGTTTTATATGACTCTTTAAAACAAGTTCCTTAATAGTTTTTTATTAGTATTAAAGTCTATCGATTGTGATTGTGATACTTTTAATCTTTCAAAGACTCTGTAAAGAACTCTGTTACAACACATGAAAATTCCAGATCACCCTAAATTTCTAATACATTTGTTCTATTCATAGATTTTACATCTACTTAGTCAGTATTAGTCGCATCATTCATGTCTTATGGTAAATCAGTCATGGCGACAGTATCTCTGGACTACCACCAAAAGATTCCTAAATTTGGCAAAAAAGGAAACTTAAACAAATTGAACAAATGTAAAGACGAATATTAGTTTATACTCTGGTAAATGATTTCTATAAGAAAGTAACTTTGAGAAATTCAGTACTAGTAGCATTGATCTCACAACTGAAAAAAAAGAAACGACCGAAAAAATATAAGGAGGGATGGAAGAAAACGTGGATGAGCGAGATTTAGATGTCATTTGTATGACTGAGACCAAGCGAAAGGGCAATGATGCAACCGATTTGCCGGGCAGCCCCGTCGCTCTCTGGGCTGGCGGTCCAGATAGCGAACGCGGGCGTCAAAGAGTAGGTGTATTATTGTCCTCGTGATCAGTGTTAAAGTGCTAAAACACCTTTTGATAGTGTATAAATTGAAGTTGAAATTGATTACATCGATTTATACCTCACCGTATTGAAAAAAGGACACTTTTTTTTCTTTGGAAAACTACTATTAAAATTTGAACAGTTCACGTACGGCGACAATGATCCGGTGGCCTGCACAGTAGATTTATATTAAGCGTAGCGGTTCGAGGATCGAATATTTCTCAAGAAAATTAAATATATATATAATTTTTTTTTTTAGTTTTTGTACGTTATTTTGTAAGTGTTTTAATCATGATCAACGATTGTGCAATATGTAAAGGAAGCATTTTAGTTACACAAAAGAGAATTAAATGTTGTAGATGTCAACTACATTATCATTATGATTGTATTTCAACAAACATAACCAGTTCAATATCTCGAACGTAATGGACCTGTTCCACATGTGCCTCAATGACTCGTAAAACTAATCAAAATTTAAATACACCCAGGGATACACCAAATAATTTAGAAAATAACACACCCTCTGCTAAGTCAACATCTGCAATATCGAAAGAATTGAAAGAGGTAATAACAAGTACTATAAGTTTTGAATTAAAAAAGATTCGTGACGAGTTAAATGTTTTGCAAAATATAAAAGAATCTCTAGAATTTTTCTCAAATCTTTATGATACCGTGAAGCAGGAGTTGGATGAGGCGAAATCTGAAATTATTAATTTAAAAAAGGAAAACAATGAGTTAAAAAACATTGTCAGCTATCATAGTGGTGTAATTAATAATTTGGAACAAGAATCTCGGGTGGGTATTAATATATCAATGACTCGTAAAACTAATCAAAATTTAAATACACCCAGGGATACACCAAATAATTTAGAAAATAACACACCCTCTGCTAAGTCAACATCTGCAATATCGAAAGAATTGAAAGAGGTAATAACAAGTACTATAAGTTTTGAATTAAAAAAGATTCGTGACGAGTTAAATGTTTTGCAAAATATAAAAGAATCTCTAGAATTTTTCTCAAATCTTTATGATACCGTGAAGCAGGAGTTGGATGAGGCGAAATCTGAAATTATTAATTTAAAAAAGGAAAACAATGAGTTAAAAAACATTGTCAGCTATCATAGTGGTGTAATTAATAATTTGGAACAAGAATCTCGGGTGGGTAATTTAGAACTGCATTGTATACCTGAATTTAAAACTGAAAATCTTTCAAAGACTGTAGAACAAATAAGTAAGGTTGTAGATGTTAAAATTGATGAAGGGAATATTCTTAAATGTACAAGAGTTGCAAAGCAAAATAAAAACTCCTTACGTCCCCGCACAGTCGTAGTTAAGTTTTCAACACCTATCATACGGGATCGATTTTTGGCTGGAGTCATTAATTTTAATAGAAAGAACGCAGAAGACAAGTTAAATACATCGCATCTTGGCATCTCTGGAGAGAAAAAACCAGTTTTTATATCAGAAAATTTAACTTTTGTTTCTAAAGATATTTATGCACAACAAGACTTTTTGCAAAAGAAAAACAATATCGTTTCGTATGGTCGCGTAATGGAAATATATTTCTTAGAAAAACGGCAGCAAGTGATGTCATCTTAGTTAAATCTAAAGATGTTTTAAAAACATTGGAGTAACTACGTGTGTGTGTATCTACATATATGTGTATATGTGTATGTGTGTTACTCAAATGTTCTTCAATATTTCAAAAACTGTTAGTTATTATATTCTATTTTCAAATTAAATGTTAAGTAGTTTAAGAATTTTATACCAAAATGTAAGAGGAATGAGGACTAAATTAAATTATATATATCGCTGTATACTTAATGATAACTTTGATATTATTATATTTACTGAAACATGGCTTAATGATAGTATTAACAATAAAGAATTTATAGATGATAGATATGTTGTGTATAGACGAGACAGAAAATCTAGCGCTTCTACTAAATGCGATGGAGGTGGCGTTCTTATAGCAGTCTTAAATAACATTAAAAGCTATAGAATGTGTGCATGGGAAACCATCTGCGAGGATATGTGGGTTAATTTGTTAATTGGTTCAGCAACAGTTTCTATCTGTGCAGTATATATTCCATCATCACTTGATTTTGATAAGCTAAAATTAATTGTGCATAATATAGAACGTGTAGTTGTTAAACAAAATTTGTCTTTAATAGTTGGTGACTTCAATTTACCATCTTTGCACTGGGTAATAGACAATAAAGATCCCAAAAAATGTACAATGGGTAGCACAAGTTCTTCTGCTGGTCAAGTGATAAAAGATTTTATGTCTCTTACGAATTTCTATCAATGTAATGGTATAAAAAATGTTTATGGTAAAACGCTAGATTTAATTTTTACTAATATAAATGATATTAAAGTCAACAGTAGTGATACTTATGTTTGCCCCGTAGATAAATTTCATCCACCATTAGATTTGGTAGTGAAACTAATTAAAATAGAACCTTTATTAGAACCAAACACTATTTCCAAATTTAATTTTGCAAATGCATATTACAAAAATCTAAATATCGAATTACAAAATTTAGATTGGGAGAAACTTTTTAATAACTGTATTGATAGCGACGAAATGGTGAACATTTTTTATTCTGAAGTACGCAAAATAATTGAAAACTACGTTACAAAAAAATACGTGAAACATTATAACCACAAATATCCCATTTGGTACTCTAACAGCCTTAAAAAACGTCTTAAAGAAAAAAATAAATATAGATTATTATTTAAAAAATATGGTAATCCTCTTGATGAGATTAAATTTAAAATACTTAGAGAAAGATGTCAGAACCTTATAGACACTGACTACAAAAAATACATTGATAGCGTAGAGTCTAACATAAAAATTAATCCTAAATTTTTCTATAGTTATATTAAAAATCTTCGTAGCAATAAATGCGATTATCCAGCTTTAATGACTTTAGATGATTGTAATTACATAGATGGAGAGAATATTTGTAATCAATTTGCAAGTTATTTTTCAAGACAGTTCATAGAATGTGATAATACACTGACTGGCGTACCCTGCTTTGAATGTAAAAATAGTAACAACTCACTTTTATAGCAAATTAGTATAAGTGAAGCTGAAATATTAAAAGAGCTAGAATCACTGGATACTGAGAAAGGATCTGGACCGGATAACATACCTCCCATTTTTATTAAGAAAACGGCAGAAGCTTTAGCCAAGCCCGTACATTTAATATATTCTAAGTCGTTAGAGGATGGCAAATTTCCTACTTATTGGAAAAAGACAAGAATAGTGCCAATTTTTAAAAATGGAGATAAAAAATGCATAGAAAATTATAGACTCATTAGCATTTTATCAGTTTTTGCTAAAATATTTGAATCAATGATCTGTCCATTTCTGACATGGCACATGAAACATACAATAACAGATAATCAACACGGGTTTATAAAAAACAGATCAACTTTAACAAATTTAGTAACACTCGTAGAAGATATCACGGCATCACTAGACTCCAATATACAAACTGATTGTATTTATACAGATTTGGCAAAAGCTTTTGATGTAGTGAATCATAAATATTTATTGACGAAACTTTATAAATATGGAGTATCTGGAAAAGTACATAAATTAATTGAAAGCTATCTTTTAAACAGAAAAATGAATGTTGTACTTGGAGGCTTTGAGTCACACACATTTACTCTACATTCTGGAGTGCCACAAGGATCCAAACTTGGCCCAGTCTTGTTTTATATTTTTTTCAATGATGTTTTTTCATGTTTTCAGCACAATGATTTTTTAATGTATGCAGATGATTTAAAAATTTATAGAAAGATCGTATCAATAAATGACTGTTATCTTTTGCAACAAGATTTAAACAGATTTTCTTTGTGGTGTTCTATGAATTGCATGATTTTAAATGACGTGAAATGCCAGAGTATAAGCTTTAGTAGAAAAACATCTGATATCATCTTCAATTATAAAGTAAATGGTAATATTATAAAAAAAGTGACACAAGTGCGAGATTTGGGCATTATTTTAGACTCAAAAATGAGTTTTATTCCGCACTATGACGATATTGTGGAAAAATCATTGAGAACATTGGGGTTTATTATACGATCTACTAAAGCTTTTAAAAAATCAAATACACTTATTATGTTATTTAATTCATTAATCAGAAGTCAATTAGAATATTGTTCAACAATCTGGAATCCATATTATGAAACACACAAAATTAGATTAGAAAGAATTCAAAAAAAATTTTTAAAATATTTATCTTATAAAGATAACATTACAAGTAATCTAAGAAATTATAACGATTTGTTAAAGCATTATAGAGTACTAAAACTATCACAGCGCAGAGACATTGCGGATTTATTATTTTTATATAAATTAGTATCAGGAAATATAGATTGTCCAAAAGTTTCAAAGGAACTTAATATTTATACTCCGAAGTCCAGTGTACGATTACATATGCAAAATTTTAGAACAAGGTTTGCTAGAACAAATTTAGGCCTAAATGCACCGCTAAACAGAAGTGTTTCTCTCCACAACAAATTAGAGAAAACATGCCATGTTGATATATTTAACGATTCCTTGTATTCTTATAAAATTAAATTAAAGAAGTATTTTGTGAAATAAACAAAAAAAAAAATAAAAAAAAGTTATACAGCCCCTCAGCACCTCTTATACCACTCATTACTTTATTTTTACTCCTTACTTAATTTTATTATTTTTTTTTTTTATTAGAAATTCTATTTTTGGTTAGTAGTTAATTAATTTTAACTTTTTTAATATTATTTTTTTGTATTTTATAGTTTGCTGTGATTTTATTTATTTTTGTTTTGTATTTTGTTGAAGATATTGTTTTGGAAGATATTGATATTTTTTTTCTCTGTGTCTGAAAAATGTTTGTATTTAAACAGAGTATCTGTTTTGCTTTGTATATTAAAAATGTAAGAACGTTTATTATTTAGTATTTATATTTACATGTTGTGTTAGCCTTTAAGTGAGACATACTATGTGACAATGTTATTATATACGAACAGTGTATAACAATTTTATCTTAGTATGTAACGTTGGCTTCCTAATAAATAAATAAATAAATAAATAAGTATAAAGAAAGGGTTTCCAAAAAGTTAGACAGTTGTCAAATAAGAAATGAAAATGTTGAAGTATGCTGACCTTAGGAACTACAAGGTGGAAGTTGCGACAGAGGAATGTGGTACAGGGAAAAGAGGCTTTAGCAAAAAGCATGATGAATAGTGGGATGATGAAGTGAAAAATGCTGTAGAAGACTGAAAGAAAAAGTGATGAAAAGTTGACGAGCAACATACATCAAGGAAAATACGAAGCTTTAAGCTTTTCTGACAAAAAGTTAGTAATTCACGGATCGGACGGACGGACGGACGACGGACGGTTGTTCGTCAACCTTTAGGATGAAAAGAATATTTTCGAAAGACGATGAGGTATTGACAGATTGATCACACGTTTTGAAACGATGGGCGTAATTCTTCAAGGAGATGTATAAATATAATATCGCGTCTGTCTTAAGTAACGGCGACAAACTGAGTCTTAATGTAGCAGATGGCGAAATCAGTATAAAAGAAATTCAGAATGAAATAAGAATGAATGTGATAAGTCAACGGGAGCAGATGGAGCTACTGCCGAGATGATCAAATATGGCGAGCCTCGTATCTTCGACTTGTTCTGGTTTCTATGCAATTTATGCTGAAAATCGGGGAAGATCCCAGATGATTGGCAGGGTGCAGTCGTCGTACCTTTGAATAAAGACAGATTTAGGCAGGTACACAGATAGACTATGACTAGTTATAAGTAGACACATCCAAAAACAATTTTTAGATTCTCTATAATTATAGAGAATTAATTTTTTATATAAAAATTGAATTGTATGAATTTGGACATACTATTTAAATAAGGTAATTCAATTTCTTTATCATTTTATTGTACATTTTGAAGAGTCATTAATTTAGAAAAAAAAAGTATCATTCATTAAAATTGTTTTCCTTCATTAAAATATTATAGGTCCGTTCAAGTAAACCGAAAAATATTTTGCATATATTTTAAAACCTAAACTAGTTGGATATGAAGTTAGGTAATGCCATTCAATGACTTAATTTAAATTTTATTCAACCTAAAGACTTTTCAGTTTCTTCAAGAAATTTAAAGAACGCTGTGAAATTCAAAAATTTTTTATTCATAGATATTTTCCTTACAAAATGTAAAGGAGCTCTTACTATGTACTAATTTTACATAATTGATTTAAATTGCACGAAATTTTCTTTTTTTTTTTGTTAGTAAATGTTAAGACACTCCGTTGCTTAGTCCCTGCTTTCTCCGTCCCCGCTTTCCACCTTTTTAGAGGCATTGCGTGTTGAGTGGCGGAACTCAACGCCGCGCTTTGCCTAGTTTCCAGAGCGAAGAAAATGGAAATAGAAAAATCCATCTTCCTCGACTGGGGATCGAACCCAGAAACCGTCGCGTTACAGGCAGACGTTGCGCCTCTTTAAAATTTAGATTTTCTTTCATTTTTAATATTAAAAGTAATCATTACAGAGTGCATAATACATATGATATATATTAATTAATAATGCAGACAAACCTACACCAAAATTTTTACTTAAATGATTTTGTTAAACATGGACTTATGGACAACTAACCTTAATTAGTAACAAATGAACAGACAAAGAATATTCACAATTCTCTATAATTTTTTATTTAATTAATTTATAATCCTTTGTAGAATTCAAAATGTCCAGGAGATTTTATATTGTAAAACACAATTTCATTCCAAATTAAAACAAATTTGTTACTTAGGAACATAAATTGATATTATTTCCAAAATATTCGAATATTTTCTTCAATATCGGAGAACAAATGACGAATGAAAAGTCAATTGGCACCCGGATTGGCTAAAATTATCCCATATTGAAAGCGTCTATTGTTTTAATCATATCAATTTAATAAAAGTCACAATTTAATTTTCAATATTTTAAAATTGTATTATATAATGTTACTTGGTATCTAAATTATTTTATTACATAAAAACAGCACTTATTACTGTAGCTTAATAATGAAAAACTATATTATTTAATTAGTTTACCATACTTATATATTACTATCGAAATAAATATAATATAATTTTCAAAACGTGTTTCGTAAAGATGCTTAAAAACATTAAATTATATATTTGTATGAAACTGATGAACTCAATAGTTAGTAATCTTCTTTAAGGCTTGCATTTATTAATAAGTAGGGAGAGGGATTGTACTAAATTAAACTAAAACCTCTTATAGAGATAAATCCACATTTGTGTACTAAACTATTCAGTTGCTCTTGATAGAATGTCAAAGTCTTCTCCGTTCATGATCTTTCTTGCTCAAAAATTTTTAAATCAATCATATTACAAATAAATTTATATTTGTGATTATATATATATATATATATATATATATATATATATATATATATATATATATATATATATATATATATATATATATATATATATATATATATATATATATATATATATACACATATATATATATATATATATATATATATATATATATATATATATATATATATATATATATATATATATATATATATATATATATATATATATATATATATATATATATATATATATATATATATATATATATATATATATATATATATATATATATATATATATATATATATATATATATATATATATATATATATATATATATATATATATATATATATATATATATATATATATATATATATATATATATATATATATATATAGTAGACATATTAAACTAAGTTCCCTACGTCCAGCGTAGTGAGAAATGTTATTTATTTCCTGTGCTCGCAGGGACGCACGACCTAATTAACTCGCAAATGTACATTAGTCAATCTGGAGTACAGAGATAATAGCTGTCACGTATAAAATGTATATATTTCCACAATTTTCCTTATTTTCCAATAAAAATAAAAATCCCATTAAAATTAATTTAGCCGATTCGGAGACTAGTCTGGACTAAAAAATATTATGTTTTCTTATCATTTAAATATCTATGTTTTTTTTTAGCTTCACGCTTTATCTCCCACATGGAAGGGTAGGCAGAGGGAACCATAGGGACCGTGGGAACCTAGTGTTAAGATACTCCGTTGTTTAGTCCGTGCTTTCTCCGTCCCCGCTTTCCGTCTTTTTCGAGGCATTGCGGAACTCAACGCCGCGCTTTGCCTAGTTTACCAGAGCGAAGAAATTAGAATTACAAAAATCCATCTTCCCCGATTGGGGATCGAACCCAGAAACCATAGCGTTACAGGCAGAAGTTGCGCCTCTGCGCCACTACGATCCTCAATATGTGTCCTATGTGCACGTAAAAATACATTTATTTTGAAATCATAAGCAGATGCTATAATTTTATTAATAAATAACTTGAACTCAACATTTCACGGCATGCCATGTTAAAAGAAACAAGACTAGATACACTAAGGAGCACTAAGGAGGTACAAAAAATAGAAAATAGAAAAATTTTTAGGGACTATATTTAGGGATATTTGAAGTAAACAATATGTCAGTCCGATCAAAGAATAGCTTAGGCGTTACTCAAACTTAAACTTTTAGGAGGCCTACAAAGCCTCCACAAAATAAGGCTTAGACAGTAAATCTCCAATAACGAAGAAAACAAATACGAAAAAGAATAGAATAGTTGATCACCGAGTCACGGGAATTGACGCCCCAGTTGTGAATTGTTTTAAATTGGAATTTATAAGCAGTGTATTCATATATTATATTTTTATCGGAATACGTATATATATATATATATATATATATATATATATATATATATATATATATATATATATATATATATATATATATATATATATATATATATATATATATATATATATATATATATATATATATATATATATATATATATATATATATATATGTAGGACCGTCGTGGCGCAGAGGCGTAAGCGTCTGCCTGTAAACACGACGGTTACTGGGTTCGATCCCCAGTCGGAGAAGATGGATTTTTCTATTTCCATTTTCTTCGCTCTGGCAAACTAGGCAAAGCGCGGCGTTGAGTTCCGCCACTCAACACGCAATGCCTCAAAAACGGCGGAAAGCGGGGACGGAGAAAGCAGGGGCTAAGCAACGGAGTGTCTTAACACTAGGCTCCCACGGTCCCTGCAGTTCCCTCTGCCTACCCTGCCTTGTGCGGGATAAAGCGTGAAGCTATATAATATATATATATATATATATATATATATATATATATATATATATATATATATATATATATATATATATATATATATATATATATATATATATATATATATATATATATATATATATATATATATATATATATATATATATATATATATATATATATATATATATATATATATATATATATATATATATATATATATATATATATATATATATATAATGTATGTTTTATATACATATTCTTATATTTTATATAATTATGTACATAAAAAAATGAAAAAAAAGTGTGTGAAATTCCTGCCATAACTATTATTAAAACGTTAGTACTCATGAACTCATTCTTGCTAAACCTTTAAAAGACATATTTTCCTTTCCTTTGAAAAATGTGTGTAAATATACTAAATGTATTTATTACTATCACATATTGAGAAGCGAATCGTACCATAATTTAATAGAAATAAAGATAATTCTACTATAGTAACTTATTTTAAAATAATTGAATTGAAAAATGTAAATAAGAAGCGGGAACAATAGCCTGCACTGTTTGTTAGACACCACTTTAAGCCCTATTGTTGTTCCAGGTCTAAAGGTTCGCTCGACGTACCGTAGCGGTTTGAAAGGTCTTATTCAAAGAAATTTACGCTTAATCCGTTTGTACATCGAGCTTGTGAAACTGTCTCGTTTTATATACAAAAGCATCGCTGTATACGTCAAAAAAGTATTATAAATATTTTATTTTTGAACTATTTCTCAAAGCTTTTAATATACACAAAGATATATTTACCCAAATATCTCGAATATTGGGTAGGAAGTTATATAAGATAACAGTTTCATACTTTTTATGATAGAAAAGCGATGAACACCACTTTTAGATATCGTTAATAGAAAAATCAGCGGGAAGTAAAAAATGAGGCAATATCTAAGTTATCGAAAAAATATATAAAAACATATTATTTGTTATATATTTTATTTGTATATTTTGCCTACGTTTAGCGTCATATGAGAATGACACACAATGAAATAAAATTATAATTATTAACATAATTTATTGTAACAAAGGTAGTTTAAAATATTCCAAATTATGTTTATTAGCTTTTTTATCAGAGTAGAACTATTATTATAATTATTATAGTATATATAGTATATACACTGCATACCTCGTCTAACTCATTCACTGTCATTAACCTCTTCATATATGCCCTTATGCTTCTTATGTAACCTTCCTACAGTATCTTTAACAATACATTTTAAGGACAGCCTAGATTCCTCTTTAACTCTATAATGTATGTACATAAATGACGAAAACTACGTATATTTTGGTATATTCTGAAAATACATGAACGTACGTAATGTAAATATGTCTGTATTACTTGTAACAGTTGTAGCCATTACCTATATGGCGCGTCATTATGCTGAAGGGAAATTGTTATTTCTAAGAAACCAACACGTTGCTGGAAATTAAACACATTTGGTGCTTAATTTATACAAATAATCATACTTAAAAAGTTATTTGTTTTTTATTTAAGATAACATACCTCAATATATAAAAAAAAACAAATTCCAGGATCACTAGTTGTCCCTTTTTCTATGCGCCTGAAAATATCACGTGAAAAATCTGAAATCAGGTGTAATTTATATGAAATATCCAATTGTGTAGCCTCTTAAAACATCTATGACCTCTTTTAAAAGTTCCGTAGCAATGGCTAAAAATTGAACCCTTATTACATTACATATCTGTCTGTCTGGCTGTCCGTCCGTATGTCACAGAATTTTTTTTCCGAAACTATAAGAACTATATTGTTCAAACTTGATAATTTGTTTATTTATTTATAATGTTTTTATTTACATTTTCTTCATTTATAGTAGTATACGGAATATTACATTAAGTTGCATGCATACACATACACACACATGTATACAAATATATAAAAATTTAGGTATTTTTACAAATAGCCAATTAAATGTTTCTTATAATTTTTTTTTTAGCTTCACGCTTTATCCCGCATATTGCAGGGTAGGCAAAGGGAACTGCAGGGACTATATGAACTTAGTGTTAAGACACTCCGTTGCTTAGTCTATGCTTTCTTCGTCCCCGCTTTCCACCTTTTTTCGACGTATTGGGTATTGAGTAGCGGAACTCAAAATAGAAAAATCCATCTTCTCCGAGTGGAAGTCGAACCCTCAAACTCTCGCGTTTACAGGCAGACTCTACGCCTATGCGCCACGACGATATAATATTATAATTAACTAAACTTGGAATGCTATATCATGTTATTATCACGTATACCGCATTTTACTTGAGCTATGTAGACGTCATACGACGTGTAAAGGACGATTAAGCGTGCTTGTTTCAACAAGTACTTTCGCGTCAAATTCATATAATTTATTATATCACATAAAACAACCTTAAACATACCTATTAATTACAAGATTTTCATGATTTTGAAGAGTTCTGAACTAATACATGTCATTAGCTCAAATTAAATGGTCACTCGATAAGTTATTCCACTGCTAAATAATTTTAAATTTTTAAGCCTGCTAAATACTTTAAAATATTTAAGTTTCTAAGATTAGCGTGCACAAACATACAAACAAAAATATTAAAAATAATTAAGTTGGATTCTGTTGGTTTTTCCATGTGCATAGATAATGTTTTAAAACAGCAACAATACTGTTACTCAATTAATTATGAATTTAGTTAACAATCATGAAATAATATAATGAAATAGTTAATGTACATGAATTTTTAATAAAACTGGAGATAATAACGTTAGGTAACGTGACGGAACCATTAGTCCCTTGTATAGGTAATGTATTTAAATTGAATTATTTTATAATACCATTTTAATATTAAAAGGCTTTACGCAATTGTTAACTTCTACGTGTCAGTAAAGCCGCTAGTAATAATTCAGTGTTAACTATAGCGATAAATGTAAGTATATACTATGTTGAATACTATGTACTATGTTGAATGAAAAACATATATATGTAAATATTACTAAGGGATTATTACGTTGTCATACTAATGCTATTATTATTTATTTTATAAGCCTCTGAATGAATTAGTCTTGCTTGTTTATAATGAATACCTATATACAATGTATGTTTCTATACCAATGCTATGTTTTAAGAGTTCTCTATTAAATTCCACTTGTATCCTACCTGGAGTACGTATAACGTTCGTAGAAACCCGCTTTATTGAATTTTTATGCCTACCCACCTATTTTCAATTCGCATTTCCATCACTGTATGGGACGTATTGACGTTGAACTTATCCAGCTTGAAATTTGGTTGAAACGCGATTCTAAAGAGAAATGAAAGTTGAAGTATTTTTATTCAAATTATTTCCATTTCCAGATATTACTACCAAAGTGTATTTAAAAATTATATATATACATGTGTATATATATATATATATATATATATATATATATATATATATATATATATATATATATATATATATATATATATATATATATATATATATATATATATATATATATATATATATATATATATATATATATATATATATATATATATATATATATATATATATATATATATATATATATATATATATATATATATATATATATATATATATATATATATATATATATATATATATATATATATATATATATATATATATATATATATACTGTAACTATGTAAATAAAGTAATTATTTGATAGGTTTAATTTACACCATGAAGCAAAATAAGTAATTAACACTTGAATATTTTAAAACTTTTTATCCTATTAATGCCCATTTACCTCTCTTACCCGATGCTATCCTACTGTGCCGCAATGACCTCAGTGTGATAGATCTATCATACGAAATGTATCTATTAACTCAATAACGCAACATGCGTTTTACAGAGAAATTCAAAAGTACCTCATAATAATTAGACTTAGATTGTTTCCGCATAAAATATTTATCTATAAAAACACATTACAAAACTCAATTCGTTATTGCTTGTCAGTATCCGGTAAAAATGAAATTAGATTTTTTTAAATATTATTTCAATATTGAATAATCCAATATTGAATGCGACATCTATTTATGTGGAGGAAATTATGTTGCCGAAAGCGCTCATTGGGTGCTTCATAGAAGAATTGTATTTGTTATTGAAAATTATAAATAATCTTAAAAATAACCACTTCAAAAATGTGTCGTCTATCCTTATGAATGATGAATTTAGCTAAGTTTTGAGAACTTAAATAACCACCATAATCATTACATTATATTGTATTATCAATAATGTCCAATATCAACAATTTAACATTACATTTGAACTGTTTACCTGTTTACCTGTTAATCGATTTAAATTTGGCTTTTTAGGGTAGGCCTTTGGTATGGAATGTCACATGTGTTTATACTTTAGGTCCTCATCTTCGTGGAACCAATAAGCGCATTGGATGAGCTACAAAACAATATATCAGCTTCGATTGGTTATTATTACCTTTCGGCATTGAACCGAGGGGTCCTAGTATAAAATTATTTGTCAAAGAGTTATCTAAACGTTTGTTCGACCACTCTAGTGACCTCGAAACCTCTAAAACATATTGAATTCCATAGACACAGAATTGTCTCAGTTTATTCCATAATTACTGATGTTGATTCCATTATTAATTTGTAATAACATGAAGAGAATAACGTATATATAAAAAAAAAAAAAAAAACAAAATGAACAAAAATTGAAATGCCTACTTATCCATTTTATTACAGTTTAAAAGGTACTTCTAAAGTAATAAATATTAGTAGCGGCGTTTCGAGTTTCGTACACAAAGCGACGCGAATGCGTATTAGATTTATGAAGAGACTAGGGACAGGTATTAACATTCTTACTCAAGTTGCAAAGTAATGTATCAAGTGCTTAAGTAAGTATTTTCAAACATTTTGCGTTTCGAGCATACATTTATATAAACAATTATATAATAAAATTTAATATTTTTATACAATAAATCGATGTATGCGTGTATATTCTAAACTATGTTACAGAATTGAATACAATTATCCATAGTAATCCGTCGTGGCGTAGAGGCGCAACGTCTGCCTGTAACGCGACTAACACGACGGTTTCTGGGTTGGATCCCCAGTCGGGGAAGATGGATTTTTCTATTTCCATTTTCTTCGCTCTGGCAACTAAGGCAAAGCGCGGCGTTGAGTTCCGCCACTCAAAACGCAATGCCTCGAAAACGGCGGAAAGCGGGGACGAAGTAAGCAGGGACTAAGTAACGGAGTGTCTTAACACTAGGTTCGTATAGTTCCTGCAGTTCCCTCTGCCTACCCTGCTATGTGCGGGATAAAAGCGTAAAGATATATCGTAATAATTATTCTTTCGTTACAGTAAATAATAATGAATTAATTTATAAAGTAATAAGTACACTCAACAATAATAATAAAATAATTTAATCTGTGTAGTTTATACGGGTGAAACTAGTGTTCTTGTAATCTACAAATTTTAGATAAAGTAAGTATTATGTCAGTAAAACATATCAATCTAAATTCAATTTGAATAGAAATGTATTCGTAATTACGGTAATGATTTGCACTTGTTATTTTCAATGACTCTACATTACTATTTGACTGCATCATAGTTCAATTTATGAAATAACATCGCCTACTACAGTTTTAATTTGAATTAACTTTTGTTTATGTTTATTTATATACATTGACAGAATGTCAACATTTTATTCTTTCAAGTCTTCTTTTTTTTTACTATGGAAGTAATGATAAATGTCATGATTAAATTAAATAATTACTTCCTACCTTCTTCATAAGAAAAAATGTTTTTCATAATATACACACCGTATATTTATGTAAAAAGACATCTTTATTTAACACTTTTTCTATTGAAGAAACCCTAAATGAAAGAAATCGTCGTGGCGCAGTAACACAGCGTCTGACTGTAAACGCGTCGATTATATGTTCATTTTCCTCTCGGAGAAACAAAGTATTTTTATTTCCTCACTCTCAGAAGGCGAAAAGAAAGTGCAGCTTTGAATCCCACTTCTCCAACTACCACCAAGTCTTGCCTCGAAAATTGTGTACAAAGCAAGAATCAGAGTGTCTCAACACTAATTTCTTACTGAGATTAAGTTTATTATTTGACATTAACACTTTTATAACTTGGTTGTGTGACCCAAAATAAGTTTTGGGTAATAGGATTTCTTGTCCAATACCATAACAGGGCGAGCGACTACTCAGTGCCAATCAATCACGATGTCCACGAAAGGCGGATGTGGGCAATGTCCAAAGACTATCTGTGATTGATGCTTTCTTTATTCACGTGAGTTCTGTCTAATGTAATAAATGAATGAAATGGTAAATTCTAAGAATTCGGGCGATTTTTGTGAATAAATGCTGAAAGGTATGAGATTAAATAGATACATTTCAAAGTTCTCCAAGCCTACGTTATAAATTGATAAAGTGCGGAATAAAAAAAAGTTTTAGTATGAATTCTAGGGATTAAGTAAAAAAAGCAGTTTCATTTAATTAAAAGCTTAAAGTCCTTAAACGATTGTTCTGAAAAGGTTTCATCTTATTATTTTCAAATAGTTTTTATGAAATTGACATTTAATGTTACTTAAGTTATCAGATAATTTTGATTTTTATTTTACAAAGGAATTGCTTACTGTACTTAGAATATGTCATGCATGGTACTTAGGTCTTTGTTTTTCTATTTGATTCACTTATGTTCTCTGTGGTAATCATAAGAAATGATAAAGTAGCTAGACTAATTATACTTACAGAACATGTTAGGGTGAAATGTTTATAAAATAAAATACTTCTTTTTCAATTTTATTGAACTTGTTAATCTCACTAAGTATTGGTTCAATTTGAAAACAATATTTCTATGATGATGATGATGATGGTGTGAAAACAATATTTCTATGATGATAACCCATTCATAGAAAAAGTCTATGGGCTAATAAAATAAATACTGTCTTAGTTTACGTTAATCGTTTGAATGTAATCTACAGTACCTACGGATAGACCTATCCTGGGATAATTAGAATATGCCATGTCATATACAAAATTAATTTAATGTTTAATAATATTTTTAATTTTAATTTTTTTTTGTTAGTTTCACGGTTTATCCCAATTTTGTTTTAATAAAAAAAATTAAATTTTGTTTTGTAATATTGAAAGCTGACGATACCATTATTGTAATTAATGACATTTACGTAGATATTTATCGATTCAACAGTGATTTGATATAATGGTGTGGAAAATTGGTCGTCTCCAACCGTAAGATTGCTGTCATTAAATGACTACAATTTGTAGTTACGCCTCTGTGGCAGGAGACTGAAAAATGAGAGAATTTCAGGGTTAATAAAAGGAAAAGGTCTTTAGAAAATAATAAATGTGTCTTTTTTTGGATATATATATATATATGTATATATATATATATATATATATATGTATATATATATATGTATATATATATATATATATATATATATATATATATATATATATATATATATATATATATATATATACATATATATACATATATATATATATATATATATATATATATATATATATATATATATATATATATATATATATATATATATATATATATATATATATATAAATATATATATATATATATATATATATTATATATATATATATATATATATATATATATATATATATATATATATATATATATATATATATATATATATATATATATATATATATATATATATATATATATATATATATATATATATATATATATATATATATATATATATATATATATATATATATATATATATATATATATATATATATATATATATATATATATATATATATATATATATATATATATATATATATATATATATATATATTTCCTTAAAAGCTATCTATTTTAAATTTAATATTCACTAATAAGTGTAGTAAAGAAATATTTTATCACCATATTTATATGACTTTTAAATTGTTAATACACACTAAGGAAAGAAAAAAACTTAAAGAAAGCATATACAAATTAGAACGGAGCGGGAATCGAAACCGCCGCTAACGTAAGCCGTCCAAGCGCTTTGACCACTATGCTATATATTCTTAATCTGCGTCAAAATTCTAATATTTTATATACAATTTATTGCGTTGTTTCTAATATATTCGAATTAAAATTTAACGTTTCATAACATATATACATTTATTTAATATACATTTATTTAAAATACGTTTGATGTGGGATTACGCGACTAAGGTTTAAGTAGAGTTGATCTGGCGCAGTAGCTAACATATTACGATGATTAATTATATGGTTAGCAAACTGGTATAATGGTATAATATAGTACGCAACATATGTTATGAGAAAATAAATGAGTTTTACTTCAATAAAATATAGACGCTATATCGTTACACAGGGGGCAGTGTATTTTCTAATGGTTTGTTAAATTCAATTTACTCTCCAGCATGAAGTTTTTTGCTCTGGTATTTCTCGTTTTGATATGGGCGAAAAGTGAAGAAAGTAGTGTCTTGACACTCAATTTCCTCTACCGACCTAGCATGACGAGTAAAATAGGCGATAGATCAACAATTCTAAAATGGAGAAATGACATAGTGTGACAGTCACTTGAACGGTTAAAGTGAAAAAAACATTGTTTGTGGGTGTTGTTTATAGTAAACAACACCCACAAAAATATTTTTATCTATATGTGTGTATGTTAACGAAAGGACATTCTAATGCCTAATTAAATACTAAATCAATAACATGTATATAAAATAACAATAACTCTTCGGAGAATATGTATTGAGTACTTATACTGCTACATACGTATATTGCATCTATACACTTGCATGATAATATATAATTCCTACATATCAAATATAAAAGAAATATAAAAATAAAGTATAAAAACGAAGGCATACATTGAAATAATCAAATGGAGTAAAATGATTTGAAGGTAGAAGCGTGACAATATACAGTCTGGTAAGGATTACCCGCAATTTCACAGACCAAAAGGAAATGATATCAATTATTGTAAACAAAGATAAACAAAAAATAAATGACAAAGACCGCGAGCTTTTTTGTTATTTGTTTAAGCTTATCATCTTTTTATAGAAAAATATAGTTTTGATTGACATTGATGAATATGGGAATATTCCCATAAGAGCTTATGGAAATTATGTTAGAAATATAGATACTATATATATATATATATATATATATATATATATATATATATATATATATATATATATATATATATATATATATATATATATATATATATATATATATATATATATATATATATATATATATATATATATATATATATATATATATATATATATATATTGTGTGTTATGAACTCAGATTAAAATATATAAAGCAAATAGCGCATGTCAAACAAGAAAGTGAAGCCAAAAAATCAAATACAAAAGAGCACACTGGTCGCACATCTCAAGTGATTAGTTAATGTTGTGAGAAATAGTATTTTTTATGATCAAAGATATAGAAGATGTTACCTAAAATAGGATACTTTTGAAAGTGTAATTATTTGATGTTCAATTTTTGTAAAATAAAGGTTACTTATTTTTTTGACATTATATCATTATTGAACCTAACTTTTATATTACCGAAATAAATATATGGAATAATTTGATTCTTCATTTAAAGTTTAATTTGCCTTTAGTATTGATCAGTTATTTGTCTTTACCAAATATATTATATTTATTTATATAGTTAGTTGAAACATATAATGCTATAAAAAATGAACCGTAGTGGGAGTTTTTCTGCAACCTGGCAAGTTTATCCGCATCTACGTGTGCATCTCCCTACTATATTGCTGGTAGTTGTCACACATATATAAATAGTAAAGAGGCTTCACATCGTTTGACACTTAGGTGCAATGTACTTGTGACTTTTAATTAAAATGATAAAATTAATATAATTATATGATAATTTCAAAATTATATGAATGTACAAATCATGTTATTTCCATAGTTAATATTGACAATTATCAAATAGATCTATGGTAAAATAAATTTATAGATTACCAGGAAGTATCAGTGAAGCGAGACGTGTTTATTTTTAAAGTTTCATAGAAACTAACCCCCCTTTTTCACCCCCGTTAAGGAAGAATTTCCAAAATTCTTATTACCTCATTCTTAATTTCTAACCAAACAGTGTCAACTACTACTCCCCCCTTTACCCCCTTAAAGAGCGAATTTCCAAAAAAAAATGGCATATATATTAGCAAAGACTAACAGCTATATAACGAAAAAGTTCCATCAAAATCCGTCCATAGGTTCTCGAGATTAGCGTGTGCGAACAGACAAACTTTCAAGCATACAGACAAAAATTATTCTTTTATTATTTCTTAATTCTTTAACATAACGAAATATATTTATTAGAACTACTTTTAAATATATATTATGGTTACAGTGTGTGAAACAAAAATCCTGAATACCAATCTCGTCCATACATTAGCAAAATCAAAATTGAGACCAGAATTGTTTCATTACATGTAAATTACTTGGAACCAAAGCTCAGGTCAGAGCTTGTTAGGCTTAAATTGCTTTGAGGTATCTTAGAACGTATCTTTGTAGTGCAGATTTAGAGAATCTAAGTTCTCTAAAAATTCAGTTTTTTTATATTAACATTTATTTTGAGGACCGTCGTGGCGCAGAGGCGTAAGCGTCCCACTCGAAGAAGATGGATTTTTCTATTTCCATTTTCTTCGCTCTGGAAACTAGGCAAAGCGTGGCGTTGAGTTTCTCCATTCAACACGCAATGCCTCGAATAAGGCGGAAAGCGGGGACGGAGAAAGCAGGGACTAAGCAACGGAGTGTCTTAACACTAGGTTCATATGGTTGCTGCAGTTCCCTCTGCCTTCGGGATAAAAGCGTGAAGCTATAAAAAAAACATCTATTTTTATATGTATGTATACCTAAATAAGTTATTTAATATTATTTAATAAGGTTTAGACAATTATGGTAAAATTCAAGTTACTTAATTTGGTAGGACGCAGTTGTACTAATGTTAATTTTTCTCAATTTCAAACTACAGCTTTTGACGTCGTCACCTTTTTTTAAATACTTATGTACTATATATTAGTAAATTACATAATATGGTTCAATCAAAGAAGTAATTTTTACAAATTATTTTGTAGTATTTATTTTGCGCTGACAAGTCTTGACTCAATAAATCTAGTTAAATTAAGAATTACACGCTAAGTTGGTTAAACACATTAGGCGTTTAATCTGTAAGGTATATATACACGTTTGATGTATGAAAGTTTCCAGTATACATAAAGTGACAGAGTACATGTTACTTTTTTATAGTTTCTAAAATTTAAAAGTTTCTTATATAAGTAAATAAAAGCATTTACTTTACTTTTTTTTAATATCTCATATTTTTTTTTTACATTGATGACTTTTTTTATATTACTTTTTTAGTTGTATTGGTAAGATTAGATATTGATAGTCTCTAATCTAAAGCATCAAAATATTCTTTAACTATCAGTGAGGATTCATTTGATTATCCATATATTTTTTTAAGTTACTTTTAAAGTTATCGTTTGTAACGATTATGGTACATGTATCATCAGATAGTTACGATCTGGTCGCTTACAAGAAGTATTAGACAGTATATACTTAAAGAAAACATTAAAATATGAACGCAGCAACATTCGCTCTCTCCAATAGATAGTTCCTTGTAATAATCTTTGGGTAGCGGAAATTTGTATAAAGGTGCTAACAAGTAACAACGAAATAACTTGTATAAAGCATATAAGAAATCAAAGAAATCAAGAAAGCAAAGCGCAGCGTCGAGTTCCGCCATTCAACACGCAATGCTTCGAAAAAAGGCGGAAGGTGGGGAAGACAAGCTACTAAGCAACGGAATATCTTAGCACTAGGTTCATATGGTTCTTGCAGTTCCCTCTGCCTATCCTGCCATGTGCGGGATAAAGCTTGAAGCTACAAAAAAAATCTATTTAAAATTTCATTTTATCATTATTCATATTGTATCAATGCGCTATTCGTCCAAAACAAATGCTGATAAGCTTATAGTTTGTAACTATCTATGTTATGCTGTACTTATAATAAATTTGAAGAGGGAATGATTATAATAAGATTGATTATTAATTGACAAATTTTCATTTCCTTTTGGTTAACTTATTTTATTTATATAATAACGTAAAAAAACGGTTTCGAAAATATTAAAAATCATTTAGATACTTTATGACAACGAGATTTTTCTATACCCTTATACTATACAAATGTGTGTTTAACCAATGTGTTTAACCTATGGGTTATGATGATAAATAACACATTGCAAGAGAAAAATATTTTTGTATAAAAAAAAACCAAAACATGAAATCCCATCAATATAACGAATAAATTTTCCACCTGAATAATTCAATCCGGCGTGAAATAGGATTACACTTATAATAGGCAAATGATACGAATGATGTGCGGATATTAATTAAATAGAGTCGAGGCTCAAGGCTCGTGGCCGCAGTTTGTGGATACCATCCGTCCATTTACCATTATATAAAGCATTTCTTATTTCACAATAATAATTTATTTAAGTTATAGAAGTTAGTAGGAGCGGGGACGGAGAAAGCAGGGGCTAAGCAACGGAGTGTCTTAACACTAGGTTCCCACGGTCCCTGCAGTTCTCTCTGCCTACCCTGCCTTGTGCGGGATAAAAAGCGTGAAGCTAAAAAAAAAAATAAAAAAAAAAGTTAGTAGTAAATTAAAATTTATTAATAAAAAACTATAATAAAATTAGTGGCATAAATTTAAAGTTTAAAAGGTAATATATATTGTTCTTCAACTAATTACTTATTACTTAAAATAATGATACACATAATTTCTTAAAAATAATTTTAATAATATTTTAATTAATTTTATTTTTTTTAATCTGTATAATAACATTAAAGAGCCACAAGAGACGAATAGAATTTATTTATTCATTGATTTGATATATTCAAGACTTTTATTTCCTCACTCCAATATTTTTTCTTCTGAAGTATAGTGTATCGTTAAATTTCGTCATTTGTAACAAATAAAACTTAAAAAATGTTAAGATAGTAGAAGATAGTCTCTTCGACTTAACACTATATTCCTCTGCCCATATTTGTATACAATGTCAAGCTGAAAATGTATACCTTTTAAGTATAGCTTATAAAAAGATAACTATGACTGAGGATCTCCTCAGTGTGGATTAACATTTTAAAATCATAAAAATATTTAATAACAATAGCATTCCCTTTCGCCAAACGATTGTTCTTTGTAATAATCTTTGGGTAGCGGAAATTTGTAAAAATCTCCTTACAGAGATGCTAACAACAAAAAACACTTCACATGCCAAAGTAATTGCTTTCATCATTCATCAAACATCTGTCGATCAATCTAGCATTCAATATTAAATAAATTGTAAACGAATGACAATGAAAACACAAAGAATTTTTGTAGTTTATTTTAAGGAATTGACCTACGAAAAAGCATTCTGATGTAAAGGTACAAAACCATAACAATGAATTCATTTTTTTATTATGTAAATATATACAAAAATTACTGACATTATAATATGTGTAGAGTACGACGCTGTTGTGGTAGTACTACCACTAAACAGAATAATATTTTAGTGTGGCCATGTTTTCTTGTTTCTCCTTGGTTCCGACAAAGTGGCTCGCTGAAATACCATTACTAATACACATAATATTCCTAACAACCAAACCTACATAGTACTAAATTGGCTAGATACATGATATACAAGATTTACGTCAGTTCTTTAATGTCAATAAGCTTAGATGAAGAATAAGTATAATAAGTATAAGTATATAGATAAAATTTTCAGCATGCCATAATATAGCTTAGTTTATGTTATATTTGTTATATTATGAACAAAAATTATAAATTTTTAATAGCTTATCTTACTATTGTTACAGGTAAAACAAGTAATAAAAATAAATTGTATGGTATGTATTTAGCAGTGACTAAAAATCATGTATCAGTCAGTCAGTCTGTCAGTCTGTCAGTCAATCAGTCAGTCAGGATAAAGTGGAAAAGAAATTTTTGGATAAAAGAAGAGGTTCAGGTAAGGTTAATGTTTAACTGAGACCCTCCTTTGCCCACACAAAGATCCTCCACTTATGGTTACCCTAAGGACTCTACCCTACGAACCCAGATGAATACCTGGAGTCAACTCTCGATAGTAGGTGCTTGTTCAAGCCACACTTTGCGCAACTTTCACGAGGCTAATGAACACGGACGGGCCCTTCAGTACATTACTGCGAAATGTAAGAGGGCCAGGTTTTACATATCACTAACTCTAACATAGTGTTGTAACGGTGGCTGTACTAAGACCTATGGCTGTTTGTCCTCACTTAGAACTCTGGTGGGAAAGAAAACTTGTGATCTTGAAGTTCAGGCGAATGCAGATACTGACCGGACATAGTTGCTTCAGCAAACATTTGCGTCAGATTGAGCGTCGAGAGATGTCGCCAGTGTGCCACGAGTGTAATGATTTTGTTAACTTGGCTCCGCAATGCCACATCTTAATGACCGTAGAGGTGGAGATTTCTTAATCTAATATAGCGGGGGTCATGTAATACCCATCACTACACTCTAGAGCCGGAGAACGAGGTCATGATGATCTTTTAGCTAGTCATAGATGCTGCAAGTGCTCTAGACAAATCTACGGGGCATCCTGAATGCGGTGGTGGCCTACAAGGTGGGCTTTCCAACAAAGCGTAGCAGTGGCATGCACGAGCGATTCTGTAGCGTCTCACATAGGTAGGGAGGGATTCCGCTAGGGTTTAGTAGGTCCCATCCATTTATCTTTCCATCTGTAGGCTACAACTTGTCCTACATTTGGATGGTCTGGCGACAAATAATGTAATGTTTGAGACTCAGTTCGCTATGTATAACAGAAGTGTCATTTGACTTTACGAAATATATAACCAGTTCAATATATATCTAATCTAATCTATTTTACTACCTTGTTCTATCAAAATAATAACTAACTATTTACAATAACAAAAAGTATAAAATAAAAAAAGAATAAGCAAAAACAAAGTACTCCAAGTAATTAGCGAATTAAAACTCATGTCTCTTTGATACCTAGTTCCACATTGTCTATTTGTCTTAAGTTGCAGGCTTTTATTCAATTTTTTATTCCATATATTTTTTTTAGTTTGCAATATTGCATATTAGTAAAATATTTATAGCAATTATAATATGTTTAAATCCTTTCCTTACAATACTAAGAAAGTTAAACTTGAAATTCTGAGTTTTTGTTTTGTAAAACCTATCTGAATTTAATATTCTCTACGAAATATATTGAGAAAATGTTTTATTATCATTACAATGTAATTTCAAATATATCAGAATAAATGTGTACATTATATATCGTGTTAATATTTAATATACGCCTGGTGTGAGATTACGCGACGTGTAAGTAAAATAGACGCAGCGCAGTTGCTCTACTATTACGATGATTAATTAAACTGCTTTTAAACGGAAATATGTTGTGAGAAAATAAACAAATGTTTTTATTTAAAAGTATACTCATTAATTTGATTTTATCTTGACACAGTGAGAAAGTGTAAAGGTAAGTTCAACTTCACTCGGGTGAATAATTTCTTTTTCTCTGGAAAAGTTAGACATTGAGGTTTACCACTCTCCACATCTCTCGACTATTGGCAAAAAGTGTAGAACACACAACTAACCCTAGGTTCCTTCTGCCTATCTAGCGTAGTATACAAAGCAGGCAATGGATGAAGAATATATAAATGGAGGATAATGACCAAAAAGTATATATAGAGATTTATGACAGGACAGTGTGCTACTGAGACGTAAAACATTTTTTGCGAGTATTTGTTTGTTATATTTTATTTTTTTATTTATTTCCTATTTATTATTACGATGATAAAAGAGAATAACTACGCTTCTGCTGTCTAGTTCCTATATAATTATTTAATCGATATCAATCATAATGCAACAAAATTATTTCTTGAAAGAAGGTGTATTAGATACTAATAATGCACATCAAATATTTGCATTAGAACAGCTCGTCTCGCAATAAAACACATTCCATATGAAACATAATTCATTTATTATAAATAAAGCACCGTCCGGACCGTCGTGGCGTAGAGGCATGGCATCTGCCTGTAAACGCGACGGTTTTTGGGTTCGATTCACTCATTTCTACTCGGAGAAGATGGATTTTTCTAGTTTCATTTTCTTCGCTCTGGAAACTAGGCTAAGCGCAGTGTTGAGTTCCGCCACTCAAAATGCAATGCCAATGAAAAAGGCGAAAAGCGGGGACAAAGAAAACAGGGACAAGCAACATAGTGTCTAAACACTAGGTTCCTATTGTTCCTGCAGTTCTCTCTGCCTATCCTGCCATGTGCGGGATAGCAACTTTGATCTAAACTATAATAACTAAAGCAGATATTGATAAACTCTAATATAAGTAAAAAAACCAGTCGCGTCGCAATATACAGTTTAGTAAGGATTACCTAAAAGCATCTTCACAGATAAAAGGGAAATATTTCAATTATAGATGTAAATAAAGATAAACAAAAAGTAATTGACAGAGACAATGAGCTTTTCCGATATTTGACTTTCACTATATTGACGTATATACGAAGGAATACCTCAAGGGCTCAAGGAAATTGTCTCAGAGAAGAATAATATATATATATATATATATATATATATATATATATATATATATATATATATATATATATATATATATATATATATATATATATATATATATATATATATATATATATATATATATATATATATATATATAATATTATATAATATAATATATATATTTATATATATAATAATATAGTATATTATAATATATATATATATCTATATATATATCGCGTATAGGCGCAACGTCTGCCTGTAACGCGACGGTTTCTGGGTTCAATCCCCAGTCGGGGGAAGATAGATTTTTCCTATTTCATTTTTCTTCACTCTGGTAAACTAGGCAAAGCGCGGCGTTGAGTTCCGCCACTCAACACGCAATGCCAAAACAAAACAGGGACTAAGCAACGAAGTGTCTTAACACTAACTTCCCACGGTCCCTGCAGTTCTCTGCCTACCCTGCCATGTGCGGGATAAAGCGTGAAGATTAGTAAATAAATTGAATAATTTATAAATATTGGACTTATATAATTGTGTAATATGAAATTAATAGACGCAAAATTTACACTAATGTCAAAATTATTTATTGCCAAGAAAAAGTACTATTGATTGACTAACTATTATATCGAGCAAAAGATTATAAAAATAATAAAAATACTAATACTAATATGTATGAGTATATAGATTGAGAAAAACAATATATACATAGATTTATTTTTCATCAGTTTATTTCACTTTTTACTATGTTATTTAACATAAAATATCTATGTATGTGTATATTATGCCTAAATTTATTGGAAATAAAAACATACGTATATTATAATACATTAACAGAATAAAAACTTAACCAAATACGATTCTTTCATTACATGTAAATTAGTTTGAACCAAAGCTCGGATCAGAGCTTGTTCTAGGCTTAGATTGCTTTGAGTTAGCTTAAACATATCTCCGTAGTGCAGACTGTCAGAATCTTAGAACCTATGTACTGTAACAATTCACTATTGTTTTATTTTTAGATATATTTAAATGATTTAATTAATTATTTAATATCGCTTTATAATAATGGTAGTTTTCTATTATTTTACGTAATACACTTAAAATTTGAACGTCCTCAGTTAAGAAGAACGTTGTGACCAATTTTCCCAAATTCATTCCTCTTGATATCAAAGCAAAATCTTGGAAATCATCGTGCTTTTATTAAGAAAATACTTGTTGTTACTATACAGTAGTTAATTACGAAATATGGTTAACTCAAAGCAGCAATTATTTGAAATTACTTGTAGTATTTACTTTGCGCTAGCGAGGTCTTGATCAAGAAATCTAGGTAAAATTAAGAACTACACGCTAAGATTGGTAAAAACCTTAGTCGTTTGCTCTATAAGGTTGCAATATAGACGTTTAAGATATGAAAGTTTCCAGTAAACATAACGTGATAAAGGACATATTTAATATTTTATGATTTTTCTAAAAGTAGTTATTTCACAATTTTCAATTATTTTACTTTTCTCGCCCAGAAATAATAGCAGCGTGAGGCTCTATTCTATATAACAGTGTGAGGCTCTATTCTATGATGACACTAAAGCTTTTTTGTAGCTATAACAAAAAAAATGAAATTTTTAGGGCAACTTATTATTTTTTTTTATGATATTTGTAATATGTCCTTAAAATTTGTAGGAAATTAGTATTTTTAGGATAAGCATTCTTATCTAAATTATTAAATAATTTAATGCATTCTATACCCACGCCGTGCGGTGAGGTAGTTGTCTATAAAATGGCACAGACTTAGAAAGAAGAAAGAAAACTGCTTAGCATTCTATGGATTCACGTGCGGGTGCGGGCCCATTGCGTTGTAGGAAGAGGAGCTCGAATCAGGCGCCTTGGGACTTGCGACCCAAGTGTAGGTTTAAAGGGGGCCCCTTTAAAATGCATTAACGCCACCTTCACTGTCCGAGCTCCCTCCCACTACCTAACCAAAATTTAAATGATTCTACCAAAGCCGCCTTTGAAGTGCGTTCTAGAATTGAACTTATAATAGTTCTAGACAGCCGAGATCTTTTAGGTAAACTATAAAGAAATTTCGCTGTTATACCTCTCGCTCCTACTTCAAACCGCAAATAAGCCAACTCTAAACCTATTCTTGGTGTTCGTTTGTAAGATCGAAGTATTTATTAAGTTTTAGATGGTGACTTTTTGGTATAGTTGTTTCCCACGGAACTGTAAGTTCTACCAGTACTACGCGTTTTAGGCTTTGAGAATAGAGAAAATATCAGGTCTGGATGTACGAAACACAAATATCCTCAGGGATTCATACTGTTCTCATAACGTTTCCATCATAAGTGTCCAATCGGGAGCTGGATCTAATATTGAGAAAGGTTTTTGTGTGGGTTTTTATAAAAACCTTCTTTCACGAACTCTATTGAGCGTTTGCTGGGTGTTATATTTCTCTGAAGCTCTGCTACAGATAGACTAACGGCTAATATTATTACTATTTTAAACATATGTTACAGATATTTTACTTTTACAACCTCATACTAAATATAATATATATGTGTACATATTTAAAAAGGATTATTTAAAAAGGTACAATACGCTTGGACCTTACGCACGCTATTCGTACAAAACAAATGCTGATGCCGAAACCCTGATTGGGTTTCAAGAATGGATATTGTATTTTGAGTAATCATCAATTTTTTTTTCGCTGTGCCTATAATAAATTCGAAGAGCTCCTATTATTATAGAGCGGATTATTGGATGACAAATACGAGTTTCTGTCATTCTATTCTCGTTCCGTTTTGTTTGCTTTATCCTCATTCGGTTTAGTTACCTCATTTAATCTTTATAATAAAAGAAATAAATGTTTTCAAAGTAATAATAATTATTTAAATACATTGTTATTATAAAATTCTTCTATACTGACATAGATGTTATCCTTTACACATATTTCTACCGCTCTTTAACCAATTTGATAAAAAAATGAAGTTATTTTTGTAATTTCACTTTTACTTACTTGCTTCCTCGAAAAATAGACTAAACAAAATATTTTTGCTTCATTTAAACCAGTAACTTGTGCTTTCATCGCCATCCGGTTACCAATTTATTTATTAATGAATACTAGATTGATCGACGGATGTCTGAATGATGAAAGCAATTACTTTCGCATTGATTCCTCATATGTGATTTCTCGTTTTTACAAGATATATGAATTATAAAACCACACAAGAGTTTGTCTTGTTTAATTGCAGTTCTAACTTAAACTTTGACTGTAGTTCCGCGGTTCAATGTTTTATATGAAACATTTTAATAGCACTTTTAAATAAATTGATAAATTTATAAATATTGGACTTATATAATGTGTAATATGAAATTAATAGACGCAAAATTACACTAATGTCAAATTAATTTATGCAAGAAAAGTACTATGATGACTAACTATTATATCGAGCAAAAGATTATAAAAAATAATAAAAATACTAATACTAATATATATGCGTATATAGATTGAGAAAAACAATATATACATAGATTTATTTTTTCACTCAGTTTATTTCACTTTTTACTATGTATTTAACATAAAAATATCTATGTATTTGTATATTATGCCTAAATTTATTGAAAATAAAACATATATATATTATAAATACATTAACAGAATAAAAATTTAAACCAATACGATTCTTTCTTTACTGTAAATTAGTTTGAACTAAGCTCGGATCAGAGCTTGTTCTAGGCTTAAATTGCTTGAGTTAGCTTAAACATATCTCCGTAGTGCAGACTGTCAGAATCTTAGAACCTATGTACTGTAACAATTCACTATTGTTTTATTTTTAGATATATTTAAATGATTTAATTAAATTATTTAATAATGGTAGTTTTCTATCATTTTACGTAACACACTTAAAATTTGAACGTCCTCAGTTAAGAAGAACGTTGTGACAAGTTTTACTGAAATTCATTTCTCTTGATATCAAAGCAAAATCTTGGAAATCATCGTGCTTTTATTAAGAAAATACTTGTATACTATACAGTAGTTAATTACGAAATATGGTTAACTCAAAGCAGCAATTATTTGAAATTACTTTGTAGTATTTACTTTGCGCTAGCGAGTCTTGATTCAAGAAATCTAGGTAAATTAAGAATTACACGCTAAGTTGGTTAAACACATTAGTCGTTTGCTCTGTAAAGTTGCAATATACACGTTTAAGATATGAAAGTTTCCAGTAAACATAACGTGATAAAGGACATATTTAATATTTTATGATTTTTCTAAAAGTAGTTATTTCACATTTTCAATTATTTTACTTTTCTCGCCCAGAAATAATAGCAGCGTGAGGCTCTATTCTATATAACAGTGTGAGGCTCTATTCTATGATGACACTAAAGCTTTTTTGTAGCTATAACAAAAAAAATGAAATTTTTAGGGCAACTTATTATTTTTTTTTATGATATTTGTAATATATCTTAAAGTTTGTAGGAAATTAGTATTTTTAGGATAAGCATTCTTATCTAAATTATTAAATAATTTAATGCATTCTATACACACGCCGTGCGGTGAGGGTAGTGTCTACAAAATGGCACAGACTTAGAAAGAAGAAAACTGCTTAGCATTCTATGGATTCACCGTGCGGGTGCAGGGCCCATTGCGTTGTAGGAAGAGGAGCTCCGATCAGCGCTTGGGACTTGCGACCCAAGTGTAGGTTTAAAGGGGCCCCTTTAAAATGCATTAACGCTCACCTTCACTTTCCGAGCTCCTCCCACTACCTAACCAAATTTTAAACGATTCTACCAAAGCCGCCTTTGAAGTGCGTTCTAGAAATGAACTTATAATAGTTCTAGACAGGCCGAGATCTTTTAGTAAACTATAGAGAAATTTCGCTGTTATACCTCTCGCTCCTACTTCAACCGCAAATAAGCTAACTCTAAACCTATTCCTGGTCAGTTCGTTTGTAAGATCGAAGTATTTATTAAGTTTTAGATGGTGACTTTTTGGGATATTTGTTTCCCACGGAACTGTAAGTTCTACCAGAACTATGCGTTTTAGGCTTCGAGAATAGAGAAAAATATCAGGTCTGGATGACGAAACACAAATATCCTCAGGGATTCTATACTGTTTCTCATACGTGTCCATCATAAGTGTCCAATCGGGAGCTGGATCTAATATTGAGAAAGGTTTTTGTGTGGGTTTTTTATAAAAACCTTCTTTCACAACCTCTATTGAGTGTTTGCTGGTTGTTATATTTCTCTGTGCTCTTGCTACAAATAGACTAACGGCCTAATATTATTACTATTTTAAACATATTCTACAGATATTTTACTTTTACAACCCTCACTCCTAAATATAATATATATGTGTACATATTTAAAAAGGAATATTTAAAAAGGAACAATACGCTTGGACCTTACGCCACGCTATTCGTACAAAACAAATGCTGATGCCGAAACCCTGATTGGGTTTCAAGAATGGATATTGTATTTTGAGTAATCATCAATTTTTTTTTGCTGTGCCTATAATAAATTTGAAGAGCTCCTATTATTATAAGACGGATTATTGGATGACAAATACGAGATTCTGTCATTCTATTCTCGTTTGGTTTTGTTTGCTTTATCCTCATTCGGTTTAGTTACCTCATTTAATCTTTACAATAAAAGAAATAAATGTTTTTCAAAGTAATAATAATTATTTAAATACATTGTTATTATAAAATTCTTCTATACTGACATAGATGTTATCCTGTACACATATTGCTACCGCTCTTTAACCAAATTGATAAAAAAATAAAGTTATTTTTGTAATTTTACTTCTACTTACTTGCTTCCTCGAAAAATAGACTAAACAAAATATTTTTGCTTCATTTAAACCAGTAACTTGTGCTTTCATCGCCATCCGGTAACCAATTTATTTATTACTGAATACTAGATTGATCGACGGATGTCTGAATGATGAAAGCAATTACTTTCGCATTGATTCCTCATATGTGATGTTCTCGTTTTTACACAGATATATGAATTATAAAACCACACAAACTCTTTCTTGTTTAATTGCAGTTCTAACTTAAATTTTGACTGTAGTTCCGCGGTTCAATGTTTATATGAAACATTTTAATAGCACTTTATAGAATTTCAATCGACCTAGTAAATATAATTAAAACTTATGAACAATTGATATTTCTATTAATTGTTTAAATATTCTTTCTAATACTGTTAGACTTAGTAAATATATATGTTATAAATACTTTATATATATATATATATATTATAACTTCTATCTATATTACTGATTATTATTACTACATTAAGGGCAAAGGAAGTATTTATAAAATGTACAATGTATAGATATTATATATTTTAATGATTTTTAAAGTGTAATCCACACTGAGGATATGAATAAAAAATAGTTATAGAAAATATAAAATTTGAACGCAGCGGGACTCGAACCTACGCCCTCTGCGAACCGTGCAAGCGCTCTCACGTTATAGATATTTTTCCACCAAAAAATAGAGTCATTGAAACGAAACATATAGACAATACGGTACGGTGAATTCTCGAAAGCACTTATAATTTTACTTTTACATAAAACACAATAAAATGTAAATAATTTACTATAAAATATTTCACTAAATAAAATTAGCTTTTTAAAATTTTAAATTAAATAACCTAAATTAACTTGCACTGTCAAAGTTGTCGTCGTCTTCACGCTGGTATTGTAACGTGGGTCAGAGAAAATCTAGTGTTAGGACACTACATTTTCTACAATTTTATAATTTAAAGGCATTATGTGTTGAATGGCATAATTTAACGACATGTTAGATAGCATAATAATTGACACAAGAGCAAAGAACTTAACTAACTCTACCAAGTGCAAACTAAACTCACAAGTATAGATTATTAAACCAATGACGAAGTTATGAAATAATTTTAAAAATAATTGATGATTACAAAAAATCGTGAATAATATTAAAATAATGCTAAAATGACAATTTAATAAAATTAATATTATTGTACAGATTAAAGATTATTAATTTAATTATATTTATTTATAAAATTCATTATTTCAAGCATTATTATTATTATAATTAACGCCAATAATATTATTCTAGTTTTTTTCATTATAGCTTCACGCTTTATCCCGCACATGCCAGGGTAGACAGAGGAAACTACAAAACCATAACCTAGTGTAAAGACAATCCGTTGCTTCATCCCTGCTTTTCTCCGTCCCCACTTTCCGAATTTTTTTCGAGGCATTGCGTGTGTTGAGTGGCGGAATTCAATGCCACGCCTTGCCTAGTTGCCAGAGCCAAGAAAATGGAAATAGAAAAATCCATCTTCCTCGAGTGGGGATCGACTCACAAAACGGCGCATTTACAGGCAGACGCTACTCTTCTGCGCCATGACGGCCCTCATATTAAAATATTCTAGTTTTATTTCTAATAATCTATTTTTATAATAATTGAATAAAATAACTTAATGATTATTCGTAAATTAGAAATATTTTATATAATTAAGATACTGGAGGAAGGTTACGTAAAACGCATGAGGACTCTCCGGAGAGCATGTATTAAGAGGTTAATAACAGTGGACAACGCCGAAGAGGTATGCAGGGACCGCAGCGTTTGGCGCTCCGTTCTCTCTGACTACCCCGTTAGGGATAGAGCGTGAAGCTGTGTATGTATGTATGTATGTATGTATATAATTAACATAAAATAGTAAATGGATTTTTAGTATCCGCAGACTACGGACGCGAGCCTTCGAGCCTCGACTCGATTTAATTAATATCCGCACATCATTCGTATCATTCGCTTATCGTACGTGTAATCCTATTTCACGTCGGATGCAATTATTCAAATGGAAAATTTACTCGTTATATTGAAGAGATTTCACGTCATGTCAGTTATTTTAAGACAAAATATTTAATCGATATATTTTTTATTTACTAACATGTTATTATAATTAATTAAAATATAAAGAAATCTTCTGAAGTTTTAAAAAATGTAAAAAATTTCGCTGTTGTGTTGTATGTATATTGTACTAAACGGGATACTCAAATTGGCTATATTTTCGTGTTTCAAAACAAACCTACATATAACTAAATAGGTTAAGATGTTTTAAATATTATCTATTATCTAGATATTATATATAGTTTAATCCAGAGTCTGTCTAGTCAAATATCTGTCCGATATTTAGTACTGGGCATACGGGTTTGCGACCCCGGATCATCGAGCCACCACTCTTCTCCAAATCATGTGACTTTTAAAAGTCGTTTTTTGAGGGAAATACCAACAAGGAAGGGGAGGAATAAGCCGAGGAAAGATTATGACAGGAAAGTAAAGACACCATCCTTAAATTACTTTCCTAATCTTTTCTGGAGGTTCACGTCACGAAGATGAAGATGCTGACATGGATGTGTGGTTTAACGCGGACTGGCCTCATATGCAACATATTCATTCTGGAGGTCTGTGACGTAGCGGATACGCTCCAAGAGCGTCGTTTGAGATGGTATGGCCTCTGCGCCAGCTTAGGAACTATGTCAAAAAAAATGCCTTGACATGTTTGTTCCTAAAATAAGTTCCCCCGGACGTCTTAAGAAACAAAAAGGTCAAAGTATGTGAAGTGTTTAAAACTGAGTTCCTTGGAACAAATATTGTGATACAATTTAACAGAAGTGCCACTCGATTTTACGAATTATATTATACAGTTCAATATAGGTACATATTGTATGACATGAAACCACTAAATGAAAAATACTTTGAAATTACTTTACTTTTTAGATTAATCTGGCAGCTTAAAATGATCCAGAAAATATATAAAAATAATAACCCAAAAACTATTATTTAGACTATGCCTCATACTGATATATTTTATATTATATACTGTAAAAGAAGAAAGTGCTCGAAAATTAATTTGTAAAACAAACAGTAGTCTCACAGTCCATACTTCACTGTCTACACTAATGTAGTAGTGTTCCCTAACAATTATATTAATTTGTACAAACTTAAAAGAAACCTAAATCATCATTGTAAAAGTTTAAATGAGATTTACGCTACTGGATTTCTGAACTAGATTAGTAATTTAATAAAGCAAATTGATAATAATAATAATAATAATGTTTATTTCATAAAAGAGCTGTAGCACAATACACATTACATCAGATAACAAATAGTCAAAACACTTAAGTATACACCTACAGTTGGTTGGGGTACTGTCCTCTTTAGATAGGTTACTGAGTAACCTATAATAAAGAGAAACATTGCCGTATTCCCGGGGTTGTTGCAAAGTGTTATTTTAAGTGTTTAAATTTATTAAATTGTGAATTAAATATTTTTATACATTTACACACATGCCATCATTTCCCTAGAGGTTAAGCCATAAGAGCTCTGATTTAAGCTTTATCACTTTATGTTTTAGTAAGATTTTCTTACTTCAAACGCGTGTATATCACAAGTTTACAGAGCAGAGAGTTAATGTGTTTAACCAACTTAGCGTGTAATTTTTAATTACCAAGATTTCTTGAATCAAGCATAAGCTAGGTAACAGAGTAAATACTGCAAAGTGGTAGACAAGTATTTTCTTAATAAATTGATGATGAACTTCAAAGGTTGTGCTTTGATATAAAGTGAAATTAATATTAGTACAACTGGTAATGTCTTAAAAAATATATAATGCTATTATATAATTTAATGAACTCATTAAAATGTACCTAACTATAAAATAAATAGTTAACTGTTACAAAGCTCTAAGGTTTTCTAAATCTCTCAGTCTGCACTACAGTGATACGTTTTCAAGCTGCCTCAAAGCAATCTAAGCCTAGAAAAGCTCTGATCCGAGCTTTGGTTCAAACTCATTTACATGTAATGAAACGTTTCTGGTTTAAATTTTAATTTTGTTAATGACTGGATAAGTTGGTAGTTATGATTTTAGTTTTAACAAATTAAAGCAGTTTACTGATACATAGTCATTTTTATGTTAAATAAAATTAATTATTTATTTCCAATAACTCGCGTAAAGAACCGTGGCGCAACGTCTGCCTGTAGCGGGGACGATTTGTAAGTTTGATTCCCAGTCGAGGAAGATGGATTTTTCTATTTCTATTTTCTTCGCATTTTAATTAGGCAAAGTGCGGCGTTGAATTCCGCCACTCAACAAGCTCAAAAAGAGGCGGAGGACTAAGCAACGTAGTGTCCTTAACTAACTAGGTTCCTATGGTTTCTGCATCTCCCTCTGCCATGAGCGGGATAAAAAAAATAATTTTCTTTTTTCTTTTTATTTTATAACACCGAATGTTATAGGTATTCAATCAATATTATTTTTCCTTGGCATTAACTCAATCTTGACATTAATGTAATTTTGCCTTTACTCATTTCATCCTACAAATCATGTTTATAAATGTATTAATTTCTTATTTATCTAATTATTTATGTCTTATGTCGCTAAGACGCTTCCTTTGGGCGTTTGTGGGAATATACGTCAATATAGTGAAAACCATAATATTTTAAAAAAAATATGATGAACTAAACAAATATCGGAGAAAGCTCCTTGTCTCCGTCAATATTTTTTATTTATCTTTATTTACATCAGTAATGGAAATGTTTTACTTTGATCTGTGAAAATGCGTTTGGGTAATCCTTACCAGACTGTATATTGTCACGCGTCTCGTTTTTTACTTACATATTTCGATGTGGGCCACAGTTATATTACTTTAGATAAAAGTTACTTTATGTTTTAAAACATTAACTTAATTATATATTAAATAAAATTGCTTTCGATGCCATTCAAGGTACTATAATGTTTATATTAAATGTACTTTAATAGTACCTCATACAAATTCTTTAAGGATTTTTTTGTAATATGCAGCTTATTGATTAAACTAAAAATATAATAAACAAACTCTCTTCTCTTCTCTCTCGTCTTACTGCATCATAACATCATCATATTAAGCTAGGCAGAGGGAACATTATGAACCCTTATTCGAGAAATTTGATGGGTAGCAACTCTCAATATCGCACTTGTTGCACCATAGCAAAAAAATTACTTGCCTGAATGGAAATTGAACCCATAAACCATTGTATGGTGTACCTACTATCCCACTGTGTCATGGTAGACTTTATATACGTATACAATTTTAAATAAAAATATTCATTTATTTTCTTACAACATATTGCCGTTTGAAAAGCACTATAATTAATCATCGTAATCATAGCTAATATATAGCAACTGCGCTACATTCATTCTACTTACATTATACGTTAGTCTCGTAATCTAATACCAGGCGTATATCAAATAAAAGTTATATTATTCTGGTAAATTTTTTTATGTTTTTATAATACACTTATAATTTTAGGATTGTAGTGGCGCAGAGGCGTAGCGTCTGCTTGTAAACGCGATGGTTTGATGCAATTCTCACTCGGGACAGATTTTTTATATCCATTTTCTTCGCTCTGGCAAGTAGGAAAAGCGGGGGAGCAGGTCGGTCACCTCCACGTGGTGCTCCCTGGAAACGTGTGGACGGTAGCCCCGTAGCGGTTCTGCTGCGAGGCTGCCGTCGACACGGCTAACGACCTACAGGGGCGGGGGGAGCGTATTGGGGACGCACGTTGTTCCGCTCTGCTTAAGCAGACTGGAACTTCGCCCCAATATCGCGCATCCTAAATCCCAAGGTCTGGCGTGCCGAGGGGATGTATGGCCGGAGGGTATCCGGTCCCGAGCGCCTAAAAAAAAGCGAATATGGAAAGTTCTGCAAGTAGTGCAATTCCCCAGGTGGGCAGCGGCAATAGCCGTGAATCCCACCCGGAGCAGGTCTCCGGTAAGCGCCCCGACTCGAATCTGGGGGGGGCGCACATATCGCTATCCACACGCCGAAAGCGTCAAGAGCCGAGGAGGCTCCTCTCGTCTCGTAGCTAGAGTCGATAGCTACGAGAACCGATACCGCGCAGACGAGGCCTGACGGCCGGAAACGCCTTTGCGCGAGAGAAGGGCAAGAGTCACAGGGGTCAGGTTCGGCCAGTGATGCTTTGCCGCCTCCGAAAGTGCCCAAGGCACGGACGGGGAGAGGCAGGCCGCGGTCGGCTAAGGCCAGACCGGTGATTAAGATGCGGTTGACGGATCCTGGGGAGGGACAGCGAAAGCGGGCACGAGACAAGCGTGGGCGGTTTATTCGCCGGACACGCCCGGCTCCAACATCGCTGGCGTTGAGGAGGTGGAGGGGAGTGGCTGCGGCTCGGACATAAGTTGTTCGAGTCTCAGTCTCTCCTCTTGTGCTGGGCCCAGCATGGCCACAGGACGGGGATACCGGGGACGAGCGCCCAGACCCCTCCGCGGCTTCAGCTGCCGCGAGAGATGGGGGGAGCCTCCCTGGACCCGAGGTACTGCAGGTGAAAATGCAGGCACGTCCCATGGACGAACTTGGTGCCTGCATCACCAGCAATTTGGTGGCCATAGAGAAGGTCGCAGGGACAGCTCCCGTAAGATGAAAGGGAGCATCATCTGCGACCTGCGCGAGCCACGCGCAATCACGCAGGCGGCGGTTCGCTGAGCTCCTGCTGGCGTCACTTCAAAGGCGCCGACGTGGAGAGACTCGATCGGGAGAACTCCCAGCTCTTCGAGCTGAACTCGCGACCGTCACCCAGCGGTGGAGCAGCTGACGGCACAATTCAACGCCTTTCAGGAGGAAACAGGGTGCTGTGCCGTCGGCTCCATCCAACAATGTGACGACGCCCAAGCGCACGACGCCGGTAGCGACCACTGCTGCGGCGCCTGCTGCGCGAGCCCCTGTTGCGACCAGAAAGCGTGCCTCTGTTGCACAGGCCGGGCACGCTCCTGTGGGGGCTGCGGTGACGTCGAAAACCACTGTTGCTCCACGCGCTCCTGCTCAACTGACGAGCAGTGAAGCCGGGCTCATGGAGCATATCGGAGCCCTCATGGAGGAGAAGCTGGCCGCCTTTAGGGCAGAGCTCTTCCACGGCAGGGCGCTTAGACCCGCACTGACGGGGAGTGCTGCGCCAATTCGGCCAGTGGAAGCCCCCTTGGCAGAGCCTCTTCCGCCCAGGAAAAGGAGAAACAGGGAGAGTAAGAGGAGGGCGGGACCGGCTCCTCCGCCGATCACCGATTTACCACCAGTGTCCGCCCCTTCTCCCTCTTCCTCCCGTCCGACGGATTCTGCCGAGTCTTGGGCGACGGTCGCGGCCAGGAAAGTGCAACCTGGATCGCGGCCGAAGGCGCCTTCCCAGCCTGCGGCCAATAAGCCTGCGGCAAAGAAGGTGCCTATGAGGAGGCTCCCAAAGGTGCCGGCGACCGCGGCAGTCGCCATTACGGTCGTCGAAGGCGCGACGACGACCTATACCGAGGTCATGCGAGCTGCCCGTACGCGGGTTCAGCTCTCTGACCTCGGTATCGAGACGGTCGATTCTAAGAGGGCCGTCACTGGCGGGATCCTGTTGAACATCGGGGGCCCCGACAGTGACGCCAAGGCCGACCGTCTCGCAGCGCGGATGCGTGAGGTCCTGAAGGATCTCAATGTGAGAGTGGCTCGCCCAATGAAAATGGGCGAGCTACGAGTGCTCGGCCTGGACGACGCCTCAACACCAGAGGAGTGGCGACGGCCATCGCAGAGGCAAGTGGGTGTTCGACGGAGAATGTCACCGTTGGCAGTATTCGTCGGACACCCATGTCACTGGGCACGGCACATGTGAGGTGTCCTCTCGCCGCCGTGCGTAAGCTGGCGACGACCTCACACATCCGCGTGGGATGGGGCTCCGCCAGGGTCGAGGTGCTGGAGGCAAGGCCGCTATATTGCTTCCGGTGCCTCGAGAAGTTCCACGTTGGGCAGACGTGTCCGAATGGGGCAGACCGGAGCGACCGGTGCTTCGCCTGTGGAGAGCGCGGCCACAGAGCGAGCCAATGCATGGCCAAGACGCTCCGGTGCCCCCGGTGCTCAGATGTGGGTCGCCCGTCGGCCCATCGTCTGGGCGCAAAGACATGCTGCCAGACGGGTGGTGGGAGGAAGAAGGGTAAAAAGACCACTCCTTCCACCCCAGCTCATACGACCGCCGAGGCTCTCGCCTCAGCACCGGGCTCTGCTCCGCAGGAGGCCATGGAAGTCTCCCATTCGCGGGAGTAAGGGTGCTGCAGACGAACCTGAACCACTGCCGCAATGCTCAGCAACTTTTAATGCAGACCATTGCGGAGTGGTCCATAGGCCTCGCGGTCGTGGCGGAGCCCTATCGCGTCCCCGACCACCCTCGCTGGTTTGGGGACGCCACTGGCACCGTGGCCGTCTATTGGGCGAGCGGTGTGGGGGTCCCACTCTGTTCCCTGCTCGAAGCAGGGCTGGGGTTCGTGGCCGTTCGGTGGGGCCCCTTGGCCATTGTGGGGTGCTACGTCTCTCCCAACAGGTCTCTCGCCGACTACGAGTTGTACCTGGACGGG